>OY728162.1:241431145-242681145 GCA_963277665.1 Viscum album
GGACCTTGATGATCCAATTCCATGTCCTCTGAATATTATCATGACCCTTATTTGGGACTCGTCTTATGTATCCCACTTAGGAGAACACTTGATTCAATTATTGGAGGAATAACCTATTAGTCTTAACACCCTCACCCTAAATCACCTCATTAAATTCCTAAAAACACCCCAAGGGTTCCAACATAACATCCATATAGGAAAACTCTCATAGTTGACTACTCAAAAATCACATTCTGAATCTAGGTAAAAAACTATTGAAATACCTCTAAGGATGGATTACATGGTATGTACCTCATGTACATGGATTTTACCTATTATGAATAGTGTGTACCTCTAATAGGACTCCCTATCTATGTTCTATATCTCACTCAGCATACACTTTTCCAAGGTATACAATGTTAACACTCCTTATATGGCATGTACTCGATGAATCTTGGAATTTTAAATTTTTTGTGAAGTTTTTCATTAGAAATAACCCAAAAATAATATAAATTGAAAGACAACCATATATTTATAATATTTAAATTAATTATTAATTTAAATCTAAATTGACACAAAACTTGGTTTTTACCTACTTAATTAATTTTTTGGGTTTGAATGTGAATCCAGCTAATTAAAATTGGAATTTTAATAGTTCTTGAGTCTTCAAGGGATTTATTTTAAAAATATTAAGGAAAATTAAAGGATAAAAAAGGACTGATTCTTATGAATTTTATTCTTTTTAATTTAATTAGAAATTAATTGGTAATAAGTCTTAAATAAAATAAAACTTTTCATTATGTGGGATAAATATGGAAATTTTTTTAATATCATCATCTTTCTACCGTGAAGTGACCTACGATAGTGAATCCCCCTTGATTCCGCTACCATGGGGATTCTACCATGATATTGGAACCATATAGAGAGCCTAATACTTTGTTGAGATCCTATTACCAAAATCTTATTATTGTGACCCTATATATATCGGTCTTCTTCCATGTTCGCGCTTTCGTGAAGCCCTCATACACCTATTACTATTAAAAGGTTGTGATCATACCTTTCACCATACCATAGACTATGATTTTAATTTTGTAAAAATTCTTCAGCCTACTTCAGTATAGGATGATTAAAGATGTATCCCCAAAGAGAATTTAATACCTTATTTAGTTTTAAATAGGAATATGCTCCCATTAAATCTTACATGATGGATAAATATAAATATTAAAGTCAAACCATTTCAAAGTCAATTATAACCAATCTGATCAAACAAAGGATACTAAGCCTAAATAAATCATGTGAAAAAATGTTTCTAGCTAAAATAATGGAGCTCACATTAGTAAATGAGGAATAAATTGGTTTTAAGACCTCCAAATGAGGTGATATCATCTTTATTGGAAATAGGAATCAAATAACCATGTTCAAATTAAATTTCATGGATGTATTATCTCATTAATGCGGCCATTGAACGCGCTAAAGTAGAGAAATATTTAGGGTGTATTCAACCAAAATGGTGTGCTTCATTAATTAGGTCATAAATTCATGTATACATGTCCGAAAACTTTGAAATTTAGAGGGTCTACAAAAATATAAATTTAGAATAATTTATAATAAATAACCCTGGTGATTTTCATATATCTTGTGAGAGTATTAAGTGAAAACTACTAGTGAATAGATTCTAGAGGAGAAATATTTTTCTCTTCCTATTCTTTTTTTTATTCTTATTTGTTTTGTAATGTCTTTTTCTTCCCACTTATTCTAAATTCACTTCACATGAAGGGGTAAAATATTGAGTGATTTTTTAAGTGGGGTTTCTCTTTAGTAATGCTTTAGTTCTTTCACTTTGTTGAGTAAAATCTATTTCTCTCTTCTATGAACTTTATTTCAATTTCTAATGGCAGTTTTTATTATCAAGTATGACCATATTTGATTTTAGATTCTATTGTTATTATTAATTTTTTCAATGATAATTATCTCCCTCTATTAGGTTCTAGTTTATATTTTATAGAATAGACTAGGTCTTAGTGGTAAAGTACCCAGCGATCATTAGTATGTATGGGAGGGGTATTGGACAGTCCTAATTTTTTTAGAAAAACAGGGCCATACTAGGTATTTCCTATATCAATTGAGGGTATTTTCTATAACTCTCTCACATATAGTAAGGAGAGTAGAATGAGTTGAGATTTTTGAAAATTTTATTCTCACTATCACTATTTGACCATGGGAGTGAGAAGAAGTGATCATGGAATCACACTTTAATCATCCTAGTATAAGAGTTTCAGATAAATTGAAACTAGGATATCATTGCATTTGTAGAACTGAACCTGACCTGATCACCCAACTCATATCATAGTTTTCAATCACTTTATTTATCAATTATTTTTAATAATTTTCTTAATTTATTTATTTTTTCCTTTATTTTTTTTCAAAATAAAACAACTTCAAAAATAGACACTTTTTCTTTAATTATATTTGATAGCTTGATTTTTATGTGATCCTCTATAAAGATAACTTAGGTTAACCACTACACTACATTTTAACAAAGGACATAATTTTTTTCCACACCCCATGATAGGAACGCATCAAAATATAGCGTCGTTTCCGGGGAGGCAGTGCCAACAATATAATTCTTACATTTTGTAAATATTTTATTAATCTTAAAAAAATATCCATGATGTATTCAAATTAATATTATTATTGATGGATTTATTATTCATAATCAAAATACTAATAAGAATAATTTCATAAGGATCTTAAAGCACGATTGGAAAGGACTAGTGAAATAAGAAAAAACCTAGAGATAAAAATATAGTGGATAGTTAAATATCTCCATGCATCCTAGGAGTGGTAGCTAGATCCATAATAAGAAAAAAAAACTAGAATGAGTTGTGGAATGAGTATCTCCACTCATCTTTCAGGTTGAATAACCCAAGGAGTCCTTGATGAAATTAAATGGAGATCCATTCAACCCAACTCAATTAGTATTGGGGGAGACTGATGAAGAATATTTTCCAATTGAAATACTTATGGGAGATAAAAAAAATTGGATGACTTATGGAATGAATATGAAATAAAATATTATATCCATATCCTTGAAAAGGTTTGAGGGCCAGAACCATTATATATCACCCTATAATTAGAATAATATGAAACAAACCAAGTAGTGGAATTTGAAGAGAAGATGGAGAAGCCTGACTACCTACCTCATATAGTGAAATTAAACTCTAAGAGGAACTTTCCACTAAATAAGAAATTGAATCCTAACAAGCTGAGGGAGATAATATTTTCTTAAACTCATTATATTCTAATTTTATTGAAACTATATTGAGTATCACCTCTAATTATTTTAAATTTTTAGATTCATAAAACACTTGTATCTCCTTGGTGGATGAGGAATAAAAGGATGATTTACCAAAATAGGAACACCTAGATCTCCTTGAACATGTTGAAAATTTATTATAGGGAGTTCAAGAGGAGACTAAAGTGGCTTCACTAGAGGAAACAAAGAAATTAGATACTTACTTTAAAGGGGATGAATTTGATATTGATTCTTCATACATTAATTTTCTTCAAATATTATTACACTCTAACATTTATTTTTATTAGTATATTAATGTATAATACCTTTAGAAGGAACTAAATAATGAAGAGGAGGTTGTGCAAGTGGGAACCAAGAAAGAGGAGAACTCACCCTTTATTCTACACCCAGCATGAATGTTTTATCTCAGTGATATGGGGTTGATTTTATATAATATATCTATATAGTCCTTTAAAAAATTAATAATTTCAATCTGGAAAGAAGAAGTGCTGGTGGTTTATCTCAATAAAACTCCAACCACCATTAGATTTGTGATAACCTAGTAGAATTTCCCATCTGGAAGTAGTTAAATCCTAGGGCTCAAATAGAGGATTAATACAAGGTCTATCTTTCTTTTTTTCCTTTATCATTATATTTTTATTTTCTTTTATTTTAATAATATTATTATGTTAACTTCTCTACAATTTCATGTAGGTTTTTAGTGATCAGTATTTAGGATATTAACTCAATGTTGCACTACTAATAACTCAAGTCATACCTCTCCTTTACACTTACTTTCTTGATAAAATTAAATTAAAAATATTCTTAAATGTTATATATACTTGAATTCATTGATGTCACTTCATAATTTAATTTTGGGGTATGTAACCTTTGTAGTTTAGTATTTTTTATTTTTTTTATTTTTCAAACAAAACGTTTGTGTTTCTCAAAAAAAATCGTGTTTATTTATCAATTTTTGTTTGTTTTTAAAACTTATGAGCTTAAATGATTATCTTTTCCAATTTATAAACCCATGTATATGAGTGAAACATTTATTTCTATGAAACTTGTATTAAATGAATGTTTAAAATGAATTTGTTTCAAGTTCAAATAATTGGGAATTTTCTGAAAAGTCCTCTAATATTTAAATCATAAGCCACATCTCAATGTCTTTATATTTTAAATAACTTTACCATGAATCTTCTAAACTTTTTTTGTATTATTTACATTAACATAACTTCTTGATATAATCAAAAAATTCTTGATTTAACCATAATTTTATTTATTCCTATAAAAAAGTGAGGGTTTTAGGTACTTTTTTTAAAATTAATAAAGGATTTCATTAATTTTAAAGCCCCATTTTCAAGATATTACTTAGTATTATGGTCTACCATAAACATTTAATACTTGTATCCATTATAATACATAAATATCCATTTAGGTTAGCAACATTACAAGCTAATTTTACCAATCCAATCTTCTCTTGAAGTGAAATTACATGATCTAGTTGAACTTAAGTGTAGGGGAAGCTTTATTGTGTTGTGCTACCTCATTTGGTGATAATTTTGGTGGAAAATAAATTTATTAAGAGATAGATTTTCTAATAAAAAATTAATTCTATAAAAATTTGTGAATTTATATAGATTTCATGATAAATTATAATTTTTCTTTCTGGAGTTTTCAAATGAGAAAGAATGTTATGCCTATCTGGATCTTTCAAGAAAAAAAGAGATAAGAGAAATGTTATGTTTGCTGCTGAAATGATGATGGTGTGAGATTTCTACGATATTTTTAATGATAATTATAGTTTATTTGATTCTAAATGGAGTGAGTAGGATACCATACTTGAGGGAAAATTATAATCATGCAATTTTTCTTTAAAAAGAGTCGAACACTCTTTAATTTAGCCTCAGAATTTTTGACATCTAAATCCTACCAACCAAAATCCACAGAAAAAACCCTAAAAATTACTCATGGTAAAAACATGTTCTTGACTCACATAGTTTGTATTTATATGAGTTTTTTCAAGCCTATAGTGACTCTTTTATGGGTTTTGATGAGAACAAATTTGTTTAAAATTTTAAATTTGTTAGATAACAGAAAAATAATGTAAGGTAGGTGTATTGTCTAAATGGAAGGATAAATTATGTGTAATTATATTGAATTATCTAAATGTATAAATTTAAATAATTTTCTTATGAGTCATGATATCTTTTTTTTATTTTTTTCAAATTGGGGTTTCTAATGGGTATATGTTTTGAATTTTATTTGATTTTATTTTGATACATATTGTATTGGAATCCAAGTGCTAAGTTTTGGGGGATTGTTAAAGATGATATTTTTATAATTTTTAATATGTATTTCCGTGATTTAATCACTTCCAATTTATCAATTTGATCTTATTTTCATCAATTTTGTTTTTTTGGTGTGTTTTGGGCTAAAATGTGAAAAATAATTAATTCTATAATATTAGCATATTTTTATCACTTTATTATATTGATCATAACTTTTAGAATATTTAACCAATTGGATTGATTTTTTTTATGTTTCTTTTCTTCATGGGATTCAACTTATTCTTCTGGACCCAGAGCTAATTCGAACTTCTATAGGCCCAAAAAAATCAATCATGTCGAGAAAAATGGTCGATTGAATGGTCCGACCTTAGTAAATGAGACATAACTCCTGTTAAATACCTCTAAATGTTGTTATTATATATATATTTGAAATAAGACTCAAATAATCATGTTAAAATTAAATTCTTTGGAAATATTCTCTCATTAATTCAGCCACTAAATGTGCTAAATAAGAGTAAGATTTACTGTATCTTGGGCTAAAAAATGTGTTTCATTAATTATGTCAGAACTTCTTTTATACATGTCAAAATAATTTTAAATTTTTATTTTTGAGAGAAAAATCAATTTCTATAAACATATAATAAGGACACGTGTGTATTTTAGGAAACTTGGTTGGAAGAATTGGAGAAAACTTCTAGAAGACTGGTTTTTTATGATAAATTTTTGGCTATTCATTTTCCTTTTTTTCACTTAGTTTTTTAATTCCTTCTTATTACGCATTATTCTTAGTTACTCATCACATAGAAAAGTAAAATATTTAGTTATTGGGTAATGGGGTATTTTCTCTTTTTTAATGCTTGGTTTTTTTTTGCGCTTTATTGAAAAAAATCTATTTCTCTATTTTTTAAAGTTGATTTCAATTTATAATAGTGGTTTTTATTATCACGTAAAATTGTATTTGGTTTTATATTCTATTATTATTATTTATTTTTTTAATGATAATTATCTACCTATTTTAGGTTATGGTTTATTTATGATAGAATAGACTAGGTATTAGTGGTGAATAATTTAGTGATCATCGGTATATGTGGGATAGGTAGTCGATGTTCTTGATTGTTTAGGATAAACAAGTCTAAATCGAATATAGTCATAGTCAATTGAGGTTATTCACTACAACTCTGTCACGCATAAGAAGAAAATTAAAGTAATCTGATATTTTGGAAAGGTTTATTCTCACTATCACCATTTGACCAAGGGAGTGAGAGGAATCGATCATGGAATCACACAATAATTGTCTTAGTAGAAGAGAATTGGATAAATTAGAACTAGGATGCAATTTCATTTGGAAAACTAAACTCGACTTTATCACCCAACACATATCATAGTTTTCAATTGCTTTATTTATAAAATTTTTCAATATTTTTCTAAATTTATTTCTTTAGTTTTTTTCTTTTGTCTATTTTTAAAATCAAAAAATTTAAAAAATAGACACTTTTTCCTATAATTAAAGTTGATAGCTTGATTTTTATGTTATCCTCTATATATACATCCTATGTTAACAACTAACTATGTTTTAAATTGAGGAATAATTATTTTTTCCACACCCCATTATAGGAACATATCAATTAATAGAGACCACTTGAATATATAAGCTCAATACAAGGCTTAGAATCCCCACTATTGATAATGATGGATTAGATATTGAGAGGAAGAAAAAATTTGGGAAGGATCAATAGTTACTGAATTAGTGAGTATATATTACTCCATAAGGATAATGTCACTCAAAATAGAAATTCCACAATCATAAAGGATCAAATGATGAGGTTCAGTTGAAATTAAAAAGAACCAAAAAAATAAGGGTGAAGTTATCTGAAGTTACTAAAGAAGGCTGACATGAGGTTGGGTTATAATGATCGATAACAAGAATGAACAATCCCATTCAAAGCCTTCATTATTAAAAAATGAAGCTGTGTGAATCCATTGAGGCTAAATATAAGGTATTAAAACTAGATCAAATTGTGAATAAAATATTTCTATGTTGGATTTTTCTCTATGTGCAGGTCTACGCATGAATAATACAAGGCTTTGAACTTCTCTAATACATTGTCCATGAATATTTGGAGCATTTATTTCTAGATGTTTGATGTTTTTTCTAAGAGAGTATTTTTTATTTCTATGGTTTTTAAGTCTATAAGTAGTCAAAATTTGGTTGAGTTTTAATAATTAAATATGATTTTTCCATAGAGAACCAAAAATTGGGGATTTGAAGTTCATTATATAATTAGGTTATATTGCTTGTGTCACATTGGTTCATTCGACATTTTCAAGTCCAAGTATCTTAAACCAATTGAAATTCATAATCCATTTATAATAGATAGGATGAATGTAACAATGCTTCAATAATGTCATGTTTATTTTACACTAAGTCTATCCATGAGTTCTAAATCAGAGGAAGCTGGTGAAGATTTTAGATAAATCCATTTATATGAGGAGAGGAAAAAAATTCATAACTGAATTTGAAAACATGGAAAAAGAATAATTACAACATTTTTTACTAAGTTTCTCATGGGAGAAGTAATGTGCACTACCTGAATTTACAAATTAATGCTCTAGGTGAAAAATATCACATGATAATATACCACAACATATGAAGGGTTTTAAAATCATGGGTTATACAAATTTTAAGATCTCATAGAATATTTTGGGATAGAATTAGGAGTGGCTAGAAATGAATCATTTGTTGAATGAGAATATTCAAAGACTAAGAACTTTTGTACCAATTTATATATTAATACTTCATTAATAATGAGAGGTGAAACTTAGATGGATGGGTTTAACTTTCAGGTAATTTTTTACTACTATATTTTCTATTTACTATATTATTTTTGTGTTTTTAATGTCTTTCATTCCCTTTTTCATCTTTTTTATCTATCTAATATATGGGTAAAGCTTTTAAGTGATTAGGTGATAGGATAAGATCAGTTTTAATGCCCGAGTCTTAAATATTTAATATAATTATTTCTCTTGTTAATTGATTTAAATAATTCATATAAGAATTTGAATTCAAATGTGGTTTTGTTTTAATTCAAATGTTTCTATAATTTATTTCCTAGTTTGAGGATCCATAATCTCTATCCACATGGTTTTAGAAAAAATTTGGTGAATTGTTATAATATGAGTGGTGAGGTGTTAAGTAGTTGCTACAATTTGAGGAAGGGTCACTGGCAACTCTTAGATTACATGGGAATAAGAAGAACTGATTGGTTGTTGCATAAGTAAACTAGAGGTAATCCATTGATAAACTTTCAAACATTGAAAGGTGGGTAGACCAAAAAAAGTATTTGTTAGGACAATATCACCATTTTTATTAAACCTAGGGTAAAAGGGGAAGTAGTTTCAGAGCCTCTCATTTATCAATTAATAAGAAAAAAAGATTAACTATTGGTGGTCGGGATAACATTACAATTGTGAATTAAACCCAAACCCAATCACTTTTCACTCATAATTTGTTTTTAAAATCATTGTTTCTAGATTTATTACTTTTAAAATCAAAATAGTATTCTTATTATATTAGAAGTGACAAATAGATTCAGTGCACTTATCTCTATAGAAAACCTTGGGTTTCCAATACAACTACAGCAAATTAGGAAATAAATAACTTTTTACACACCTTGTGGTAACATTGTGTAAAAAACTTGTTGTTTTTGTTTGGGAGGCAATACCAATTATAATTTTTAGAGTTCCATGACCATGAATTCTAATAAAAATATTACCCCTTTGATCTATAAATTTAGAGAACCCTACTAACCTAACATAGGAATATTAATTTAGACACTTATTTTAGAGAAATAAATCATACAGTATCAAGTGAAACATCTAATGTTCACTCTGAGCCTTCCATCATGGCTATTAATCTTAACCTGAACCTAATAGACCTTAGTTCTCATCAGTTTTATAACAAAAAAAATCAAATTTATTTTCTATATTTATAGAATGATTTTTTATTAACGATTTTATTAATACAAATTATTCCAAAGATCCATGGTATTTCAATTGAATATCCAAATAAACACATTCAAGTATTCACTCATGATTTTTCATTATTAAAGCCTCATGGATTATCTGAATAACAAGTCAAGTGGAAGGGATTTCTCTATCAAGGAGTTTTTATAAAACATATATCCATAAGGGATCAATTAATGGGATTACTTGAAAAAAATCTTCATAAAAATATTCTTCCCAACCTATAAAATCATAACAATAAGAAAAGAACTATATGCCATCTAAGAATTATCTAGAGAGATTCGCTATGGGTACGTGGAGAGATTAAAGAAGTTGTGTGCTAGGTTTACCCATTAAGTTATGGAAGAAACCCATTTCCTTTCATTATTTTATCAAGTCTTACTATATAATGATAGTAATCTATTAGATTCATCATTTTAAGGATCATTGATTGATAATTCACTAGTATAATCTATGGGCCTAATTGAAAATATTGTGTAATATTCAAAATAATTTAGTATAAGAGGTATGGGTAAGAGAGTTATTCATGATGTAATAACTTCTAACTCGTCACCGTTAATTGAATTAAAAATTAAAGAGATAACTAGTTTGGGAAGACTAGTGGCTTTGAAAAAAAATCAGTGAAAACAAGAATCAACTAAGGTATGTAGTTTTTTCTATTAATCTAATCACAAAACATATATATGTTGTGTGGATTTTTATTATGTATAATAATTTTACATTTAGTGAGTTTTCCCTATGTATAGATAAAGAGATTTATGCCTTCATTCAACCCCAATTCACTGGTATTAGTAATAAATAAGGGTGCATAAATGCTGCTCAATGGACCCCAATTCATCATCTTTATCTAATAATTTCATTTAATGGTGTTCCAAATTACAGGCCATGGATATTATATTTATAACTGATAAAATTCCAACAAAATCATCCATAGAGAGATATCCCACCATCCCAACCCATATTTGTAAGTCAATGTAACCAAACTAGACCCTCTTTTAAACCCAATACCCTCCCATCCTCCATTCCAAAAACAAAAATTCTAAAACCCAACTAATTTTGATAAATATTATAAAGGAACCTATAACATACCCACTTAAAAACATCCCCTTATTTCCAGAAAACACTATTAAAACCTTTAACTAGTGTACCAAACTCTAAATAGAAATAGTTTTAATCTAATGTTGATGTTATAGAAGATAAAATGTATAAGATAGCAACACAATTAAATAGTTTGGTGGGACTTATCTCTATATATCTAGTAAAAATACCATCTCATATAGTTATAAATCTTATGGAAAATGTGATTATAATAACAATAAGAAGTGTAAAATAGATTCAACCACTTATCCTTAAGGAAAATCAATCCAAACATTAGAAAATGAAGCATGAAAAATGAATCCATATTTCTTAAAAAAACCTAACCAAGAATAATTGAGATAATATAATAAGTAAATAATAGTAAGGATTTAAATTTGTAAGAAATAAATCCTATAGACACACATAAAAAGAAATAAAGGGAGAAGAAAGGCCTTCCACTACCATTCACAACTCATATTATTCGTTCAAATAAGATTAAAGAAGAATAACTACATAAGAAGATTCTGAAAACTATCTAGGAAGTTGAAATAAATATTCCCCATATTGAATCAATTAATAAAATCCTAAAATATACTAAATTTATCAATGAACTTTTTTCTAAAAAGATAAGGATTGATGAAAATCATATGATTGGTTTTGGAAGAAGTGTTTCAACTCTTATCAAACCATCTTTACCCACCAAATGTTAGGACCTAGGTAAATTATATATTCCCAAAACCGTTTAGTATTTAACTTTTCTAAATGATTTATTTGATTATGAAAATTTGATAAACTTTATGGCCCAATATTTGTTTACATATTTGTAGATAGGAAATGTGAATCCCACAAGAGTGGTGGTACAACATGCAAACAAATCCACTAGTTTTTTTATATGAGTTTTAGAAGTTTTATTAGTAGGAGTTAAAGGCTTGATATTCCCATATGACTTATATATGTTTAACATATAGAAATATAGAGATCTATAAGACTCACCCATAATATTGGTAAAAATATTCCTTAATATATCCAAGACAATAATCAATTTTCATGAAGGAACCATTGCCATGGATTTTTGAGACAGCGATGTCCACTTCAATAGTTTCAACTCATTGAGGTACCCTTCATATGAAAAATCACTTATTAAACACTCCCATGTTGAATATATTAAATCAATAGATTAATTGAGTATGTTTTTATAATTTTTGACATTATTAAAGAAAACATTTATTGAAAATGCTGTGGAAGACAAGGCTTTCCAAAATTTTGGAAATATTTGAAATTTTATATTTAAATTAGAATAAAAGATAATATATAAGTTTTTTATTAATATATTGATTTCTATAAATAATAATAATCTAATATGTTACATTTGGTGTAGTAATTAAATCCTTAGAAGTGGGTAATCTCAATTCAATTTCATCTCTTGAACAACCACAAAAAATGGAATTAACACCTCTTCCCACTTATTTAAAATATGTACATATCATGGAAAGAGGAAAATTTCCAATTATAGTTGATAAAAATATATATTAAACCCATGGAAAAAAAATTATTGACATTTTGAGTAATAATACCTAAGAAATATGATTGTTCATCTGTGATATTCTAGGAATAAACCTCATAATATGATCACATAGTATTCTTCTTAAGAGATATTCTAGGCTTGTACAACAGCCTCATATAAGGATTGATCCCTATATTCATAATATCTCAAATTTTTTTAGGTGCATCTCTCTTTAAGTTTCGGTAATCCTTTTTGGAGTCTGATTTATTTTTGTTTTATCTTTTTTTTGGCAAGTATGAAAAGAATTTTGGTTTAGGGTGAGAGTTTCAGGGGTGCTAGAAATTATAGCTTTCAGAATAAGTTTACACCATAAAATTCCAATTTAAAACATAAATTCATCAATCCATCCTCATAAAACCAAGGAAATACATAAAACTTTTTATAAATCCATAAAACCAACTTACACTATAAAATTGTTTTTTACAACGTA
Organism: Viscum album; assembly: GCA_963277665.1. Taxonomy (NCBI): domain Eukaryota; kingdom Viridiplantae; phylum Streptophyta; class Magnoliopsida; order Santalales; family Viscaceae; genus Viscum; species Viscum album. Next base: position 241,443,808 of record OY728162.1, read on the forward strand.
AGATCGTTTTTTATCAGTTTTTAATCCAATGCATTGGGTTATTCAACAGATATGAGAGTAGAGGTATTTATTATGTATATAACATTTTTAAACCATAAATATAATGTTCCTAGTGTTTAAACCTAGTGTTTTACATTTTGATAATTCAAATATACTCTCATGTTTTTCATACCTTCAGCAGATGACTGCCTAGAGGATTTTATTCGATCAAGAAGCACATCTGTGGATCTCCTCATCCTGAATAGTGAGATTATAGGTAATTCGTATGCTTCATTACACTTATCATCTCATCAATTTTTTTATGTATAGAAGCCTATAATGGACTACCAAAACAAGATATAGTTTTGGATATTTCTTATTGGAATTTTCTTGGTTACTTTGAAAGGAAGAAGGAACCCTCATTTTCCTTATGCATTGGGGGTTTGTCTACATAAACTCTACTTTTGAGGTGGGTAGTCTAAATTATCTCCCTAATTTATTATTCCTAATTATTCTTGTATATGTAATATGTGATATTTCACTAGAACACCTTGTGCATGACCTAAGTAATTGGATGGTTCTCAATTAATGTGTTCTACATGTATAGCCCTCCCATTGGATCCCATCATATACATTGGCACTAAAAACTAAACTTGCGACCACTTGATAGGTGTTCCAACCATCATCCTTGTTGAGGCTTGTTCTTTTAGAACCTATATCCCTAAGTGGTTTTGGAAATTTGGTTGAGTGTTGGATTAATATTATTAATTAGAATAACTAGTGAATTATAGTGATTTCTTGAGATTAAACCACCTTGGAAGAAATTGGTTAATTGCCATGCTGATGACCTTGGGATTAGAAATTATTAATAAAAGTATACTCAATGTAATTTTTTTTGATAAATGAGATTCGAACATTTTGAAATGTAAATGGCTAGATAAATGGTAATTATATTATCGAACATTATGGAATGTGGTGACATGTTACTGTTCTTATTGTGTAGTTATGTTGTAATACCTATAGGTCTCTTCCTGGTATTTCATAGTGATTATAGGATCTTCTCATTTATGATGAAATTATTATAGGGCTTGGCTTAGTTATATTGAAATACTTATAGGTCCTATACTGACTATGTTTTAATTCTTATAGGGACCAACCCGGTTATGCTATTATTCTTATAGGGAGTTGCTTGATCTTTTTTTCCCCTATGATGGTTTTTTGGGCTATACCTCATGGAGGTTATGGTTATGGTGGGAATGGTACCACGAAATGATCAAAGATATCTAGTATAGTGTCAAGGTAGGTTTGGATGACCCTTAGTGTCACTCTAGAACTTGACAGTTGTAGGGTTTATATCATGTGTAGAATTTTTTTATAAAATTAATACCCACCCACCCCCATATTTATTGCTTTATTACATACATTATATATCATAGAATAGATTTTTTTAGAAATGGTGGTGTTGAAATTTTTATTTGTATTCACACTCTGGGTGGAATTTCATTTGGTTCATGAATAGTTTTCATGGTTGTGGGTGTGGACAAAGGAAGGGGACCCTATGGTTGAATTTGTCTTTCTTGATGGGTTTCATCATGGAGGCCAGTCCAATATGGGGTTTGAGATATGAATATTTGAGTCTTTATCTAAGACTTCCTATTCTTATATTTTTTTGAATTTTAGTAAATTATTTAGTTACACTCCAGTCTATCATTACATTATTCTACTATAATTGAGTTTTTGGAGTTTTTATTTAGTCTTTTATATATTTATGTTGTTTATTGTTTTATTTTTGTTATTTATGATACTATGTTTTTATTTTCCATTGTATTTATACTATAATTCAGAGGGTATAGTATCCCCACTTTATTTTTTACCACCTCTATGCTATTCCATATCCTCTTCCATATGGGGAGGTGCACCTGAGGTCACATAGCCAACCCAACTCAGTCACTTAACGGAACACTAGGTCAGGGATGTTACAAAGTGATATCATAGAACTCGAGTTTCTTTTCTACTTCATTAATATTTGGTAAATCTATAAAAGAGACTAGGACCTATTGGAACATAGTAATGAGCTTGTGTATGGAAGTAACTAACTGATGTATGGGAGGAAATCCAAGTACTGAGGGATGGGATTGTTTGTCATGATGTTCATTTGATTTAGTTTTGATGTTATTTAACCTTGTTTTATTCACTTGTTGTTTGATGTTATTTTTTTTTAATATTTTTTATCATGGTAGAATGTGTCCTCAGATGAGTATGCATGCATCATGTTTGGCACATTGGGATATATTTTGAAAATAATTGTTCATGCTAGGGAAATATTTATTTCATGTGACATATCTTCCCATATGAACTATGAAATGAAATCCATGGATATACCTGATATAAAATATGAATAGAGCTATTATGTTATGATTAATCACATGTTGAAACTAGAATAGAGGAACCTCAAACAAGTGGAACTCTATTTTTATCACCTATTAAGGTTGGTTTTGTTGTGTTTTATTCTAAGGTTGCAATAGTCTTCATAGCGAAAATGAATTTGTGTTATCTTTGAGCTGATCATAATAAAAGTTGTGATCAGAAAAATAGTAACGTCAATGATCTATATATTCATGTGGTTCTAGAGAGTCTAATGGAATATGAGCTTCGTGAAAGCTTCCCAATTGTCAGGTGATCCAGGGAGAGGAATATTTTTTACACTGCACCTTTGATGTCTGAGTTAACAAGAGAATTCTAGCTACATTATCCACCTACATTCAATGGAGAGAGATTTTCCCAAGCAGTTAAGTATTGGAATGAGTTATTATAGACAATCATGAATCACCTTTAAATACTAGTTGGTTAGAGGGTTAATCTTGCTAATTATATGATTCTGGAACTAGTCAAGAATTGGTGGGACATCCTAGAGTAAGTTAGGAATCAAGAAGATTTATCTTGTAAGGATTTTGTGAAAAATATTTTGAACCATTTCTATCTAGATACTCTAAGGCATGAGAAGGATCATGAGTTCAAGAACTTAAAATGGGTGGGTATGTTAATGATGGAATATAATGGATGCTTCACATAATTATAATCCTTTTCTCCATCATTTAAAGTTGATAATGTTTACAAGGTGATACATATTTAGGATGGGCTTTGCTATGAGATCTAATTATAGGTGAACATAATTCACCTGAGAATTTTTATAGACATGATGAATTAATATCTTATATTGGAAGGGAATCTAATAGATTCCCTGATTGTTGGACAGATATTTCCAATTGGGAAATCTGGGATCTTTTTATCTAATAGCATGAAGCACCATTACGATAGTTACTATCTGAGCAGTAGTGGGAAGAGTAGTTTGTGCAGTAGAAACTTTTCTCAAAATTATGGTCTATTGTAGTTATTTTAGTGTAGAAATTCTATCCAAAATCACCCTTGGTTTCCTTACCCTACTTTGGAGTTTCATGATTGTAAAATTTTGGGACACCATCATAGGTTTTTTAGAGGCCCACAATAGTAGAGTAGTGGTATGGTATTAGGAAACACACCTAAGTCTAGGAGGGACTCAGATACCCCTCAGTAGACATGTATCTTGAGTTCCACTGGATGTTCAGTTTGAGGCGAGTTATGTGGTACCCTAGAATAGGATTGGTAGTACCATCTAGATGGAATAGCTTAGGGGAGTCATAATAGAGCCCAAAATAGAGGGGTGAGTCAGTTGTGTGTTATACAGTCTACTCTGGCTATCATGGATTCTAGACCATCTACTATTAGAGGTATGATTATTATATCTTCTACCCTTTCTTCTATTTTTTATATAAGATAATTACATTACATTTTATCTTCTCATATTGAAAATATTTTGGTCTTAGATATGGAGTTCTTGGATGGAGTTATGATCATCGACACACTATTGGGAGTGCGGTCATAGGGTACCAATATTTGTAATGCATGTTCTCTAGAAATTAGTGGATATAATTTTTTTTATTTTTTTATATTTGAAATAATAGGATTTGTTTTATTTCTTGGTTTAGATTGAATAGTTTTTTACTAATATCATATCTACTATTATCGGAGGATATTTACCTTTATATCTTTATAAGGGGCATCTATACTTACCAGGGTGAGTGGGATATTTAGGATGGTCATGGAGGACCAATTTGATGTAGACTATATTGTCTCATGGATTAGTTTACAAGCCTCATTCTAGATGATGTTCCAATATAAGAGGATAATTTTCCTCTAGTGTTAGACCATTTCCAGGGAATATTTACTAAGAATTTCTCCATCTTACCACCCATATAAGAGATTGAGTTCATGATCGAGTTCATGTAGGGAGTTAAGCTAGTTTCTATCCCACATTACATAATGGAACCAATAGAGCTTCATGAGTAGAAATATCATTTAGAAGACTTTGAATAAAAATGATTCATATGGCTTAGTACTTCACCATGGGTTTCTACCACTCTTTTTTCCAATAAGGATTTTGTGAATTTGTTCTTATGAGTGGATTATTGGAGATTGAACCGGGTGATAGTCAAGAACAGATACCATCTTTCATGCATACATGATCTCTTAGATCAGCTAAGAGGTTCCTAGATCTTCTCTATGATTGACTCAAGTTTAGGGTACCATTATTTGACAATGATACCATCACGCATGCCTCATAATACTTTTATTATTAGTTATGGCTTGTATTTGTTCATAGTGATGTCATTCTATTTGAAAAATGCACTAGATATATTCATGGACTTGATGAATCAAATCTTCTATCTATTCTTGGATCATTTTTTTGTTTTTTATCTATGGCATATTATTTTACTCCCATATAGCATACGATCATGCCAATAATCTTAATATAATCTTGAGTACACTGAGATAGAATTTAATTTATGCAAATATTTCTAAATATAACTCCTAGATTGAATGAGTGAACTTATTTTTACTTGTCATCATAAAAGTTGGAGTGATAGTGGAACAAGGGAAAATTGCATACATCATATATTGGGAAGGACCCAATAATGACACCAAATTTTGGGGGGTTTTGGGTTTATCATGCTATTATCAATGTTTCATCCTGGACTTTTCCAGTTTAACAGCACTAATGTCTAGGCTGACCAAGAAAGGGGTCAAGTTTTTTTGTTAGATTATTATGAGATAGATTTTCAGAAAATATAGATTAGACTAGACACACTACTAATCCATAACTTTCTTATGTTAGTTAAATTGTAAAACATGTTTTGTGAAGCATCCAGAGTGAGACTCATAGCAGTTCTAATGCAGGAGGATCGAGTAGTTGATTATGACTCCTGATAGATATGATCGCATGGGATGAATTATCCTACTCACAATATAGAGTTAGTTGTAGTGGTACACATATTGATATACTAGGGCCCTAGATTCTATGTTAGAGGTTTATGGTGTAAATAGACCATAAGATCCCCAAGTACATATTTTTTTAATGAGACCTAAACCTTCAATAGAGGAGGTGGGTCTAATATCTATAGTATTTCGATTTCAAGCTAGTATAAAAACTATAAAAATGAAATATTGTTAATGATTATTTGAGATATAAGATACAAACATAGGTAGTATGGTATTCTTGGTATGAGTGGTGGATGATGGAGCACTTTTTAAATATGAACCTCAATGTTCAATACTCCCAGGTATGTGATAAAATCACATGCATAATGCATTTCCATTTGTTTTTTCGTACTAAAACTGGTTTTTTGGATAAATTGTTATGATTTTACAATCTTAACAAGTTTTTATATGTATAATTTTTTCACCAAATGAAGGGGGTGAAGATAAAACATTACTAGGTAATTTGGATGTAAATTAGAGTCATTTGGACCCTTTTTACATGGTTCATGCAACTGCTAAGTCACCCAATCCGAGCACCCCAACCCTAAAGGTTAGGTGGAACTTGGAGTTTCATGATAGAGTCTCCCACACAGTCTCTGTCGGGCTTTTCAAACTGTGCAGGGTGTCTAGGTCTAGAGGCAAAGATCTCCTGCATGATTTTTGTATGGTTTTTAATACTGTACAGACCAGCCTAGCTAACTGTGAGCCTCTCCATCATTGGATAGATCCGTGCTCAAGGATGGTGCACAGTTTAGCTAACTATGTGCCATAACTGTGTGAGAGTTAATAAGTCCCCACCTACCTTCTATACTCCCCTCCTACCCATCCTTTAACCTAGGATTTGGACCCCTAACCACCCTAGAATAGTGGGGTACAACCAATTAATGAATGGTGGTATTTTTTTTAAGGGTTAACATCTTCGAGAGGATATAAATATTGGAATCAAAACCATTCTAGGAATTTTTGTAGTATCTTTCTTATGTTTGCTTGGTGTTTTTATTTTTAGTTGTAATGAAAGTCTCAGATATTAAGAGCTTATTTTTCATCATTTATTATATGTGTAACCAATCCTCATGTTTTTTGGGGATTTGGTTAATGTGGGTTCATTTTTTATTAATTTTCTTTTTGTGTTTGGGTAACTCATATTCTTCTCCTAATTTCCCCATACCTCTTTTTCTTAATATTGCTGCAAAACCCCATATTAGACCAATAAAAAAGTTTCAATGGAATTATATGGAACTTAAGATGAGTAAAACCATGATCATTGGGTACACTTGTTGTATCTGAAGGGTTTAATTTGATAAAATTTATAAAAATAAATGTCCATACCAAGAAATTGATTTCTACTAATTTAATGAAAACTCACCAGACTAAGGGAGTTAAGATATGTTTGAAACCCAGACATGTGAGTTATTATGAAAAAAACACAACATCAAAATCAATTTTCAATGATCTTCATGAAAATCCATAGCCCAGATGCATTATTCCCATTAATCATTAAAAACCAGTTTTCTACATTTTTCTATCTTTAGGGTAAATTATCAGAGAATTTGAAGGATCAATTAATTAATCATTAGAACACCTCTTTCAAACCCCAAACATTAACTCTAAAATTAAGCAACCTTCACTTAATTAACTAAAATTCAAGTAACATTGCATCTTAATTATCCCTATGGATTGATCCCATAATTACACTATACTAGTAGTAAGAGTGGTTAATTCAATTTGGGCCACCAAAATTAACAATTCGACTGGGATGAAAATAGTATGAGTATCTCTTAATTTCACATCTTTTATTCCCATGTTTTTTGGAAGGATTAAGATAGATCAGTTATCTGATATAGTGAGCTTAGTTCTGAGGGACAACTTATATGGTGGGGATCCACCATCAGGATGGTCTCTTGGAAGTGGATATTTTATTTTCTATGTCCATGTATGGGTTCCTACAATCTTATGAGGGGAGTTAATGAGAGTATTTAATTCTTTGAGATAGCTGGTACATCTAGGTATGAAAAATATGTATTGTGGTCTCCATAGGAAATAACAGTGGCCATGGATGAAAAGGGAGATAATGGGATTTGTGGAAATATGTTTAAAATTTCTACAGGTGAAGGCTGAACATCATAGGCCTACTAGATTATTGTATCCTCTACCCATTCTAGAATGGAATTTGGATGATGTCATGATGGATGTTGTGATTGTATTTCCCATGAAACTAAATAAGAATGATATTGTATGGGTGATCATGGATTGACTAAAGATAGTCTTCAAATTCTTTCCTATTAGGGGGGCCATCACCATTAATGATCTGGGTAGTCTCTATGTTTGTAAAATTGTTTGATTGAATAGTATTCTAAGGAGTATCAATTCTTAAAAATAACCTCATTTCACATCTTCTTTTTTGTAGGGTATTAAAAGTAATCTGGGGTCATGTGTTCTTCTGAGTAAAACCTATCATCCTCAGATGGATGGCCAATTAGATTAGACAATTTATATTCTGGAGGGCTTTTTGTGAGCCTATTTCATGGATTTCAATGGCTCTTGGGGGAAGTATATTGCACTCGTGGTGTTATCTTATATTAATATCTTCCATGAATCAATATAAATGGATATATTTTAGGTATTTTATGTAATTTTGTGTTGTTTTAATCTTTTCCAGTTAGATTCTAGGGTGTCAGTACTCTTTGGACCTAGTCTTATGCAGGAGAAGTCTAAGCAGGATAATCTGATTGTAAAGTAGTTAGTGATCACACAGAGCTAGAAGAAATTGTTTGTTGATTATCATATATGAACTCTAGATCTTGAGGGTAGTCATTGTGATTTACTTTTAGTGTCTCCTAGTATTGGGAAATGTCATATAAAGAATCAAAACAATCTAGTGCCTAGGTTTTTTAGGCTGTTTGATATTATCGAAAGGGTTGTTCTATTGGCATACCATTTACCCCTCCACAATAGTATAACACCATGGATGATGTGTTTCAGGTGTCATGTCTTAGGAGATATCATCCTCACCCTTATCATGTGATAAAAGTTGATAAAATTGATCTGGATATTGATGTTTCCTTTGAGGAGAATCTGATTCAAATTATGGACCATAGTGAGAAGAATATCTGAGGAAATATTTTGTCTCTAGTGAGAGTATAGTGGAAGCATGGGAATTTTCAAGAGGATACCTATGAGAGGGAGTGTGGTATATAGACACAATGACCTGACTTCTTCCACAATAACCCATAGTGATTCATGGAGTAGCTCAGGGATGAGTTGTTATATGGTGTGGAGGTTGTAAGATCTCTTTTTTTTAGGTGAGTCTATATTTATGTTTTGGTAATTTTTTTGGAGTTTGTTTTCTTTTATTTGATCTTTTGTGGTGAGTATAATAAGAATTTGGGTTCTTGGTGAGAGTTATAGGGGTGATGGAAATTGATGGTTGAAAAACAAGTTCATGCCATAAAATTTCAATTTATAATGTAAATTCATTAGGGAAACCCCGTAAAACCAATATATGTCGTGAATCATTGAGTAAAAATGCAAAACCAACTTACTCCATAAAATTTGATTTTTGTACATAAGATTTTTTTTCATTGGTTTTTAATCCCAATTGATTAATTATTTGACACGTATGAGAATCAAGGGATTTAAAATGTAAATACCATTTTTATTCTATAAATATATTACATCTTTCTGTTTAAACACATCATTCCATGTTCTGATAATTCATATCTCCTCTCATGTTTTTAGACCTTTGGTAGAGGACACCCTGTAGGATTATATTTAAGCCAAGGGTGCATCCTTCGAATCCTTGTCTTGGATAGTGAGATTGGAGTTAAGCCTTGTGATTTTTTCTCCATCTCATCTCATATGTTTTCAATGCAGAGAACCCTAGAATAGACCTCCTAAATCGGATCAAGTTTTGGCTGTTCCTAGTTGGCAGTTTCTTGGTTCCTTTGAAAGGAAGGAGGAACCAAAATTTACCTCATACATTGAGGGTTTTTATACATGATCTCTATTTTAGGTGAGTGGTCAAAATCATATCTCTAATTGTTAATTCATAATTATTCTTGTATTTACAATATGTGTGATTACACCAGAACATCGTGTGTGCAACCCAAGTAATTGGATGGTTCTTAATTAATTTTCTTTACATGTATGGACCTAATATTGGATCCCATCATATTCATTGGCATTGAGACTAAGACTTGTGTCCACCTATTATGTGTGACAACCATCAACCTTATTGAGGCTTGTTCAGTTTAAACCTATTTCACTAATAGGTTTTGGAAATTGGGTTGAGTGTTGGATTAACATTATTAATTATCATAACTAGTGAATTGTATTGATTTCATGGGATATAACCACTTTGAAAGAAATTGGTTAATTAGCTTGCTAATGAATTTGGGATTAAAAAGCATTAATGAAACTTGACATAATGTGATTTTGTTGATAAATGGGTTCCCAACCTTCTAAAATTTTAATGTCTATATAAATGGTAATTATATGATTAACTATTATGGAATGTGGTGACATGTTGTTGTGATTTATGTGCATTTATATTGTAATTATTGTTGGGATATTCCTGGTTATGTTGTAATACTTATAAGGATATACTCTATTATGATATAATTATTATAGGGCTTAGCCCAATTATGCTAAAATTATTATAGGGCTTGTCTTGGCTATGTTGCAATTCTTATAGGGATTGGACTGGTTATATTATAATGTTTACAGGGAACTACCCATTTTGTTTGTTTTCCCCTATTATGATTTGTGTTCTATACACAAGGGGAATTATGGTTATGGAAATCATAGTCCAACAACATGCTCAGAGATATATAGCATTATACTGAGGTGGGTTTAGATGACCGGGAGTGTCACTCTGGAACTCAAGGGTCATAGGGTTTATATCATATGTAGTGTTAATTTATTAAATTAATACCCCTTGTTTATCACTTTATTACATGCACTATATATCTCAAAATGTATTTTTTTAGACATGGTGGTGTCAACCTATTGATTATTACTCATTTCATGTATATTCCACCATTTAGTACCAATATATATTTCATGGATGCGGGTTTGTAAAAGGGAAAGGGAACCTATGGTTGATTTTTTCTTTCTTGGTGAGTTGTAGCTTGGAGGTGGGACCGATATAGTGTTTAGAACTAGGATAGTGGAGTCATTATCTGATTCTACTTATTCTTATATTTTTTAGTTTTATCACATCATTTAGTTACACATAATCCTATCATTACATAATTTTATTATTATTGAGTAGTTGGTGTTGTTCTTTACTTTACTATGGATTTATGTTGTTGATCATTCTGTTTCCCCTGTTTCCTCTACTCTGTTATTAATTTAAATTATATTTATTCACTTGTATATAGATTATATTCTCTCCACTATATTCAATATACCCTCATTACTAGTCAACCACCTTTGGAATGCGAGGAGGCATGCCTGAGGTCATGTAGATAGCCCATATCAGTTACTTGAGGGAGCACTAGGTTGGGAAAATTGAAATAATGGAGGTATTAAAAAATTGAGAAGGTGTTAGTTTCATACATAATTTACCTTGTTCCTGACTCATAATGGAATAGCCTCATCTATGTAGTTCCCAAAAAAAACATGTATGACCATTGTGAAAAATGACAATAATAAATTAATTCCCATGACAATTCAAAATAGCTAGATTGTGTGCATTGATTATAGATTGCTTAATGAAGTCACTATAAAATATCACTTTCCAATTCCTATCATTGACCAAATACTAGAATGGTTGGTAGGAATAACTCATTACAAATTTATATATGGTTTTTCAGGACATTTTTAGGTGCTCATTTTTCTAGAAGACCAAGAAAATCAAACCTCCTCATGTCCCTTTGGCACTCTTTCATATAAGTGTATGCCTTTTTGGTTGTTAAATGCCCCATGTTTATTTCAAAGGTGCATGGTATGTATTTTTTTCATATCACATTGAATACTTCATAGAAATATTCTTATATAACTTCTCTATATTTTGTAATTATTTTGATCATTATTTGGGAAATCCAGAAAAAAAAATTGAAAACTTGTATTGAGAAAAATCTTGTTTTGGATTTTGAAAAGTTCCATTTAATGGTTAAAATAGGTATAGTCCTAGGAAATTTTAATTAAAAAAATTAATGTAGAAAAATCTAAAATCATGATAATAAATTCATTACCTTAACCAACTTGTATTAAACCCGCTAGATATTTTTTAGGCCATGTAATTTTTTATAGATGATCCATCAAGTATTTTAACAATATTTCTCTACCTATTTCTATAATACTTTCAAAAAAAGATTAATTTGATTTTAATGAAGAATTTAGGGAGTAATTTGATGTGATTAATGGTAGATTATTCACCCTACCATAAATACATCCCCCAATTGGGAATTTCCATTCTAACTACTAAGTGATGCTTCAATACAAGTTGCGGGAACAAACTTATCTTATAGAATTAAAGGAAGACTACAAGTAAATGGTTATTCCTTAATAAAATTGGATGCTACCTACCTCAACAACAACGCCATCTAAGAGGAGTTCCTTGTAATGTTTTTTACTTTTGATATGTTTGGATATTATTTCCTTAGAACTAATGTCAACATATTTTCTAAACATGAATCCCATAGATACTTGAATGAAAAAATTATATGAAAAACCAAGATTGGAAAGATGAATGTGACTCCTTAAATAGTTTCAACTAGAAATTAAAGATAAAATATCTTACAATTGGTTGTTTGAAAATATAAGTAGACTTCCCAACACAACTGAAGTATAAATTCTATACTAAAATCTATTGAATTCCCTCATTCAATTAGAATAACTCTATCTAGTATAAAGGAAATTATCATGGTATATTGATATAAAAATTTATTTGGTAACTTCTCTGGTACCATCTCATCTTAATTCTCCTAAAAACTCAAATATCACTCTTTATTTTATATTTGGGAAGATCCCTTCCCTTAGAAAATTTAAAATGACCACATGATAATGAGAAGTTTTTATACAAGTGAAATTGATATAGTTTTTAAATTTTTTTCACACACTAGCTTATGGAGGCCACTTTGGACCTCAAAGAACTATAAGAAAAGTTTTATAATCTATTATTTATTGTCCCTCTATATTCAGGGATGCACATCAATATTATAAGAAGTGTGAACATTCCAATTTTCTGGAAATATTACAAAAAGGCATGAGATCACTAAAAACCCATTATCTTTTGTGAAATTTTTGAAGTATGTGGAATTTTATTTATGAGACCTTCTCTTATATAGTGTTTAAATTATTATATTTTTCTTATTGTCTATTATGTTTCAAAATGTATGGAATTCAATTCTACCAAAACTAAAGATACTACAGTTGAGTATTATTTTTTCAGGATTAATATATTCTACAGGTTTGGAGTGCAAAGATCCATCATCTGTGACCAAGGGACCCACTTTTTCAATAAAATATAGAGTCTTTGTTGAGGAAGTGTGGAGAAAATCATAATAAATTGACACCCTACCATCCCTAAAAAATTTCCAACCTAAAGTTTCCAACATGGAAATGAATGGCATCTTAAGAAAGAAAGTGAAACCCAATAGGAAGTATTAGATCCAATGGATGTAATATTCCATAAGGTCTTATAGGATGGCCAATAAAACACCCATAGGAATGATCCCTTAATATTTAGTCTATGGAAATAATTTCCACCTACCAATGGAGTTGGAGACAAAATCATATTGGGTTGTCAAATAAATGAATTTATACTTGGATGGAGCTATAAAATATAGGAAATTACAAGATTAGGAATAGGGAGAAATTATAAGAGAAGCTTTTGGAAATTATAGAGTCAAAAAAAACCTAAGTGGATATCGAAAAGATAATATAACCCAAAATATTCCATTATGGAGACTAAATATTTCTCTATAAATCTTTTCTTAAGATAATTCAAAGTAAGATTTGTTCTAGATGGGAAGGTCCATGTATAGTTACTAATGTCTACCCTTATATTCTTATGATTATTATAAAGGAGGGGTAATAAAACCCATTAATTATTAATGGTAATAGTTAAAATAATTACCATGGAAATCGACCACAAGATCTAGTGGAAGATATCACACTCCTCCAACCTATATATCAATAACCACCCATCATGCCATACCTCTCCTTAACACCCAATTTCTTATTTTGATTCTAACTGAGATATAAATTCATGGTTAATATATTTGAATTAATAGAAGATGCTACATAATTTAATTATGGGGGAGAGAATCTTGTAGTTTAGAACCTTTAGTTTAGGACTTTTCTATTTTCCTTTTTTAAATCTTTTACATTATTTTTCAAATTTTTTGTGTTTCGTTTCTTTTTTGGTTAATTTTTTAAACATGTGAGTCTAATTTGAATACCCATGATACTTTGAATCTATGACAAGTTTGAAGAACTAATTTGACCCATTTATTTTTCTTATATTAATTTTGAAATGTGATATTTTGCAAATTCAAAATAAATTAATATAATGAAAAAAACACTTGATTTATGAATTTCATTCCATTATATATTATCCAAAAAAATTACACTTACTGGTGTGGCTTATAAATCAATTTCGGTATACTATTTACAATACCCTATTTCAAGAATGAACCAAGACCTACCTAAATAACTTGAAATTACTAAGTAATCTATTAAAAAACTTATAGCATTTAAGTATTCATTATTATACATGATTAAGTCATTCATTTTATTTATAGTCCCCTTTGTTCAATAATATCTATTTGAAATCATGTTTGTACATTTAATCATTATATCCCATAGCATCCATGAATGACTTTTTTAGGTATCCACAATAAAATCCTAGTATCCATATCCACCTTGATCTAAAATTATTTTCATTATATATGTTGAATTCAATTGTGTGGGATGAATTAAAAGGAGCTGTAAAACTTGTTTTCATATTATATTAGAATGTAAAGAATAATTTTCTATAACTGTAGTGCTGATGGTCTGAGAGAAAAATCATTATAGAAAAAGTGTAAAAGTTTTATTAATATCTTTCAAACCTGGGTATCAAGATTCAACCTTATTTTAATCAAAAGGTCTATTTTATTCTTTAAAAAAAGTATATGAAGAGAAATTCAGTTTTGAAAAAGCTAAACCAATGCTATTGGGGATGGGGGAAGAAAGTGATTATGATGCTCCTACTTAAATTTTTAGAGAACAACTTGCACAGATATTTTTATAAGGCCTTATACCTACTATGGAATTTTTAAAGTCTCTTCCTACCTTCAAGTGATTTTTTTAAGAAACATACTCGAGTAAATAAAGAGAGGAATATTACCCAATGAAAATTAGATAAAATGTGTGGGATATCCATAGATAATTAAAAAATCTAAAATAAGTTTTTGAATAGGGAGTATTTTAAGAATACATACATAGAGTAAACAAAAAATAAGGAGTTGAGCTTTACATCGGATCCAATCCACCTACTTCATCCAAAACAGTTTTACAATCAAATACTACACACCTTTAAGCCCAAAAAATGTTCAAACATAATACAAAATACCTCATGATATCCACATATACTTGACTCATTGGAAAGATAGGTAGAAATCTATCAACTTTATGGTAACACTTGTATGATACTAATATGAGAAAAACTTTGCTAAAAATTAATATTGAATGATAAGTGGGGAAATACTAGCAAGGTAGGTATAATTTCTCATTAAAGGATGAATGAAGTGGGTTTTGATTGAATAAAATTTATGAGGAAAATGGAATCAATATTTATTTTGAAGCATGATAGGGTGAGTGCCATGTTTTTGAGAAGGGAATTTGAATTGGTTGGTATTTAAATATTCATTTGGTAATATTTTTAAATCACTTGTCCAAAATAATTTTTGATAGTATATTTGTGACATGTTAGTCTAGAATCCATGTAATTATTGTAAATTTTCAAATGAGATTAAAATTTATTAAACTATTTATTCAAAAAGAATGAACTATTTTATGGAACAAGAAATAAATTACATTGATATTTGTGAAATTTATGGATCATACATATGACTTATGAAATTCTAATCACATTTTGACCAAACTTCTCAAAATATTTTGGGATATTTATTATTATTTGTTATTATAATATAACTCTAAAAATAAATCTATAGGATGTTTGGAATTTTTTATAAGTTGTACATAATTTCTTGTAAAACTCTGGTTGTGTCAAATTTTTTTAGATTATTATTTAATAATTCCTAAGGATACAATTAACTAAGTGTGGTGAGGTGATGAAAATTGAAATTTTTTAGTTTTTGTGAATTTTTTCATTAAAAATAGTCCTAAAATGAACTAAATTATGAGCCAATCATACTCCTATTTTATTTAAATTAATTTATCTTTATTGTGATTAGTTACGATAATCTCACTCTAAAAATAATTCTATAAGATGTTTGTAATTTTTTATAAGTTGTATATAATTTCTTGTAAAATGATGGTTGTTTGACATTTTCTTAGATGATTGTTGAACATTTCCTAGGGATAAAATTAAATATGTGTGGTGGGTGATAAAGTTTAAAATTTTGTAGTTTTTGTAAAAAAATTCCTTATAAATATTCCAAAATTAATCTAAATTGCGGGTTAATCATAGTTTGATATTATTTAAATTAATTTATAATTTAATGTTAAATTGTTACAAAACCCATTTTTTCCTATTTAATTAATTTTTGAGTTTGAATGTGAATCCAACTGATTTAAATGAAAATTTTAATGGCTTATAATACGTTAATAAATTTATTTAAAAAATGTTGAAGGAAAATTATATGCTACAAAAGGGTATGATCATTGAAAATTTTCATTGCTTAATTTACTTATAAATTGATTTGAAATAAGTATAAAATAAATTGATACTTTTCATTTTATTGGATAAAGAAGTAAATTTTCATGCCACCATCAACCTGCTACCATGAAACTGCATATGAACATGAAGCCACTATTAGTATTATACTGTGGGGATGAAACCATCGGAGTGTGACCATATAGAGAGATTGAAACCATACAAAAATACTTCTACTATAATCATGATATTATGAACCTATATTTGTGGTTCTTCATACATGAACCTAATTTTATAGTGCCGCCATGCACCTATGACTATAGAAATGTTATGACCTTTCCTTTTATACTACCTTTGACCATGAGTATACTTCCGTGGGAATTCTCCAACCTAGTTTTATAGAGGTCGATCTAATATATAACCCCAATGAGTCTATAATACTTGATCAAGTTGTAAAGAGGAAGAATATCCCATGAAACCATACCTGATGACCAAATCTAAATATTGAAATCAAACATTTCAAAGTTAATCATGACTAAATATACCTGAACCGATAGTATTAATCCTGAATCAAGTGAGTTATATGTTTAAGACTACTGATATCTTGGGGGATAATAAATATAAGGAAAATCATAAATAGTGGAAATTGGTAGATGTTTAGACAGCTTGGATCTAGGGAAGAAGAACGAAATAGGGATAAGCTCCAATTGTTGAAGAAAAGTTCAAAGAAGCTGATAGAACCAAAAATCTAGAAAATATGAATCAATACCACTTGGAATATAAAATCTCAACTCAAGGATAATAATACCCACCATTTAGGAAGATGATTCCAGTTCATATCTTTGAAGGAATAATGAATTGGGTAGGATCTCAAGTTGTAGAAGTTGTGAGTTAATATGCCACTGTAGGGTCAACATCCCTAGAATTAAGAGATTATGAAATAAAAGAGGATCACATAAAAATGTGAGATCAAAATCAAGATGAATTAAAAAATATGGGTGAAGTTATATCATGTTTTTGAATAAGTCTAACTCAAAGTTGGATTATAGTGACCAATGATAAGAAGGGTTGGTGCCCTTCAAAGCCTTCATAGTTGAGGGATGAAATTGTGTGAATCCATAGAGGCTGTGACTGAGGAAAATAAAACCTAACCATGTAATAAATAAAATTTTTGTGTAATGCCATAATATTTTATAAAATAAAACTATGTTTGATAATGTGTTCGACCGGAAACACCAAGCTTAAACAACATGCTAAATATATAATTGTTAAAACTATCTGTTAAATTAGTGGGTAATATTAACTAGTTTATAATATATATATATATATATATATATTTCTTGTTTAATATAAATTATTGATAAATACTTAATAAATAATCAAAAAAAATTAGAAAATTATTTTTATTCTTCAAAAATAGGTTTTCTTCAAAAATGTTTTTTACTTAAGGAAATATTATAATTAATTTTCATAAAATTTAGAAAATTTATTTTATAAAATGAAATTAATTTTCTATATCAGAATATTTAAATTTACTCAGGGTGAAAATTTGGTATTTTTTGAAAAATATTGATTTTTTAAATGAATTCTGAAAAATGCCGATTTTTGTAAAAAAAACTCATTTGTTTTCAATAAATTAAGTAGCTCAAAATTTCCATTATATTTGGAATATTATTTCATGTAACTACAGTATTATTTAGTTATTTTTAATCCACTTAATTACTTTTTAATCATCTTTATGAAGTATTTTAGTATAAGTTCGCTTTTGGGTTTAAAGACGGGATTTTCAAAAAAAAACTTTTTTAAAGTCTATAATTTTTATCCATTTTAGTTAATTAAAATAATACCTAATGAGAAATGTTTTAAATAAAATTTATAGTTTATATATCAATAAATATTAATTTATATTCATAAAATTGTTATCATTAATCATAGAGTTAATATAAAATATTTTTTTTCTTGAAAAATACACTTCCTGAAAACCCGCATTTTCATCACATTTGGGGGTTTAATTTTAAATTAAAATTTTCCAATTTTTTGAATTTAATTTGATGAAATATATTCCATGTTTATAATTAGAATAATTTATATTATATAATAATTTCAACTTAATTTTTTACCATAATGGGTAGTGAAAAAAATAAAAATTAATTACAATGGTTAAGGTAAAAATAGATATATTGGGGGTTAAAATAAAAATATAAGGGTTATCATTGCCTAGAAACTTGTATAAAATCTATTTCATGGAAATATTTTGATCTTATCATGTCTGAGTCTCGATAATAGTCCATTTTTAATCCCTTTGACATGTTAAAAATATGGGTACATCATTTTTTTCAAAAATTACAAGTGTGCCACTCACCTTACTTATAAAAGGCCACCCCTCTTCTCTCCTTTTCACACCTTAAAATATATTTTTCTCATAAGATACCTACCCAAATATATTCCTTAATTATCTAAAAAATACCTATATCACTTATTTTTATCATAAATCCATCCTAATAATTCTTTCAATGCTTACCAAGGAGATTTTCTGAAGAATATGTATCTTTCTTAACAGGGCATATTAGTTTTATTTCTTATTAAACATCCTTAAAATATTATTAAATTAGGATTATATAATAAAAAAAAGAATCTAAAATATATTGAGATATTATTATGTTAATTTAATAACCTAAATCCATCTTCTCTTTCATCAAATGGGATACAAAGTCATTATTTGAGTGTATAGAGAACTACCACCTCATGAACCGATGTCATTCGTTTTCCATCAATGCCTCTCATGGATTGTTTTAATGATTGATTTAAATTATATATATGATATTTTTAACATATTTATCCTTATTTAGTTATTATATCACATATTAATTCTTACTTTATATTTCATGGGGATATGATAGTGTTGCTCGTGTGTATGGTGAACTACCACCTTGCAAAGCGATGTAATTCCTTTTTCACAAACACATTACCTAGAAGGTAATAAGAATAAAGTTAATAAATATATGTGATATAAATAACATAATAATAATAATAATAATAATAATAATAACATATTTATCCATATAAAAATATAATATATCATTTCCATTCTTACATAGAGAAAAGATAATGTCATTCATGTATGTGTGGACTACCGCATCCATAAAGTGATGTGATTTTTTTTATCAATTAGACAACATAATAATGATATATATAAGTATATTTAGAGAACTAATTTTGTATCTATGATATTATTATCAATATATAAAGATAAAATATCACTTACCACCTTTCCATAATGATCATTAATAAATAGAAACGTTACTCATGTGTACGTACAACCTACTGTCTCCGTGATCGTAATGCAGTTCATTTTTCAAAAACATATTTCATGATTTTTTTTAAAAATTATAATTGTTTTATAAAAATAATAATAATTCATGATTATTATTTTAGAGACCTCTTTGACCAATATTCAAGATAGTGAATTAATTTTTGGCACATAATCCAAATAACATTTGAGCACTCGACATAAGCATAATGTATTAAGTAATTGTATATAACATGGTAATAAGTGAAATAAATGGAATAGTAACATGAAAAAGTTTCTCAATAAATTAAATAATTAACATAAGTTTATTATTATGTAAGATAAATAATGTACGTGACAAGTCGGATTCAATGTAAGGGACCTCTTCTCCGTGTCCTTTCATTGAGGAATTTTCTTTTGATGTTATGAACCAATATTCTTTTATAAGTTGTATAAACAACCCCTTTGACATATTATATCATGAATTTATTTAGTATAATAATATTTAAAGTTTTATTATGTTATTATTTCATGTGTCTAATGATTCAAATGTTTTCAAAGTGATAAGGTACTTTTCTTTAAAAAGCATCTTTTAATGTTTTCCATCAAACTCACTTTTTCTTCTATGTCCTTTTTTTAAATTATTTTATAAATATACTTATATGTTCATGAAAGTTTTATTAATGAAATTTTTGTCTTTAATTTAAATTATTTTAAAATAAAATGGTGTTTTTGTATTATAAATGGTTTTTTAAAAGAAAATGGAATTTTGATATTCGAAAGTGTTTTTCATATGGGTTTCAAAGAGTTTTTCATATTTTTTATAATGAAAATGTGAAATAATAAAACGTTTTATTTTTTAAATGATACTTAGAATTATATATGAGAAATGTATGAGCCCAATTTTTAAAGGTTTGACACCCATTATATCTCACAGGTGATCCTGATATAGCTTATATAAAGGTTTAAGTCCCATTATCGCTCATGGGTGATCCTGATATAGCTTATACAAAGGTTGATCCCCATTATATCTCTCTAATGTATTAAGTAATGATTATATTGGACATCATCCATATGGTTATTCCGATTAAAATGGTTTTTAAATTGTTTTATTAATATGTTTATCTAGGTTTCTGAAAAGGATTTTTAATTGCTTATTATGGGTTTTAAAGGATTCATTTGAGAAAAAAATGTATATTTTTTCATTTCAAAATGTTTTATTTCATACTCTCAAATAACTTTAAATATAAAGGCAAAAAATACATGATTTTTCTGGTTTTTTACTTGATTAATAGTTATATTTTTATTTTTTCCCTTACAGTGATTTTTGTATTCATTCTTTGTTTCAAAATGTTTTTCAAAAGGGTTTAGAAAGGGTAAGGGAAAGGAAGAATTAAAGTTAAATTTTTTGAATATTTTCCATTAAAATAAATCATTCTTTATTTTAAAAGTTTTATATTATTGGAAAAATTGATACTAATGGGAATTTTAAACTTTATATAATATGGTTTTGTTATTTATCAGTTATGACCTATTTATTTAAAACTCTAAACCTAAAAATATCCTAAAACAGAAAGAAAGTGAACTCTTGACTAAAAAACTAAATATTATTTTATATTTAAAGATTTTTTCATATAATTGGTATTGGATTCCATTTTTGATAAATTTAGAGTTTAGCATAATGTTAACATCATAATTTTGAAATATTTCACATTATTGTTAAGTTGAACTAATATATCATTTTATGATAACCATGTTGATTCGACTAAACTAGTCTATATAGAATGATTTTTCAAAAAATAAATAGGGAATATATTGTGGTAAAAAACTAAGAGTAAAATATCCTTATAAATCAGTATCTCGAGATTATTATAATTGGAACAGAATATTTTATTACAGTGGAAGCTCGGTTGAAACAAGATATTAATGGTGTTGGTATCTATGTTATAGAGGAACCTGATCTACCATGAAGGAACATTTTTATAGTGGATAATTTCATGAGGAAACATACCCCCTAATTCAATTGAGAATATAACCCAGTGGTTGCCAAAGGATTGATCAATTCCATAGATAAGATATTTCCAATCATGGGATTTTCAAAACATCAAAATTTAAACCTTTCCATTTAGAATTTTGAAGGTGACATTGATTGATGGTATCCTTTAGTTAAGAATAATAGAGAGAAATATTATCTTGATTCCATGGAATGGAAAACATATAATAATTTATTCATTGAGAAATATTTATATAAGGCTGTTCAACTTAGGATAGTGAAAAAATTCTAGTAATTAATGAAACATAATGAAGATTTAGCGGTCATGTATGAAGAAAACTTCACAATATTGGCCACAAATATACTAGATTTCATTCAAGACACTTATAGAAAAGTTATTTGGTTTTACTCAAGATTGAAACCAAGTTTAAAATGATATTTTGACACATTAGAATTTAAAATTTATGATAAATTTGTTTGTTGTGCTGAGAAATTTGAGTTGGATTTTTTTAACACTTATGTTCTATGAGATGGAAAGAGTAAGAAATGGTTAGGGTGGTAGGAAATGGAGATAAAAGAAACTAAAAAGTCTATAGGTAATCCCAAAACATGTTCTAAGGGTGGAAGAATACATTTTTTAGAATTTTTATCAGGATATGAAAAGTATCACCAGTATGGTAAGTGTGGATATAGGGTTCTTCACTATAAAGAAAATATTCTTGAATAAGAAGAGAATGAGATAACAAATATCCAGCCAACAGTAAGATGTTTTAGCTACAAATATTTGGTCCATTATTCTAATTTTTTTCAAATATTCTAATACAAGGTTAAAATCATCATGATCAAAAACAAAAATGTGTGGATAAATCATTTTATGTTACAACAGTTGATGTTGTGCCATCTAGTGATGTGGTGATAACTCCAACGAGTTTGTTATTTTTGGAAATTTAATCATAAGTTCAAAGATTTATATTCCCCTTTGAGGTTTTAAGTGATGAGATATTAAAGTGATTAATTAATTTTTTAGAGATTTTTGTTGGGTTTATATATATGTAAATATTTTTTTAACATGAAGTATGCCTTTACTTTTTTTGTAAATGAGTTTCAAGGTATTTATAACCATTATGGTTTATATAATCTTTTATGATTGAGGTTTTTTTTAAGTATTTTCATCATATTTCTAGGAAATTTATTAGTATTAAATTTTATGAAAATGATAGATAAATGTTGGGTGACAACTCATCACAACTGGAAAGTCCACAAGGCTTGAACCCATAACCTAAGGTTGGCAAGGGTGCAACGCCTACCATTGTCTCATGATGTTGGAACCAAGGTTGTTCATTGTTGAAAATGGATTTTGGTTGTTGTGTATTGTCAATCCGAACTAGTTTGATAATGGTTTCAGTTTTCTATTGTCAATCCTTATATGGAAGATCATAGAGTTTTCAAGGAAAGGGATCATACAGTTCATGTAGGCAACAGTATTGAAGGTGGCATCGTTTCCATGTGTTTGCCAAATTTTTGGGTCCAAAAATTGGAGAATGGAGAGAAGGGAATTTGGAAAAGGGAGTTTCATGAAGGATTTAAGGGTGTTTGGAAACTTGTGAACAAGTCTTGATTTTATATTAGTGCATCAAAAATGGAAAAGGAAAAAAGTGTTCTCAAGATATAAATGTTCGTGACAGATGAGGTTGTGTAGAAGAATCTTACGCATCCAATGCGAAGTCAAAAGTGTTTTTGCACGCTCGGAAAGAATATTACACGCACCAAGAAATATTCATCAGAAACTTTCATAAAGGGTCATCAAGGCCTATAAATATGGGTCTACCCGCATAAAAGACTTAATTTTTTTCCAAGGAAGATCTGGTTGCTTTGTCGCATGAAATATTTTCATGTGAAATAATTGAAGACAGTTAATCTTGCATGAAAGTTGTTACTTTAGTCTCAAAATATTGAGTGAACCATTTTTTTAAGTTTCGTGAATGATAATGGTTGCATGAAAGTCATCTTGAATAAAAAATACCAAATCTTGTTCACAAGATCAGGTGTTGTGTAAAAGTTTAGGTTTCATCTTCTAATAGGATTTTGATATCTGGTTTGTTTATTAAATGCTTTCAAGTAAATCAATTCAATACTTCTTTTTAAGTAGTGACTCATGTTGAATATATATTAAGACTTCAATTAAAATCTATTAAGGTGACCTTAAAGTTGATAAACTGAGTGATAATTCACCCAAGGAGGTGAGCTAGGGGAGTCAACAAAAGTGCTTTGAGGGACATAGTGAGTTATCCCCTAATTCTTATAAAGGTAGTGTGCCTAGAATAGAGTGATTATGCCTAAACACTTATATTCTAAAAATATTGAAGATTACTGTATTTTGGTATAACCAAAACACTATCATCATATGCTCCTTCGACGTAGCCCTTAGTGGTGAACCAAGTAAAAGTGTTATGTCGTATCTTTACTAGTGAATGTTTGATTTCTAATCATATCCATCGTACAGGTTTAACAAGTTACTACCAACATGGAAACAAGATCTATCATTTTAAAAGAAAAATTTGACACCCTAAGTCACTCCTCCCCTCTCAAGGTATCTTGAGGATCTATAATTGGTATCATATGGTAAAGGTTGCTAGTGTTAAATCTATCCTTTTCTTTCATGGAGAATTCAGTCAATGTTAGGGTAGTCCCCCACTTCGATGTAATTATCTTTCAGATTTGGAAGAATGGGATGAGATCTCATCTAATATCTCTTAGAATGGAATTTATATTTGCTACTACACAAGGAATACAAGTCACGAATTCTATAGGGCTGACTATGACTGAGAAAGATAGGAAAATGCTTGATGTATATGTTAAAGCATAGAATTATCTCATAGCATCTCTTTCTGATTAGATCTATCTAAAGGTAATGAGTTCCACATCATCCAAGTCAATGTGGGAAAAACTTGAAAATGTATATCAAGGATAAAATAAGTGAAGGAGGCGAAACTCCAATTTTTTCACAATAATTATGATAATCTATTGATTCACCCTGATGAAAATGAAAATTATTTCTTCAATCGAATTACTGAAGTCATAGGAGAAATTCTAGGAATTAGAGAAGAGATCAAAGACATTGATATTGTAAAGAAAATATTGAGAAGACTTTTTCCTCTTTACAAAGCAAAGGTGTTAGCTCTTAGAAAATGGATCTCTCTAAACATTCTCTGGATGATCTGTTAAGAAATCTAGTGGCGTATGAGATGAGAGTCAAACTAGAAGATACAACGACGAGAGTAAGTAAGGAAATGGAATTCAAATCCATTGAAAAACTTGAAATTTTAGGAGATAGTGCTGATGAAGAGAATGATCAAAACAAACTTCTTTCTATCATTTCCAGGACGTTAAATGAGATAAAGGGGAAATTTAAAGGTAAATTACCTCTGGGTTGTTTTTAGTGTGGCAGAGTTGGGCACATAGCCTCTCAATGCTCAAGTAAGTTAGATTATGAAGATAATGAAGATGGAAACATGGAGATGGCTCATAAAAGGTTTTCCAAAAGGGATACTTATAATATGGAAAGAAAGAACATAGGAATATTTTTGTCTTTAAAGAGGAAGATGATGATAATGAATTCTTTGAGGAATAATAACGATAATTTAAATTTGGAACTCATGCTTCCATGATGGATACCATTGAAAAATCAAACCATATAGAGATAATGATAAAGATAATCAACTGACCATTGGTGTCAATCTCAAGTTGAAACTTAAGAATGCTCTTGGTAAGCTTGGGAATCAAAGTAAGAGATACAAAAATTGAAAATAAGTTGTGGAAGAATCATCAAAATATGTTGATCAACTTGAATCTGAAATTGAAAAAATAGAAGAACTAGTGAAAGTTCATTTATCAATCCTTGAAATCACAAAATATATAGTGTAACTAAATCTTTGAATTGAAGAATTTGAAAAGTTCATCAATGACCTTACCTCCAGACAAGAAGAGGAGTCCAATACCATTGAGGATCTGGAAGAAGAAGTTGTTACTCTTAGGATTAAACATGAAAGTGAATCAATTTCAAAAGAAACAAAGAAGAAAATATAGTTTAGAAGTTTTTCAGATGCTGAGCTGTTGGAGAGTGTAAAATTTGGTTCTAATGGAGTTGTAAAAATTTTGAATGATCAAAGACCTGCATGCATGGGAAATAGTGGAATCGTTTTTCATGATAAAATATCAAATGATGTAAATAAAGTGGGTCAGAATAAAGGCAAGCTAAAATTTAGACATGATGAAAAGTAACCTGAATTTCTGAAAAAAGAAACCTTCAATTCAAACTGAAAGAAGAAATGAAAACAATCCTCAGGTATCTAGAAATTATAGGCAACCAAAAGAATTTTCTAAGGAAGGAGACATGAGGAGGAATCAAAATGAGAATACATTTTTACTTATGAAATGTCAATTTTGTGGCTATTTGGGCCATATCATGTCATATTGTGAAGAGGCAAGGATCTATTTGAATGGGGAAGAGTTATGAGTTCAAAAATGGAGAAAACATTCATATCCTACTTCTTATAGAATAAATAATTTCTATGGATATTGTTTTCATTGTTCAAAATTTGGTCATAAAGATGTGTATTACAGGAAGAGGAATGATAGGAAAAATTCATACAAAACTTAGAGATGGGTCAATATTTTCCAACTAGATAGTGTTTCTATTTCAAATAGGTTTTCTACTTCAGAAGAAGAGTATGAATATGAAGAACCCTTGAATGAGGAAAATAGATATGAAAGTCCATCCCTATCCTCTACTCAATCAAATATTTCATGGAAGTAAAAGAGGAAAAATGAACAATCCAACCTTGTAGAATTATCTCTCAAATCTACAAAGAATAGGAAAACTTGGATTCTTAATAGTGGGTTCTCATCCCATATGATGGAAAATTCAGACCCGTTAATAAATGTTAAGAAAAAGTTTGATGAAATAGTAAGGTTCGGTAATGATGGTGTTTTGAAGATCAAATGTAGTGGAAGTACTGAACTAGATAATGGAGAGATGAAGAAAACTAAAGTTCTTTATGTGGATGGTTTGTGTCACAATCTCCTCAGTGTGATACAACTCTGTGACTCAGTACTTATAGTGAATTTCAATAAAAAAGGATGCACTACAAAGGGAAAGACATGGAATTATATCATGAAAGGTTATAGAACATATGGAAACTTGTACCAGGTTGATAGTAAAGGAAATATTTTCTATCTAACAATTGAAGAAGAAAATGACTTATGGAACTGGAGGTTGGTTCACATTAATCAACAGAACATGGAAAATATATCTAAACTGAAGATAGTCATGGTTATCCCTAATATGAAATGTGAATGGGAAAATACATGTTATTCTAACACACGAGGATAGTTGGTATGTTGTTCATCTCATCTGAATAAGAAAAAGGCATTAAATATTATTGATCTCATCTATATAGACATATGTGGCCAGATAAATGTAATTGGAATTCATAGAGAAAGGTACTTTATTATTTTCATTGATGATTATAGTATAATTTCTTGTGTTATGTTTATACATAGGAAACATCAAGTGCTTGATTGCATTCAAACTTATTGTCAAATTGCTGAGAATTATACTCGATAGAAAACCAAAGTTCTATGGTCTGACAATGGAGGGGAATACACATCAATTGAGGTTGAAAATTAGCTAGAGAAGTATTGTATCACACCTCGGCCATGGATGCCTACTATTTTATTCTTTTCTCAGTCCCACACCTTTGGGAAGAGTTCGGTTTGGGTCCAAGTATAAAATTTTTGAAGCTTTGATATTTTTGGTGGGTCTCAGGCCAGTGCGCAGTCGGCGCACTTCTAGTGGTCACCGCTTATTCAGTGTGGGTGGGTGTGCGGTCACCGCATTGCTAGTAGCGATTGTGCATTCAGACCTGGTGATTGCGCCCTTGCCCAACCGTTTAGATAAATAATTT
This sequence comes from Viscum album, assembly GCA_963277665.1. NCBI lineage: Eukaryota > Viridiplantae > Streptophyta > Magnoliopsida > Santalales > Viscaceae > Viscum > Viscum album. Next base: position 241,471,218 of record OY728162.1, read on the forward strand.
AATTGGAGGAATGAATTAAATTGGAAAAAAAATTAAAGTGGGTTAAAATAAATTAAAGATAATTTAATAAAATGTTTAATAATAATAATAATAATTTATAATATTTTTGTTATTATTATTATCATTATTATTATTATTATTAATATTATAAGATAAAATGAAAAAAAAAATGTGTAAAACCCTAGACTATTAAGCGGTTCCCCCCCTTTCCCCCTTGCGGGTCATAGGCCGCACCCCCCCCCCCCTTCCCTGTCACCCTTGATGTGCACCCTAGTGTCGCCCCCTTATTTTCTTCCGTGCGGCACACCCCTCTGCAGCCCCCTTCCCCTGTTGCGGTTCTACACCATGAGCCCCTACCCAGGCCTTCGCCTCCCTGTTCTCTTTCCCAACAGCACGGCGAGATCCTCCCCTTCATCAACTGGAGTGCACCGACCCCCGCCACTACGGCCTCCTCGGCGCACCAGACCAGCCGGCCCAGCCGGATTCACCTCACCCTGCGGGTTCCCACCACCCAGCATCCCAGTCCAGTGCAACTTCCCCTCCTAGTCCGGTACATCTTCCCCTCCTGGTCCAGCTTATCCCCTCTTCCCCCTTTCTGGAGTGATTTCAGAGAACCCGACCCCCTTGTTTGGCATCCAGCTTTGATGAACCTTAATCCTTTTGCGCAGCACCTCAGCGTGCTTCGACATGGCCGTGAATTTCCTTGTTGGGTTTGCAAAGGGTGTCTCGGGTCATGTCAGACCTCATTCTGTCCGCCACCACCGAAGGCGAAGCGATTCAAATCGATTTGGATCATTCGATGTTGTTCGCGGGGCACGTTTGGCCTCGCCTCACATTTTGGTTCGCTGCCACCATCCAAGGTAAGAGTTTTGTTATCGCGTGCACATTTATTTTATTGTCGTTATTATGTTTTGAAATTCATTCTATTTTATTTTTACTACAGATAATTATTTTTGGTTTTCAATCTTGCCCTGATGTGTTCTCATGATCACCACCACTGTCTGAGGTGATGTTTTTCATCCCCTGTTTTGTTTCACACTTTATTTTTTAGTTGTGTTTATATATTTGAGTCCCTGGTTTTTATTGAGAGGTGCATCGGTCTGGACGCTTTATGTTGGGTGTCGGAAATTATTTCAGGGAGCTGAGATCATTTCCAAGTGCGCACACACTTTTTCCTAGGTATGAATATATATATATATACACACACGTCTTCTGAGTGCATGTTCCACCATGGCGTGGGGAACACATGCATCCGTTTGAAGGTGTATATATATACATATGGAAGTGTGTTCATGTGTTCAAGCGAGGTGTTTCTTGAGTTAGAAAGTTTTGGCTCGACTTCCTTGAGGTAGGAAAATCCATGATTTTTCTTTCCATTGATTGTCCTTAATGCTTGAGGTTTTCATTATGTTATTATCTTTCTATGCATCTCCATGGTACCCTTTAAAGCATGCTGTGGTGTTCTAAATTTTTTTAGTGCTGTTAGAGGTAGGGTTTACATGAATCTTGGTTTCTCCCATGTATATGATTTCCTTCGGTGTTGGTAAATTGCCACTTATTAATTTTGGGTGAAATTGGATTTTTCGGTGGGGTTTTTTCATAGAAATGTTTTGTTAAATTGGTTTGAAATATGTTTTTGGATTTCGTGTATGAAATGTGGTGTTTTTTCTTATTGTGGATTGGTGTTTGTCTAAAAATAGGATTTTGGTTTATGAACTTGTGTGGTATTTTGTAAGTGAGTGATATGGGTGTTTTTGGGTTGAAAGCATAGGGTGTATTTATGAAATTAGGTTTCAAATTTTTTGGTTGGTTTTAGAGTGTTCCTCTTGATTTGGCTCGATTGGCCTTGGAAACATGCTAGGGTGATTTGTTGGAAAATAAAAGGGGCGTTTGTTTTTCAGGGTGTGTTTGAGTGAAAGTGGAAGTCGAATCCTGGTAGGCATTTTGTGAAATATTGTTGGCTTGTAGGTGTTGTGAAAGCCCGTTTGGAGATTTCTTAGGTGTTGTTGTTCTAACATGACTTAAAGTGAACTTAGACATCTTTTGGTAAATGCTTTATTTAAGGGACCATTTGGTCACCTTGGTATAAAGAGGGAAAATTGTGGTTGTTTTGAATTGGTTAATAAATGTTTTGATAAAAATATGAGCGTTGTAAAGCTAAAGTCCCATTTGGCATTTTGGATTGGCTATTTACAAAATGTTTGATATGTGCGAATTGTATGAGGCCCGTTTGGCATCTTCGAAACTGTATGTTTATAAAACCCCTCTATGGTTAGGCCCCTAGCCTCATCTATCGATCATGTTATAGGAGGGTACTCAGTATGATCCTTCTTTTGAGAATATTTATTTTAAGGCATGGGACTAACCTTGAGGTGGTCGGGGTGGTTCCAGATTGTGTCGCGTGCTTGATTATATATATATGAACTGTTATTTGAATGTGTGGCACACCTCTTTGTGAACAAATCATGGAAACTTAGCATAGCAAGGGGGTTTACTAAGAATGATTACTGCACTATTTTACACTATGCACTGGCTAGTGGCCCCTAGTATGGATTATATTCTGCCAGGGGATTGGGACCTCGGTTAGGCCATGTAGGGAAACACCGGGCGTTAGGGCGTTATGACATCATCGAGAGTAGGAAAGCCTTCAGGATGAGTCACATTTATATTACGTTCTAGTCTTCCTCCGAGTTCTGAGGTTTTCCATGATCCTTTGATACGAGCACTATTAGTACCATTTCCCTTGCTGTGTGTGGAATCATACCCTTGAACTTGGTTTTGGTGTTTTCTTGGAAACGTGTTGTGTGTATGGTTGGTTTTAAAATGAACTTTAAAGTATTTTTTTTGGAAAAGTTTGTGTGAGCCCCACTTTTGTTTAGTTTCCTTTTTTTTGAAAAGGGAAATGGAATTGTGATTATTAGTTTTCTAAATTCAGTGTAAATATGAAAACCTTTTTTTATAATTGTAGTTCAAACTAGTATTTTTGGGTTATTTTGGAACTGGAAAATGCATGGATTCTATGGTTCATTTTTTTTGGAATTCATACTGAGGATTTTAATGCTCACACTTATCTTACCTTTTCAGATGTAGGTTCAGCTATTTGGTTCAGGTTCTTGTTTCGTCTGCCTGTGTGAGACAGACTGTTAGTTGTTGGAGGTGACCAAGAGGTCACATGGGGGTATGTGCAGTCTTGTTTTCTTGCCGCTGTTAGTTTTATTTCTATTCGCTTAGTCTTTATTAATTTATTTTTCTTCATTTTATGGGTCAAATCATTCCCACCTGTTTAGTTTTGATGCCCGGCACTAGTTTCCAGCCCACGGGGATCGGAAACGCCCCTCGGGCCTTGCCACGGGCCGGCTCGGGTGACTGGTTCAGGGTCGACCTGGGTTGGTTCATTTCAAAATGGTATTCGATCATGCCCTTGTTATTTTGGGTGTCTGGTAGAAGGAGATTAGGACTGTCAGGGCTCCGGAGGTAGGTTACAGGTTGGTGCATGATCACCACCGCTCGTAACGAGACCTAAGTTACCAGGGTAGTCCAAGATTTGAGTCTTTTGTATTTTTTTGTTTTGGATTGAGGGATGACAATGGAGGAAAATCGGTTCACATTGTGGCCTCACATGGGGTGGTGACCCATGTGAAGTCCAAGTTCCGACTCAAGGTCCTCTTAGTGTTATTCCTTACTTGATGCATGGTTCACCATCATGTCATTGGGTCATATGTATGCACTAGTTACTCATTCCAGTGGGTTGTTGTGGGTGGTGTTTTATCTTAATCCCAGTCGATGTGAGTGTGTGTTGAAAATGAATGTGATTTCAAAATGAAGAAAAGGGGGTTTCTTCCAAATTTTTTTTGAAATTAGTAAAGTGGGTTTTTAAATAGAAAGTGTATCGGTTTGGAAAAACTTGGTATGTGTTTGGATTTGGTAAGGAAAGGAAGTTTTTAGACCATGGAAATCCTTATGGAGGGTCACAAGTTTGTGGTTATGTATGGATAGTGCGTGGGGGAACTTGTTTGCAGATGATATGAGCGAGATTGAATGAACTCACATGTGACGGTTCATAAGGTGCCATAGGTGGGTTTTAATTTTTAAAGAAGGAATGTTTTTTGAAAAGTGTTTTATGATTGTATTTGTATAATTTTGGATAATGGGCCTATTTTCCATTGGCTTGTGTTGTTTCTTTGATTGATTTTTGGATTGATTACCGGTTTTAATGGTTTTTTTCATGTTGTTATGAGTTTGTCTCCTAGGAAGCCTCCAAAAGTTGTTAATGAGTTATGCCCAGTTCCCAGTTCTTTTTGTGTGTTGCCTTCTTCTCGAGGTAATCGAAGTCTATTAGAAGCATTTGTATTGTTTGGAAATATAGTGTGTCTTCAAGTTTTTGGGAACTCCCAAGTTAGTTAAGGTTCGTATCATCCCAAATTTATTAGAGGGTTCAGTTCTGGACTAGTAAAGGTGGCATGTCTCATTGTCGTTAGAGTCTCGGGTGTAGTTGGCGGGGGTCGGCTCTTGTAAAGATTTCCCGTCTGGTAAATATCTTCATATGTACCGACTCCCAGTTTGTGGTACCATTCTCTCGCATTGCACTAGTTTGGCTGGTTCAGGCATTCTAAACCACTTTGTCGCATCCCTCTGAATTCTTCCTATCGTGCGACTGTTCGGGTCACCGGAGAGTTCTGAAAGAATCGGTGTTCGGGAATAAGGAGTTAGGTATTGGAGGATGCAAATTCTTTACTATGAGTCATGAGAAGCTTCAACAATTAGGGCCCCAGCCACAAATCTCGAGGTGAAGCTCGCACAGAGTCAAGATTTGCCGAGGGCGTGTGGAACCTCTGTCTGAATAATTTTTTCGGCTTTAGGGTGGAAATATCAGAAATTTACTTGTTTTATTCTCATTGTTTTCTTAATCTCATCCTTGTTGTGGTGGTGTGATGAGCGCGTTCTCCCACAATCCAAGCGGTCTTATCTTCTCTCAACATGGTTTTTAAATTGTTCGGTCTCTTTAAATGGTGCGGTCCATTAATAAATGGACATGTTCTGATTTTGGGTTGGTCTCAGTTGTGTTTGTTAGGGGGTGTTCGTTTCGTGAAATTGATGGGAGGTGTTGAGTTAATTATTAATCTTTAAGTTTCTAGGTTGTTTTGCAGCAAGTTTTCTGACAAAGGCTCAGGTGTGTTATTTGGTCCATGTCGGGAAAAATGAATGAGTTTGGTTTGGGAGTTCTCGCGTTGGCCCCCTTGGGGGGTGGTGTGTTCGGGTTTCAAGGGTTTTGTATTAGTGAATTCTTTTGGTTGGGAGAACCCTCTCATGTTCTTCCCTCAATCTCGGGCAGTGGACTTCTTTAATTCGGTTGGGTGTGACGTTTGTTGCGAATAGTCATCCTGAGGCTCTCGGTTCTATATGATTTTGTCTGGACATTAACTCAAGTTGTGTCTTGTTGGCTCGGTGACTTTCTGGGGGCAAAAAGTGTCTGTGGTGGGCATAATTATCACACCCTGACCACGGACTCCTATTGTTTTATTCTTTTCTCTATCCCATTCCTTTGGGAAGAGTTGGGTTTGGGTCTGAGTTTGAAATTTTTGATGCTTTGATTTTTTCGGTGGGTCTCGGGCCATTGTGTAGTCGTCGCACTGCTAGCGGTCACTATGCATTCGGTCCGGGTGGGTGCGTGGTCACCGCACCGCTAGTAGCGATCGTGTGTTCAGACGTGGTGATTGTTCAGTCACCCAACCGTTTAGATAAATAATAAAATTAGAGGAATGAATTAAATTGGAAAAAAATAATAAATAAACAAAGTAAAGTAGGTTAAATTAAATTAAAAATAATTTTATAATATGTTTAATAATAATAATAATATCAATAATTTATTATAATATTATTATTATCATCATCATTATTATCATTATTATTATTATTATTATTATAACATAAAATGAAAAAAATTGTGTGAAACCCTAGACTAACCGGTGGTCCCCCCCCCCCCTTCCCCCTTGCTGGCCGCAGACCGCACCCCCCCCCCCCCTCCTCGCCGCCATTGTTGTGCACCCCAGTGCTACCCCTTGCTTTTCTTCCACGTGGTGCACCCCTTCGCAGCCCCCTTCCCCCGTTGTTGTTCCGTGCCACGAGCCCCTACCCAGGTCGTCACCTCCCGGTTCTCCTTCCCAGTAGCACGGAGAGCTCCTCCCCTTCGTCTGTCAGCACACACCATCCCCCGCCGCTCCGACCTCCTTGGCGCACCAGGCCAGCTGGCCCAGCTAGCTTCACCTTGCCCTGTAGGTTCCCGCCACCCAGCATCCCTGTCTGGTGCATCTTCTCCTCCCGGTCCAGCGTAGCTGCCCTCTCGGTCCGGCGCATACCCTCTTCCCCCTTTCTGGTGTGATTTTAGAGAACCTGGCCCCCCTGTCTGGTGGCTAGCAGCAACAACCCGGCCTCCCTTTCTGGCATCCAATAGCGACGAACCCGAATCCCTTTTCACAGCACCTCAGTGTGCTCCGACGTGGCCACAAATTCCCTCGTTGGGTTCACGAAGGGTGTCTCGGGTCATGTCGGACCTCGTTCTGTCTGCCGCCGCTGAAGGTGAAGCGATTAAAGTCTCTTCGAATCGTTAGCTATTGTTTTCAGAGTGCATTTGGCCTCGCCACATGTTTTGGTTTTCCACCACCATCCAAGGAAGCACACGTGTTTATTTTATTGTCATTATTGTGTTTTAAAATTCCTTCTATTTTATTTGTATTATGGATAATTATTTTGGTCTGCAATCTTGCCTTGTCATGTTCTCATGATCACCTCCGCTGTCCGAGGTGATGTTTTTCATCCCTTGTTTTGTTGAACACTTTATTTTTGAGTCATTTTTATATCTTTAAATCCCTGTTTTTATTGAGAGGTGCATCGGTTTGGACGCTTTATGTTGGGTGTTGGATATTATTGAAGGGATCCGAGATCGTTTCTAAGTGCGCGCACACTTTTTCCCAGGTATGAATATATATATATCTGTGTGTGTGTCTTCTGAGTGTGTGTTCTCTCATGGAGTGGGGAACATGTGCATCAGTTTAAAGGTGTATATATATATATACATATGGAAGTGTGTGTGTGTGTGCAAGCGAGGTATTTCTTGAGTTAGAAAGTTTCATCTTGACTTCCTTGATGTAGGAAAGTCCATGCTTTTCCTTTCCATTTCTTGTCCTTAATTTTTGAGGTTTTCATTATATTATTATCTTGTTATGCATATCCATGGTACATCTTTGAAGCCTGTTGTGGTGTTCTAAAATTATTTGATGTTGTTAAAGGTAGGGTTTACATGAATCTTGGTTTCTCCCATGTATATGATTGCCTTCGGTGTTTGTAAATTGCCACTTATTCTTTTTGGGTGAAATTGGATGTTTGGGTGGGGGGGTTTTTCATAGACATGTTTTGTTAAATTTGTTTGAAATTTTTTTTGGATTTCGTGTATGAAATGTGGTGTTTTTCCTAGTTGTGGTTTAGTGTTTGTCTAAAAATAGGATTTTTGTTTATGAACTTGCGTTGTATTTTATAAGTGAGTGATATGGGTATTTTGGGGTTAAAAGCAAAGGGTGTATTTATGAAATTAGGTTTCAAATGTTTTGGTTGGTTTTAGAGTGTTTCTCTTGGTTTGGCCAGGTTGGCCGTGGAAACATGCTAGGGTGAGTTGTTGGAAAATAAAAGGGGCGTTTGTTTTTCGGGGTGTGTTTGAGTGAAAGTGGAAGCTGAATCCTCGTTGGCATTTTGTGAAATATTGTTGGATTGTAGGTGTTGTGAAAGCCCGTTTGGAACTTTCTTATGTGTTTTTGTTTTAACTTGACTTAAAGTGAACTTATACATGTTTTGGTGAATTCTTTATTTAAGGGACTGTTTGGTCACATTGGTATAAAAAGGGAAAATTGTGGTTGTTTTTAATTGGTTAATAAATGTTTTGATAAAAAGATGAGAGTTGTAAAGCTAAAGGCCCATTTGGAATTTTGGATTGGCTGATTACAAAAGGTTTGATATGTGCGAATTGTGTGAGGCTTGTTTCGCATCTTTGAAACTATATGTTTGGAAAACACCTCTATGGTTAGGCACCTTGCCTCGTCTGTCGATCATGTGACAGGAGGGTCCCCAGTAAGAGCCTCTTTTTGAGAATATTTATTTTAAGGCATGGGATTAACATTGAGGTGTTCAGGGTGGTTCCAGATTGTGTCTCATGGTAGATTATATATATATGGATTGTTATTTGAATGGGTTTCACACCTCTTTGGGAACATAGCACAGAAACTTATCATAGCAAGGGGGTTTACTGAGAACGATTGCTGCACAATTTTAGACTATGCACTGGCTAGTGGCCCCTAGTACAGATTATACTCTGCTAGGGGATTGGGCCCCTCAGTTAGGCCATGTAGGGAAACAACGAGCGTTAGGACATTATAACGTCATCGAGAGTAGGCATGACTTCAGGATGAGTCACATGTATAATATGTTCTGGTCTTTCTCCGGGTTTCTAGGTTTTCAGTGATCATTTGATACGAGCACTATTATTATCATTTCCCTTGTTGTGTGTGGAATCATACACTTGAACTTGGTTTTGGTGTTTTCTTGGAAAAGTGATGTGTGTACGATTGGTTTTAAAATGAACTTCGAAGTAGTTTTTTAGAAAAGAATGTGTGAGCACCTCTTTTATTTCCTTCTCCTTGTTTTTGAAAAGGGAAATTGAATTGTGATTGTTAGTTTTTGAAATGCAATGTAAATATGAAAACCTTATTTTTATAACTGTAGTTCAAACTAGTATTTTTGGGCTGTTTTGGAACTGTAAAATGAATGGATTATTTGGTTCATATTTTTGGCATTCATACTGATCATTTTAATTCTCACGCCAATATTACCTTTTTATATTCAGGTTCAGTTGTTTGGTTCAGGTTCTTATTTCGTCTGCCCGTGTGAGGCAGACTGTTAGTTGTTGTAGGTGACCAAGAGGTCACATGGAGGTATATGTAGTCTTGTTTTCTTGCTGCTACTAGTTTTATTTCATTTTTATTAGTCTTTATTAATTTATTTGTCTTCCTTTTATGGGCCAAACCATTCCCATCTGTTTAGTTTTGATGCCCGGCACTAGTTTCCAGCCCGTGGGGATAAAGAATGCCCCTCGGGCCATGCTGTGGGCCGACTCGGGTGATTAGTTCACGGTCGACCCAGGTTGGTTTGTGACATATGGGATACAACATGATGTGGAAGCTGTGAGAACCCCATAAACAAATGGAGTCTTTGAAAGTAAGAATCTATAGGTAAACAATATGGAAAACACTATGCTGATTGAGAGTTGTATCCCACAAAATTACTGGAAAGTGGTCGTTCAAGCTACAGTGTACATTCAAAATCAAACCAGGATTTATATGGGTGAAACCAACACACTATATGAGTTGTGGAATAGAAGGAAGACCTCTTTGAAGTATTTCTATGTTTTTGGAAGTAAATTTTTATCAAAAACAAAGAAATAAATCGGGGTAAATATGGTAATCTGGTTGATGAGGGAATATTCCTCACATATTCAATGAATAGAAAAGCCTACAAGTGTTTCAATAAGTTTCTCGGAAATTTTTTTGAAAGTAGTGATGTTTTGATAGTTGAAGATAAGAACACAAATACCATAAGGGGGTCTTATGGTATTTGTGATTGAAGATGCAAAAGACAAGGGACATGGAGCAGATTCAAAAGAAGAAATAGAGGAAGATGTGTAAAATATTCAGAGGTCACAAAATGATCTGGATTTAGATAATGAATCGAAATAAGAAATTGTGTCTGAAGAAAATCCTCCTGAACTTCACAAGAGAAATCAAAGAGAATAAATTGATAAATCCAATATCATTAGAGATTGGACTACACCCACACAAATATGGAGAATGAGAAATAATTCACAATCTTCATTCTTGTTCGTTGTGAAACCATCCTCATTTGAAGAGGCTGTAAAGGATGAATCATGGGTTAAATCCATGAATGAAGAGTTGGACCATATCGATAAGAACCAAACATAGGATCTATTTAAGAGACCCAAAAATCACAATGTGATTGGTAAGAAGTGGATATTTTAGAATAAATTTTATGAGCATGGTAATGTGATCAGAAATAAGGCATGAATGGTGTGTAAATGATATTCACAGATTTTAAGGCATTGATGTAGAAGAAATGTTTTCTCTGGTGGCTAGATTGGAGTCAATCATGCTATTTCATTCCATGGATATCCATAGAGGATATAAAGTGTATCCAATGGACATCAAGATAGTATTACAAAATATAGTTCCCGAAGAATAATTCTATATTGAAAAACATGTGGGTTATTTCTTGGAAATGATGAAATGAAGGTTTTCATATTAAAGAAATCACTCTATAGTCTGAAGCAGCCACCTCGATTGTGGTACTCTTGGATGGATTCTTATCTAAGGAATCTGGAATTTAAAAGAGGAGGAGGAATCACAATTTATATGTAAAGAATTATCAGAAAGATCAGTTCATGGTACGGGTGTACGTTGATGATATTATTTTTGGTGGAAGTAGGAAGAGATCAGTGGATGAATTTTTCAATCGCATAAAATCATAATTTTAAATGTCTGTGATTGGTGAACTCACATATTTAATGGGGATGAAAGTGATTCAGAAGAAGGATTTCACTTTCATTTCTTGGGAAAAGTATGCAAGAGAGCTGGTAATGAAATTTAATATGCATGACTCTAAATCAATGCTGACTCTGATTTTAGTTGGAACAAAACTAGGAAATCATGAGGATGGGACATCTATAGATCCCACAATGTATAGGAGAGTCATTTTAATTTTACAATACCTGGTAGCGACATAGCCAAATATTTTCATTGCAACATGATTATTGTCCTTCTTTCAGATTGATCCAAAGGAAGAACATATGGAGGCAGTGAAAAGAATCATGAGGTACATTCAAGGTACTCACAATTTTGGATTATAATTTGTTGTAGGATGAAATAGTGAACTATCATCATTTTCTGATGCTGATTGGGCTAGAGATGTGGTGGAAATAAATTCCACAAGTGGTGGAGTATTCTTTATTGGGAATAAATGTGTAGGATGGCTAAGTAAGAAACAATAAATTACTTCTCTTAGTACTTAAAAATTTGAGTATATCTCTACTATAGATTCTTGAACTCAGGTATTGTGGATAAAGCAACAACTGGACAATATTAGTGAGGAGTTGAAATAGCTTATGGTGATTTACTGTGATAGAAAGAGCACAATTGATCTTACAAAGAATCTTATTTAGAATTATCATACGAAACACAATGAAATTAATTATCACTTCATCAAGGAAAAATTTGAACAAGGTGTTATTAAAATGGCTCATGTGGGAACTAATGAGCAAGTTGATGATATTCTAACTAATCCCATGGCGGCAATTGTGTTCGATAAGCATTGGTTGAACCTCGGTGTTCAGTCACCTCCCAGTGCATGATGAGGTTATGATATTCCCATATCCCTAGTTTTTTAACTATTTTGATCTATTTCTTGAAGTGATGTAGGTTTATGGGAGAGATATGATCTAGAGGGAGTGTGTTTTGAGCTCTACAATTCAATATTAGGATGTTTTGGTTTATTACTAATGGGAAAGAATGGATAAATTCAATGGATCAAAGGAGGAGAATGAAATTTTTCTCACTATAGTAAATGTGGAGAATAAAGAAACTCAAGAATGTTATAATGGATGAGAAAAAATAAATTTAATGAATTACAAAAGTGGATAATGTGAATGGATAAAAAGATCCACAATACGGTGTTAGGAGGAAATAGTCATAGCTTTATTTTGAATATACAAGAACACAATTCTTGTCTTCCATATTGTTTTCAACATTGAGAATTGATCATATAGAATTAGAGTGGTGGCTTAGTTAATTCTTGTGTATTAGGTTTTGATATTGTTTGGTGCTCTATTGAATTTATGTAGAGATTTCCAACAAACCCAAAGGGGGGGATTGTTGGAACCAAGGTCGTTCATTGTTGAAAATGAAGTTCGGTTTTTGTTTGTTGCCAATCCACATCAGATTGATCAAGGTTTGAGTTTTTTGTGGTCAATCCTTACATTTAATATCAAGGAGTTTTCAAGGAAAGGGATCATACAGTTCAAGAAGGCAATAGTATTGAAGGTGGCATCATTTTCTAGAGTTTTCCAAATTTTTGGGTCCAAAAATTGGAGAATGGAGAAAAGTGAATTTGGTAAATGGGCTTGTGAGAAAGATTGAAGGGAGTTTGGAAACTTTCATGCAAGAATTTATTTGGGATCAGTGCATCAAAATATGGAAGAGGTGAAAATTGCACACAAGATCTAAATGTGCATGAAAGATGAGGTTGTTCGGAAGAACCTTACGCACCCCGGGATACGTTAAAAGGAGTTTTGCATGCTCAAAAAGTGTAACACCCCAAGATTTTATGAGAAATATTCTCTTGAATTTCTTTTATGTATTATATTGTAAACTACACCAAGATTATCTTATACTACACAAAACACTATATTAGCTTTCAGTATATTCAACACTATTCTTGGATCGTGTCACACACAATTTCAAGTTCATTTTGTGGAAATTATTATACGCAACAGTAAGTATAGATTTTTTTTAATGTATAAATGAAATAAGTTTTGATTATGTTATACGCAACACCAAAGTGAGATTTCACTACATGCATCCTAGACTTGGCTTTCATTTCACGCAATCGTGACCTTCCTCGATAGCGTGTGTAGTACGTAATACCGGGTTTCGCTAAACAACGATATGTCATTAAAATATTATATAAACTATCCATTATGAACAGTAATAATCACTTTTTGAAATTTTATAAATTTTATCATTCAAAATGGACTTCATTTTTGGGTTCGGAATATCGAAATTATCTTAGGGTGAATTTTTGGTATTTTTTTGAAAACTTTCAATTTTTGATGAATAGTGAAAACACTGAGTTATTAGTTAAAACCGAATTTTTATTTAAATAATAAATTATTTTATTTAAATTTATTTTAGGTCAAAATAGATATATAATACTTATATAAGTTCAATGTAATTCATTGGATTCATTTTATAATAATTTTAGGTATATAAAAATTTTATTGAACTTTTTATCGTCTTTTACTCACCTCCTTGGAGAATTTGCAAATTTAGATAAAACTTAATAATACCACTTCTGTGAGTGGAATTTCAAAAATAAGAGATACTCATTTTATATCAGTAAGTAAAATGTGGTTCGATAAGATAAAAATAATTTTTGGTGAATAGTAACTTTTTACTTTTATTTACCACGGTTAAAAGTAAATAGGGTAATTAAGGGTAAAAATGATATTATTATTACCCTAACACATGTCCTAATTCTATTTGATAAGTTTAATTGGACAAAAAAACAAACTTAGGAATAAAATATGACCATTTAGGTCCACTTGGATTAGATTAGGACATTTATTATTATTTAATTCAAAGAAGAGTTAAAAAGGTTAAAATCAATGTTTAATAAGTAAATAATTTTTAATATAGGGTTATAAATAAGATAAATTCGACTATAAATATTAATTATAAATCTAAGAATATTTCATGAATAATGGTATTTTATTTATAATTTTTAGACATTAAATAATTTAATTTAATTATGACACAATGATGATGCAGTAATTACCTCATTATTGAAATATTAACATAATTGATATTATAAATACCAAATAAATGTAATTTGAGACTTTTTATGAATTAAAATAATTTTATATGTTAATATAACATATTAGGGTTGGTTAGATGAATTGTTTTTGAAGTAATAATGCTGTTATGAATTTAGAAAAAACAAAATACCAAATAGTGTCAAAATTGACATAAAAGATTTTTTAAAACAAATATTAAATTATTAAGTGATATTCTATTCCTAAAAATAGAAGGTTCAACAAAAATATTTATATAATAATATATATGACATTAATGAACCAATTTGGGTTCTATTGGCAGTTTATAGTAAGTTTATTAACCATATACTGTAAGAATACAAGAAGACACGGTAAAAGTTATATTATTTAACTTAGAGTTAAATCTAAATGATAAGGTTAAAATGGTAACCTAAACTTGTTTAAAACCTATCGGTTGATAGTATTTGGACGCATCCCAACCCTATCCTCTAAATAAGTCACTTTGGGGCCATTATAAACTGAATATGAATTTATTATAAAATAATATTTTAAGTTTTTTCTAAGGTGCCCCTCACCCCTCTTATAAAAGGGAACTCCCTCTTCTCTCAAATTCACTTCTCCCAAGCCATTTGGATCAGCCAAACCATACCCAAATACCCTCTAAACTGTCCTAAATTCATCCTAGAGGCCTTCATTTAGTCATAAAGCCAACCTAGTAATCCCTTTTAATCAAATCAAAAGAAATAACCCAAAGAAGAGGTAAATATCTCACCACCTATTTCAAGTCCTTTCTTCTTCCACTTCATCCTTCATTGTTATTTCCATTGTAAAATAATAAATTCCATATATTATATATAATGTGATGTTATTATAAAAATGGTACAACCATGTTAGTTATTTTAACTATCCTATGAATGAAAAAGTCACCACATGTGCGTACGTACGGCTTACCATCTCCATGTCGTGGTGTAGTTTGTTATTCAAACATTTCATCATTTTGATGGGTATAATAATGAGTATAAATGATATAAATAATATAAAATTATGATGATTCTGTATACCATACAATTATATATGATTTTAATATCAAAATAATGATATTGTCGCTCGTGCGTACGTACGGACAACGGTCTCCACGATGCGATAAGATTCGTTCTCCATGTTAACCATTCAAGAATGATTATAAAGTATATATAATAAGTAAACATGAAAAATATGAAATAATAATTCTACTTTATTTATGTATATATATATATATATATATGTCATTTACTTCCATTCAATTTAATAAAAAAATGAAAACAGCATTCATGCGTACGTACAGTCTACCGTCTCCATGAACGGTGTATTTCATTCCATTTATCGATCTATCATATATATATTTATATGATGAATATATATTATATCTAAACAATTTTTTACATTCTGTAATTAAGTAAATTAGGATATAAGTAATAATATCAAGAACAAAAATTCCAAACACGTAAGATAAATGAAACGATTTTACCCAAAACGCTGCTTTAACATGGAATTTACAAAAGAACAGGTAATATAAAGTCATAAGTGAACCATATATGATATCATAAAAATGAATATGATTCTGTAATAAGTCTATGGAATTATTTAAATCATTATACAAGAGGTTTGGATACGTACGAAGCATATCAGACCTATGGTAAGGGATAATTTTTCAATCTCATTTTTATCCGAGATTGCTTATACGTAAGTATTTACTGGGGTTATATTTTTCATCCATGTCCATAAAATTTTTTTTCATAAAGTGTTTAATATTCTTACATGAATGTTTAGAGTCATTTTTACCCCTCTTTTACTATTAATTTGTGTTATGGAAGGAATCTTTCTTTTGGTTACCATACGTGGTACTTTTTGACGTTTCTGTTAAAAGTACGAGGAGAATGTTTTTTTAACTTATACAGCATGAATGGATTTTTTACTGTTTCATAACGCCTTATTTTCATGAATCTTACTCTACAATATTTCATGACTATTTTCAACAAAATCCTTTTCTTTTAAAATTTCATGGCATTTTGTGAAAAGAAAATGATTTTCAAGAATAAAGTATATTTTCTTCAAGAATTCATTTCAATTGTTTTATCAAAACCATATTCCATCTTAGATGACATTATTTCATATGTGTATGTTTCAAGTATAATATCTATTTGATTTAAATGGTTTCACTTTTCTTATGATGAAATGATATCCATTTGTTTTATATAGATTATGTTATGATGGGATGATGTTTATGAAACCCATTTTATTCTTTGGGTTACGATGAATGATTTATGATTATTTTGTGGCACAAGTAAGAATGATTTCATTATGAGATGGGTGGGACCTATATCTCCTCCAATGCATTGGATAAAAATTTATACGTCATGAGATAGACATGGCTGGAATGGAAAGTTAATCTGGTTTAGTGATACAGGACTGGAATGAGGAGTGAACTCGATTCAGTAAGGTACTTTGTCCACTATGTTGGTCTTGGAAGCAATGCATAGGCTACAATGTAAATCATATCATGTGATTAATGGATTCCAAAATTACATATTTTATTCCCATGATATTATATCATGATTAGTGTTCCTTTATGATCTATGCCTTACGTACTTTAGGATTTATTTCACAACTCAATATCTTGATGTTTAAACTCTATGATAATGTTTTTTATTTTCAAATGTATATGGTTTGTTTTATTTTTTCCATGTTTACCCTTACTGAGAATTTTAGATCACCCTTTTTATGCTTTATTTTCCCCATGATTTAAAGAAAGGGTTTAGGTAAGAAAACAAATAGGGAAGACTTTTATGGGAGATGTTGAAGATCTTTCACCATGACTAGAAGATGATGTTCTGAGTTTCCAAAGACACTAAAATATTACGGTCCTTGGGTGTCTTTTTTTGTTATGTATTAAGTATTCTGAAAAAGTAATGTAATGTCTACGTATGTCAATCTTTGGTTCTCTAGAGTTGGTATTAGAGGAAAGTTTTAGTTAACCTTTGGAAACTAGAATGTGAGAACTTTAGTGAGATACCAAGAGATATTTCTAACGTATGTCTAGGGATGTCCCCAAGGTTAAGTATAAGTATATTTTATATACCTATAATTATGATAATTATCATAGAATTAAACATAAGATGTTATAGATTGAAAGTACTCCCATTTATTATGTTTTTTTCCTAGCATGATTTTTGCCTCTCACACTATTCTTTTTGGGTTTTAGACGATGGTTGTAACCTGAAGGAACTATGACGATCAATGTAATGGATAATGCAATGATTATCCTCCTGAGAAAACCAATGTTATGGGAGATGGAGTGAAAAATCTTATTGATATACTTACACAAGCTATGAATCATTCTAGACATCCAAATAAGCAGAGAAAGGAACAATATTCTGTTGAGTCCTTCATGAGGCAACATCCAACTTCTTTTAGTGGGTCTTATGATCCACTTATTGCTGAACAATGGATTGGTACCATTGAAAAGATATTTTTTATACTTCGATGTTTAGAACATGAAAAATGAATTTTAGTTTTTTACTGTTTAGAAAGTGTTGCAGACCAGTGGTGGACTCTAATTATGAATACAAGGCCCCAATATGAAATTGAATACATAGAATGGGATGAGTTCAAGAAAAAAAAATCAATAATTACTTCCCTCATATTCTTTGAAAAAATATGGAAAAGGAGTTACTTGAGCTTAAGAAAAAGGATTATGAATCTGTTGGTATATACGAGGAAAATTTTACAAGGCTTGCAAGGTATGCATCTGGCTTTATAATCCAACCTGAAAGTAAAGTTGATCGATTCTTCAGCGGCTTAAAACCAAGTCTTCGAAGGGCATTAGTGATAAGAGACTTCAGTATCTATGAAGAAATTTTTTGTTATACTATCAAGGTAGAACTAGAAGTTGGTGTAACATATCCATCTCATGGTTTTGACAATAAAAGAAAGATGGAGTTCAAGGAAAAACCTCAGAACAATGGTGAAAAGAAGCATGGTGGAGATTGTCTAAAAGGTACTAGAAAATGTTCCAAGTGTAGAAAAGAAGGTCATCAAGCAGTTGAGTGTCTAAGTAATGGGAAAAAGGTAGCTAATGAAGAGAATAGAGAAAAGACTATATAGAATGCACCAGCAACACTTCAATGCTTCAAGTGCAAGGAAATCGGTCATTATGCTAACCAATGCACTAATCCAAGGTTTAATGATGATCGACATCAACAACATCTTAAGGAAAAGAACAAATGGAAGTCACATGTGATCACTATTGGCGATGTTGAGTATGACAATGATGTAGTGGAATGATTATGTGTTTATGTAATGGGATTCTGAAATAATGTTGTGGAATCTCATTTATAGTATTGTGGAATATTGGAATATCTATGTATTGGTTTATTGGGGTTTTCAATAATTATATGGTACTGGTAACCATGAAAATTGATTGAAATATTTTTGAAAATCAGATGATATGCGCATAATGAATGGATAAGAAGAAAATAATATGTTTGATAGTATTCATGAGCTCATGATTGAGATAAGGACAAAGTGATATCATTGTTTGAGTATACAGAAATTTTGGGATTTTGGTATGTGGAAAGAGTTAACTTTTGACAGAATTCATGTTTTCAATATGGTTTAATGGGTATTTATTTTTCAAGAGAATACATGATTAAGGTATTCACATGTTTGGAATGTGATCAACAACAAGATATATCTAATGATATATGGGCGACAAATGAATGAATTAACATGCTCGGTAGATGACATTTCTAGTAATCAGACTGAAGTATTTTCGATAAGCCTAAAGTTTGGAATGGATTAATTTAGACATCAGATAATATTTCTTAAGGCTATAACTTTTTTATTTTATTTCTAAAATGTTATAATAGTATAGTTTTATAAAAATAACCACTCGTAGGACGAGAGACAACCCGTCGTGTCGGACAAGGATGCGGGAATGGAACCCACAACCGAAGTGCGATAGGCCTTTATCGCCTACCAATAGCCTATAGGAAGTCCCTGGTTAGTAGAAACTAGTTTTATTTTATTAAGAGATGAAGTATAAGTCCATTTTTGGAACCATATACGATTAATATCACCATAAGATAGACTTATGTATATAAATTTTTCTAACCTTATGTTTAAGACAGATGGAGTGACCTATCATTCTATCGCATGATCTGCTAACACTTCATGGAAGACAAATTCAACTTCATTTATTTAAGAGATGAAGTGGAAATTGTTCAAGGAACATACAAAGTGAGATTGTACCAAAATCAAGTAAGTATTTCTTTTAATTATTAAACATTAGGGAAATGATCTTGAAAATAAAAAATGTTGTGCTAGTGCCCTCATATCTGATGAATCAGATGGTAACTTAGATCATCAAAAATTTATGGCTTTGTGATTGTTGGATTTTTCAGAGCCATGTCCTCTAACACTCTCCATCAGAACTTTATGGTTAGATTTTTCTTCCATATCCATATTTTCACCTATGTTCTCCTATGTGGAAACCCAGTGATGAGTTAATTTGGGTAACCGTTGCGTTTTATACTTCAGTTTTTAAAATTATGTTTTGGTATTCCTTTTTATGATGTGGGCTTCTATGAATGAAACTTTCAAGTAGTAAACCATTTATAACCCCGACGAATTTCGAGGGCGAAATTCATTTTAAAGGGGGTAGAATGTAACACCCTGAGATTTTATGAGAAATATTCTTTTTAATTTCTTTGATGTATTCTATTATACACTACAGAAAAATTATCTTGTACTATACGCAACACCATATTAGCTTGCATTATATGCAACACTATTCTTGGATCGTGTTACACACAATTTCAATTTCATTTTGTGGAAATTATTCTACGCAACAGTAAGTATTGATTTTGTTTAATGTATAAATGAAATAAGTTTTGATTATGTTATACACAACACGAAAGAGAGAATTCACTACACGCAACCCTGACTTGGCTTGAATTTCACGCAATCGCGACCTTCCTCGATAACGTGTGTAGTACGCAATATCGGGTTTCACTAAACAACGATATGTTATTAAAATAATATATAAACTAGCCGTTATGAATAGTAATGCCCACATTTTGAAATTTTATAAATTTTATCTTTCAAAATGGACTTCATTTTTGGATTCTGAATACCAAAATTAACTTAGGGTGAATTTTTGGTATTTTTCTAAAAAAATTCAATTTTTGATGAATAGTGTGAACACCGAGTTATTGGTTAAACCCGAATTTTTATTTAAATAATAATTTATTTTATTTAAATTTATTTTAGGTCAAAATAGATATATAATACTGATATAAGTTTAATTTAATTCATTGGATTCATTTTATAATTATTTTAGATATATAAACATTTTATTGAACTTTTTACCGTCTTTTACCCACCTCCCAGGAGAATTTACAAATTTACATAAAACTTAATTTTACCGCTTCTGTGAGTGGAATTTAAAATATCTGAGACACATGGTTGATATCAACAAGTAAAATTTGGTTCAATAAGATAAAAATAATTTTTTTGGAATAGTAACTTTTTACTTTTAATTAGCACGGTTAAAAGTAAATAGGGTAATTAAAGTAAAAATGATATTATAATTACCCTAACAGATGTCCTAATTCTATTGGATAAATATAATTCAACCAAAAACAACCTTAGGAATAAAATATGACCATTTAGGTCCACTTGGATTAGATTAGGACATTTATTATTATTTAATTCAAATAAGAGTTAAAAGAGTTAAAATCAAAGTTTAATAAGTAAAACATTTTTAATATAGGGTTATACATAAGATAAATTCGACTATAAATATTCATTAGATATCTAAATAAATTCATGCTTAATGGTATTTTATTTATAATTTTTAGACATTAAATAATTTAATTTATTTATGACACAATGATGATGCAGTAATTAACTTATTAATGAAATATTAACATAATTGATATTATAAATACCCAAATAAATGTAATTTGAGACTTTTTATGAATTACACTAATTTTCTATGTTAATAAAACATATTAGGGTTGGATAGATGATTTTTATTTTGAAGTAATAATGCTTTTATGAATTTATCCAAAACAAAATACCAAATAGTGTCAAAATTGACATAAATGATTTGTTAAAACAAATATTAAATTTTAAGTGATATTCTATTTCTAAAAATATAAGGTTCAAAAAAAAGATATATATAATAATATATATGACATTAATTAACCAATTTGGGTTCTATTGGTAGTTTATAGTAAGTTTATTAACCATATAGTGTAATAATACAAGAAGACACGGTAAAAGTTGTATTATTTAACTAAGAGTTAAGTCTAAATGGTAAGGTTAAAATGGTTACCTAAACTTGTTTAAAACCTATTGGTTGAGATTATTTCGACCCATACCAACCCTAGACTCTAAATAAGTCACTTTGGAGCCATTATAAACTGAATATTAATTTATTATAAAATAATATTTTAAGTTTTTCCTAAGGTGACCCTCACTCCTATTATAAAAGGGAACTCCCTCTTCTCTAAAATTCACTTCTCCCAAGCCATTTTGGATCCGCAAAACCCTACCCAAATACCATATGAACTATCATACCTTCATCCTAGAGGCATTAATTTAGTCATAAATCCAACCTAAGAATCCCTTTTGATCAAATCAAAAGGAAGAACCCAAAGAAGAGGTAAATATCTCTCCACCTATTTCAAGTTCTTTTCTTCTTCCACTTCCTCCTTCTTTTTTGTTTCAATTATAAAATAATAAATTCAGTATATTCTATATATTTTGACCTTATCATAAAAATGGTACAACCATATTAGTTATTTTATACATCCTATGAATGAAAAAGTCACCACACGTGCGTACGGCTTACCGTCTCCACGTCGTGGTGTAGTTTGTTATTCAAACATTTCATCATTAGGATGGGTATAATAATGAGTATAAATGATATAAATAATATAAAATTATGATGATTCTGTATATCATCCAATTATATATGATTTTAATATCAAAATAATGATATTGTTGCTCGTGTGTACGTATGGACTACCGTCTCCACAATGCGATGAGATTCATTCTCTATGTTAACCATTCAAGAATGATTATAAAGTATATATAATATGTAATAATGAAACATATGACATAATAATGCTACTAGATTTATGTATATATATATATGTCATTTACTTCCATTCAATTTAATAAGGAAACGAAAACAGCATTCATATGTACGTACGGTCTACCGTCTCCATGAACGGTGTATTTCATTCCATTTATCTATCTATCATATATATATTTATATGATGAATATATATTATATCTAAACAATGTTTTACATTATGGAATTAATTAAATCAGGATATAAGTAATAATATCAAGAACGACAAGTCCAAACACGTATGATAAATGAAAGAATTTTCCCCAAAACGTTGCTTTAACTTGGAATTTACAAAAGAACGGGTAATATAAAGTCATAAGTGAACCATATATGATATAATAAAAATGAATATAATTCTGTAATAAGTCAATGACATTATTTAAATAATTATATAGGAGTTTTGGATACGTATGAAGCATATCAGACCTTAGGTAAGGGATAATTTTTCAATCTCATTTTAATCCGAGATTACTTATACGTAAGTATTTACCAGGGTTATATTTTTCATCCATGTCTATAAAAATGTTTTTCAAGTGTTTAATATTCTTAAATATGTTTTTAAATTCATGTTTACCCCTATTTTACTATTACTTTGTGTTATGGAAGGAATCTTTCTTTTGTTTACCATACGTGGTACTTTTTGACTTTTCTGTTAAAAGTACGAGGAGAATGTTTTTTTAACTTATACGGCATGAACGGATTTTTTACGGTTTCATAATGCCTCATTTTCATGAAGATTACTCTACAATATTTCATTACTATTTTCAAAAAAATACTTTTATTTTAAAATTGCATGGAATTTTGTGAAAAGAAAATGATTTTGAAGAAGAAAGGATATTTTCCTCAAGAATCCATTTCAAGTGTTTTATCAAAACCATTTTCCATCTAAGATGACATTATTTCATCTGTATGTGTTTAAAGTATAATATCTCTATGATTTACATGGTTTCACTTTTCTTATGATGAAATGATATCCATTTGTTTTATATGGATTATGTTATGATGGGATGATGTTTATGAAACCCATTTTATTCATTAGGTTATTATGAATGATTTATGTTTATTTTGTGGCAAAAGTAAGAATGATTTCATTATTAGATGGGTGGGACCTACATCTCACTCCAATGTATTGGGTAAATATTTATATCTCATGAGATAGATATGGATGTTATGGAAAGTTAATCTGGTTCAGTGATACAGGACTGGAACGAGGAGTGAACTCGATTCAGTAAGGGACTTTGTCCACTATGATAGTCTTGGCAGCAATACCTAGGCTACTATGTAAATCATATCATATGCTTAATGGATTCCACAATTACATGTTTTATTCCCATGATATTATACCATTATTAATGATCCTTTTTTATATATTCCCTACATACTCCAAGATTTATTTCACAACTCAAGATCCTGATGTTTAAACTTTACGTTCATGTTTTTTATGTTCAAATTTATATGGTTTGTTTTATTTTTTCCATTTTTACCCTTACTAAGCATTTTAGCTCACCCTTTTTATGTTTTCTTTTACCCAGGATTTAAAGATAGGTTTTAGCTAAGAAATAAATAGGGAAGACCTTTATGGGAGTTGTTGAAGATCTTTCACCATGACAAGATGATGATGTTCTAAGTTTCCAAAGACACTAAACTATTACGGTCCTTAGGTGTCTGTTTTTGTTATGTATTAAGTATTTCGAAAAAGAAATGTAATATCTATGTAAGTAAAGCTTTGGGTCTCTACTGAAAGAATCTTATGTACACCGACAAATTCACATTGGAAACTTGTATGTAGGTTTGTGAAGGACAATAAATAGGTGGCTACCCCTGGAAGACTTAATAATTTTTCAATGAAGATATAGTTTATCTATCGTGAAAAATATTTGCACGCGAAAGAATTACATAGAGTTATTATTTCACGCAAGGTGTTACTTTACTCTGAAAAGACCAAGTGAACCATTTGGTGTAGTTGCACAAAAGATAAGTGTTTTGAAAAAGTCATCTTGCGTGATAAATCTCAAATATTTCACGTAAGATTAGGTGTTGTGAAAAAGTGTAGGTTTAAGCTTCTAATAGGATTTTGATATCTAGTTTGTTTGTTCAATGCTTTCAAGTGCATCAATTCAGGACTTTGATGCATGTAGTGTCTCATTATGAATAGAGACAAATAATTCAATTCCAATCTATTTAAGTGGCATTCAAGTTGATAAAATGATTGAAACTTCACACAAGGTGGTGAGATAGGTGGAGTCGACAGAATTTCTCTAAGGGACGTAGTGAGATATCCCTAAATTCTTGTAAAGGTAGTATTCCTAGAACATGGTGACTATGTCTAAACTCTTGCATTCTAGAGCTAGTGAATATTAGTGGATTTTGGTATGACCATAACACTATTAGCATATTTTCCTTATATGTATCCCTTAGTGGTGAATCAAGTAAAAGTGTTGTGTTGTATCTTTTCTTGTGAATGTTTTATTGTTGATCATATACATCATATAGGTTTAATAATTTCCTACCAATGTGGTAACAAGATCCATCATTTTAAAAGAAAAAATTGACACCTTGATTCACCCCTCCCCTCTCAGGATGTCTCAGGGATATACATATGTGATGTCCTAGTCAGTAAGAAATCATTCTTATAAATTATTTCATCTGAAATATAATGATAAATTTTATTTTCAAAAAAATATTTTTTATCATATATATAACCATTGGATTGAAAATTGATTTACTGATTAGGTGATTAATGTTATTTCATAAGAGGGTCACTTAATTTTTGGAAACATATTACCATATGCTAACCATTTTGGTTGTAGTTATTGTCTAAAGATATGAGGAATATATGTTTATCCTTTTAGAGATTTTGTGATCCATTATATGTTGATTCCAGTGCTTCAGACATGAAAAATTCATCTTGGAAACTCATCATTGGAAAACAATATGAGAGAGTGGTGGAAATTGATTAATTAAGTAAATTATATAATAAAAGTAAGTATATTTATTTCTAATTTTAGTTGAAATAATAAATGAATTCCTCAACTCTAATAAAAATATCTTTAAAATAAAAAGTTTATCCTATTACATTAATTTATGATGAATCAAATCGTATTTTAACTCATCACATATTTATGGTTTTGAGGTTCTTAACTTTATATTTATTAATTACTTTCTTATTATCAATTATCTCTATCACTCTCCGTCATTTTTTGGACATTAATTTTTTCTTCCATTTACAAATATCCAATTCCCACCTATGTTCTCTTACTTGGAAACCTAGTTATGCATTATTCCGGATGACTTCTGTACTTTCTTTTCTTTCTTATAAAAATGAAGTTTTATTGAACCTATTTACAATGTGTGTTCCCAACAAAGGTAATTGCAAATGTCCAACATTGATTAAAAAAATAAAGTTAAAATTTATAGAAATAAATTTATTAAATGGGGTTAATATGTAACACCCTAATATTTTATAAAATAAAACTATGTTCTATAGTGTGTTCGACATGGAACATCGAAATTAAATGACACTAAAATATACAGCCATTATAACCTAGCTGTTAAATTGGAAAGTATGAATAGTATATAAAAATTTAAGATATATATATATAAATTTCCTAATAAATGTATATTATTTATAATTTATTAGTATATAATCAATAAATTTTTAGTAAGTTAATTTTATTCTTTAAAAATAGGTTCTTATCAAAAATAATTTTTTTTCTTTTTGAAAGGAAATATTATAATTAATTTTTATAACTTTTAAAAATTAAATTTTTTAAAATTAAATTAATTTTTGAAAATAAAATATCAAAATTTTCATAAGGTGAAATTTTGGGATTTTTTGGAAAATATTGATTTTATCAGTGAATAGTGAAAATTCTGATTTTTATAAAAAAAACCATTTATTTTCAATAAATTAAGTAATTTAAGTCTCATTATATTTTTAATATTATTTAAATTAATATAATTAGTATTTATTCACCTTTAATCAAATTAATTACTTTTTAATCACTTTATATTGTATTTTAGTATTTTTTTGGGGGGTTAAAAAATGGGATTTTTCTAAAAACTGTTTTATAGTGCATAATGTCTCTCCATTTTAATTAATTAAAATAATACCTTATGAGAAATATTTTAAATTAAATATATATATTATATATTAATAAATATTAATTTATATTCATACAATTATAATTATTAGTCATAGATTTAATATAATATCATCTTTTATTTAAAAAATACACTTCCTGAAAACCCACTTTTCTGTCATGTCTCTGGGATTAATTTTAAAATAATTTGTGTAACTTATCTAGATTAAATTTTGTAAAATAGATTAAATATTTTTAATAATAATAATTTATATTATCTAATAATTTCAACTTAATTTTTGACCATATTTAATTTTTAAAAGAGTAAAAATTAATTATTGTTGTTAAGGTAAAAATGGATTTACCGAGGGTTAAATGAACAATATTAGAGTTAAAATGGGATAGAATCTTTTATAAAAATATATTTTATGGTCATATTTAAATATTATCATGTCTAAGTCTCTATAATTTTCAATTTTGATCCTTTTTCATGTGAAAATCATGGGTACACCTTTTTCATTATAAAAATTAAAAGTTTGTCACTCACATCATTTAGAAAAGGCCACCCCTTCTCCTCTCATCTTCATGACCTAAAATCTATTTATTTCAAACATTTACTAAAAAAATATATTCTTTAATACCCTCTCAAATACCTATATCCCTCGTTTTTATCATAAATCTATCCTAATAAGGTTTTTGGTGCTTAGCTAAAGAGGTTTCCTAAAGAAGAGGTGTTGTGCTTAACTGAGTGTATTTATTTTATTACTTATTAAAATTCCTTAAAATATTATTAAATTATGATTATATAAAAATACCATTATCTCCCACATACATATATTTTATTATTTTAATACAATTACCTAAATCTATCTCCTCTTCCATCAAATGGGATACAACATCATAATTCATGTGTATGGTAGACTATCACCTTGCGAATTGATGTCCTTCATTTTCCATCATCTCCTCTCGTGGAATGTTTTATTGATGGATTTAAATTATATATATAATATTTTTTAAATATTTATACTTCTGTAGTTATGTTATCATATATACCATCTGTAATGACCTGAACTTTTATAAATAAAATTCTCCTTTGGTTTAATTAAAATGTCTTATTTTGTATTATGGTTATAGAAAACATATGCACTCTTTCGGATTTATAATATCCTATTTAAAAATCCTTTAAGAATATTTACCATTTATAATATAACCTTTTAATAGTGATCACATGATTATTATAAATATAGGGTTTTAAAAAATCTAATTGACATAGATAATGGATGTAATGGTCACAACTAGTAAGATCATGCCCCATGAAGCCCATTTATTAGAGCTTGAAAACGAGATAGAATCACGGGAATTTCCCCCCATCCAAGCCCAATATTATATCCAACAACTTTGGCATGATCAAAATTGTTTATAAAAGAAGTCCAAGCTCATCGATATCACAGCCCAAAACATGTACATCGAACCACCCCAAGAAAGCATCACTATCATGCACCTTACTCTTAGGGAATTTATAGGTGTATTAAAGGGATATGTATCAAAACCCTATAAATGTGAGAATGTAAATTTTTTTATAAAATAATGGATATATTTTCATCATATTATTGTTACTTTATAAATGATTTTCATTCTGATACAATAAAATAGAAATAGTATTTTTGGGTAATATTTATTTTCAATTAAGAAATTTATTTTGGTGAATTAATGGATTTTTTAAATAAATAATATTTGAATAAAATATTATTATTAAATATATTTGATCATATAATTTTGATGAAGTCAAATGTAATTTTTTAAGGGTTTGAAAACTGTTATTATAAAAAAAACTCATCATTTCTCAATAAATGTTAATTTTTTGTTTTAAAAGTGAAAATACATGTATTTTGTAAATTATTTAGATAAAATGAATATTTTTTTCAATAATAATTGTTAAATTATCCAATGGTGAATTTTTCATAATTTTGTTAGACAATTGAATTTTTGGGTAAAAAATAAATACCGTATAAATATAATTTGTGTATTATAACAACATAATGACCCAAAAGTGATGTAATAAATACTATAAAATATATAAATGACCAAATATATGTTTTCTATTTAAAATAATGTGATTTTGTATTTATTTTATCAATTTTATAAAGCCATTATGAGACCTCTGAACCCATTAATATATTTTAAAGTTTTAAAATCATTTCTTTAAGATTATGACTCACTTCCCCATAGTAAGGGTATTATTTTATTAAGTTCATCCCTTGGACTTATAAAATAGTTAAGAAAAATCCCATTTGGGAGAAATCATAGTCAAAACCCTTGGTAAGGTTTTTGGTTTTGGTTTTTTTATTATATAGAGTCCAAAAACCTAAGTTTAATAAATAATAGAGAATTCCCCCACTCATTTACTATATAAACCCACCCAAATCCCATTTATTTTCACTAAAAATCCTTGGATAATTTCCTTACTTCTCTCCCATCTCTAGAGTCCTACTGAGGCACCTCAAAGTTCTTAGGAAGCCCCTTCTAAGCATTTTGAGTCACACACTCAAGTAAGGTATCTTCAACTTCTATTCTTTATTCAAGTTTCTTTATTATCTTATGCCTTCTATTTCCAATTACTAATGTTGTGACACGTATTTCCATAACCCTATTACTTCCCATTATATGTAAAATTTATGAGAAATCCCTTTTACTCTCATCAACCCATTTTATGAATTTTTTAAGTGATGACGTTATGCTATCAAAATTTCACTACGATTTTCTATGCCAAAATAATTATGTAGTGAAAAAAATACCCATTTCCTATAAAGGTTGTTCACCTTTATGAAATTATACTTCATTGAATGTGGAATTACATGTATTTATTCCAAACCAATTGATAATGGAATGAAATATAATGATTAATGAATCCATTTTGTATTATCTATGTGGCACACTTAATCGTGAGAATGAAATGAAAGTGATGGGTGTGTTCATAATTATATATTACTTCAATGAATTGGATAATATTTAGTCTCATGTCACATTATGTTGAGATATGGACTGAACCAAATTCTTTTATGGTACTTTTTCCATCATGATGTCTTGGAATTTATCCTTGACCTATTTTTATGATATAGTGTTTTAAGTTGTTTCCACATTTCTTATGTTTCCTTTATGATTATCATGTTATATCATGTATCATTGTTCATTTTTATGGTTCCTATTATTTTAATTTCCCATTGATATTATTATTTTCTAACATGTGTTATTCTCTCCATGTTATTCCATGTTTATTCCCTTATTGTGTTTTATATCTCACACCTTTTTTATGTATGTCCTCAGGTTATTCTATGCAGTTTTAAGTTCGATGGAATATTATTATCAAGTTAAGGAAGTTTTTAAAAAATATGATGTATTCCCTATATTAATTTTTATGTAATGTACCTAATTACCAAATACAGTCGACTTCTTGGTCTTCTAGGTTGTATTATGTGTAATTTTATGTAATAAATCAAGTATTAATGTGAAATAAAGAGCATAGTTGGTATAGTTGGTATCAAGGGAAAAGTTTAGTTATTTTTGGGATTAGGATTATAAAACTCTAATGAAATCCTTAGGGATAAGAATAATTATAAGAAAACATACCTAAAGTTTGGTACGTATATAGTAATTGGTTTATAAAGAAAATACATCCATTTATGGATATTACAAGTAGACATGGTTCTAGAAAAAATGTACCTAGTGGTAAAATCTATGACATGGTGCATCGGGCCTAACTTGGAGTAACCTGGTACTCGAAAAAAGGACTTACTGTGCACGTGGTTTGACACTCTTGAGGCATAATCTTTGGTAAATTCATAATCTCATTGCGAACCATTATTAAGGGAACAAAGATTCACCTCAGAATATATGTTAGGAAATATGTTATGGATAACATAGATTGAATCCTAAAAATTCATAAGTTAAGGAAATAAATTTAATTTATAAGTTA
Organism: Viscum album; assembly: GCA_963277665.1. Classification (NCBI taxonomy): domain Eukaryota; kingdom Viridiplantae; phylum Streptophyta; class Magnoliopsida; order Santalales; family Viscaceae; genus Viscum; species Viscum album. Next base: position 241,501,118 of record OY728162.1, read on the forward strand.
TAACTTTAATTTCATTAAATTAAATTTTATGTGTTTAATAGTTTAAAAATACTCATCCCTAATTCTCCCTTTATTCTAGCCAATGGCTGAAAATAGGAGGAATCGGGTAAACAATCAATTCGACGGGTAATGTGATGATCCCCCCATTGAGATGCCCAATTCGATGGGAGTAGGAATCAGGAACTTTATGATGATGATCTATCAACTAACTCAGGTTCTAAATAGAAACATGGATCAGAAAGAGCTCCAAAATATTCCTAAGAAAGAACAATCTATGATTGATTCGTTTATGTGACAAAGTCCTTCCACTTTAAATGGATCATCTAATCCCTTAATCACAGAACAATGGATCAATGCCATTGAGATGATCTTCTCTATCCTTAAATGTTCTAAAAAAGAGAAGGTTCTACTGGATATTTATCATATTGAGGGAGAATCTAATCAGTGGTGTACATTGATAAAAAAATATGAGGCTTGAGAAAGATATTGAAGCGATTAGATGGAAGGAATTCTAAAAAATATTTTTTGATAAATATTTTCCTCACACTTTTCTTATTAAAATTGAAAGTTATTTCATTTCCCTCAAGAAAAAAATTGATGAATCTATCCAGTTTTATGAGAAAAACATTGAAATACTTTTATGATATGGATCCAGCTTTGTTGTTACCGCCAAATTCAAGGTTGACCACTTCTTTGGTTGGCTAAAATCTAGTCTATGAAAATACCTAGTGATCTAAGGCTTTGATAGCTATGATGAAATTGTTTGATGTTCCCTCAAAGTCAAAATAGATATCATATAATCTCAAGGGTATTATGAGGATAATAATCAAAAAGTCAAGTTTAATTCTGGTGGTCTGATGGAGAAATATAATAATACCAAGAAATTTCAACATCCCACTTTTCAAAGGTGTAAAAATAAAAAAACCCTTAGAAATTGATGAAGGGGGGTGAGGAAATGATTTAGGTGTGGGAAGTAAGGATTCTTGTCTAATGATTATTGATAGGATAAACCCATTAATTCAATGGAGGAAAGGAATGCTCTAGTCATCCCTCAGTGCATTTTTCATTATTTCAACTGCAAGGAACAAGGGAACTTTGCAAACCAATGCACTAAGTCAAGGGTTTTCAAAGACAACCAAAAACCTCCAAGGTAGGAAGGGGGGGATTTTCCATCACACCCACTGATGTGGATACCAACAATAAATTGGTGATAGGAATGCTAGTTATTCATTCAAGAATATAAAATGTAATTTTGGATTCGGTTTCTACACATTCCTTCATATCATGAAAGTTTATTAGAACTATTTAAACACCACCACAAATCATGGGAGTGTAGTTATCGATAAAAATGGAAAATGGTGAAATTATTGCATCCCATGTATATAACTAATCCCCTTTCAAAATTTACGGTCTAGAATTCCTAGTGAATCTTTTGATACTCCCTTTGGGGAAATTTGATGCAATTATAGGTATGGATTGTCTTTACCTATATAGAGACAACATAAATTTTCATAAGAATGAAATCACTATCCGAGTTGTGAATTGACCCCTGATTTTTTATAAGTTCAAGGAGTAGGATGAATCTTATTCTGCACCAACATCATAAGAATAGATATTATTTACCTACAAGAAAGTGTATCTAGATTAAATGATTAATTATAAGGAAAGAATCATCCCCAAATACATTTCTATTGTGAGGGAATACATTGATGTGTTTCATGAAGAATTTCCTAGTCTTCCTCCTAGCTAAGAGGTTGAATTTTAAATTGAGATTGTACCTGGGGTTTTACCATTATCCAAAAATCTATATAAAATTGTTGTTTTGGAACTTAAGGGGTAGAATAAAAAACTATAAGAGAATCTAGATAAAGGTTTCCTACAATTAAGTACTTCACTATGGGGTGCACCAGTCCCCTTTATTAAGAAGAATGATGCGTCAATATGCCTGTGCAACGATTATCATGATCTCAACAAGATCATGATAAATAAAAAGTATCCTATATCACAGATTTATGACTTATTTGATCAGTTTTGTGAATCACAATACTTCTCTTAAGTGGATCTTCGGTCGGGATATTACCAAGTTAGTGAATAAGGAGGATATCCCCAAGACTGCATTTCATATGGGGTAAGAGCACTATGAGTACATATTGATGCCTTTTGGTCTCATTAATTCTCTAGAAATATTTGTGGACTTGATTAATAGATTCTTAAGTTATAACCTCAACAAATTTATGGTAGTATTTATAGATGATATTCTAATATACTCTAAATCCAAGGAGGATCATGTTAAGAATATGAGCATTATGTTAAAGACCTTGCGAAAGAAGAATATTTATGAAAAGTATAGAAAATGTTATTTCTAGTTGAATGAAGTCTCATTCTTGGGATATATCATCACACGCAATAGGATATCTGTGGACCCTTAAAAAAGAATAAATTAAAGGATGGAAAAGGATAATATATGTGACATATATTTTTAGTTTCCTTAGATTAGCTAGGTGTTATCATCGATTTGTGAGAAATTTATCATGATTGTAAAACCCTCTAACCAAGCTAACTCAGAAGGGGGTAAATTTTTCTTAGAATGATGAATGTGAAGGAAGTTTAAAGGATAAAAAAAGGAGCCTTATCACTACATTTGTGCTCACACTACCCACAAGTGGAGATATTTTCATGGTGTTCAGCGATGCTTCGAAGAAGGTATTGGGTTGTGTGTTAATACATAATGAAAAAGTCATAGCCTATGCTTTAAGGCAGCTAAAAATTAAAAAAACTATCTAACACATGATCTTGAGTTGATTTCATTAATCTTCACTCTAAAATATCATGAAATTATCTCTTTCGGTATAAGTGAGAAATATATATGGATCAAAAAATCATCAATTATATACTCACATAGAAAGATCAGAATACGCACCAATTATGGTTATTAGAGCTGATCAATGAATATGACTATTCAATTCAATCCCAACTTGGTAAAGAGAATAAAGTGGAAGATTCTCTATGAATAAAGGATCTAGTAATTTTATCATTAATGAAAATTGAGAGGGATTTTATCTTCTTATATTTGGAAAGGATGGAAATGGGAATCATAAAGGAAGCAATATTATCAATCCTCTCACAACTAATTTTTCAACCATACCTTTTGGATAAAATAATGAATGCCCAAAGAAATTATGTGGAAATTCATGATAAATTGGAAATCATAATAAGAGATAAATTCTCAAAGTTCAATGTTAATGAAAAATGAGTTGTGAGATTTGGTTCAAGACTAGGTGTATAGTTAAATCTTGAGTTAAAGAAGGAGTTGTTTGATGATTCACATAGATCAACCTTCTCCATCCATATAATAAGCACAAAAATGGATTGAGATGTTTCAGATAACTATTGGTGGGAAAATATGAAGAATAAGATCACAGAATATACAACAAGATGTCTTTTGTGCCAGTAGGTGAGTGCAGAAAACTAGAAATCCAAGGGGATGATACAACCATTACCCATACCTACATGGAAATGGGAAATCATTAACATGGACTATATAATTGACCTTCCAAATACATATAGAGGGAATAATGATATATGGATTTTGGTGGATCATCTTACAAATATTGTTCACTTTATTGAGATTGGAGAGTATTTCTCATTGGATCTACTTGCAAGGATATACATAAGAGAACTAATGAGTCTTCATGGAGTACCACTATCGATTATATCTAATCAAGATCCAATATTCACCTCTATGTTTTTTAATAGTCTCAAACATTCTATGAATACTGATTTGAACATTATCAAGGCTTGTCACCCCCAAAATGATGGCCAATCTGAAAAAACTATCTAGACACATGAGGACATGTTGAGATCATCCTCAATTGACTTCAAATAAGGATGGGATCGACGTCTTCTTCTATTCGAGTTCTCAAACAATAATAGTTTCAAATCAAAAATCCAAATGGACCCTTATGAATCCCTTTATTGTAATAGTTCAAAAACACCTACATGTTGGGATAAATTTTGGGAATTAAAATTTCTAGGTCTGGAAATGGTTGAGGAAATGGTGAAAAAGTTTAAGATCATTCAGAAGAACATCAAGGTATATCAAATTCGACAGAGAATCTATGCTGACAATCATCGATGAGACCTATAGTTTGATGTTGGATACATGATATTACTCTAAATATCTCCATGTAAGAAAGTGATGATATTTGGGAATAAGGGAGATCTTAGTCCAAAATACACCATCCCCTTTGAGGTCCTTGATCACATCGGATCGGTGGCCTATCAACTAACACTCCAAACTAACCTATATCAAGTGCCTGATTCATTACATGTATCACTCTTGAGAAATTACATACCATACCCCTCAAATTTACTCAATCTAGATGTGGTACCATTGGAGAATAACCTTTCCTACAAGGAGAAGTCGGTGAAGAACCTAGACCATAGAGAAAATTTACTATATAATAAGACAATACACATGTTCAAAGTGTTGTGGAGAAACCAAAAGTTTGAAGATGCAACATGGGAACTAGAGGAAGTGATGAAACAGAATTACCCTCATATTTCCTAGTGTGTGTAATGGAAATTTCTAGGGAGAAATTTATAAAAGGAGCAATATTTTAATGACCTGAATTGTTACAAATAAAATTCTCCTTTGCTTAAATTAAAATGTATTATTATGTATTATGGTTAAAGAAAACACATTCACTCATTTGGTTTTATTATATCCTATTAAATAGAATATTAAGCATCATTACCATTGATAATATAGTCATTGAATAGTGATCACATTATTAGTAGAAATATAGGGTTTTAACAAATCCAATTGATACAAACAACGGAAGTGATGGCCTCAACCAGTAGGATCTTACCCTATAAAGCCCATTTATCAGAGCTTCCAAGGAATATAACATCATTGGGATTTTTCCTTGACCAATACCAATCTACGATCCAATAACTTAAGAATGAGGAAAACCATTTATGGAAGAAAATCAAGCTCATTAATATCACGGCCCAAACCATGTATGTCGAACCAACCTATGAAATCTTCACCATAAAACAGCTTACTCTTTGGGTTTTTACGGGAGTATTAAAGGGATATGTATCAATACCCTAGTGATATGATTATGTACATTGTTTTTTATATAATAATTTATATATTTTCATCCAATTATTATTACTTTGTAAATGTTTTTTATTATTATAAAATAAAACACAAATAGTATTTTGGGGTAATATTTAAATTCAATTAAGGACATTTTTTTGATGAATTAATTGATTTTTTAAATAAATAATATTTTAATAAAATATTATTATTAAATAATTTTTATTAAATATAAATGATCATATAATTTTTATGAATTCAAATTTAATTTTTATAAGGGTTTGAAAACTCTTATTGTCAAAAAACCCAACATTTCTCAATAAATATCAATTTTTATTTTAAAAGTGGAAATAAATATATTTAAAAAATTATTTAGAAAAAATTAATATTTTTTTGTAATCATAATGACGAAATTACCCAATTGTGAATTTTTCATAATTTTTTGAAACAGTCAAATTTTTAGGTAAAAATTAAATACCGTATAAATATAATTTGTGTATTATGGAATCATAATGACACAGAATTTATGTAATAAATACTATAAAATGTATCCATGAACAAATATTTTTTTTCACTTTAAAATATTATGATTTTATGTTTATTTTTTTAATTTTATAAATCCTTTTTGAATCCTCCAATTCCATTAATATATTTTAAGGTCTTAAAATCATTTCTTTAAGAGTATGACTCACTTCCACATAAGCGATGGTATTATTTTGTTAATTTAGGCCATTGGACTTATAAAATAATGAAAAACAGTCCCATTTTTCAAAAACCATTGGCATAAACCATGTTATTTTTTTTATTTTTTTATTTTATTATATGGATTCTAAAACCTATGTTTGAGAAATGATAAAAACGTTTGCCACTAATTTCTTATATAAACCCACCCAGTCTCCCATTTATTTTCACTAAAATTCCTTTGATCACGTCCTTAATTTTCTATCCCCTCTATATATTCCCCCTAAGGAACCCTTAATATCTCAAGAATCCTCTTCCAAGCATTTGGAGTCACACACTCAAGTAAGGGATCCTTACCTTCTCTTCTTTATTCAAGTTTATTTATTATTTTATTCATTCTATTTCCAATTAATAATATTGGTACATGTATTTCAATGTACCTATTTCTACCCATTGTATGTTAAAATGATGAGAAACCCCTTTCACTCTCATAAATCCATTTTAGGAATTTTTAAGTGATGTTGTTATGCTTTTGAAATTTCACCATGATTTTCCATGCTAAAACAATTGTTTACTGAATACCATACTCATTTCCTATCATTGGTATTCACCTTTATACACTTATATTTCATTGATATGGTTCTTACATGTATGTATTCCATACTCCTTGATCATGGAATGAAATATGACGATGAATGGATCCATGTTGTATGATCTATGTGGAACACTTATGCATGGGAATGAAATGAAATTGATGCATGTGCCCATAATTATATAACACTCCAATGAATTAGGTAATTTTTAGTCTCATGAGATATCATGTTGAGATAGGGAGTGAACCTGGTTACTTTATGGGACTTTTTCCATAATTATGTCTTTTTAGTTAGCCTTAAATTATGTTTATGATGTAGTATTTTAAGTTGTTACCACATTTTCCATGTTTTCTTTATGATTACCATGCTATATCATGTCCTATTGTTCATGTTTATGATTACTACTCTTTTTATGCCTCATTAATATGCCTATTATCTAACATGTATTATTATCTTCATGTTATTGCATGTTTATTTCCATACTAGTATTTATAGCTCATCCATTTCTTATGTATGTCCCCAAGTTATCCCATGCAGTTTTAATTTCGATGGAATATTATCATTGTGTTGAGTAAATTTTCAATGAAGATAATGTATTCTCCATTTTAAGTTTTTATGTAATGTACCTAATTCATAAATACATTTAACTTCTCGATATTTTAGTTTGTATTATGTGTAATTTTTTGTAATAAATAAAGTATCAATGTGAAATAAAGATCAAAGTTGTTATACCTTCTTACTCCCCATTCTATGGAGGATATGATAACGTCACTCGTGTGTACGGAGGACTACTGCCTTGCGAAGCAATGTGATTATTTTTCAATATTTATTTACATGAAAGGTAATAGGGACAAAGATAATGAATACATATGATATAAATGACATAATAATAATATTATTATTAATAACATATTTATCGTTCTTAAAATATAATTTATCATTTTTCTTCTTACACTGAGAAATGATAATGCCATTCGTGTACGTGTGGACTATCACCTGCACAGAGCGATGTGATTATTTTTTATCATCACCACACCACAAGAATGATATATATATATATATTTATATTTATATATTTAAATAAATTATATTTTATATATGATATTATGATCATTCTATAAAGATAAAATATTACTTACCTCATTTTCATTATGATCATTGAAAAATAGAAACATTACTTATGTTTATGTACGACCTATCTTCTCAATGATCCTAACGTAGTTCATTTCTCAAAACCATATTTCATGATTGTTTTTAAAAGTTATAATTTATTTATTTAAATGATAATTATTTCATGATTATTATTTTGGAGACATTTAATAATTACCTATTTGACTAATAGATAACATACCTAGGTAATTTTTAACACTTAATCTAAATATCATCGAAACACCCCACATAAACTTAATTCATTAAGTATATGTATATAACAAGGTAATAAGTGAAATTTAAGGAATAATAATGTAACACTCCAAGCTTCCATGGTACATTTCCCTTTGAATAATGCAATAGCTTGCATTATACGCAACTTCGAGATTCTAATACACCGCGACCAATCAAACTAGCCGTTATGAATAGTAATACCCACTTTTTAAAATTTTATAAATTTTATTTTACAAAATGGAATTCATTTTTGAATTCGGAATATCAAAATTATCATAGGTTGAATTTTTGGTATTTTTTGGAAAACATTCAATTTTTGATGAATAGTGAAAAACACTGTGTTATTGGTTAAAATCAAATTTTTTATTTAAATAATTATTTATTTCATTTAAATTTATTTTAGGTCACAATAGATACATAATACCTATATAAGTTCCAATTAATTCATTGATTTCATTTTATAACAAGTTTAGATATATATAAAATGTATTGAACATTTTACCGTCTTTTACCCACCTCCTAGGAGCATTTGGAAATTTGCATAAAACTTAATTTTACCTCTACTATGAGTTGAATTTTAAAAATTCGAGACACATGGTTGACAAAAGTAAGTAAAATTTGGTTCAATAAGATCAAAATAAGTTTTGGTGAATAGTAACTTTTTTCTTTTATTTACCACGGTTAAAAGTAAATAGGCTAATTAAGGGTAAAAATGATATTATAATTACCCTAACGCATGTCCTAATTCAATTGGATAAGTTTAATTCGACCAAAAACAACCTTAGTAATAAAATATGATCTTGTTTGGTCTAATTTGATTAGATTAGGACACTTATTATTATTTTATTTAAAGAATATTTAAAAGAGTTAAATTCAAAGTTTAATAACTAAACCATTTTTAATATAGGGTTATACGAAAGATAAATTCTACTATAAATATTAATTATAAATATAAAAAGATTTATTACATATTTTTATTTTATTTATAATTTTTATACATTAAATAATTTAATTTATTTATGACACAATGATGATGTAGTAATTACTTTATTAAAGAAAGATTATAATAATTGATATTATAAATATACAAATAAATGTAATTTGAGACTTTTGATAAATTCAACTAATTTTATAGGTTAATATGACATTTTAGGGTTTATTAAATAATTTTTGTTCTAAGTAATCATGTTGTTATGATTTTCACAAACCCAAATACTAAATAGTGTCAAAATTGACATAATTGAGTTTTTAAAACAAATAATATATTATTAATTGATATAATATTTCTAAAAATCTAAGGTTCATAAAAAGGAATTATATAAGTTTATATATATTAATAATGAACCAAATGGGGTTCTCTTGGATTGTTAGAGAAATTTTATTAACCATGTAATATATAAATACAAAGATACATGGTAAATGTCAAACTATTTAACTAAGAGTTAAATCTAAAAGATAAAGTTACTATGATAACCTAAACCTGTCTAAAACCAATTGGTTGAGAGTTTTTAGACCCATTCCTACCTTATCCTATAAATAATTAATTTTTGAGCCATTAGAAACCGAAAATTATTTTATTATAAAATAATATTTCAAGATTTTCTTAAAGTGACCCTCACCTCTCTTATAAAAGGGCACTTCCCCTTCTCTTAATTTTACACCTCCAAAGCATTTTGTCTCGGCCAACCCCTGACCAAATATCCTCCAAACTTTCCTCCATTCATCATAGAGGCCTTAATTTGGTCATAAATCCAACCTAAGGATCCATTTTGATCAAATCAAACAGAAGAACCCGAAGAAGAGGTAAATATGTCATCACCTCTTTCAAGTTCTTTTCTTCTACCACTTCTTCTTTCTTTATTGTTTACATTATAAAATAATACCTCCAGTATCTTATATATAATGTGATGTTATTATAAAAATGTTTCAACCATATTCATTATTCTATCTATCATATGAATGAAAAAGTCATCATACATGCGTACGTACGGCTTACCGTCTCCACGTCATGGTGTAGTTTGTCATTATAACACTTCATTATTTGGATGGATATAATAATAAGTATAACTTATGTAAATAATAAATATAACATGTTAATTATTCTTTATATATGATATAACATCCAATTTCATACGATTTCACCATCAATATAATGATATTGTCGCTCGTGCGTACGTACGGATTACCGTCTCCACGAACGCGATGAGATTCATTCTACATTGTAATCATTAAAGAATAATTTTCATTTTATGATTAAAAACAATGTTTAAGAACTTAATATCATTCTATATATGAATAAAATACATCCTATCTATAAAAAATATGGATTACTTAACCAATCATATAAAGTAAAATGAATTAGTTAATACCTGAAACGATGATACTACTGAAAAATTATTAACAAAGAAAAATTAGAGGATCATATATGATATCATATTTATGTATATAGTTTTTCTATAATTTAATAACAATTTTTTAACTATTATAAAGGAAATTAAAATACCATCAACCAAGGAAAAGTATAAGGTAAGGGTTAATTCTACAATCTCTTCATTATCCGAGGTTTTTTTATGTAAGTACCTACTAGGACCTCTTTATCATCCACATTCGTGTTTTCTTAAAAATGTAATTCAAAACAATTTTAATATTTACTAGACTATGTTTTAAAGTCATTTATACCCTTATTTTACCATATATGTTTTGAAATTAATCTTTTCGTCATTTTCCAAAAAAGGTATTTTATGACCTTTTCGGAAAAAAAATTAAGGTAAGAATGTCTTTTTTTTTACTTATACAGCGGGTGCAGATATTTTCCACCATTATAACATTGTCGAAGCTTCCCATACATGATTATAATAATATTTTCAAAATAAATGATTTCTTTTATAATTATATGACTTTTAAATGATTTCAAAATAGAAAGAGATATCTCTCTCAAAAAGTTTTGATTTCATCTATGTCAACATCCTTTGATGGATTTTAAACTTGTTTTAGGTTGATTTATTATGATACAAATATTCCATATTGTATTGAAGGTTTTGTGCTATGTTTGACTGTGGATGTATTATTTTTACACCATTCATATTTTATGGATAAATTATTTACATTTCGTATGCTAGTTTTAATATGAATTTTTATGTTATGTTTAAACCTTTTCATATGAGGAATGCATTAGACTTAGTAAGTGGCGGGTAGAGCCTACTATACCTCCTCGATGCATCGGTAGGTCTCATGAGACAAACTAGTGTCTTGACACAAGGCCTTGACAAAATCTTATTTGTATTCTTGGCACAGGGCCTTGACTATATGGTTATGAAGTACGGCATTATGCATTCCATCATTATGAAAGTGGATATTCATATTGCATGTGATTATTCGACTGGTAGAATATCCATGTGAATCAGTAAATGGAATTATTTGATTTTATCTTTTCCATATTATGATTAATTTAAGTTTAAAAGGATTTTGTTTTAGTCTTTTACAATGCCTTAAATTTTTATGCTTATTTATGAAATTTTCCGCTATATTATTATCCTTACTAGGCATCTGAGATCACCCCTTCCTATGTTTTATTTTTACCAGGATGTGAAGAAGTATATTATGGTTGACCAGCAGGGATAGGTTAAGGATATAAGTGTGTTCAAAATTGGACAAAATTTTGTTGATGTTTTTATTTCATGATGTAATGTAAAACTTATGAATGTATCTAGTACTTCCAGGGCTACTAAACTAATCGATCATTCGGGATTTGATCCCTTGTGATCATGATAATGTTATGTAATAATGCACCGACTCTGGGTAAATGGGTTCGGGGAATTACAAATAAAATCGAAAAGGTTTCTAAATCAAGTAAATAATTAACATAAGTTTATTATTCATAATAATAAATAATTTATGTGACATTTCACACTCAAGGTAAGGGGATTCGTCTCAATTTCATTTCATTGAGGATTTTTTTATGTTATGAACATATATTCTTTTATGAGGTGCATATACAGCTCCTTTGAAATATTATATAATAAATTTAATTATTCCCATGATATTTAAATATTTTTTATATTATTTTTTATGGGGATTATAATTCAAATGATTCTAAAGTGATAATTGTCTTTTATTTAGAAAAATATTATTTTAATGTTTTTCTTCAAACTCTCTTTTTATTCCATGTCCATGTTTTTAAAATGATTATATAAAAGTACTTATATTGAAATTAAGGTTTTATAAATGATATTTTTTTCTTTCATTCAAAAGTTTTTAGAGTAAAATGGTATTTTTTTATCAAAAATGGGTTTTTAAAGGAAAATGGTATTTTTGATATTTGAAAGTGTTTTTCATATGGGTTTAAAATATTTTTTCAAATGTTTTATAAAGAAAAATGAAACAATAAAAATTTTTATTTTTGAAATGGTATTTGAAGATTATATATGAGAAATGGGTGAGCCTGATATAGCTTATATGAATGGTTGATCCCCATTATAGCTCATGGGTGAGACCGATCTAGCTTATACGAAGGGTTGGGCCCCATTATTGCTCACAAGTGAGTCTGATATAGCTTATATGAAGGGTGACCCCTAGTATATCTCTATAATGCATTGGGTAACTATTATATTTGAAGTTTGTTATATGGTTATTCTAATTAAATGGGTCTTGAGAGGGTTTTATAAAAATGATTCTCTAAGTTACTAAAAGGAGTTATAATTTCTTATTATGGGTTTTAAATGATTTCTTTTATAATAATAGTGTGTGTGCTTTTCATGCGAATTTTTTTTATTTCACACACTCAAAGAACATTAAAGATAAAGATAAATTTTACATAAGTATTCATGTTTTTCAGTAGAATAATGGTTTTATTTTATTTTTAGTTCTATTACTAAGCTTTTTATTCTCATTCCACATTTTAAAATGTTTTTCATATGGTTTAAGTATGGTTAATGGGAAGGAAGAAGTCGAGATAAAAGTCATGAATATTTTCCATGAAAATAAATCATGATTTCTTTTTAAATTTTCTATATGATGGTAAAAATAGATACTAATTCAAAAAGAACCTAAAAACCTAAAAAGATACTCAAAGTGAAAGAAAATGAACTTTTGAATAAAAAAATCAAGATTATGTTATGTTTATAGTCAGGTCCTTATAAGTTGTATATTGTATTTTTCTCTCTATGCATGTCCAAGCATGAAGAAAAATGGACTTCAAGATTCTCTAATGAAGTGTTCGTGATTATTTGGGTCATTTATTTCTAGATGTTTGATGTTTTTTCTAAAATAATATTTATTCTAGTTGATGTTTCCATATATGTATAGAGTATGAGTTTGTTCTAGTTCTACTAATTTAATCTGATGTTTCCATTAGGAATCAAAAATAGGGGATGTCTATCTCATTTCATATTTAGGTGGCGATGGGGGGTATCAGGGTGGTTCATTATATGTTTCTAAGGTTGGGTATCTTAAACCAAAGGTACATTCATAATCCAATAATAACATATATGAGTTACATAAAAATTATATAGTAAGACCATTTTTTACATGAATTCTATGTATGAGTTCTGCATCACAAGAAGCTCATAAATATTTTAAATGAATCCATGCATATTATGAAAAAAAAACTTTATATGTGGGAATTTTCAAACATGGAAAAGGAATAATTTCCATGTTGTTGATCAAGATTATCATTGGATAAATCATGTTAACTTAATTCACAATAAAATTTAACCTTTGGGGGAAAAATACCACATGATAATATTCCATGATAGCTAAAAGTCTTTAAAGTCACAGGTCATAAGGATTTTAATATCCCCTAAGATATTTAGCATAGAATTAGGAGTGTCTGACCAAGAAATATGTGTTGAATTATAATATTCATATAAAAGTAAATTTTTTGCATGTTTATAGAGGGATACTACATTTATAATGATAAGAGAAATATGGTTGGTTGGGTGTGACTTGTTGGAATTCTGATGTAGCTCTTATTTTCTATTTTCTCTCCTATTCTAGTCTTCATAATATATGAAAATCCTCCATTCATATTTTTTATCTCTATAATGTAGGGGTAAATATTCTTTGTGATTAGGGGATGGGGAGTACAATCATTATAATGATTGATTCTTGGAACTTTAATACAATTATTTCTCTCTTATTAATTGATTTCAAGAATTCATAGTAGAATTTGATTTCGAATTTTGTAGTGTTTTAATTCAAATTTTTCTTCAATTTATTTCCTTATTTGAGGATCCATAATCTCCCTCCACTTGGATTTAAACCAAATTAGATTATTTTTTGGTCTAATTGGTGAAGTGTTAAGTGGTTTCTGACATGTGAGGAAGGTTCAATGGATACTCCTAGATTTCATGGGAATAACAAGACCTTGGTGCGTGTTTCTTAACTAAACTAAGTAAATCCACTATTACACTTTCTCATATTGGAAGGATTATTGACCAAAGAAAATGACATTTTAGGCTAATCTCTCCATTTTTATTCAACCAATGGTGATAGGGGGATCGATTTCTAACCCGCTTATTTATCAATTAATAAGAAGAAAAGGTAAACTATTAGAGACCAGGATAGCATTACAATTTTAAAGTTAACCTAAACATGATCACTTTTCTCTCATCATTTTTTTGAATAATTATTTCAAACTATGTTTCTTTAAAAATAAAAACATTCTTCTTATTAATTTATAAGTGACAAATATATTTAGTAAACTCATATCTGGAGATAACCTAGGGTTTCCATTATTACTACATTAACAAAGGAAATAAATAGCTTTAACACACCCCATGATAAAGTTTTGTCAGTACCCCACATGGGATGACACCCAGAAACCCCACCATGTACCCCACATGGGATCCATATAACTATCATAAATGTCTATGGAACATGTATCTCACACAGGTTTTAGTCTTGTGTCAACCATGGCTATGTGCCCTAGATATGGGGTGTCTATCTGAGCACCCTGTCACACCCTAAATTTCCTCTATATGGAGTGTCCTAAATACAAATTTCATGTAATCATATTATTCAAATATTAACCCAAAGTAAAGAAAGCACTATGTGTGAATCGAGAACACATGTCATGTGATCAGGTTTTCCCAAATAGAAAATCATTTAAACACCTCAAAAACCCACAATTCATCCCAAAACAACTCAAATCAGGTTTCGTGGGGTCTTTAGCAATTTATATAGGGATTTAAAATTTCAAAACATCTAATTTATGAGGATTTATGAACTAAAATATAAAATTCACTATCTATGAGTGTAAATTTCTAAATCTTCAAACAAGATCCATTCCGCACACCCCCGAGGTCCAATATAAATCTAGAAGAGCTCCTCAGTGGTGATCCCTCCTCTTTATCCCTCTTTTATCATTCTCACTCTCTTGGTCATGCAACATAGGATCCCCATGGAGTTTTGTGCATGATAAAATAGATTATTAGATAAAATATAATGAAAAATTAAAAATAAGAAAAATGAAAAGAAAAATAAAAGGGGATTAGGTACAAACTCAGCACCCATGATGAGTTTATGCCTCCCCTAGCCAAAACCCCTCATTTAGGACTCAAAAACAGATTTAGAAACTCAATTAAAAACCTTATTAAAATATATCACTGAACAAACATGTGTGAATAATTAATATTTATTTAATTAAATATTAAATATACCATGAAAATTTGAAATGATCGAATTTACACCAAAATCATGTCCAAGGGTAAACAGCCCATTCTGGGACCAAATAAGTTTTATCAAAACTTATTTGAGGTCATCTAGAAGTATGAAGAATCCATTTTACCACTCATGAGTATTCCAATCCAAAAAATAAAATTTCTACACATTTTCAAAACCTGGAATAATGGAAGGTTTTATGACTATTGTAGTATTCTAAGTTTTTTATGATAATAGAAACCCTCTTTGTTAATAAATTATGAGTATTTTAATGTTAAATTGTAAATTTTCAAAAAAAATATTTATTAAATAATTTAAAGGATTTATGTAAGGGTAAAATATGAATTAACACATTTTAATATTATTTATAATATTTTATGTACTAGGATCTGAGATTGAATGAGATTATGGGACATGTAGATCCTTGATATTAATATAATAAAAATATTAAATATATCGTATCATGCATGTGTAATTTTTTCCAAAATATTTTAATATCTCTCAAATTCTGTTTTAAATTGAAAATATGATACCATCATTAGGTCTGGGATTTGGGTTTTACCCTACGCATGACATAATCTTTGTGTACGTGTTTGGTTAGATCGCAAGAAAGGTTAATAATATTTGGTATTTGAATATTTTTTGGGTTGTTAAATTAATAATAATGATGATGATAATAATAATAATAATAATTTTATTATTATTATTATTTGTGCCAAATAAAAAAATGAACTATACATGTGCAATTAATAATTGTGTTATTGGTTGTGTCAATATTTTAGTGGTGGTCAATGTAATAATGCTGATATTATTGATTGTGATAAATAAATACAAATGAGTGTGGTTAAAAAAATTAATTACTATTATTGATATTTAATGGTATTTTTTGTAGAAATATTTATGGTAGTAATGATAGTGGAGATTTAATGTTAATAATAAAATATTGTTGTTGTTATTATTATTATTAAATGAAAAAAATAATATTTGTGTGTGATAAATTAAAATAAGTATATAAATATATATATATATATTAGTGTGTGGGGTGTGTAAATATGTATATGAGAGAGAGTGTGTGTTTGTGTGTGTTTGTGTTTGTGTGTGCACATGTGTGAGTGTGTGTGTGTGTGTCTATATATATATATGTGTTGTGGGTGTATATATATATATTATGTGTGTGTGTGTGATGAATTTTAATATATATTTAATTAATGATTAATTGATTTAAGATGAATAAAAATTATGAGTAAGGGAGGCCATGGGGCACTACATAGGGAAGAGGGAAAACTAATTGAGGACATGGGTGATACATGAGGAAGAGGAAAATTCAAAAATTAATGAATTAAATAGAAAAAAATAGAAAATGTTGAGGGGTGTTTCTACCTCCTCCCCTTCTCACACATCTCCCTTTTCTCTTATCTCCCTCACTCTAATTTTTATTTTATTTTATTTTATTATTATATACAAACATATCTCTTCAATATCTCACAATATATTGATCAGATTGATTCACCGTTGGTGTCGTTGGGTTCATCTCAATGGGAATAATTTTAAACATAATTTTTTTCTGAAGGTAGAAAAGATTCAGTGGTGTAATTAAACTCAGATGAAAACCATTTTCATCAATCGTGATTGTATTTAAGGTTTCAAGACCTTGAATTTAGCACATATTTTATTCAAGCTATTAGCATGATTATTTGGCACGTGTGTTTGATGCCTGATCACATGATGTGTCTGTGTGTACCCTTTGACCTATGATTTTGTCGCTTTTATATGGATTGTGAAGACTATGTTTATAGTTCTACTTGAATTGACATGATATTGATCTTTCATTTTCATTATGTATCGTATATTCTATGTTTTTTCTACTATAGTTATGCATAGAGGGTTAGCCAATTTGGTCAGCATGTAAGATGTGCCACGTGTATTGGTCAATATTGGATGATATGTGAGATGTGTCACATGATTTACGACATGTGATATTTGACACACATTCCAGTATATCCACTAAGAGGGATGTTCTAGGATTGGTTCGGTATGTACTTGGACTATTCTAGTGTATAGGATGTGTCACATGCTTTTGGTTATCTATACAGGAGGGATGTGATAAGACTTTTGTTCGAATGTGAGATTTGATGAATGCTTTTGGCAATCCACTCGATTCGGGTGTAATAAGACCATAGTGGTCGGAATGTACTTGGATTATCCTGACTAGAGGAATGTGTCGCATGCTTATTTCTATCAACTAAAGGAGGACGGGACAAGTTGGTTATCGATGTTCCATCTGGCATTGTTCCAAAGCAGGCATGTTTCTCCCAGTATGGTGCCAAAGTAGGTAGAGACTATTCCTAAGGACTAGAAATTTGTTTTGGTAATTGTGTGAAATAGTGTTTTTATATCTATATCATGTTTATGTTTATGTCATGCACATGTATATTTTATAGACTAATGTTAAGGGCCATTGGTGGTGTCCTACCGAGTCTTGTACTCACTCGCTACTCATAAATTTCAGTGAGATTATAGATAGAATGCCTACGGTATAACACCGTAATTTTTTAGGAATTATTTTTTCTAATAAATTAAACTTATTTTATATCTTTTTTTGCATGAAACACTATGTTTTTCTTTCTATACATGCGATAATGAGTTTTAGAAAACCATAATGTATAATTAATATTATTATTTAAACATGACTGTTATAACCTAGAAGTTAAACTTAGTGATATGAATAGTAATAAATACTTTTAAAATAATATTTATAATGTTTTTATATAATGAAAACATATTGATAAAAATGTAATTAATTTTTTATAAAGTATTTATATGTTTTAAAGATATTATTTTCTCAACAAAATATTTATTTTTCTGAAAAATAATAAAATTAATTTTCAAAAAATTAATAAAATAAAATTGATAAAATAAAATTTATTTTTCAAATAATCATATCAAAACTATCTTATGTTTAATTTTTCTTTTTTTTATAAAATTATTAATTTTTCGATGAATAGTAAAGAGTACTAGTTTTTATTGAAAATTACCTTTTCATTTGAAGAATTTATAAGGTTAATTTTTGTTTTAAAATGGGTTTAAAAGTAAAATTAGTTTAATTTTATATTTATTAATCCAATTTAGTTTATTTGAATCAATTTAATATTGAATATTGATATTAAAACTTTCTATACTTATAAACATTTTCACTTTGAAAACTCGCTTTCTCATCATATCTATTGGATTAATTTTAAATTAAATTTTTCCACTTATGTGAATGGAATTTGTAAAAATGGATTCCATATTTGTAATCAGAATAATTTATATTATCTAATAAGTTCTACTTAATTTTTTACCACAATGAATAGTAAAAAAAGAAAAAAATTATTTACCGTGGTTAAAGTGAAAATGGGCTTACCAGGGTTAAACAAAAAATATTAGGATTAAAAATGACCCAAAACTTATCCAAAAACCATTTTATATCCATATTTATACCTTATATCTTTTATTATCTATAATGGTCCATTTTGGATCCTTTTTTCATAATAAAAACGTGGGTTAACCTTTTTCTTTTCAAAAATTATAAGTGTGCGACTCACCTCACTTATAAAATGCCACCCCCTATCCTATCCTATTAATACTTACAAAACCATTTGGTTAGGATAATATCTACACAAATCCTATACTTACTTCCCTTCCATAATCCTAAAGTATTTATTTTTTCAGAATCCCTCTTAAGAATTCTTTTGGTATAAACCTAAAGAATCTCTCCGAAGAAGAGGTAAATTATTAAACTTGTGTTTTTGTTTTATTTATTCTTCTACCTTTTTAAAATATTTTTATATTATTATTATATAATAATACCTTTATCTAAAAAATAATTATATTTTATTATGTTAATTTGAGGACCAATATTTATCTCCTCTTCCATCAAATGGGATACGAAATCACCATTTGTATTTTTGGAGGATTACCGCCTCATGAATAGATTTTATTCGCTTTCCATCACCACATCTAAAGGTTGGATATAAGTATGTATTAAATATTTATATATGATATATATGATATTATTATAGTTATTAAATTATTATATCACATTAACCTTCATAATTTTTATTCCATGGGAATACGATAACGTTCCTCGTGTACAACGGACTATCACCTCACAAAGCGATCTGATTCATTCACGCTTTATATAAAATAAAATAAGGATATTTTAATAAAAATATGTGACATATATGATATAAAAATTATTCTATAATTTTAATATATTATTTAAAATTATTTCTTTCAATCTTTCAAGAAAATGGAAACAGCATTCATGCGTACGTACGGCCTACCATCTCCATGAATGATGTATTTCATTTTCTATCTCTAAATTTTATGGATCACTATAAATATATATATAATTAATATATATGATATTTATATCATTTTTAACATTATTTATATTATGTTACCATTATTAATGTAATAATAACAAAAATAAAAAATCAAAACATACATGAAAGACAAAGCAGTTATTGCCTGAAATGTGACTTTTACATGGAATTGTTAATAAACGGATAATAAAAGGTCATAAGTAAATAATATATAATATTATGTATATAATTATGTTACATTAATATATTTATTATATAATAGTTTTGAACATATATGAAGGAAGTTGAGACTTAAGGCAATAGATTTTCAATTCATTTTTTACTTTTGTGAGAGACATGCCAGATTCACCGCCTATTTATTTTATATGGTGTATATACTTCACATTAATTTATTTTATTATGAATATACTAAAAATTATTTTTATTTACATATAAATTTTATAATCTCTATTTAATGTGGTTTAATGTTTGAATTTTACCAAAGCGATAAGGGTTTTTTTTCTCACTTTTCCTTTTTTGAGACATATTTCATGTTATGCACCTAACTTCATTAATAAGGTGTATAAACCAACCCTTTTACATTTAATATCATGAATTTATTTATTATCTTTATAATTTTAATTTTAATTTAATTTTAATCGTTAATTGTGCTTCTGATTCAATGTTTCCAAAGTGGTAAGGGTTTTATGATACAATCTCATCATTTATCACGATTGTCTATGATTATGTTTCTGATGATAAATACTTATGATACATGTCCCAAGAATTTCATGAATTTTATTCTCCTCTAGTTATGTCAGGTGAATAAATTTTCTCTATTCATTTTTCTTTCTTTATGTACTCAATATTTCAAAATAATGATTTTAATAAAAAAACAACTTTATTTCTCTTTTTAGTCGAATCCCTTTTTCCTTCCAAAACCATGTTTCCTAAAAATATTTTAATTTTTTTAACATTATTTAAATTATTCGTTAATTAAATTTTTACCCATTTTTAATCTTTACAAAAAATTTTGAAATGACTCTTTATATCATTTTTTGATCAAGGTTATTTTGTCTTTTACCAAAAATTTGAAAAGAATATTTATTTCAACATGTACGACATGGATAGAATTTCTCAATGTCAGAAACCTTATTGAATTTCAAGATTAATCTATAAGTTTCCAATGTTATCTTCAAAGAATATTATTTCCAAAATATTTTATAAATTTTTAATTTTAAAAAGGTTATTTTCAAAGAAAGGATATTTTCCTCAAGTGTAACACCCCAAGATTTCATAGTAAGTTATTTTCTTTAAAGTAATTCAATAGCTTGTGCTGCACGCAACACCGTGTTCGAGCGCACCACAACTTACCAAACTATCCATTCAAAATCTATTATGAATAGTATTAACAAAATTTTAAATTTTATATACTATATATAATTTTAGAATCCATATTATTTGTTTCTTAGACATAATATAAGAACAAATTCATTTTTTCAGATAAAAGAAGTATTTTTCAAAAAAAATACAATTTTACCACCTTTTAATGGAAAACCGTTTTTAAAACCAATATTTGACACATTTATATATTCAATTTAATAAAATTAAATTATTATTTATAATCGGGACAAAAAAATTTATTTTGAATAAATTTTTGGTACTTTTCTAATAACTTTTATATTTTGATGAATACTGGAAAATACTAAATTTTAATTGAAAACAAATTTTTTAATAAAAAGTGTTAAATTATGTATTTTAATAGTTTGGAAGTATAATTAGATTATATTTTTATCATTTAATACAATTTAGGAGATTATAAGTAATTTCACATTTAAATTTAACATAAACACATGTCAATCTTTAGATAGTTTTAACTTTTTAAAAACCCGCTTTTTGGTTTTGACAATAGGAATTAATTTTAAATTAATTAATGAAACTTATATGTTTTGAATTTGGTAAAATATAATTCCTTTCTGAATTTGGAATATCAAAATTAGATTAGGGTAAATTTTTGGTATTTTTCTGAAAACATTCAATTTTTGATGAATAGTGAAAAATACTACGTTATAGTTTAAAACCGACTTTTTATTTAAATAATTATTTATTTAAATTTATTTTAAGTAAAAAAATAGATATATAATACCTATATAAGTTCAATTTAATTCATTTTAGTCATTTTATAATAAAATTAGGTGTATAAAATTTTATTGAACTTTTTACCGTCTTTTACCCACCTCCTAGGAGCATTTGCAAATTCGCATAAAAGTTAATTTTACCGAATCTGTGATTATAATTTAAAAAATCTAAGAGGCACGGTTGATATCATTAAGAAAAATTCGGTTTAATAAGATGAAAATAATTTTTGGTGAATAGAATCTTTTTACTTTTATTTACCACAGTTAAAAGTAACTAGGGTAATTAAGGGTAAAAATGATATCATAATTACCCCAACACATTTCCTAATTCTATTGGATAAGTGTAATTCGACCAAAAACAACCTTAGGAATAAAATATGATCCTTTAGGTCCACTTGGTTTAGATTAGGACATTTATTATTATTTTATTTAAAGAATAGTTAAAAGAGTTAAAATCAAAGTTTAACAAATAAACTATTTTTAATATAGGGTTATACATAAGATAAATTAGACTATAAATATTAATTATAAATATAAAAATATTTCATACATAATGATATTTTATTTATAATTTTTAGACATTAAATTATTTAAATTATGTATGACAGAATGATGACATAGTAATTACCTTAATAATAACATATTAAAATAATTGATATTATAAATATCCAAATAAATGTAATTTTAGACTTTTAATAAATTCCACTAATTTTATATGTTAATATGACATGTTTTGGTTTATTAAAAGTATTTATTTTGAAGTAATAATGTTTTTATGACTTTAAAAAAATCAATTATTAAATAATGTCAAAATTGACATAAATGAGTTTTTAAAACAAATACAATATTATTGGTTGATATAATAATCAAAAAAATATAATGTTTGTCCAAAAGACTTATATAATGATAGTTTTATCATTAATTAACCACTTGGTATTCTCTTGGAAGTTTATAGTAAGTTTTTTAACCATATAATATAAAAATACAAAGAGACACGGTAAATGTCAAACTATTTAACTAAGAGTTAAATATAAAAGATAAGGTTAATATAGTGACCCAAACCTATCTAAAACCTATTTATTGAGAGGTTTTAGACCCATACTCACCTTATCCTTTAAATAATTAATTTTTGAGCCATCAGAAACCAAAATTTATTTTATTATAAAATAATATTCCAATCTTTTCCTAAGTTTCCCCTCACCCCTCTTATAAAAGGGAACTTCCCCTTCTCTCAAATTAACACCTTCAAAGCCATTTGGATCGGCCAAAACCTACCCAAATATCCTCCCAACTTTCCTCCCTTAATCCTATTGGCCCTCTTTTAGTCATAAATCCAACCTAATGACCCCTTTTGATCAAATCAAAAGAAAGAACCCGAAGAAGAGGTAAATATTTCATCACCTCTTTCAAGTTCTTTTCTTCTTACACTTCCTATTGCTTTGTTGTTTCCATTCTAAAATAATAACTCCAGTATATTATATATAATTTTATGTTATTATAAAAATTTTACAACCGAATTCATTATTCTATCCATCCTATAAATGACAAAGTCACCATAGTGTGTACGTACAGATTACCGTCTCCACGTCGTGGTGAAGTTTGTTATTCAAACACTTCATCATTTGGATGGGTATAATAATGAGTATAAATGATGTAAATAATAAATATAACATGATAACTATTCTTTATATATGATATATCATCCAATTATATGCGATTTTAATATCATAATAATGATATTGTCGCTCGTGTGTACGTACAGATTACCGTCTCCATGAACACGATGAGATTCATTCCCCATCGTAATCATTAAAGAATAATTTTCATTTTATGATTAAAAATAATGTTTATGAACATAATATAATTCTGTATATGAATCAAATACATCTTATCCATAACAAACATGGCTTATGTGACCAAGAAAATAAAGGAAAATGAATCAATTAACACCTAAAACGATGATACTACTAAAATATTATTAACAAAGAAATATTAGAGGATCATATATGATATCATATTTATGTATATAGTTATTTTATAATTTAATAACAATTATTTAACTATTATATAGGAGGTTAAAGTACCTTCGACCAAGGAAAAGTACAAGTTAAGGGGTTTCTTATCTCACTTTTAATTTCGTGAGATTTCCATTGTTCGCCACTTATTTATTGCATGTGGTGTATTGTGTACTTCCATTTGATATATATTATTAGTATTATCTGTATATTCATGGTATTCTATGATTCATTTTATGGTTATTAACTTTTTTTCATATGACTCGATTAATTACAATGTGTTAAGGAGTTTTCATCTCATTTCTTATTTCCGTGAGATTCATGCTATATTGGCCCCTATTTCCTTTTGTGTGGTGTATGTACTGCCCATGATTGTATTCTTGGTGTAATATAATTTAATTTATGGGTATTTACATCTTCATTATATGATCCTTCTTTAATGGGGTGTATGTTTCATAAGTTACCAAATTGGTAAGGGAATTTCAAATTTCAATTTCAACTAATTGGGCTTTACGCATACTTCATTGATTATTTTACTCCAAGATTATGTGTGGAATAAATATTTATTATTTATGTAGTAATTTTCACTAACCTTTATGTGGATATACTTTTGATACACATAATCACTCCATTGATAAATTCTCAATTCAAAGATATGAACCTGATAAGAGTAATTTTAACTCAATCTCCATTCATTGAGTTAAACATCCAATTCATTGGTGTTATTTTTACAAGAATATGTATGAAGGTTCTTTGATTGATTTACACTTAATATCCAATCATATTGAGTGTATTTATATTTTTCACACATAATTATGTCATTGATTTATCCTTAACCTAAGTATACGGTCTTTATAAGGGAGTTCATCTCAACTTACATTCCATTGAGTCTTCTTTGTTGTTATGCACCAGTTCACTTTTATTTGGGGTATATATTGTACCTTGACATAGTATATCATGAATCCCTTTATTCTCATGATATTATAAAGTTTTTATTACCTCAATTATTTTTATTCAAGTGTATCTCTTTTGGTTAGGAACTCTAACTAAAATATCATTTTAAATGTTTTAAATATTTATTCTTCTAAATCTTTCTCATTAATGTCCATGTTTAAAAAATCGTTTTAAGGTTTTATTTATATGGACATTAATTTTTTAAAATTAAAATTCCTTTTAAAAGTTTCAAAGTGGTATGGGACACTTTGATTCAAAAATCTATTTTAAACAGCTTCTTGATAAATAGTGAGAATTTTAAATGTTTTAAAGAAAAAGGGGGATATTTCTCTCAAATAGTTTTGATGATTAACTTCATCTATGTCAATATCCTTCATTATTATCAATTGAGGTTGATTTATTATAATACAATATTTTATATTGTATTTAATGAGTTATATTTTACTGTGGATGTGTTACTTTTATACCATTCAGGGTTTGTGGATAAAGTATTGACTTTTCGTATGCTAGTTTTAATACAAATTTTTATGTTATGTTTAAACCTTTTCATATAAGGAATGCATTGGACTTAGTAATTGATAGGTGGAGCATGCTATAGCTCCTCAATGCATCGGTAGGTATCATGAGAAAAAATAGTTTCTTGGCACAAGGCCTTGACAAAATCTTATATGTAGTCTTCGCACAAGGCCTTGAATATGTGGTTATGAAGTCTGGAATTATGAATTCCATCATTGTGAAAGTATCTTTTGATATTTCATGTGATTATTCGAGTAGTAGAATATCCATGTGAATAAGTAAATGGAATTATTTGATTTTATCTTTTCCAAATTATGCTGAAGTTTAAGTTTAAAAGGCTTTTGTTTTATTCTTATACATTGCCTTAAATGTTTATGATTATTTATGAATGTTTCTTCTATATTGTTATCCTTACCGAGAATCTGAGCTCACCCCTTTCTATGTTTTATTTTTTCCATGATGTCAAGAAGTATTTTATGGTTGGACTATAGGGATAAGCTAAGTATATAAGTGTGTTTAAAAAGGGGACATAATGTTTTTGATGCTTTTATTTCATAATGTAATGTAAAACTTATGAATGTATCTAGTACTTACAAAGCTATTAAACTGATCGGTCTTTCGGGACATGATTCCTTGTATCGTGCCAATGTTATGTAATAATGCACCAACTCTGGGTAACTGGGGTCAGGGCATTATAGTTGGTATCAGAGGAAGTTTAGTACAAACTTTGGAAGCTAGATTTAGAAAAACTCTGATTGGAAAACACTACCCTAAGATAGACTTTGAGGATTAGTATAGAATAACATCCAAAAATTTTGGTAATGTAAATATTATGTGGGTTTTCTAAAAAATACATCCATGTCTTGATACGAGCACGTAGAGGCGGCTCTGGAATAGATGTACCTAGGAGTGAAAACTCTAACAAGGAGTTTTGGGCTTGACCTGGGGTATCTTGGTACACGACAACGGGCCTTGCTACACTATTGGTTATGACACTCACGGGGTATATTCTTAGGATAATTCACGTTTTCTTTACAAACCGATTTGAAGGATTTTAATATAAGATGAGTATAAATTATCGTCGTTAATCCTAAGGTGTTTTAGATTGAAAATAAGGTGTTATGATATTCTTTAATGATTTTATGACTCACACTATGCTTTCTTGTGTTAGTCAATGGATTAATTCCAAGGAAGTCATAGTAATGTTGAACATGATATACAAGGTGGGCACGGTGGAGGAAATGAGAAATAGAATGGAATGTTGATAGGTGTAAAAGATATCATGTTCATGAAGAATAATTTTTCCAAAAATATGATCAACAAAATATATATTAACCAACTCCTGGACTCAACAAAGAAGAGAAAGGTGATTAAGGATAAGAGCTCCAGTAGTGTAGACCATGGATAAAAGAAAGCTCAATTTCCATCATGAAGGAAATGTGGAAGGAGACACGTAGGGAAGTGGCTCAATGGAACAAAGAAATTCTTTATGTTTGGGAAAGAAGGAAATAAAGTAAATAACTGCTGAGGAAAAATGAAGAGTACTATGGAAGAAAATAAAAATGATCCCAAGATTCCATTTACAGTCATTTTCCATAAAATTAGGGGACCTGGGCATTACCTGAGTGAATTCCCTATTCTATAGGATAAACCCTTGGTCAAGTAATAACCTATGTGGAAATAAATATATGTTGAAATGTTTAAAAGTATTAGTGCTCTTTGTTGATGGGATTACTTTAGAACACTTTTCTCTTATGTGTAACCCTGTAGTTTATTATGTGAAAATGCTATTTTAGGAATAATTGTGTTTTCTATTGTTGATATAGTTATAAAAAACCATTTGGGTTTATATGATCCTTTAATTTGAGGCAATTACATGTTATTATATTTTGGGATGAAAATGTGAGGTATGAGATAACATTTGTGGTGAAATTATATTATAGTTATTTTGAGGAATTTATCTCATTTTGGGAATGTTATAAAATATAGTTTTTGAAAAAGGACAACATGTAGACCGTGTGACAACCTTTTGCGTCGGACAAAGCTGCAGGAATCGAACCCACAACCATAGTGCGATTGGGATTTATCACCTACGACTGGACTACGTGAAGTCCCTAGTTAGTGTGACAGATTCTTTTTAGTTAAATGATTTTATTGATCAATAATAAGTTGATTTGGGATCTTATGTCTTATCAAATAGATATCCTTAGTATAGGAAAATGATTTGGGGATTAAGTGATAAATGTTATTTTGAAAGACGTTCGCTCTGTTGGGAATAATATATGCCAAAGGAAAATAGAATACTATGGGATTTCATTTGAGGATTAATTTTGGATTTTTATCTATGTTTTAATTGTGTATTTATAGTGATTTGAGTTATTTATGGAAATAATTAACCTATCATAGAGAATATGTGATTATGTTAATTATTTTTAAGTATGTGACTTTAGGAGTATTTGATGTTATTTAGAAATTTAATTTAACATGGAAGACTGCGTAATCAAATTCTTCTATGTTTTGGGTTTCAATATTATTTTGGATTATATTTATGGATTTTAATGACAATTGTTTATTGAATGGTATTTATTGAACTTTGGGTATTGTTGGTTTAATTTTAGAAATTAAGATAAGTATTTCTTTCTATAAAAAATTATCCTTTTTGGGGATCATCTGATCTTGTAATAACCATTTTTGTTTTGGTTAATCTCTAAAGACAAGATAAATATATATATTTTATCCTTTGTGGATTATGTGATTATATAGAAGTTGATTCTAGACCTTCAAATGTGACCAAGTCATCTTGAATACTCATCATTTGAAAAAAAAAAGATGACTTAGTGGTAGAAATTTATTAAAGGATGAAACTCTACTTAAAAAGTAAGTATATCTCTTTATGTTCTTAGTCAATATCATAAATAAATTCCTCAACTTTATGAAATGGAACTAAAAACAAAAAAACATTATTCATTTACTTTTGCTACTAGGAAACTAATGAATGTTTATCTCATCATAAGTTTGTGGTTTTCTTGTTGTTAACTTTCTCCTAATCATGTTTTCTATCACTCTCCACCAGAACTTGACACTTATTTTATCTTCTATATCCATTTATTCCTACATGTAATCCTAGTGTGGGTTATCTCAGGTGACCTTTTTACTTATCTTTCTTTCTTTTAAAGAGATAGTTTTATTGACTCTTTTTTCGATGTGGGACTTTCAATGAAGTTCCCAAGACCAATTTTAAAATTTTGAGGATGAAATTTCCAAAAGGGGGGAATAATGTAGCACCCCAAGATTTCATAGTAAGTTATTTTCTAAAAAGTAATTCAATAGCTTGCACTACACGCAACACCGAGTTCGAGCGCACCACGACTTACCAAACTAGCCGTTCAAAAGCATTTATGAATAGTATTAAATGAATTTTTAATATTATATACTCTGTATAATTTTAGAATCCATATTATGTGTTTCTTAGACATAATATAATAACAAATTTATTTTTTTAGATAAAAGAAGTATTTTTCAAAAAAATGCAATTTTACCACCTTTTAATGGAAAACCATTTTTAAAACCAATATTTGACACTTTTATATATTCAATTTAATAAAATTAAATTCTTCTTTAGAATCAGGACATAAAAATTTATTTTGAATAAATTTTTGGTACTTTTCTAATAACTTTTATATTTTGATGAATACTGAAAAATA
This sequence comes from Viscum album, assembly GCA_963277665.1. Lineage (NCBI taxonomy): Eukaryota > Viridiplantae > Streptophyta > Magnoliopsida > Santalales > Viscaceae > Viscum > Viscum album. Next base: position 241,530,211 of record OY728162.1, read on the forward strand.
CTAAATTTTAATTGAAAACAACTTTTTAAATAGAAATAATTTATAGTGTTAAATTATGTTTTTGAATATTTTGGAAGTATAATTAGATTATATTTTTATCATTTAATACAATTTTGGTGATTATAATTAATTTCACATTTAAATTTGACATAAACACATGTCAATCTTTTGATAGTTTTTACTTTTTAAAAACCCGCTTTTCTGTTTTGACAACGGGGATTAATTTTAAATTAATTAATGAAACTTCGATGTTTTTAATTTGTTAAAATAGAATTCGTTTATGAATTCGGAATATCAAAATTATATTTGGGTAAATTTTTGGTATTTTTCTAAAAACATTCAATTTTTGATAAATAGTGAAAACACTGTGTTATAGTTTAAAACCGACTTTTTAGTTAAATAATTATTTATATAAATTTATTTTAATTAAAAAAATATATATAATACCTATATAAGTTAAATGTAATTCGTTGGAGTCATTTTATAATAAAATTAGATGTATAAAATTTTATTGAACATTTTACCGTCTTTTACCCGCCTCCTAGGAGCATTTGAAAATTCACATAATACTTAATTTTACCTCTTCTGTGATTAGAATTTCAAAAATCTGAGAGAAAAGGTTGATATCAGTAAGTAAAATGTGGTTCAATAAGATGGAAACAATTTTTGGTGAATAGTAACTTTTTACTTTTATTTACCACGGTTAAAAGTAAATAGGGTAATTAAGGATAAAAATGATATCATAATTACTCCAACACATGTCCTAATTCTATTGGATAAGTGTAATTCAACCAAAAACAACGTTAGTAATAAAATATGATCCTTTGGGTACACTTGGATTAGATTAGTACATTTATTATTATTTTATTTAAAGAAGAGTTAAAATCAAAATTTAATAATTAAATCATTTTTAATAAAGGGTTATATATAAGATAAATTTGACTAAAAATATTAATTAGAAATCTAAAAAGATTTAATACATAATTATATTTTATTTATAATTTTTATACATTAAATAATTTAGTTTATTTGTGACACAATGATGACGTAGTAATTCTCTTAATAATAAAATATTAAAATAATTAATATTATAAATATCCAAATAAATTTGATTCTAGTCTTTTAATAAATTCAACTAATTATATAGGTTAATATGACATGTTATGGTTGATTAAAAATATTTATTTCGAAGTAATAAAGTTTTTAGGTCTTTAACAAAAATCAATTATTAAATAATGTCAAAATTGACATAAATGAGTTTTTAAAACAAATACTATATTATTGGTTGATATAATAATCCTAAAAATATAATTTTCGTAAAAAACACTTATATAATGATATTTTTATCATTAATTAACCACTTGGGGTTCTCTTAGAAGTTTATAGTAAGTTTCCTAACCATATAATACAAAAATACAAAGAGACATGGTAAATGTCAAACTGTTTAACTAAGAGTTAAATCGAAAAGATAAGGTTAATATAGTGATCCAAACCTGTCTAAACCTATTGTTTTAGAGTTTTTATACCCATACCCACCTTATACTTTACATAATTCATTTTGGAGTCATTAGAAATCGAAAATTGTTTTATTATAAAATAATATTCCAATCTTTTCCTAAGGAACCCCTCACCCCTCTTATAAAAGGGAACTTCCCATTCTCTCAAATTAATACCATAAATTCCATTTATATTATCCAACCCCTCCCCAAATATCCTCCCAATTTTCATTTATTCATCTTGGATGCCTTCCTTTAGTCATAAATCCAACCTAAGGATCCCTTTTGATCAAATCAAAAGAAATAACTCGAAGAAGAGGTAAATATTTCATTACCTCTTTCAAGATCTTATCTTCTTCTAATTCCTCTTTATTTGTTGTTTTAATTATAAAATAACAACTCTAGTATCTTTCATATACTATGATGTTATTATAAAAATGGTACAACCATATTCATTATTCTATCCATCCTATAAATGACAAAGTCACCATACGTGCATACGTACGGATTACAGTCTCCACGTCGTGGTGAAGTTTTTTATTCAAACACTTCATCAATTGGATGGGTATAATAACGAGTATAAATGATGTAAATAAAAAATATAACATGATAATTATTCTGTATATATGATATACCATCCAATTATATACGATTTTAATATCAAAAGAATGATATTGTCACTCGTGCGTACGTACGAATTACTGTCTCCACGAACACGATTAGATTCATTTCCCATCGTAATAATTAAAGAATAATTTTCATTTTATGATTAAAAATAATTTTTATGAACATAATATCATTCTGTATATGAATAAAATACATCCTATCCATAACAAACATGGCTTATGTGACCAAGAAAATAAAGGAAAACGAATCAGTTAACACCTGAAACGATGATACTACTAAAATATTATTAACAAAGAAATATTAGAGGATCATATATGATATCAAATTTATGTATATAGTTCTTGTATAATTAAATAAAAATGATTTAACTATTATACAAGAGGTTAAATTACCCTTGACCAAGGAAAAGTACAAGGTAAGGGGTTTCTTATCTCACTTTTAATTCCGTGATATTTCCATTGTTCGCCACTTATTTATTGAAAGTAGTGTATTATATACTTCCTTTTGATATATATTATCATTATTATCTTTATATTCATGGTATTTTGTGATTAATTTGGTGTTTATTAACTTTTGTTCAAACGACTCGATTAATTACAATTTGGTAAGGAGTTTTCATCTCACTTCTTATTTTCGTGATATTCATTCTATATTGGCCGCTATTTCCTTTTGTGTGGTGTATGTACTACCCATTATTGTATTCTTGGTGTAATATAATTTAATTTATGGGTATTTAAATCTTCATTTTATGATCCATCTTTCATGGGGTGTATGTTTCATAAGTTACCTAATCAGTAAGGTAATTTCAAATTTCAATTTCCACTCACTGGGCTTTATGCATACTTGATTGATTATTTTACTCCAAGATTATGTGTGTAATCAACGTTTATTTTTTTGTAGTAATTTTCACTCACCTTTCTGTGGATATAATTTTGATACACATAATGTAACGCCCTGACCCCAGTTACCCAGAGTCAGTGCATTGTTATATAATATTGGCATGATCACAAAAGATCAAGTCTCGAAAGGCCGATTAGTTTAGTAGCCTTAGAAACACTAGATACATTCATAAGTCTTACATTACATCATAAACAACATAGTATCCAGAGTCCAGACTCATATCCCCTCAGACTATCTCTGCAGGTCAGTCATAAAATACTTCTTCACATCCAGGGAAAAATAAAACATAGAAAGGGGTGAGCTCATATGCTAATTAATGATAACAATACAGAGAAAACTTTCATAAATTAGAATAAACATTTAAGGAAATGTATAATTAAAACAAAAGCCTTTTTAAACTTGAACTTCAGCATAATATGGAAAAAAATAAAATGAAATAATTCTATTTACTTATTCACATGGATATTCTACTAGTCGAATAATCACATGCAATATCAATAACCACTTTCATAACGATTGAATGCATAATGCCATATTATCATAACTGCATAGTCAAGGCCTTGTGCCAGGACTAAAAATAAGATTTTTTCAAGGCCTTATGCCAAGAAACTATTTTGTCTCATGAGACCTACCGATGCATCTAGGAGCTATATCAGGCTCCACCCGTCACTTACTAAGTCCAATGCATTCCTCATATGAACAAGTTTAAACATAACATAAACATTCGTATTAAAACAAGCATACGAAATGTCAATAGTTTATCCATAAAACATGAATGGTATAAAAATAACACATCTACAGTCTAACATATCACAAAACCTTCAATACAATATGGAAGTTTTGTATCATAATAAATCAACATCAAATAATCTTAAAATCCATCAAAGGATGTTGACATAGATGAAATCAAAACTATTTGAGAGAAATATCTCTTTTTTTAAATCATTTAAAAGTCACATAATTATAAAATAAAACATTTAATTTGAAAATATTCTTATAATCTTGTAAGGTAAGATTTAATGATTTTATAACGGTGGAAAATAGCCACACCTATCGTATAAGTTAAAAGAGACATTCTTACCTTAATTTTGTCGAAAAGGTTAAAAATTACCTTGTTTGGAAAATGACAGAAATACTTCTTTCAAACCATTTTATAAAAAGGAAAACAATGGTATAAATAACTTTAACCCAGACTCTAGTAAATAGTAAAAATGTTTTGAAATACATTTTTAAGAAACATGTATGTGGATGATAAAGAGATCCCAGTAGAAAATTACATATAAACAACCTCGGATAATAAAGAGATTGTGAAATTAACCCTTACCTTGTAATTTTCCTTGGTCGAGGGTAGATTAACCTCCTGTATAATGGTGAAATAATTGTTATTAAATTATAAAATAATCATATACAATAATATGATATCATATATAATCTTTTAACATTTCTTTGTTAATAATATCTTAGTGTTATCGTCGTTTTGGGTGTTAACGGATTCATTTTCCTTTATATTTTTTTGTTATGTGAGTCATATTTGTTATGGATGGGATGTATCTTATTCATTTCCAGAATTATATGAAGTATTTAAACATTATTTTTAATCATATAATTAAAGTTTGTCTTGAATGGATACGATGGGGAATGAATCTCATCGCGTTCGTGGAGACGGTAATCCATACGTACGCATGAACGACAATATCATTCTCTTGATATTAAAATAATATATAATTGGATGTTATATCATATATACAGAATAATTATTATGTTATATTTATAATTTATATCAATTACACATCATCATTATACCCATCCAAATAATAATGTATTGAATAACAATTACACCACGACATGGAGACGGTAAGCCGTACGTACGCACGTATGGTGACATTTCATTAAAAGGATTGATAGAATAATGAATATGGATGTACCATATTTATAATAACATCACATTATATAGAATATACTAGAGTTATTATTTTAGAATGGAAATTACAAAGAAAGAATAAGTGGAAGAAGAAAAGAACTTGAAGGAGGGTGGTTAAATTATTACCTCTTCTTCGGGTTATTCCTTTTGATTTGATCAAAAGGGCACCTTAAGATGGATTTATGACTAAAGGAAGTCCTATAATATTAATGTAGGATTGTTTAGATGGTATTTGGGCAGAGTTTGGCCGAGCCAAAAGTCTTCTAAGATGTGAATTAGAGAGAATGGGGAGTGCCCATTTATTAGAGGAGTGAGGGGCACCTTATGAAAATCTAGAAATATTATTTTATAATAAAATAATTTTTGATTTTTAATCTCTAAAAAGTATATTATTTAAAGGATAAGGTGGGTATTGGTCTAAAACCACTCAACCAATAGGTTTTAGACAGGTTTGGGTCACTATTTTACCCTTACCTTTTAGATTTAACTCTTAGTTAAATAGTTTGACATTTACCATGTCTCTTTGTAATTTTATATTATATGGTTAATAAAATTACTATATACTTCCAAGAGAACCCCAAGTGGTTTATTAATGATACAACTATCATTATATAAGTCCTCTAGCCGAACCTTATATTTTTAGTAATATAATATCAATTAATAATATAATATTTGTTTTAAAAACTCTTTTATGTCAATTTTGAGATTATTTAATAATTGATTTTTGTTAAAATCCAAAAAACATTATTACTTCGACATTAATACATTTAATCAACCCTAAAATGTCATATTAACCTAAAAAATTATTTTATGTCATAATAATTTTAAAATTATATTTATTTTAACATTTATAATACCAATTATTTGATTCTTTAATTAATAAGGAAAATACTGCATCATTATTGTGTCATAAATATATTTAATTATTAAATGTCTAAAAATTATAAATAAAATAAAATTATGTATTAAATCTTTTTATCTTTCTAATTAATATTTATATTCGAAAATATAACATATATAACTCTATGTAAAAATTGTTTTTCTAAAATATATATGCTTATGTCATTTTTGTATTTACTTTAACTTAATTAATATAAAGTGTCATTATCACTTGAAAGTGGCTCCATGGGGTCCCAAAATCGACCAAAAGATTCACATGGTCGGACATGTATCATTAAATATAATTAGGACACATTTTATGGTAATTTAATATTATTATAATATTATTTTTTTACCCTTATTTACCGGATTTACCCTTTAACCATGGTAAATAAAATATTTACTAAAGTAATTATTCAAAATGTCTAAAAATAAAAGCTACCTATTTAAAAAATTTATACCTCATGATTATAAATATGGAATCCATTTTTATAAATTCAAAATACAAAAGTGGCAGAAATTAATTTAAAATTAATTCTCGTTGTCAACACAAAAAGTGTGTTTTTAAGAAATAATAACTATCAAAAGATTGACACTTGGTTATGTCTAGTTTAAATGTGAAATTATGTCCAATTACCAATATTGGATTAAATGGTAAAAATATAATATAATTATACTTTAAAACCACTCAAATTAATAATTTATCACTACTAGTTATTTCGATTAAAAAAGTTGTTTTTAATTAAAATTTAGTAATTTTCACTATTCATCAAAATATGAAAGTTATTAGAAAAGTACCAAAAATTCACCCAAAGATAATTCTGATATTATGAATCCAAAAATGAAGTCTATTTTGAAAGATAAAATGTATAAAATTTCAAAAAGTGGGTATTACTATTCAAAACGGCTAGTTTGATTGGTTGTGGTGTGTGTTAGAACTCAAAGTTGCGTACAACACAGACTACTGCATTATTTAATGTATTATTCAAAAAGAATAGTACAGTGGAATCTTGGGGTGTTACACATAATCACTCCATTGATAAATTCTCAAGTAATCGATATGAACCTTATAAGAGTAATTTTAACTCAATCTCCATTCATTGAGTTAAACATCCAATTCATTGGTGTTGTTTTTACAATAATATGTGTGAATGTTCTCTGATTGATTTACACATAATATTCAATAATATTTAGTGTATTTATATTTTTCACACATAATTATTTCATTGATTTATCCTTAACCTAAGAATATGGTCTTTATAAGGTATTCCATCTCAACTTACATTTCATTGAGTATTATTTGTTATTATACGCCAATTCACTTTTTTTTGTGTATATACTATACATTGACATGGTATATCATGAATACCTTTATTCTCATGATATTATAAAGTTTTTATTACCTCAATTATTTGTATTCAAGTGTCTCTCTTTTGGTTAGTAACTCTAAATAAAATATCATTTTAAATGTTTTAAAGATTTATTCTTCTAAATATTTCTCATTAATGTCCATGTTTTAAAAATGGTTTTAAGGTATTATTTATATAGAAATTAATGTTTTAAAATTAAAATTCCTTTTAAAAGTTTCAAATTTTTAAGAGACACTTTTATTCAAAAAATCTATTTTAAACAACTTCTTGATAAATAGTGAAACTTTTAAATGTTTTAAAGAAAAGGGGGGATATTTATCTCAAATAGTTTTGATGATTAACTTCATCTATGTCAATATACTTCATTATTCTCGATTGAGGTTAATTTATTATAATAAAATCTTCCATATTTTATTTAATAAGTTATGTTCGACTGTGGATGTGTTATTTTTATACCATTCATGGTTTGTGGATAAACTATTTACATTTCATATGCTAGTTTTAATACGAATGTTTATGTTATGTTTAAACCTTTTCATATGAGGAATGCATTAGAATTAGTAAGTGAGAGGTGGAGCCCACTATAGCTCCTCGATGCATCGGTAGGTATCATGAGAAAAACTAGTGTCTTGGCACAAGTCCTTGACAAAATCTTATATGTAGTCTTGGCACAAGGCCTTGACTATGTGGTTATGAAGTCTGGCATTATGCATTCCATCATTGTGATAGTAACTTTTGATATTGCATGTAATTATTTTACTAGTAGAATATCCATGTGAATAAGTAAATGGAATTATTTGATTTTATCTTTTCCATATTATGCTAAAGTTTAAGTTTAAAAGGATTTTGTTTTAGTCTTATACATTTCCTTAAATGTTTATGCTTATTTATGAAAGTTTCCGCTATATTGTTATCCTTACTGAGCATTTGAGCACACCCCTTTCTATGTTTTATTTTTTTCCATGATGTGATGAAGTATTTTATGGTTGACCTACAGGGATAGGCTAATGATATAAGTGTATTTAAAAATGGGACATAATGTTGTTGATGCTTTTATTTCATAATGTATTGTAAAACTTATGAATGTATATAGTACTTCCAGGGCTACTAAACCGATCGGTCTTTTGGGAAATGATTCCTTGTATCATGTCAATGTTATGTAATAATGCACGGACTCTAGGTAACTGGGGTTGGGGCGTTACATCAAGAAAAATTCGAAGTGATTTTTTTTTCAGAATAATTTTCTATCTAAGATGAAATCCTTTGATGATACTTATGATTTACTAGGGATATTATACAAGGATATCATTCTTATTATATCTTTGAGTGGTTTTTTTATGATGAAAAGATGTTTATGAAACACGTTTCTCTTCCATGGGTTATACCATGATAAAATGCTTATAAAACCCACGTTTTCCATGGGTTATGCTTTGATGAAAGGATGAAGTGATTATGAAACCTATTTATTTTCCAAAATTTATGTTTTTATGAATTGTTTAAGAAACACATTTATTTTCATGGTTTCTGATATTATGAATGTTTTATGAACTTTTGGAACAAAAATGTATGGATTATGTTAAATGAGGGACATATATCACCCTCTATTTAATTGGGTAATGATTGATATCTCATGAGATAAATAGTGATGGAATGAGAAGTGAACCCAGATCAGTAAGGGACTAGGTACACTATGATAGTCTTAGAGTGAACCTTGAATACTACAATGGTTTGGTTAGTTAACGCATTCCATTATGATAGTTTTTCTAATGATCCTTGAGTACTAAGTAAATGATTTTCTATGCTTATTTGTATGTCATAAATCTATGTCTTATGCCAATTTCTTGTTCTCATGGATCATTTTTTGGATTTCTTTATCATTCATGTCTTATTAACTACCAAGATTTATTCCATGACTCATTTTTATGATCTATAAAATTAATGGTATTATTTTCAAATGTTATTTTCATTTTATCATACCCTTATGATCATAATATGTTTATATCTCCCTTGTTTACCCTTATTGAGCATCTGATCTCACCCTTTCTTATGTTTCCTTACCTTTTTTATAATCAAAGGTGTTATGTATGATATGTCTAATAATGGTTCTAGTTATGAAGAACATAGTGGGAAATGATATATCTTACTTATTTACCAGTTGTTTAAGTGTCCAAGTTTCCAAAGGCACTATACCTAAATGATTTTGGTGTGGTTCGTTATATTATGTAATGAAAGTTAATCAATTAAGATATCATATTTACATATGATAAGTTTATCACTTTACAGTCAATATCAAAGAAACGTGTAGTTGACCTTTGGAAAATAAGATGAGAAAAAATTAGTTACATCCCTAAGGATATGTCTAAGGATGATTCAAAGTATAAGAAAATGTTCTTGAATTTTTTTAAATCATAGAGAAAGTGGTTTCTAAGAATTATATCCCTTCCTAGATAATACATGTTGATGTGGATCTGGATCAAAGGTACCAAGGAGTAATAACTCTAAAAATGGAACATTGAGTTGGACTCAATCGTCACCTTGTGTGTAAAAATGGGCCTTATTACACACTCGGCTTTACACTCTCAGGGGATATACTTTGTAAATTCATAAACTCTTTATGAACCATCACGAAGATTTTAATAATTACCATTAATGATATTGGATAAACCTGTGGTGTTAGATATTAAAAATAATCTATCATTATTTATATGTACTATAATTAATTTTTCATGATTATGTGGTTCCCAACTATGATTATTATTTCTTACAATATACTTTTTGTTTTAATAAATGGATGGATCCTGAAAGAACCATGTTAATGGTGAGTGTGATAGAAAATTTAGTGATTTTCTTACTAAGTAGCCAAATGTTGTGGGGGTTGGAATGAAAAATATTATTATTATGCCCAGAAAAATATCTCAATCCATGAATCAATGAGAACTTATAAATGATAAAAGAATGGAACAACATTATATTGATTCCTTGATGAGGCAACATCTGCATCTTCTAGTTTTTAATCAATGGATTAGTACCACTAAAAATATATTTTCTTTTTCTATTTCTTAGAACATGATAAATTAATTTTGGATTTCTATCATTTGGAAGGATAATAGGATCAATGGTGGACTCTTATTAAGAATACAAGGGAATATGATGAAATTAACTCCATTAAGTGGGATGAGTTTAGGATCTTATTTTTTAATAAGTAATTACCTCATATTATTCATACAAAAATGGATAAGGAATTCTTTGATCTAAATTAGAAGGATGATTAATTTATTGGTACATATGTGTAAAATTTTACAAAACTTGTGAGGTATGCTTCTGGTATTATCATCTAACCTGAAATTAAGGTTGATCAATTCTTCAGTGGCTTAAAATCAAGTTTATGAAGGATATTAATGTAGGGTACTTCAACATATATTAATAAATCATTCTATGTGATCTCAAGGTGGAAATGGAGATGTATTTACCCATTAATCTCACAATTTGGATAAGAAAAAGAATATTGAGTTTAAAGGAAACTCTAAAAACCATGGAGAGAAGAAGATGATATTTCCTTAATGCTTAAAGTGTGGAAGGAAACATAGAGAAAATTTTCTTAAGGGGGTTTATAAATGTTTTAAGTGTAGAAATTAAGGTCATTGGAAAATTTAATGATGAAGTGATGGTAAAAAGTTAGCTAATGATGAAAATGGGTAGAAATCTCCATATAATTCACCACCCATACTCTAGTGTTTCAAATTCAATTAGTATGGGAATTATATTAACCAGTTATCAAATCCATAGGTTATTGATGATGATCGATTTCAAAAACCTTTTAACCTAAGATACAAAGGTAAATATCATATGATCACTATTTTTGACAAGGGGTGCAAAAATTATGTGGTTAAAGATCCACTTATCATCCACTCTAGAACTGCTAATATATTATTTGAATCTGGATCTACCCATTCTTTCATATCTCAATAATTGTATAAGGGTATCAATATTCCACCCAAAATATTATATGTGCAATTTTCAATGAAAAACTATAATGGTATTATGATCACATCTTATATATATGATTCCTCTCTAGTTGAAGTTTGTGAGAATGTGATTCCAGAAAATCTTATCATTCTCCCTTTGGTTGAATTTGATGTTATCATATGAATGGATTGGATTTCTCTATATAAATCCCAAAATATTTTTCAAGGATTGGAATTCACTTTTGATGACCCCAAATAAACTTTTTTTATTAGTGTGATGATAAATATAACTTTTGGTACAAATCACATCCATTATAAAGGTTTTTATACTTATTAAATAAGTTTTTTATCTCATATTCTTAGGGATAAACTCAAAGTTGATGATATGCCTATTGTGTGGGACTTTTTTGATGAAATTACAAAATAGTTTCCTAGAATTTCACAAAAAAAAAGTGAATTTGAGTTCTCAATAGAACTAATACTTAGTTCCATGCTTGTTTCAAAGACTCCTTATGGAATGGACTCGATTGAGTTACAGGAATTGAAATAGAAACTCCAAGAGAACCTTTAAAAGGTATTGATTTATCCAAGTGTGTCACCTTGGGGTGCACCTTTTATTTTTTTTAAATAAACATATATTGATGTGGATATTTATTTTTTATCAGGATATGAACAAGGTCATGATCAAGAAAAATTATCCTCTACCCTATATTGATGAACTATTTAATCAATAGCGCAAATCCCAATACTTTTACAATATTAACCTTCATTCTAGATATCATTAATTGAGGGTCAAGAGGGAGGATATACCCAAGACCTCATTCTATACAAGTTATGTAAAATATGAGTATATAGTGATGGTATTAATTCTTAATAATTTCCATGTTATCGTCATGGATTTAATGAATAGAGTATTTAAAGAATACCTTGATCAGTTTTTGGTAGTCTTTATAACTGATATTCTTATACATTAAAAGTGTCAGGAGGATTGTTAATACCACTTAATAATTGTACTTAAGACCCTAAGGAAGGATAGATTATATGAAAATTTTACTAAGTATTAATTTTGGATGTAAAAGGTTTCATTTTTTGGTCTTATAATCTCTATAGAGGGTATATCTATATATCAATCAAAAATAGAGTCTATTGAATGTTGGACTAGACCGACCATGGTGGATGAGATCCATGGTTTTAATGGATTGGATAGATATTATCTATGGTTTTTGGATAATTTATCATGATTATCTAATATTCTAACTAAGTTAACTCAGAAACGATCCAAGTTCCTATGCATTGATGTGTGTGAGGAAAATTTCAAAGAACTGAAGAGAATATTAGTCAGTGTGCATTTGGTTACATTACCCTACATTTTCTAAATGTTTCTAAACTATAATAATGCATACATTAAGGTATTGGGATGATTTATTATGAATAATTACATGGTTATAGCTTATGATTTATGAAAATTGAAGGTTTATGAGAAAAATTACTCAACTCATGATTCAAATTTAGCTACGGAATTTTTTGAATTAAAGCTATGGATTAATTTTATTTATTGAGAAAAGTGTGATATATATATTGATTAAAAAAGTTTAAAGTATATATTAACACATAATGAATTGAATATTCTCCAAATAATATGGTTATAGTTATTAAATATTAGGACTACTCAATACATTATCACCCTAGGAAAGAGAGAAAGGTGGCCGATGTTTTAAGTAAAAAGGATTTTGCAAGCTTATTATTGGTCGGAGTGGATACTCAAGAGGGGGGTGAATTGAGTTCCAATTAAAATTTATATTAAAAACTTTTAGGATTAAAATCCCCCAAACTAAAATAGCCCAGTTAATTAAGGAAGTAGAGATATAAGTGATTTATTGTTCAACAGGTTTCTCAAAGGTTGATTAATCCTCAGTTGAATCAGTATGATTAATAATTAAACTTTTGAAACAAGTTTACTAAAAGAATCACATATACACACTAAACAGAACTAACTATCAGAGTGATTGTAAAAACAGATTTCTTTCATTGAAAATATAAGCAGGGGATAAATGTAAAACAGAGTAATTGAAAGTTGAACACAACAATTTAAACAATAGGTTCAGTCTTAATCCAAGACCTAATCCTCTCCACTTGGTGATCACCTTCCACAAAGAAGTTATATTACAATAATGATACACAGCCTGTATCGATATTTACAACATTTTTCACAAACTGTCCAGGTTTGACAACCTCTACCACAGTTATATGTGGGAAAATAAACTATCAAGGCACACAAGGCTTCTTCCACAGTTATGCATGGGAAACAAGTGTAAAGGGAGTTTGATATGGGGATTTTCAGTATCCTTCAGTTCATGCACAAGAGTCGGTGTGTGTATGACATACACACTGCTCACAAATGTAAAATACTTAAATACAGTATAGCTAAAGATATTAGGGAGAGGTTTAGAATCCTCTGTGTCTTGGCAGATCAGCTCTTGACTCCTTGAAATGAAGGAAATGAAGTTTTTGTCCTTCTCTGAAAGTTGCCTAAAAAATAGAGTGTCTCAACTTCCAGGTTATGACTTCCATATGTAGAGATGATCATCTTCTTGGGTCAGAAGCTCTTTGTAGCACACCACCACAGCTTTTGAAAATTTTATTTTCAACAGATCTTTGTGAACCTCCAGGATCTTCAGTATGAGTGCTTGAGTTCTATTCTTCTTTCTTCGTATTCCAGGTACTGTATGTGTCTAATGTTGGGCATGTCTCACTTATTTTTTTTATGTCACTATTTTTTATATCCTTTATCCATCTCAGCTTTCCATTATTTAATTTAACAGGGGCTGACAAGATGGAATGATTCATCCATGTGTGGTCTTCCTCGTACCTCATACTATCTCCTGATATGCCAGAAAACGTTATTAAATAATGTTAGGTGCATTAAATTGTACATACATGACCATTATGATAGTATTAAGAAAATTGGTAAAGTAACAAATAAGTTATCAATAGACTGGCAGCATATGTATGTCACATGGTAGACTTCAACGGTAGGCTCTTCAACTGTGGACTTAATCGGTAGACTCATAGTAGACCTTTAACAGTAGGCTTCAGTCAGTAAGCTTGATCAGCGGTAGACTTCAATCAGTAAGCTTCTAACGGTCGCTCTGTAACATTAGACTACTTCAACAGTGACCTTCCCAGTGGTAGACTGTCTTAACAGTTGACTTTATCAATGGTGGAGTCTGTCTAGCAGTAGACTTCTACTAATGGTAGACTTGAACAATAGTGGACTACATTGACAGTCGGAGTTTTCTAGCAGTATCCTTCTACTAATGGTTGACATGTCCAATGGTAGACTTGAACTATGAAGCTCTTAACAGAAGACTTGAGAAAGAATCTGACAGTGGACTTCTAACATAAGCCTGGTCACAGCAGTGACCTTGTAACGGTGACTCTTTTTCTGCAAGATTTGATGAGCATAGCAACAGTAGACTTGTGACAGTGACCTTGTACCGGTAGCTTGTAACAGTGATAGTAGATCTTCAACGGTGACCTTTAACAGAAGGCTCTTCTCAGTAGCCTTTAACAGTGAACTTATACTTAGAGAAATGTAAATTGTTAGCTAATGCAACAAAGTCATGAGACTAAAAATATAGAGTGTTTAGGATAAATAATATAAATACAGATTAAAAAAGGATTAGAAAATGACTTAATATATCATGATCATTATTTAAACGTGATTTGGGATTATCAAAACAGGTGATTCCAACAATCTCCCCCTTTTTGATAATCACAAATTATGCCAGTATGTATTAATTATAGATATCACGGATAAATATATAATATAGTTACTAAAAAAAGATCAAAAAGGAACCTTTGTTCATTTGTAATTTCTTAAGTATCAGAGATTAATAAGAGTGTAAAATCAGAGGATATTGGTACATGGTATCATAGATAAAAGCAGAAAAGGTCCATTTTGGTACCATTTCTCCCCCTTTGTGATTAGAAAAAAGAAACACAAATAGAGAAAATAGAGAAATCTTGTATTAATGGAAGTACATTACATGATCCAAAAAGAATACATAGTCCCTATCAAAATTCATAAACAAACTCAAACCACATCATCCGTAGGGAAGTGGTATTTCCCTTTGGAAGAAGAAGATGGAGGATGAGAAGGTGGATCAGAAGGTTCAGGAATTGCTGCAGGAATGATTGGAGGGGTAGAAATAGAAGCTCTAGTGTGTCTGTAGTGGTTAGCTCTCTGAGGTATCAGTGGAGTAAGGCTTCTGATGGTCTCAGCAGGAGACATCATGGAAGAATTACTGGGTTGAGATGCAGGTAAGGCAGGAGGGATTTGATAGGATTATAGTCCACATGAAGAAAGGGTAAGAGATGTTTTCTGAAGTCTATAATAATTATTCCTCTTCTTTCCATAGCCGATATGAAATCATCCTTGTTCTCCATAAATTTTTCTAAGGCTAGAGTCAATTGGCCTAACTTAGTAACTTGTTCCTTGAATGCTCTGATGATGCGTAGAATCTTGAGGTTTTCCAACAAAATCTTGAAATGATCATCCATCTGATGCTTGGAGTAAATCCTTTTATAATAGAAATTAATTTGTTCCTTTATACTCTTCTGGTTCTGGGCAGCCTCTCTCATGAAGTCACTAACTACCTTCTGAACTTATTTGGTAGTGGAGATAATCTGAGTTATAGATTGAGAGTCAAGTGCACTGACACCAGAAATCTTTGCTAACTCTTCACTGACCACTATCCTAAAAGCTTACAAGTCCACGGGTGGTGTAGTGGAGGTGGAAGCAGAGGCAAAGGCGGTCGAAGGTTTTATAGAGAAAGCAATAGTTTCCTTAAAATACTTGGTAAACCCACTGATGAGATTCTTCACATCTTCATCCTATCCCTTCACATGAGCTTTCATGGATTCTTTAAAAATTTCAAATACTGCAACCATCTGTTGCACCACACTTCTGATGTAGTGAATGTCTTTGTCTGATTGGCCCTTAGAAACCATTAGAGCTGTCAATATCACCACTGATTGTATTAGAAGTTCCACAGACTGAGATACATCCTTGAGTTGATTCTGGAATTGAGATATTTCTTGGGAAAAACTGGCTTGAATGGAAGACTGAATCCTAGTCATCTCAGAGGCAGTCATCTCTTGAATTAATCCCATTGCCTTTTCCATTTCAGAGGCCCTGTTATCAAACATCTGGTGCAGATCTATTTTCAGTTTTTCCATATCATACTTAGTGACAAGGTTCTCAGGAAGGGGAACTACTAGAGGCACTCTGACAGGTTCTAAAACAGTAGGTACAGGATGTCTTTTTCTTGACATATCACAATCAGAATCATCATAATCCAGCCCAAGTACCAAGTATACAGGGTCTTCTAACCATTATTCAATTTCATTAAGAACTGATACAGAACCAAGATGCTCTGCCTCACTTGGAGCTCTCTCCTGAGTATTCTCCTCTGCTAGTTCTGCTCTAGGTAATTCTAAAACCTCATCTTCAACTCCAGTAGATTCAACCTCTATCTGCTCTGTTGGTTCACCAATGGGGTGATTCACAACCTCCATTGAGTTATCAATTATCTCTATTTCAATGGCAGTAGATGCAACTCCTACTTCTTGATCAGACACTGTCATGTCTATAATATCTATCAGAGGGCTCAAACTGAGCTCTTTTTCTTCACTATCCTTATCATCAACTTCAGCAACAGCAGCCTCCTTTCCTTCATCCTTATCACTTGCCTCCTTTTCCTAACGAGAAGAATGATCTGACTCAATAGCCTCATCCTCTTCAGAGGTGTCTCTGAATATATTTTGAGATACTTCTTCTTCTTCATTGGTCTCAATATCATTGTCCCTTAGAACAATCTCTCTTCTTGGCAGTTCTTTTATAGGTCTAGGTGCTCCAAAATCTATTGTCCTGACAGAATGGTCAGGTAAATCAGGATCACTCCCATCATCAATGGGGGTGTTCTATCTTTCAGGTTCCACATATCCTTTAATTTCTTCCTCATCATCTAAATAAGCTGGTTTTGGATCATCAGTATTCAAGCTTGGATCTCTCTTGTCTTTTTGCCTAGATGGGTGAGTTGTATGGTCAAACTTTTCATACACTTTTCCTTCATCATTTACCCATGCTTTCTTTCAGGGATTCCAGCTAATTTTAATGAATTTTTAAATAACCTTGGAGATACAGACACTATTCTTAGCCACTATCATCTCTTCTTTATTTCCAGCCACATCCTTTACCTTTAGAATTATTGAGATTTTATTGGCATGGAATAGGGCATTGGACTTTGAGGTTGCCTTATTCATAACCTCCAATTGTGCCATCAGTAACCTAAATAGGTTAATCTTTTCTCCATGCTTTAGCAAGTATATCATGAATATGCCCTGATACTTCACAACTGCAAAATCCCCTCTCCTGGGACTAATCACATACTGAATGAATTTAAACAAAATTTTGTCTTCTCCATTAATCTCGGCTACAATAATCTTCCTTGATTTTCCATTTCCTTTCAACTCTTCCAGTGCTTTTTCATACTCAAAAATTTCACGGTCTGGAGAAGCCACTCCAGAATAGTATTCATAAACTCCTTCATGAGGAACTCTCAAACAGGTAGCCCACTCAGCAGATGAAAAACTGACTTCATTGACATTGACTCTAGATACCAGCCTATTCACATCATCTTCCTCTTCAAACTTCAGGTATTCATATAATTCCTTTACAAGCTTCGGGTAGTACAGTCCATTGTTATTGGAAAATCATTTGGTCCATACATGGGCATCTAGTGCTTCCAACACTAA
Organism: Viscum album; assembly: GCA_963277665.1. Taxonomy (NCBI): domain Eukaryota; kingdom Viridiplantae; phylum Streptophyta; class Magnoliopsida; order Santalales; family Viscaceae; genus Viscum; species Viscum album. The sequence continues at coordinate 241,548,188 of OY728162.1, forward strand.
TGACTTGCTCGACAGTAGCCATTCTTCACTCAGCTCCTTCTCATCCATGATTTCTGTCTTTGTTAGATGCGGGTTGACAGGTCCCATCGGGGTACTACTGCTGCCATTGGACTCCGCTCGAGTCCTCTTTTTCCTTGGCATGTCCTCATTGACAGTTGGGGGTCACTTGGTTTTAGCCATGGAGGTTGAAAGGGGTTGGAGTGTTCAAATGAAGAGTTAGGGTTTAGGGATTTCGAGAGCAAGGTTCGATATTGAGGAAAGAAGGTGGATTGAGATATGTTAATTGCCTTTAGTTTTAACATTTAGGGATTAAAACAAAATAAAATATAAATAATGAATAGGAATAAAATGGTTCGGATTCGCGCATAAAATAAATGGTAAAAATCAAACAGTGAGGTATCCAACAGTGAGGTAAACCAGTGAGGTGCATCGGTGAGGTTCAACGGTGAGGTGTATCAGTGAGGTTTAACGGTGAGGTGTATTAGTCAGGTCCAAAGGGGAGGTGTATCAGTGAGGTCCAACAGTGAGGTGTATCAGTGAGTTCCAATAGTGAGATGTACCAGTGAGGTCCAACGGTAAGGTGTATCAGTGAGGTCCAACGGTGAGGTGTATCAGTGAGGTTTAACAGTGAGGTACACCAGTGAGGTTTAACATTGAGGTACACTAGTGAGGTTTCCTATACTAAAATTAATCATACCTAACTCATGTTTGATTTAATTTAACCTCTCATAATTCAAAGTCTTTGTGAATATATCATCCAATTATTGTTTAGTACTAATGAATTCAAGAGTGATATCACCCTTTTGATAATGATCCCTAAAAAAGTGATGTCTCACATCAATATGCTTTGTCCTAGCATGAGATACTGGATTTTTGGAAATGTTAATAGCACTTTTATTGTCACACTTTATAGATACATGTTTGAATTGATATCCATAGTCTAGTAAAGTGTGTTTCATCCACAGAATTTGAGCACAACAACTACCAGGAGGTATGTATTCAGCTTCAGTAGTGGATAATGCAACAGAATTCTGTTTCTACCTACACCATGATACTAGTGACTTGCCTAAAATGTGACATGTCCCAGATGTTCTTTTTCTATCTAACTTGCAACCAGCAAAATCAGCATCAGAATAACTCAACAAATCAAATGATTGTCCTTTTGGATAAAATAGTCCTAAGTTGGGAGTATGTTTGAGATAATTAAAAATCCTTTTTACAGCAGTTAAATGAGACTATTTTGGATTGGCTTGAAAGCGAGCACACATGCATACACTAAACATAATTCCAGGTCTGCTAGATGTAAGATAAAGTAGAATCCCTATCATACCTCTGTAGTTGGTTTGATCCACTGGTTCTCCAGCTTCATCAGCATCCAACTTACAAGTGGTACTCATAGGTGTACCGCTGCCTTTAATAGCATCCAACGTAAAACGTTTTAAAAGATCCTTAATATATTTACTTTGATTCAAAACAATGCCATTTTTGTTTTGAAATATATGAAATCTAAGGAAAAATTTGAGTTCTCCCATTAAACTCATTTCAAACTCATTTTGCATCATTTTTAAAAAATCAATACATAACTAATTTTTAGAAGATCGAAAAATAATATCATCCATATAAATTTGTACTATCAAAAAATCATTGGATATCCTTTTAATGAAAAGATTAGGATCAGCTATCCCTTTGGTAAAACCTTTTGAAGTAAGAAAAGAGCTGAGCCTATCATACCATGCTCTTGGAGCTTGTTTCAAACCATATAAAGCCTTCAAAAGTTTAAAAACATGATTTAAAAAATAGGGATTTGTAAAACCAGGGGGTTGTTCAACAAACACGTCCTCAACTATATACCCATTTATAAAAGCGCTTTTAACATCCATTTGATAAAGTTTAAAATTAAGATGAGTTGCATAAGCATATAGTATCCTAATGGCTTCTAATCTAGCTACTGGTGCAAAGGTCTCCTCATAGTCTATTCCTTCCTTTTGACTATATCCTTGTGCAACTAGCCTAGCCTTATTTCTGAAAATATTTATAGACTCATCAACTTTGTTCCTAAAACCCCATTTAGTGCCTTTGGTCAAAGTGTCCTTAGGTCTTTCCACTAATTACCAGACTTTGTTTCTTTCGAACTGATTTAATTATTCTTACATAGCCATTACCCAAAATTCATCATTGATAGTATCATTAATATTCTTGGGCTCAAGCTGTGAAAGAAAATCTTGATGTTCAACCGTTGTTTCTTAGAGAAGCTCTTGTTTTTGTTCCTCTATTTAAATCACCTAAAACAGCATCTAGAGGATGATTATTAAGAGTCCTAACACCTCTAGGAAGGATTGAACGATATTCCTCATTGTTGTATGTTGGTTTAGAATCAGCAGGTGTAGATTCTAGAAAATTCTCAGAACTGGATACTTTTACAGGGGATTCACTATCTTTATCATTAAGGTTCAGAATTGACAAATCTTTATCAAGAAGTTCAAGATAGGTTTTAGGCTCATGTGTATCAGTATCATCGAATTTGATATGAACTGATTCTTCCACACATTTGGTTTTCTTATTGAAGACTCAATAGGCTTTACTTGAGATAGAATAACCCATAAAAATCCCTTCATCACTTTTGGGATCAATTTTTTCAAGATTATCTTTAGTATTAAGAATAAAGACTTTGCAACCAAAAACTCTAAAGTAATTAACCTTAGGCTATCTATTGTTCTAAAGATCAAAAGGGGTCTTCTTTAGAACAGGTCTAATTAAAACTCTATTGATAATATAACAAGCTATATTTACAACTTTATCCCAAAAATAAATAGGTAATATATACTCATTAAGCATGGTTATAGCAATTTCTTGAAGGGACCTATTTCTCCTTTCTACAACTCCATTTTTTTGAGGTGTCCTAGGGACATAAAAGTTGTGACTATAGCCATTGTGTGAGCAGTAAGATTCAAACTCATTATTTTCAAACTCACAACCATGATCACTTCTCAGGGTCTTAATTCTAAGTCCACTAATATTTTCTACAGATTTGGAATATTTGATAAAATAGGAACAAGCTTCACTTTTGTGAGCTAGAAAGTATATCCAAGTATACCTAGAAAATTCATATACAAGAACAAAAACATAGTGCTTCCCATTTAAACATGAAACTCTTGATGGTCCAAACAAATCCATGTGAACCAACTCAATTGGTTGAGAAGTTGAAACTTCTTTCTTTGGTTTGAAAGAAACTTTGTGTTGTTTCCCCTTTTGATAGGGATTACACACTTTGTCAAGTGGTAATTCTAATTTAGGTAAGTCTCTAACTAAACATTTCTTAGAAAGCTTCCTAAGTGAGTGCACATTGCAGTGTCCTAACCTTTTGTGCCACAACCATGACTCTTTATGAAAAGTATTTAAGTAAGAAACATTTTGTTTGGCTTAGGAATTTAGATCAACAGCATATACCATCTCATTTCTACATGCAGTGAAAACTAAATCATTTTTTGAGTTAAAAACATTGCATGAATCATTATCGAATTTAACATTAAATCCATCATCACATAACTGAGATACACTAAGTAAATTGTACTTTAATCCATTAACAAAAAGTAATTTAGAAATTATTATTGTATCAGGGTTACCAATCTGGCCTAAGCCGATGATTTTTCCTTTTGCATTATCACCAAAGGTGACATTCCCACCATCAACTTTAATTATACTTTTGAAGAAATAATAGTCTCCTGTCATATGTCTTGAATATCCACTGTCCAAGTACCATAAGGTCTTACAAGAACTCTTTAAACAACTTCCCTGGAAAATAGATTAAACATGGGATAATTTTTGTACCCAGATCTTCTTAGGTCCAGAGAGGTTAGCAAGTAAAACTTTGGGAACCCATATTTTCTTTATAGGTTTTCTAAAATCAATAAACACATTTTGAGACATAAATAATTTGTTAGTTCCTTTAGAAAATTGTTTCTCAAAAGATGATCTAGAACTAGAACTAGCAGTGAACTGTCCAGATTTTGGAACAAATTTGGTTTTGCTAATTTGCCTCTGTCTTGGTTGATATCTTCGACCAGTTGTATACATTGGAGAAATATGTTTTCCTAGAAACTGTGTCAAGGTATCCCTACTAATAGTGAACTTCTCAAGATCCTTTCTTAATTGTTCATTAGATAATTTTAACTTTGTATTTTCCTTTAGAAGTTCAGAAAATTTCTTTTTTTCTATATCCGGATTTGATTTGTAATTTTCATTTAAAGCATTATGTCTTTTTAATGACTTATATTTTTTCTTGAGTTCATTAAAAGTATCCTCAGGAATTTCAAAATATTCAAATAATTTTTCTTTAGTCATATCTTCATCATTATGAGAGTCACTATTATAATAAGTATTATGCTCAGGGGAATTAGTTGTTACCTCAGATGTCTTTGTCATAAAGCATAGATTGTATTGTTTGTTCTCTTCTAAGTCTGAAGCATCAGATTCACTCGAACTATATTCTAAATCAATCCATGTTTCTATCATAGCCTTTTTATAACCTTTTCCCTTTTCATCATATTTTCTCTTGACTTTCAACTTGGGGAAGTCTGCTTTCACATGACATTTTCATTTACATTCATAGTATACTGTTTCACTTGTATTCTCATTCTACTTCCTATATTTTTTCCATTGTCCTTTATGATCATACTTTCCTTTGATGTTTTACTTCCTAAAGAATTTATTCTTTTGGTATAACCTTTTGAATCTTCTAGAAAGTTGTTCCATCTTCTCATCACTGTCTGAATTTGACTCTTCATTTGTAGAACTGTCTCTAGGTACTTGAATCTTTTCTTTTTCTTTGATTTTTGGGGCAGAAGTCTTGAATGCTATTAACTTCTTTCTTGGTTCTTCTTCTATTTCTTGATTCACCTTAAGATTTTCATCATACATCATTAGGTTTCCAATTATCTCCTTTACAGGTAGCTTTCTGATGTCACATGATTCTCAGATTGATACAGAAGTTCCTCTCCATCTGTTAGGTAGGCATCTAAGCAGCCTCATGATTTGGTCTTTGTTAGCCACTGGTTTCCCAAGAAGATTCATAGTGTTTACAATCTGATTGATCCTGAGATATATTTCAGAGATTGATTCATCAGGATTCATCTTAAAATTATCATATTTAATAGTATAGTTATTTAATCTCATTTCTTTAACATTGGTTGTTCCTTCATGGGAAACAACCAAAGTATCCCAAATTTCAAATGCAGTCTTACAGGTAGATATTCTTTTAAATTCTTCATCACCCAAAGCACAGTATAAGGCATTCATTTATTTACAATTATTATTATAAGAATTTTTTGTTAATTGAGACCATGTGTCCCAAGCAGTAGCAGGTAATACATGTTTTTCTTCAATTGTGTCCCAAATTTCAGGTCCTAAGCTTTCAAGATACATTTTCATTTTCAATTCCTACTGACCATAATTATTTCCATTAAATAAAGGTGGTCTGTTAGTAGTAGCACCCTCAACTCAGTTATCCGTAGAAAAATAAAATATTAAAGAACTGAAAATTTAGATATAACAGAAATTTTGTGATCTTTAAGATACAACTAAAATCATAGTTGAAAAGAAATAGAAAATCTTGAAAAACTGGTTTGATGGTATGAATAAATAAACCCTCTGATACCAAATGTTGGTCGGAGTGGATACTCAAGAGGGGGGGTGAATTGAGTTCCAATTAAAATTTCTATTAAAAACTTTTAGGATTAAAATCCCCCAAACTAAAACAGCCCAGTTAATTAAGGAAATAGAGATATAAGTGATTTATTATTCAACAGGTTTCTCAAAGGTTGATTAATCCTTAGTTGAATCAGTATGATTACTAATTCAAATTTTGAAACAAGTTTACTAAATTAATCACATATACACACTAACCAGAACAAACTATTAGAGTGAATGTAAAAACAGATTTCTATCTTTGAAAATATAAGCAGCGGATAAATGTAAAACGGAGTAATTGAAAGTTGAACACAACAATTTAAACAAGAGGTTCAGTATTAAGCCAATACCTAATCCTTTCCACTTTGTGATCACCTGCCACCAAGTAGTTATATTTAAATAATGATACACAGCCTGTATCGGGCTTTACAACAGTTTTCACAAACTGTCCAGGTTTGACAACCTCTACCACAGTTCTATGTGGGAAAATAAACTATCAAGCCACACTAGGATTCTTCCACAGTTATGTGTGGGAAAAAAGTGTAAAAAGAGTTTGATATGGGGATTTTTAGTATCCCTCAGTTCAATAACAAGAGTCAGTGTGTGTATGACATACACACTACTCACAAATGTAAAATACTTAAACAGAGTACAACTAAAGATATTATGAAGAAGTTTAGAATGCTCTGTGTCTTTGCAGATCAGCTCTGGACTCCTTGAAATGAAGGAAATGAAGTTTTGGTCCTTCTATGCAAGTTTCCTCTAAAACAGAGTGTCACAACTTCTAGTTTATGACTTCCAGATGTAGAGATGATCAGCTTCTTGGGTCAGAAGCTCTTTATAGCACACCACCACAGCTTTTGAAAATGTTCATTTCAACAGATATTTTTGAATCTCCAGGATCTTTAGTATGAGTGCTTGAGTGATCTTCTTCTTTATTCGTATTCTAAGTACTGTATGTGTCTAGTTCTGGGAATGTCTCACTTCTTTTCTTTATGTCACTATTTTTATATCCTTGTTGCAGCTCAGCTTTCCTTTATTTAATTTAGCAGGGGCCGACAAGATGGAATGATTCATCCATGTGTGGTCTTCCTCATACCTCGTATTGTCTCTTGATATGCCTGCAAATATCATTAAATAATTTTAGGTGCATTAAATTGTCCAGACATGACCGTTATGATAGTATTAAAAAAATTGGTAAAGTAACAAATAGGTTATCAATAGACTGGAAGCAGATGTATGTCACACGGTAGACTTCAAAAGTAGGCTCTTCAACTGTGGACTTAAACAGTAGACTCATAGTAGACCTTTAATAGTAGGCTTCAGTCAGTAAGCTTGATCAGTGGTATACTTCAATCAGTAAGCTTCTAACGGTAGCTCTATAACATCAGACTACTTTAACAGTGACCTTTCCAGTGGTAGATTGTCTTAACAATTGACTTCATCAACGATGGAGTATGTCTATTAGCAGACTTCTACTAATGGTAGACTTGAACAACAGTGGAATACATTGACATTAGTTTTTTTCTAGTGGTAGCCTTCTACTAACGGTAGACATGTCCAACTGTAGACTTGAACTATTAAGCTCTTAACAGAAGACTTGAGAAAGAGTCTGATAGTGGACTTCTAACAGAATCCTTTTCACAGTAGTGACATTATAATAGTGACTCTTTGTCTGTAAGCTTTGATGAGCAGAGAAACGGTAGACTTGTGATAGTGACCTTGTGTCGGTAGCTTGTAATAGTTACAGTAGATCTTTAATGATGACTTGTACCAGAAGTCTCTTACCAGTTGCCTTTAACAGTGAACTTATACTTAGAGAAATGTAAACTGTAAGTTGATGCAACAAAGTCATGAGACTAAAATATAGAGTGTTCGGGATAAATAATATAAATACATATTAAAAAAGGATTAGAAAATGACTTAATATAACATCATCAGTATTTAAACATGATTTGGGATTATCAAAACAGGTGAGTCCAACACTTATCCATGATGAGGATCACAAAAGATATAATATTTTTGGATTTTAAAAGTATGGATCTAGAAATATGAAAATAAGGAGAGAAATATTATCTTTTTTTTTAATTGAATGTTCAGCTATCTATCCAAGTTAATATTAAAGAGGCATATAAGGAAGATGTTGAGCTACAAAAAAGGTTAGAAATTTTCTTGAGTTTAACCTTCATCATGATGGAATGATAAGATTCATGAACCATCTATGTGTTTTATCCATACCATATTTGAAGAAGTATGTGTTAGAGGAAGCTTATAGTTCTTCATTCTCTATTCATCCTGGAAGTAGGAATATGTGTAGAGATTTGAAAGAGTATTTCTGGTGGGATGGAATAAAGAGAGATATCATAGAGTTTGTATCTTAGTTCTCGGTATGTTAGTAATTTAAGGATAAGAGACATTTAAGTGTATTTTACATCCATTTCCCATACTATAATGGAAATGGGAAAACACCACCATGTATTTAGTCATCAGACTCCCCAAAACATCTAAAGGGTATAATGTTATATGAATTTTAGTTAATTTGATTAAAATGTCAACACACTTCATCACTATTAGAGAATATTTTCCTCTGGATAAACATTCTAGGATACACTTTATGGAAGTTATAAGGTTTCATGGAGTACCACATTCCATTATGTCTAATTAGGATATGAGGTTTACCTCAATGTTCTGGAGAAGTCTTTAATAAGCTCTTGATATGGATTTGGGTTTCCGCATTACGTATCATCCTCAAATAGATGGTCAGTATGAGAGAACAATTAAAACCCTTGAGGATATGTTGAGATATTGTTTTCTAGATTTTAAAGGTGGTTGGGATCAATAACTTTCTTTGATTGATTTTTCATACAACAATACATTTCACTCAATCATTAAGATGGATTTTTATGAATCCCTATATGGAAATAAATATATAACTCCAATGTACTAAAATGAATTTAGAGAAATAAATATATTGGAACATAAGATATCTGAAGAAATGGAAAATAATGTTATATTCATTCAACAACACATAATATCAACACAAAGTCTATAAAAAATATATGCTGATAATCACCAGTGTGATCTAGAATTTGTAATTGGTGAGAAGTTGTTTCTAAGAAAATCTCCATGGAAAAAGGTAATGAGATTTAGAAAGAAGGGAAAACTAATCACTAGTTATATCAGTACCTTTGAAATTATTGATCGTATTGGGACCTTATCTTATTATTTGGTATTTCCATAAAATATTTCCAAAGTTCATGATGTGTTCCATGTATCTCTCCTAAGTAAGTACATACTTGATCCTTCACATGTACTAAAGTCATAGACCATACCGTTGGAGAATGATATTTATTATAAGGAATATCTAATTGAGATTATATATTGAATATTGAAAGTTCTATGAAACAAGACCACTCACCTTGTTAAAGTTTTTTTGGTGAAAACATCAGTTTTAGGAAGCTACATGGGAACTTGAGGATATGATGAGGCAGAAGTATCCTCATCTGTTTGTAACAGATTGATGAAATTTCAAGTGTGAAATTCATTTTAAGGGGGGATATAATGTAACACCCTAATTTTTTATGAATTATTTTTTTTAATAAGTTAAATTTTTTATATCTTGTGTTATAAGAAACACTAAGTTTAGCTTTAATTACATGAGGCACTGATTTATAACAAACCACAATATATTATTAATATTATTATTTAAATGAGACTTTTATAACCTAGTTGTTAAACATAGAGAAATGAATAGTAATAAGTAATTTTAAAATATTAATTATAATAGTTTTATATAAAGAAATCATATTGATGAAAAACACTTAATTTTTGGTAGAGTCTTTATATGTTTTGAAAATAATATTTTCTCAAAAAAAATGTTTTCTATTTATTTTTATGACCAATAATAAAATTAATTTTTGATAATTTTAGAAAATTAATTTGGTAAAATAAAATTAATTTTTTAAATCATAATTTAAAAATTATCTTATGGTGATTTTTTTGGTTTTTTCTGAAAATATTAATTTTTCAATGAATAGTGAAAAATACTAGTTTTTATTGAAAACATCCTTTTCATTTAAATAATTTATAGTTATTTTTTGTTTTAAATGGTTTTAAAAGTAAAATTAGTTCAATTATATATTTATTAATCTAATTTAGGTCATTTTAATCAATTTAATATTGAATTTTGATATTAAAACTTTCTCTACTAATGAAAATTTGCTCTTTGAAAACCTGCTTTCTCATCTTGTCTTTAGGATTAATTTTAAATTAAATTTTTAAAATTATGTGAGTTGAATTTGAAAAATATTATTAAAGTTTTTTAATCACTATAATTTATATTATCTAATAATATCAACTTAATTTTTTCCCATAATTAATAGTAAAAACAATAAAAAAATATTTATTGAGGTTAAGGGGAAAATGGGTTTACCTGGGGCTGAACTAAAAAGATAAGGGTTAAAAATAACCCAAAACATGTCCAACACCCATTTTATGAGTATATTCAGAAACTATCTCTTTTTTTTTAAAATACGGATTCATTAATGATGAAGATCAGCAGTTGTACAATCGTGAAGCCATGTAGGGAAGTGGTCCAGCCAGAGCTGGTGGCCATCAAAGGGGCCGATGGCCGCCAGCTGATGGGAAGCATTGTTTCCTTCCCTTTTGGTAAAGTAGAAGGTGTAGCTTCCAAAGTCATGATGGAGGGAGAGGATTCTCCTGATGAGGGAGTCAAATGACTGGAGTCCACTGTCATCATGGTTGATAGCATTGATTATGATGAGGCAGTCTGATTCGAGCTTGATTTTATCCCATCCACGATCTTTAGCGAGCATCATACCAACGAGGATGGATAAATCCTTGGCAACCGCAGGTTCCCAAAAGGCATGGTGAGATTCATGTCTGGCTGCAATGATCTGACCCAGATGATCCCAGGCCAGAAGGCCGATGGAAATGTGTCCATTCGTGGGGAGAGACGTATCCACATTAATCTTCAGAAAGCCTTCCATCGGTGGGAACAATTGGGAGGAAAATTAAGGGGCTACAAAGGGAGTTTGTTGTCCGTTGTGATGATTCCAGCGCTCAGTCCATGACGGGGCCTGGTCAACCCAGAAATCAGGTGATTTGTGGTCATTGTTGAAAACTGCATCGTTGCGATGAACCCAAATGATCCAGGCCAGGGTACAATGTGAGCTCACTTTCATCATGGAGAGAGAGGAGCACCATTTCATCAAGATATAGGGAATGTCAGAGGCCATGTCTAGAAAGTCATCAGAATCAGAGTCCCATTTCTTCCAAATTTCCTTAGCCCTCGGGCATTGAATAATGGCGTGAAAGGGTGATTCTGGGACGTTTGGGTAGAAGTGGAAACAATTTTCACTGGAGATATGTCGGAAGATGATAAGGATCATTGTAGGGAGGGTTCCTATGCATACCTTCCACCAGAAGTTCTGAATCTTGGAAGGGGCGTTAAGTTTCCAGAGCGACTTCCAAGACCCCCCTTTCGGGTCAGCTGATTGAGCGCCAATGGCGAGCCGATAGTCGGATTTCACTGTGTACTCTCCTGAAAGGTCATTGATCTAGAAGAGATGGTTGGGACTCGCATTTGGGACCTAGGGGGAACTCAGGATAATTCTTTTTTCACATATGTTGAACCAATCATTGATCATTTCCAAACACCATCATGATCCTTGAACCAAAAACAGGCATCTGACTGTGGAATTTTCATAACCTGGTTGGATAGGGGAGGATGCCTGCTGACCATCCTTATCAATCATCCAGGGATCTGTCTAGATATTAACAGTTGATCCATTTTCAGTCCTCCAGCCCATCCCTTTTTTTCAGGAGACATTGGGCACCCCAAAATGCTTCTCCAGAGGAAGCTAGGACTGGGGCCAAGAGAGGATTCATTGAATTACTTATGGGGGAAATATTTAGCTCGGAGAACCCGCGCACAGAGAGAAGATGGGTGGTTAATAAGGTGCCAACCTTGCTTCACCAGCAGTGTTTCATTAAAGTGAAGGAGGTTTCAGAATCCCAATCCTCCCTCTGATTTGGGAGAGCATAGTTTCTCCTAGCCAATCCAGTGGGTACGATTCCTTCCACTATGATTTCCCCACTAGATGTTGGTTGTGCGTGCGTGGATCTGGTTGACCACACCAGACGGGATCTTAAAAAGGGACATAAAATAGCTGGGGATGGACTGGAGGGCGGCTTAAATGAGTGTCTCCTTGCCTTCTTTGGAAATTCTTTTGGGGGTCCAGCCTTGAATGTTTTTCTCGATCCTGTCTAGTAGAGATGCAAAGACTTCTTTTTTGGAGCAGCCAATCACCGTGGGTAGCCCGATATACTTCTATTGTTTCTCAACCATATGAATGCATGCAGTTGCACAGGGTTCTTCTTTCTTGGACAGAGGCACCCCTAAGCTGAAGGAGATTTCTGATTTTCCATGGTTGATTGACTGTCTAGATGTCCTATCATACTGATAGATCGCGTGAAAAATCGTCTAAAATTCATTGATGGTTTCCCTGGAGAAAAGAAGGCAGTTGCTGGAAAAGAAGAGATGTGAAACCGGTGGACTTCCACGGCACACCCTTGCCCCATGGATAGTATTAGAGGATGTCTCCCTGGAAATGAGGTTAGAAAAAACATCAGCCACCAAGATAAAGAGAAAAGGGGAGAGAGGATCTCCCTGGAGAAGGCCTCTGGTTGGGGTGAAGCCTCGGGTGAGAACCCCATTGACTTTGATTGGGAAGGAGATGGAAATGACACAGTGCATGACCATATTTTTCCATTTAAGACAGAAGCCCATTTTCAGCATCACAACTTTGAGGAAGTGCCATTCCACTCTATCGTAGACCTTGGTCATATCAATCTTCTAGGCCATGGTACCTCTTTTCACAGTGGAGCGTGTTTTCATAGAATGTAACACTTCACAGGCCACAATTACATTATCCGTGATCAGCCTCTTCACCACGAAGGCACTCTGGTTTTCTGAAATGATGTCGGGTAACCAAATTCATAGCCGGTTAACTAAGATCTTTGAAAAAATCTTGTAGGATAAATTGCAGAGGATGATAGGTCTAAAATATGGGATTGCAAGAGGTTTCTTAATTTTGGGAATGAGGAAAAAGATAGTTTCATTGATGTCGGGGATGCTTGTTTTCCCCACCCAGATACTCTTCATCATATTGCAAATTTTGGGACCAATAATGTGCCAATATTGTTTAAAGAAAATGGTGTGGAAGTCGTCTGGGCCCGGGTCCTTAGTCGGATGAATCTACTTTAGAGCCAGACATATCTCTTCATCTTTCACATCTTTGGAAAGCTCCCGATTGATCTCTTCGGTGATCACAGGTCTGATATAGTCCTCCACTTCAGATGAAATGTAGCAGGTTCCAGCAGCGAAAAGGTTTTGAAAGAAAAAAACAAAGGATTCTTGGATTCCTTCAGTGTTAGAGACTTTTCTACCATCAGGTTGCGTAATGCAAGGAATAAAATTTTTTCATCGCATATCTAATGCTTTCTGGTAAAAATACTGGGTATTGGCATCCCCTTCTGTAATGTGGGTGTCTCGTGCTCGCATTGCCCAGAAGATTTCCTTAACGTGCAGGGCGACATCCATTTCACGTTGAGTGGCACTGATCTTAGAGATATTGAGGGTGGATGGTGGTTGACTGAGAAGGTAATGCAGTTTTCTTTCGATGAAATCACAGTGCCTATCGGGATGGTGGAACTTGTTATTGCTCCAAGATCTCAGGTCGGATGCGACCTGTTGGCGGTTGGATCTCATGTCTGCGTGATTTCTCTTCTATCTTGATCTGATAACATCTTTACATTCATGGTATTTTGACTAGAAGATTTAAAATTTGAAGGGTCTACTGGCATGCCTGTAGCATTCTCCATGAGTGCAGTCAATGACAATTGGGTAGTGGTCCGAACAGTTGAGCGATAGGTGGTGGATGTGGAACATGCTGAAGAGAGTAGCCCAATATGAAGAGCCAAGAAATCTGTTGAGCCGCTCAGCGATGTGAGTTCCATCCGTAGAACCCTGGAACCATGTGAACGGATTACTCGTGTAACCCAGATCGACCAGGTCCGACCTCGAGACCGCGTCCTTAAAATTTGACATCGATGCAGAAGGTCGGACAGCACCGCCTCTTTTTTCCTTATTAAACATAATCTCATTGAATTCCCCTTCGAAGAGGATAGGTCCCGGAAGCTCTTGACGAATCTTGCAAAGAAGATCCCATGATTTCCACTTCTCATTCTGGGACGGCCAGCCATAGAATCCCACAAAGGTCTAATTCGGGGTGTGATCCGCATGAATTCTCACATCCACATGGTTCGAGGAGAAGGACACATTCTTGAAGTCGAAATAATCCTTCCATTGGAGACAGAGTCCCTAAGAATGTCCTTTTTGGGAGATCGGTAGGCAGCCTTGGAAGCTTCATTTCAGAGCAATGTTAGTGGTGTCCTTGTTTTCCAGTATGGTTTTGGACAGGAAACCCATATTGGGGCGACTTGGGCGCAATTGCGCTGTGGCATGCAAACCGTTCGTGGGTTGCCAAGCCCACGACAGTTCCAGTATAAGATAATAATTGTTCTAGGAGGGGTTGGGACTCACCTGCCACCACATTTGATTCCTTTGGGCTTATATTTTCTCCCGTCATTTTCCATATTTTTTGGGCAGTCCCCACTGACTAACATGTTTCGACTTGTCATTTCAGTTCCCCGGGTTTTGGGTTTCCCAGTTTACCATATCTTTCCTCCCATTGCACCCTTTTCCACGTTCGAAAGATAGTTGGGCCTGCTGGTGGGTTTTCTATCATACCACATTCACCTTGTGCATGGACACCTGACATGGACAAATTTAGATCAGGATCGGGATCTGGTGGTTCAAAGTGCATCTGTTTTGGCAGCGAGCTTTGTTCTGGGAGGTCATTTGGTTTTGACATAGGCTTTGAACATGTTGAGACATTGTCCTTCAGGGGGTAGAATACCTATCTGTTTTCCCTTGGGTGTTTGGACAATCTTCAGGGAAAACTGGTGGTCCAAGCATAATGTCTTTAACATGTTCCGTAACTGTCCGCCTTGTGTGGGCTATCATGAGACTGTTGCGATCCTTTTGTTTTTCCTTCTCAGGAATAAAGTCTTGTCTAGTCATTTTGGATTGGATCCATGGGCCATACTGAAGGATGATATTACCTGACTCATTCTCTTCCTTTGAGAGGCACGCTCTTTCAAGATGACAAAGACGTCCACAAAAGAAGCAGAATATTGGGAGTTTCTCGAACTCGAAAGATATCCAGGTGTTGGCGTCGTCGATTTTCAAAAACATGCCCCTCATCAGTGGCTCTGAAACTTCAATATCGGCTTTAATCTGAACCTCGGGTCCCCATTGGATTGGGTCTGAGGAGTCCCACTCGAGGAAATGTCCAATGCAATCCCTGATTTCTCTCATGACCCATTCGTTCGCCCGTGAAAAGGGATTCATTTGATGCGTATCCAGAAGGGTGACCATGTGAGATTGATGTGCTGGATGTCATCCACCCCCCCCCCCTTTGAATTCTTTCATTAGAAGGAGTTTATTATCAAAGGACCATGGCCTACCTCTTAGGAATTTATCTCTATCTCTCTCATTGAAGAACTCAAAGACAATGTGATTGTTTCCCGCTTCCCGAATTGCAACTCCAACTTCCAGTTTCTAGAGATTTTGGAGCGTGTTTTTGAGTGCCCCCTGGTTGACTGAGGTATTTTCCACAAACTTTCTGACAACCAACAAAGTCATGCATTTCACCAGTAGCGAATCTTCATTCCTCTGTGCCTCAATTGAAAATTTTTCTTTATCTGTCCGGGACAACCTCTGCCATTGGTTCACCAGATCTGCATCCATAGCTTTGTTCCTAAGATCTGCTCTCCATGGCCAATAAGAAGTGGGAAGGATGCCACAGCTGGACTGGTTTCATGACAATGCCCTCCCGCACTCACGAGAGTCCACACCCAGTAAACACGGCCCAACCAAACTTCTAATCCTGGCCAAAACGTCCGGACCTAGGCCCAAACAGAAAACGCTCCAACCCAAACAAAAACCCCAACCCAAACAAAAGGTCCCAAGCACTATTGCGCGGTCAGATCCATCCTCTGCAACCAGAACTACACGGTCAAATCCTCCACCTATTCTGTGACCCACACTATGTGGTTGAATCCTACGTGAAGGGAAAAATCCCCCTGGTCCGGCCTGTCGCGGAACCTCTACTGCGCGAAAAATCCTCCCTCAGGTCCGGCCTGCCACGAAGCCCTCAACAGTGTGCTCTAGGCCTTCTTCCATGACCAGCACTGCGTGGCCAAGCTCTCCACACCACAGCCTCCTTTCGCAAAGAAAACCACCAGAGCGAAGCACTCCTCCTACGCGACTGCTTCTTCGTGAAGGGACATCGCGATCCATCCCTATGAGATTTCTTCTTCGCGATCCTCCTTCGCAGTAGGGTCTTCGCTCATCCAAACAAAAGGTAGCTGAGTCTTCACGACCTTACCTCACAGCTGAGTCATCTCTCGCCTCTCTTGTGCAACGCCGAAGGCCTTCGGTTTCAGATCCAGGGCCTCTGCGAACCAGGGTTCTGTCGCGCCGCCCACCGATCGGGGGTTCTGCCTTCGTTATTCTCGAAAAAGGTGTGAACAAACGCAGCCAGGGTCTTCCAGAACCAAAATTACTTAGCTCTGGTGAATCCCCTTGCAAAAGACACTGAAACGGTTCAAACAGATCATAGGTCCGAGATATGGTATCCAGCTACAATTTCCATCTCCCACAAGCTCACAGGTGCCGTGTAAAGGAAACGAACTATGACACTGGTGTTGGGTTTGGCCTTCCTCACCGCAGAGCAGCCGGCAAGAGCTGGAAGAAGGGGTTGAAAAGGGAGAAAGTTCCCACCTACCAACCGAGGAAGAAAAACCCTCATGCAAACTGAGGTCTTTCAAGATTTCCAGCCTCCGTCGGGAGGAGAAACGGGAAAGGGGGAACTTGAACCCTAGGAAAAAACTATGAGGACAACTCTCTCACACGGGAGAGACTTTTTACTCAGAAACTATCTCTTATAATATCAATAATGGTCCATTTTTTATCCTTTTTTCATGACACAAACATGGATACATTTTTTCTTTCCAAAAATTAAAATTATGCCACTCCCCTCACTTAGAAAATGACACACCCTCTCTTCTATTATTCACACTTATAAAACACTTTGGTTCATCCAATACATGTGAAAATACCTTCTATAATCCCACCTATTGTACTAGAATTATTATTTTGTTTATTAATCTCTCCTAATAATGATTTATGTATAAACCTAAAGAGGCTCTCAGAAAAAGTGGTAAATTCCTAAACTTTCCTTTTTGTTTTATTTCTTCTTCTACATCCTTAAAGTCATCTTATATTATGCTGATATAATAAAAAACGTATCTCCCATATAATAATATTTTATTATGTTAATATAAATATGTATATTCATCTCCTCTTTCATCGAATGGGATGAAAAATCATCATTCATGTGTACGGCGGACTACTGCCTCGCGAACCGATATTTTTTGTTTTTCATCACCACCTCTCATGGATGGATATAATGATGGATTAAATATTTATATTTGATATATGTGATATTATTACACATCTATAATTATTATATCACATACACCTTCTTACTTTCCATTCTATGGGAATATGATAACGTCGCTCGTGTGTAAAGTGGACTACGGCCTCACGAAGCGATGTGATTCATTCATGATTTACAAGAAAGTTAAAAAATAATGGTTTTAGTGAACGTATATGATATATATGATATAAAAATTATTATGGAATTTAAATTTAATTACCTGAATCTGGTAACCTGGAGTTGGTGTCTTACTTTATTACATTGGCATAGATACAAAGGTTCAAATCCCAAAGGACTAATCAGTTTATCAGTTTTGGAGAACTAGATACATACATGATACCCATTTTATATTAGTAATAGAAAATAAAACATAATATATAATAAAATAAAATTAATTGTATCCATGAAAACTCATTCCAATAATTATTCTTCATATCCTAGGAAAAGAAAACAAAATAGGGATGAGCTCAAATATTGAGTAAGGGCTAAGTACAGCAGAAGATATCATGAATCAATAATAATAATAAACATGGTATGGTAAATAAATGAACACATGTTCCATTTATATAACTTTACTTTCATTATAAGATAAATAAAAATCAATATGGAAAGGTAAATAACTATAATCATGTGCCATTTAATCAATGACTAAAAATGAAATGAAATTAGGAATAATATCATAGAAAAAATATCATGGATAAAAATTATAACAAAATTATCAATGAAGGAAATTATTAATTATTATACTTCATGTCTCAGACACATGATACCTCTACTATCAAGATCTATCATCAAGAAAATTTAAAATAACTAGTAAAAAACATGTCTGTTTTGGTTAACTGATTCGTCTCATGAGACTACTGATCCATCGAGGGGATATCTATAATTAGGACCCACCCATGTCTTGAAATTCAAAATAATTCCTCATATTTTGAATAATAAATTTAATTTATAAATAATGTGAATTATTATAAAGTATCTGTATTGAATAAAGGATACATATTTATCAATATTTCCATAATTAATCAAATAATTTTCAAAGTAAACACCATATGTAAAAAAGGTATATAATGTAGGGAATAACCTTATCTATCACACAAGAATATTTATATTTAATATAAATTGAATTTCCAATGAAATATTATTATAAGAAAGTGATTGTTTCAAGATAAATTTAAACATCACAAAAGAAAGTTAGATTGCACAATAACTTTTTCCACTTGGTAATTTTAAAGTCAAATTCCCTTAATTAAAATTGAAACTTAAAATACATTAAATTAATAATTAATAATTATATTACATGTCAAAGTGTGTTATATACACCATATAAAATAAATTAGGTTCATAAAATTATAATATGCCTTAATGAAGGAAAATTGAGATGAAGTCCCTTATATCATGCTTTCTTTTTGTTGAACGTGATCTAAAATCAGGTATAGTGGTTCTAAAAATTTCATTAAATTAATATAAAACCATATTAATATTTTTAATAACATATATGATCTTTTTATAACATCTTATCACCTGTTAATTAATAATATTTCATTATTTTCATTATTTCGGGTGTTAATCACCTTGTTTTCTCATCCATGCTTTGTAACGACCAGAACTGTTATGAATAAAATCTCCCTTTTTGATTTAATAAAATATATTATGTTTATAGAAAATTCATTAACTTAGTTTGCTTTATTATATCCAATTGTATTTAAAGGACTAATAAGTTTCATTACCATTGATAATATAGTCTTTGAACAGTTATCACATGACTAGTATAAATACAAGGTTTTTAACAAGTCCTTTTGATAGAGACAAAGTAAGTGATAGAGTCAACTGGTAGGGTCATACCCTATGAATCCCCATTATCAGTGATTATGAGTGAGGTAACGTTTCTAGGATTTTCTCTAGACTAATACCAAGATGAGATCCAATAACTTAAGCATGAGAGAAACCATTAATGAGAGAATTTAAAGCTTATCGAGATCACAGCCCAAACCATGTTCGTCGAATGACCCCGTGAAAGCCCCACCACCACACATCTTACTCTTATGGAATGTACTGGTGTATTAAATTGATATGTATCAAGACCCTATAAATAGAAATATATACATTGTTTTTTATAGAATAATGAATATATTTTCATCCTATTATTATTACTTTATAAATTATTTTCATGTTGGTTCAATAAAACAAAAAAAGAATTTTTGGTTAATTAAGTTAACTAATTTGATGAATTAATGAACTTTTCAAATAAATAATATTTTAATCATATATTATTATTAAATAAGTTTTATTAAATATAAATTATCATATAATTTTTTGGAAGTCAAATATAATTTTTATTAGGGTTTGGAAAATGTTGTTTTCAAAAAACACGTCATTTTCAATAAATGCCAGTTTTTATTTTAAAAGTGAAAATTCACATTTTTAGAAAATTATTTAGATAAAATGAATAATATTTTTGAAATAATAATGTCAAAATTATCCAATGATAAAATTTTTATAATTTCTCAAGATAGTTAAATGTTGGGGTAAAAATTAAATACCGTATAAATGTACCTTATGTTTTATGAAATCAAAATGACCCAAAAGTGATGTATTAAGTAATATAAATAGTATCCAAAAACAAATATATTTTTTCAATTTAAAATAATTTGGTTTTATGTTTATTTTAATTATTTTTTAAATCCATTATGAATCCTCCAAAACTTATAATATATTTTAAAATTTTAAAATCATTTTTTTAAGAGTGTGACTCACCTCCACATCACTAAGGGTAATATTTTATTAAGTTTGGCCATTTTAATTTTAAAATAATGTAAAAAACTTTCATTTTGAAGAAAACATGTTCAAAAACTATGGTATTGTTTGTGATTATGAATATTTAATTATATAGAGTCCAAAACAAAAATAATAAATAAATCTATATCATTTCCTATATAAACCCGCACAAGACCCCATCTATCTTCACTAAAACTCCTTGTATAATTTTCATACTCCTCCCTACACTCCCTATAGTCTGTAAAAGGTTCCCCCAAACTCTCAAGAAGCTCCTCTCAAGACTTTGGATTCACACATTCAAGTAAGGTATTTTCCTCTCCTCTTTTCAAATTCAGGAAACTTATTTAAAATTAGTTCTTGTAATTTAAAATGGTTATATTTTCATAAATTTATTATGATTATATTAATTTAAAATTGATATTATTTTTATTATATACCACTTATAATCTCTCATTTTGACCCTTACCTAAGTCATTACTATGCTGAAATTTCGTAAGAGATCTTCCACTCTTCTCTTTTATCAAGTACTCCTTTTAATGTTATGTATTTTAATTTATATTTTCTTATGTTGGGATATGTTATTATATATCCCCATTACTTAATATTTTATTTATAAATTATTATATCCCATTTAAATCTCATTTATCCCTCCTATGAACCTTTATGCACTCATGTTACCAGGCCAAAATTTTCTAAGGGTTCTTTCTTTTCTCCTCTTTTTTCAAGTTTCTTTATTATGTTATGAATTCTATATTAGATTACATATGTTGATACATGTCTTTCCATGTTCCCATTACTTTACATTTAATTTCTAAACTATGATATTCCCCTTTCTCTCTCATCAGCTCATTTTATGAATTTTTATGTGACGTCGTTATGCTGCTGAAATTGCACTCTAATTTTTCATTCCAAAAAAATTGTATAGTGAATACCATGACCATTTTATATCATGGGTATTCACCTTTATACACCTATAATTATTTTATTTTGGACTTAAATTTATTTATTCCACTCTATTTGTTTTTTAAATAAATTATTGTGATGAATTAATCTATGTTGATTGATCTATAAGGAAAACTTAAGCATGAGAATGAAATGAATGTGACGGGTTCCCACAAAATTATATAGCACTCCAATGTATTGGGTAATGGTTAGTATCATGATACATCACATTAAGATAAGGTATTTACCTAATTAATTTATGGTACTTTTTCCACCATGATGTCTTAGCAGGTTTATCCTTGACCTGTGTTTATGATGCATTATTTTAAGTTGTTTCCACATTTCCCACGTTATGATTATCATGCAATATCATGCCTTATTATCCATGTTCATTTTATACTCCATCTAAATAAATATTGTCTAAAATATATTTTATTCTTAATTTTATGAATTTTTTATTCCCTTACTAGGTTTTATATCTCACCCCTTTCTTATGTATGTCCTCAGGTTATCCCATGCAGTGTTAAGTATGAAGGAACATTTTGGTAATGTTAAATATGCTTTCAATAAATATTTTAATTTAAATGTTTTGAGTTTTTATGTAATTTACCTAATTTTCTAAATAAACTAGACCTCTTTATCTTCTAGGTTGTATTAAGTGTAATTTTATTTAATAAATCATGTTTAAATTTGAAATAAAGAGCAGGGTTGTTATACAATTTGTTATGAAAGTTCGAGTTATTGTGTATATTATAAATTTTCATAAAATTAAGAATAATAATAATGAAATAATTCTAATATTTACACATAATTTTTTATTTCTAAAATAATCATGAAAAATGGATTTGAGAAATGAATTATGTTACAATCATGGAGACGATAGGTCATATGTATGCATAAGTAACATTTTCATTTTTCAATGATCATTATAGAAAGGTGGAAAGAAATATTTTATCTTTATATAATGTTCATAATATCATAAATACCATATTATTTCCTTAAATTTACTTATATATACCATCCATGTGGTTTATTGATGAAAATAGAGTTACATCGTTTCTTGAAGGTTGTAGTTCACATGTACACGAATGCAATTATCGTTTTTTATTTTATAAAATAAAATGATATATTATATTTTTAAAAAGATAAATATGTCATTAATATAATAATTATTCCATGTATATAACATATATTCATTAAATTTATCCTTATTTTCTACCAAGTTGTGCTTTAGTGAAAGATGAATCATATCACTTTGTGAGGCGATAGTTCACCATACACACAAACGACGTTATCATATCCCCTAAGGAATGGAAAATAAAAAGGTATATATGATATAATTACTCAATATGTATAATGATTTTATAAATATCATATATTAATATATTAGATTCATCATAATACCCAATCATGATAGGTGGTAACGGAACAATGAATGACATCGGTTCGCATGACGGTAGTCCACCGTACACATGAATGTAGATTTTTAACCTATTTGATAGAAGTGGAGATTGTTGTACTATATGAACTTAACATAAAAAAATATCATTTTATTTAATATAATTATGTTATTAATCATCATGGTTTAATAATAATTTAATTATGTGGAGAAATAAATAAAATTAACACGTTCATTGAAGAACATTACCTCTTCTTCTGGTAACCTCTACAGGTTTGCACCAAAATCCTTCCTATGTTGGATTTTTTCCCAAAATAAGGATATAATTATGGGGGTATGGAATTTTTTAATTTATTTGGGTATATATTTTTCAAACCAAAAGGTTTTTATGGTGTGAATAATATAAGATAGGGGGTGGCCTTTTATAGGTGAGATGAGTGGCATACGTTTTTGAAAAAAAATGATGTGCCCGCATTTTTCACATGCCAAAAGGGTCCAAAATGATGTATTATCGATTATTAGACATTATAAGGTATAAATATTTCAATATAATATATTTTATATATTTTTTAGGTCAATTTAACCCTTATATTTTTAGTTTTACCTCAAGTAAATTCATTTTTACCTTAACTCTGGTAATTAATTTTAATTGTTTTTCTATTCATTAGGATCAAAAATTAAGTTGAAATTATTATATAATATAAATTATTATGATTAAAAATATGAAATCCATTTTTACTAATTCTATTCACATAATTATAAAATTTTAATTTAAAATTAATCTCCCAAACGAGATGAAAATGCGGGTTTTTAAAGAGAAAATGTTCAAAAGTATAAAAAAAAGTATATCAAAATTCAATATGAAAATTATTCAAATGAAATAAATTGGATTAATATATATTTATATATATATAATTTATCTAGATTTACATTAAAAACAATTAAAAATATAATTAAACATTATAAATTTTGTAAAGGAAATTACAGTTTTCAATTAAAATTCATTGTTTTTAATATTCATCAAAAAATGAAAATATTCAGAAAAATCTCCAAAATTTACCCTAAGATAATTTTGGTTTTCCAATTTCAAAATAATATTTATTTTTTCAAATAAATTTTCTAAAATTTTTGAAAATTAATTTTAAATCATGTGTACAAAGCGTGACTGAACAATCATTCAGAAAAAAAACATTTTTTCAGAAAAAATTTCTTTTTCTTCCAAATGATTCTTATTTTCATTTATAATAAATAAATAAAAAATACATGTGTGTAAACTATATATTTTTCATAATTTAATTATTCATATTCATAACCTCTAATTTAATGGTTAGGATAGAATTTTCATGTTTATATAATGTGTTTATAGAGTATCATGTTTTGTTTAAACTAGGTGTAGTGTGCATTGCAAGTTATCAATGAAATTAAATTTATTATAAAATAAATATATTATAAAATCATAGAGTGTTTCATTCTACCATCCTATAAAAATTTCACCCTCAAAATTTCATGTATATTACCTTCTAAACATATGAGGGTAGTTCGTCTTCATAGTATCGCCTGGTTCTCACATTACTTCCTCCATTTTTTGATTTCTCCAAAGTAACTTTACCAATAGATTTGTCTAATTAATCAATGATTTCTCTCTATTGTCAAAATTTTGGAAGGTTTATTCATAATAAAATGTATTAGGTTCTAATTATATTTCATCGGAGGTGATCACATGTTTTGGGTTTAGCATGTACTTTCTTAATAATGTTATATAGAACACATCATGTAATTTTGAGATATTTCACAGGATTGTGAAATGATAAGTAACAAATCCAATTCCTTCAAGGATTTAAAAGGGTTTGATGTACCTGAGGATCAGTTTCCCTTTCTTAACAATCCTTATAACTTCCTTCCATGGATATACATTTAAGAAAACATGATCTCCCACTTGGAATTCTAAATCTTTCCTCTGATAATCATCATAAATATTTTGTCTACTTTGAGATGATTTAATGTGAGGCTAAATATCCTTTACCTTTATTTTTTATCTTTAATAAGTTTTGAGCCTACAAGTTTCCTTTCACTAACTATATCCCAACAAGTTAGAGTACTGAATAGCCTTCCATATAATTCTTCATAAGACACCAATTGAATACTTGAATGAAAACTATTGTTATAGGAAAAATTTACCAAATTCAAATACTTATCCCACTTACCTTAAAAGTAAGGTGAGAATAACCTCAACATGTATTCTATTATATGAATAGTTCTTTTGGACTATCCATCAGTTTGAGGGTGGTAGACGGTGCTCAAATGAATCTCAGTATCAAGAGCTCTCTGAATAATCTTCCATAATTATGATGTAAAATGGGGATCTCAATCAGACGCAATTGAAAAGGGTCTTCCATGAAGTCTTATAACATCATTATATAGAGCCTTATGAGGCACTAAATAGGTAAATCTTCCCTTATAGTGATTAAATGTGTATATTGGTTAGGTAGTCATTGATAACCCATATTTCTCCATTCTTTCTAGGAATATTTGGTAGTCCTGTGAAAAATTCCATAGTAATGTCATCCCATTTCTATACAAGAATAGGAAGAGGTTTCATAACTCCTTTATGATGTTGTCTCCCAGATTTCATCTATTGAAAAAAAATATCTAGACACATCTTAATCAATTTCCCACTTCATCTTATCCAACCAAAAATGTTCCTTCAAATCCTTATACATCATTATTCTACCAGGATTTATGGAGAAATTTGAGATATGAGCATCATCGAAAAATTATGTTTTTAGCTCAAGTATATATGGAACACATAATATCTTTCCAAATTTAAGAATTCTATCATATCTAATGGAATATTCTAATTTCCCATCATTCATAGCATTAATTTTCTTCTGAAAGTTCTCATCTCCATATTTAAAACTGTTTATCTTTTCTAATAAACATATTTTTGCAATCATTTGAAAAATTAGTGATGTGTCCCCTTCATTAATAATTCCCATATCCATATTTGTTAGATCCACGAATATAAGATCCCTCTAAATCCTTATTTGGGTCAAAACTCCAAGAACTTTCCTACTCAATGAATCTTCTACCTAATTTTCTTTCTCTAGGTGGCAGTGTATTAATAAATAACAATCCTTAAATAGATCAATCCATCAACCTTTTCTCTTGTTGAGATATTTATATGAAAAGATATATTTTATGATCTTATAGTCATGTATATATCAAATCCTTCACCATAGAGATAATGTCTCCATATATTCAAAGAAAATATTACAACAACCAACTCATCATCATGGGTTAGATAGTTCTGGTAGTGAGTCTTAAATTTCCTTAATACATATACAATAACATTATCATTTTTCATTAGGAAACAACCAATAACCTTATTTGATTAATCACTATATATCATAAACTCACCACTTTTAGATTCTAGAGTCAAAAATGGATCATTGACTAATTTACTCTTTCTTTCATCAAAACATTCTCTACATTCCTTTGTCAAAATAAACTTAACACCTTTATGTGTAATTTTTGTTAATGGGAGATCCAATCAGGAAAATTTATGAATGAATGGACAATAGTAACATATCAAACCAATGAAAATGCATAACTAATTTATGTTCATTGGTATAGGCCATTCTCTAACTACCATTGTCACCACAGGATCAACAAAGATTCCATCCTTGGAGAAAATATAGCCAAGAAAATAAACGTATTAAATATATAAATAACTCTTACTAAATTTACAATACAACTATTTCATTATAAGAGTCTCAAGAAGGATATGAAATTAATTCTCACAGTCCCAATAGCTTTTATAATATAATAAAATATCATCAATGAATACCATAAAAAAATAATCAATATAGTCCCTAAATACTCTATTCATTAGATTAATAAAAAGGGTGTATTAGTTAATTCAAATGGATTTATTGTAAACTAATAATTTCTATACCTCATTTGAAATTATATCTTTGGAATGTCTTCCATATTTACACACAATTAATGATACACATAATGAAGTTCAATATTTGAAAAATATTAGACTTCATGAAGTTGGTCAAATAATTAATCAATATAAGGCATAGGATACTTGTTCTTTATAATAATGGTATTAATTTTCTTATAATAAATTCACTGCCTCATGGATCTATCTTTCTTCTTAACGAATAGAATAGGGGCCCCCATGGAGAAACACTAGGGATAATAAATCCCTTATCAGTCAAATCATATAGTTGTTTCTTCAACTCAACTAATAAAATAATGCCATTCTATAGGGATTCTTTTATATTGGTCTTGAATTAGGGATTATATCAATGGAATCCTCAACTTCCTACTATAGGGGATTTATAGAAAATTCCTTAGGTGATACATCAATATATTCCTATATAATAGTTACATATTTAATTTGATTATTTCCTTCTCTATCCCTATATTTTTTATACTCTTATTCCCCAAGAATCTCATTAAGTAGAGCTACAATGGGTTTTTTAGATATGACTGAGTTGATGAATTTTCTTCTCTGAAGATAAGTAATTCTACATCCCCCTAAAAAATCGTAATTTCCTTCTTATTCCAATAGAATTTTTCATCATATTGGGAAATCCAGTCCATACCAAGGATTATGTCAAAGTCAAAAATATGTATGATAATAAGTTAATCATATAAATCATGTTTATGTGTCATAATAGGGATAGCCTAAAAGATTCTTATTATGGTGAGAAATTTTCTATGAGTTTTTATTGACAACTCTCATATTAAATTAAAATGGAAATGTCTAATTTTCATTGAAAAATGCATAGATATAAAAGAGTAAGAGGATCTAAAATCAAATAAATAGTTATCTAAATTTCAATATAGGATTAATGTACTTTCCACCACATCATTGGGTACTACCAAATCCCTTATAGTGATTGAAAAATCTTGGCCTTATCTCCTTGGACTCTTATGTGGTATATTTTCTTGAATCTAAGGGAATTTTTTTCCATAGTTCCACATATCCCTATAGTCGTAGCATTGAACATTGTCATTTTATTTATCTTGGTGGTCATATGACCTATTCTTCTCTTGATTCCCATTGAATATATTTATTCTAGAAAATTAATTCTCAATTTTTATGGAATATAAAACTATTTCATCATATGATGAAAAAATTTAAGAGACCATAACCCTTCATAGACTTGTATTAATCCCTTAAAAATTATCAATATTATACTATGTGATGATTATGTAATCTATATCCTACATAGATAACCTTGTGAAGGTATCTTCATACTCTACAATAATTTCTTCTTCCTTTTTCTTTAAGATAATAACTTTCTCTTTATCTCATTTTGTTTCTCATGAGGGAAATATTTTTCAAATAATTTATTCTTTAAATATTTCCATTATATGAGTTCTATTTCCTCATCTTTGCTAGTATTCTTTATCAAAAGTCACCATTGATCAGTATCACCTTTGAGAAAATACACTGCAAGTGTAAGATTTTCCTTTTCACCAAATCCCAAAACCATAAATATCTTCTCTAGATACTTAATCTATTTATCAACTACCACTAGATTATTAATCCCACCAAATGACGGGGGATTTTATCCCATAAATATATCTAACATATTTGAATCACATTGTGGAATAGGTGTCCCTATATGGGAAAGGTTATTTTTCATAACATGATTAAGTTACCATAATATAGCCATAATTATATCAGTTCCAACACCAACTTTATTGGCTTCCTCAACAGAAAAATATCTATATTTTCCATGAGTATTGATACCCTTATTCCTTCCATTTTCCATTTCTAAACAAAGACATATACCAGATTGTCTCATTAAATTATAAAATTTAAATCATAATGTATAATTATAAATATTACGTAACAATTAACATAAATTAAAATGCATGCATTGTTAAACTCAGAATATAAACTTGGTTTCTTTGAGGGTTTATTTATTTTTTAATCATTCATAATTTTTTTTAAAGAAAGTGCGAATTATCATAAGCATATCCTCTAGGAATGTCAAAACAGGTGTATAGTAAGGCATATTACCATACACCAGGTGAAGATTGGGTCTAGTCCAATGTGTTCTTTTTGGATTTATTACCCCTAGTTACCTTTATTCTAGAACCATGTCCACTTTTAGTATACAGATAGGGATGTACTTCTAGGAAATACCACTTAACATCTTATTTACCAAAACATTAGAATATTCTTTTATATTAATCCTCAAAATCTATCATAGAGTGATGTTCCCTAAATTATGTTTTACTTAATCAAGTTACCAATGTTTTTACTAAACTTCCTCTAATACCAACTTTAACGACCCGACTCAAGTAACCCGGAGAAGGTGTATTACTTCATTACATTGGCATAAATACAAAGGGTCAATCCTAAAGGACCAATCAGTTTAGTAGTTTTAGAGAACCAGATGTATACATGATAAGAATTTTACATTTGGAACAGGAAATAAAACATAATTCATAACAAAATCAAATGAATTGCATCCTTGAAAACTCATTCTGAGAATCCTTCTTCATATCCTAGAGAAAGGAAGCAAAATAAGGGTGAGATAAAATTCTTAGTAAGGGTTAAGTACAATGGAAACAATCATGAATAAAAAATAAAAAAAAAATAAAGGTTAATAACTAAACACACGTTCCATTTGTATAACTTTACTTTCATAATAAGATAAGGAAAAATCAATATGGAATGGTAAATAACTAAGATCACGTGTTATTTAATAAATAACTAACAATGAAATTTAATAAGAGATAATATCTTAGAAAAAATATCATGGATAATAATAATAACTAAATTCTCATTTAAGTAAATGCTTAATTATTTTATGTCAGGTCTCATGCACATGATACCTCTACCACCAAGATCTATCCTCATGTCAGTTTAGAACTACTGGGTAAAAACCCATCTAATTTAACCAACTTATTCGCCTTATGAGACTATCGATGCATCGGGGGGAAATATATAACTGATACCAACCCATTTCATTTACTTCCATATTATTCCTCATATATTTAATAATCAATTTAATTCATAAAAAATTTTCTTTATCATTAGGTGTCTGTGTTAAAGAAAGGATGCGAATTTATCAATATTTATTAAGTTAATCGAATAAATTTGAAAGTAAAAACAATCTGTAAAAGTGGTTTAATGTTTATGAAATAATCATATCCATCACAAAAAAATATATATATTTAAGATAAATTTTATTTCCAATGAAATTTTATCATAAGAAAGTGATTGTTCCAAGTGAAATTTAACAATCGCAGAAGAAAGTGAGATTGGAGAATAACTTTTACCACATGGTAATTTTTAAGTAAAATCCACTTAATTTAAATTGAAACCAAAAATACCATTAATTATGAATTATTCATGATATTACATGTAAAATATAATTATATACACCATATAAAATAAATTATGTGCATAACAATACAATATTCCTCAATAAAGGGAAATTGAGACGATTTCCCTTACCACACACTTCATTTTGGTTGAACATGATTTAACCTCATGTGTAGTGGTATGAAAAATGTCATTAACTTAAAATATAACCATATTAATATTTATAATATCACATATAATCCTTTTATAACATCTTATCAATTGTTCATTAATAATATTTTAGTGTTTTCATTATTTCGGGTGTTAATCACCTTATTTTCTCATTCATACTTTGTTGTGAAAGTTCAAGTAATTGTGAACATTATATAGTTTTTTAACCAATATAAAAATAACAATTGAATAATTATAATATTTATAAATAAATTATACTTTTAAAAAAAATCATTAACTATGGTTTTGAGAAATGGAGTATGGTATGATCATGGAGATGCTAAGTCATACGTATGCATGAGTAAGGTTTTTATTTTTCAATGATAATTATAGAAATAAGTAAGAAATATTTTATCTTTAAATAATGATAATAATATCATAAATAAAATTTTATTTCTTTAAATATACTTATATATATTATCCATGTGTTGTGATGATGAAAAGAGAGTCACATCGTTTCATGATGGTGGAAGTCCACACGTACATGAACGATGTTATCATTTTCCTAGTGTAAGAAATAAAATGATATATTATCATTTCATAATGATAAATATGTAATAAATATAATAATTATTTAATTTATATCACGTATATTTATTAAATTTAACCTTATCACCTCCCATGTCATGTGTTAGTGAAAGACGAATCACATCACTCCACGAGGTGGTAGTCCGCCCTTCACACGATTGACGTTATCATATCCCCTAAGAAATGGAATTTAAAAAAGGTATATATGATATAATTACTAAATAGGTATCATTATTTTATAAATATAATATATATACTTTATATCCATCATCATACCCAATCGTGATAGGTGGTAATCGAAAAAAGAACGACATCTGTTTGTGAGGCAATAGTCCGTTGCACACACAAATGATGATTTTATAACCCATTTGATGGAAGTAGAGATGGTTTTAGGAAATTTCCTTAACATAAAAAATATTATTATATGTTAAATATTTATTTTTTTATATCTTAATGTTCTAATAATAATTTAAGTGGGTGGATAAATAAATAAAACAAATATGCTTGTTGAAGAGCATTGCCTCTTCTTCGGGTAACCTCCTTAGGTTTGCATCGAAAGCCTTACTAGGTTGGGTTTCGTCACAAAAAAAAGGATTTTATGATGATGGTATGAAAATTTGGAATTTAATTGGGAAGATATTTTCTAAACCAAAAGGGTTTTAATGTGTAAAGAAGAGAGGATAGGGGGTGGACTTTTATAGGTGAAGTGAGTGGTGCACATGTAATTTTTGAAAAGTAAAAGGTGTAACAAAATTTTTCACATTATAAAAGGGTATAAAATAGATTATTATTAATAATTAGACATTATAAGGTCTAAATATTACCATAAAACAAATTTTAGAAAAGTTTTAGGTCAATTTAACCCTTATATTTTTAGTTTAAATCTGGGTAATTCCATTTTTACCTTAATCGCGGTAATTAATTTTTACTATTTTTATTATTAATTATGGTAAAAAAATTAATTATACATTATTAGATAATATAAATTACGATAAATATAAATATTAATCCATTTTTATAAATTCCATTCACATAAGTTTCATAATTTAATTTAAAATTAATCTCATAAACATGAAGAAAAAGAGTGTTTTTAAATGGAAAATGTTTGAAAGTTTACAAAGTTTTTATATCTAAATTCAATATAAAAATGATTACAATGACCTAAATTAGATTAACAGATATATAAGTGAAATAATTTTACTTTAAAACCAATTCTAAATAAAATTTAACATTATAAATTATTTAAATGAAAAGGAAGTTCTCAATTAGAATTCAGTATAATTCAGTATGTTTAATTATTTATTAAAAAATGAAACTTTTCAAAAAATCACAAAAAATTAAAACAAAGATAATTTTAGTATTACAATTTAAAAAATAAATTTTATTTTTTCAAATAAAGTTTCTAAAATTTGTAAAAAATAAATTTAAATCATGTGCGCAAAGCGTGACTAAACCAGATTTTAGAGAAAAAAATAAAGTTTTTCTAAAAACATTTGTTTTTCTTCAAAATCATTATTATTTTAATTTGAAATAAATATATATATAAAAATTCATGGTTAAAATATATATTTTTTTAATTTATTTATTCTTATTTAAAACCTCTAATTTAATGGTTGTGTTAAAATGGTCATGTTTAAATAATATTTCAATAGAGTATCATGTTTCATTTAAAATTGTTGTAGTGTGCATCACAAGTTAACAATTAAATTAAATTTATTATAAAATAAATACATTTTAAATACTTGGGTTTTTAAAAGAAATATAATTTTTACCTTTCTTTCTTTCAATCCATCAAGAAAATAGAAACAATGTTCATGCGTATGTACGACCTACCATCTCTATGAACAGTGTATTTCATTTTCTATCTCTAACTTTTATAGATCACTCTAAATACATATATATTGAATTTATATGATAATTTTATTTTATTTTTTAACATTATTTATATGATTTACCATGAATAAATAAATAAAACCAAAAAATAAAAAATCAAAATATATGCGAAAAACAAACCAGTTATTGCCTGAAACGTGACTTTGACATGGAATTGTTAATAAATGGGTAATAACAGGTTGTAAGTAAATAATATATGGTATGATATATGTAATTTTGGTTTTTTAATATATATATATATAATAAAATTATACTTATTATATAAAATGTTTTAATGTGTATGAAGGAATTTGATACTTAAGGTACGGGGTTTCTGTCTCACTTTTTACTTCTGTGAGACATATGTCATATTCACCACCTATTTCTTTTATGTGGGTATATATTACCCATGACCTTATTTTATGATTCTTATATTAAGTATTATTATGATTTAAACATCCATTTTAATATCTCTTTTTCATAGGGTTTATGGTTTTAAACTTACCAAAGTGGTGAGTGATTTTTATCTCAATTTGCCTTCTTTGAGACATATGTCATGTTATGAACCTATTTTCTTCCATGAGGTGCACATACAGACCCTTTGATATTTAATATTATTAAATTATTTATTCTCATGATACTTTAAGTTTCATTTAATTTTATTCTTTCATGGGGATCACGATTCAACGTTACCAAAGTGGTAATGGTTTTATGATACAATCTCATCGTTTATCAGGATTATTTATGATTATGTTTTTGTTAAAGAAGAAATATTATCCATATCTCCAAAACTTCTTTAATTTTCTTATATTATTGTTATTTCATGAGAATACATGATTTCTCTTCATTTTCCTCTCTTTTTTACTCAAGAGTTCAAAATAATATTTTTACGAAATATCATCTTTATTTCTCTCTTCGGTCAAAACCACTTTTTCTTCCAAACCATATATTAATAAAAAGTTTTCAAAAAAGTTTTTAAAATTATTAAAATAATTTATTAAAAACATTTTTACCCATTTTTTAGTTTTTACAAAAAAAATGAAAGGAATATTCATGTCATTTCTAGACAATGTCGGTTTGGCTTTTACTGAAAATTTGAAAGGAGTATTTATTTTAACGTGTAAGACATGAATAAAATTTTACAATGTTAAAACCATTATTTAATTTGAATATTAATTTAAATTTTTCAAGGTTATTTTAAAATAAAAAATTTTCTATAATATTTTTTTAAGTTTTAATTTTTAAAAAGTGATTTTAAAAAGAAATGATATTTTCCTTAAGAAACATTCCATGTGATTTTTCTTTCAAAATTATTTTCTATCTAAGATGATATCTTTTGATGTTACTTATGCTTTACTATGTATATGATCCAAGTATACCATTCTTATTCTTTCTCTAAATGATTTATTTTTATAATTAAAAGATATTTATGAAATCCATTTCTCTTCCATGGGTTATACCATGATAAAATTCTTATGAAACCCACTTCTTTTTCCATGGGTTATGCTTTGATGAATTTATGAAATGATTATGAAACCCGTTTCTTTTCCACTGGTTAAGTTGTGATGTAATTTTTATGAAACCAATTTCTTTTCATGGGTTCCGATGTGATTATTTTTTTAGGATCTTTAGTCATATAAATGTATGGATTATGTAATGGGTGGTACTTATATCGCCCCCCAATGCATTGGGTAAAGATTGATGTCTCATGAGATAAATAAGGTTGTAATTTTTAGTGAACCCAGTTCAGTAAGGGACTCTATCCACTATGATAGTCTTGGGAGTGAACCTTGAAAACTATGATGGTTTAGGGAGTGAACCCATTTCACTATGATTGATTTGTAAATGATCCTTGACTACTAAGTAAATGATTTTCTATTATTATATATATGCCACAAATATATGTATTATGACAATGTTATGTTCTTGTGGATCATATTTTTTTATTCCTTTATAATTTTTGTCTTATTAACTACCAATATTTATTCCATGACTCAATTTTATTATTTATGATATGTAGGGTATGATTTTCAAATGTTATTATCATGTTCTCAAACCCTTATATTCATGACATGTTCATATCTCCCTAATTTACCCTTAATGATCATATGATCTCACCCTTTATCATATTTCCTTTCCTCAGGTTATGATGAATTGTATTATGTATGATATTTCTAAAAAGGGTGAAAGTTATGAAGAACATAATAGGAGACGACATTGCTCACTTATAGACTAGTTTTTTTTAAGTGTCTAAGTTTCCAAAGGCACTAGACCTAAATTATTCTTTCATGTATAATTATTTTATGTATTGATTATTCATCTATTAAGATTTAATATTTATATATGATAAGTTTGGGTATTTACAAAAGGATTAAACTAAGTTAAATGGCTCTGTGGTGGATGGTTGAGTGGGTGGAACTGGATGATGTAGACATTTCTAGATGGAGTTTTAGTGGGACATTATAGTTACTTTTATTTACTTTCTTTACCCGTACTTTTAGATTCTTTTTTAGTTTTTTTATTACATAATGTATACCATTTTACAGTTTCCAAATGTAATTTAATTATTAATTTTATTTATAATATTGGTTATTATTTCATCTGTGTGCTCTAATGAAGGGTATAGTCCCTATATGGTTCTACTCGAGACCCCCACTTCTAGTCGACAGCCTCTTGCATACAGGGATACATGCATGAGGTCATATGGAATTCAATCTTCGACCCGATGGTTCAGGTCAGGATATTATATATAAATTTATTTATATGTTATATAAATAAATATAATTTTCATTATATATTTCCATATATGTGTAGATGGTGGCATAGTTGTATGGTTCAGCACACCTTGCATTTACATCTGGGCAGTTGGGGCTCAATTCCCAACCATTATATTTTCTAGCCAATAATTAAATTAGGGGCATAGATGCGTGGGATGACATAAATTGGTTTCATCATTTCAAAAATTGATCACTCTTTTCATGGTCTTAGTACAAGTGGAACCCAACCCGTTGGAGGGGAAATGATAATGAAGGGATGACAGTGAGTAGTATTGGTGGTCTCTAACTAAGGAGGTAGAAATCTATGATCCTGGTGCAGTAGCTGATGGAATAAGGAGTTCTATGGAGGATGCAGCATGTGGGGATAGTGTAGTGTTGTATGAATAGAAGAGGTGGCAGCATTATTGGTGTAATTATGAGGGGGCTGACTATAGTGGGGGAAGTAATTGAAATTGGTGTGTTCTTTGAACGGATAGTGGAAGAAAGGTTCCCTGGCTAATGGCGGGGTGTAGGATATGGATGGCACATTTGGAGAAAGGGATGAGCTCTGATGGTAGGGGTAGTAGCTAATGGGGGTTTCCTATGACATGTCTATATATGTAATATATGTTATATAAATAAGATTAGAGTTTAATATGGGTTATCCCAAGGGTCTTGTAGTGACCTTTGCCCTAGTAACAAAGAGTCAGTATCTATATTGTTACTTTAGTATAAGATACAAGGAATCGCATCCTGAATGATCAAATAGTTTATTAGTCTTGGTAAAATATATACATACTTTAAATTCACATTATATCTTAAAACATAAAATATACAATTAATTTCCTTTTATAATTGCATTATTCCCCATAATATATCATACATATCAATAACAAAACACATCCTTGTGTCCTAGGAAAAATAAAACATAATAAAGGGGTGAACTCAGATGCTCAGTAATGGTAAGAGTATAACATCAGCTATGAATATACAAGGCATAATCAATATGAAATTCTAAATAACTTAAACATGTTTCATTTAATGAATAAATTGAGCACAATATAGTGGGAATAAATGATGATAAAATAATTACATATAAAAAATCACATGATCTTGAAAAATTAACCATAGATATTCTAAATAATCAAATAATCACATATAATATAAATAACTAAATTTATAATAATATAATGTATAATAGCAAAAATCTAAAACATATTGTTGAGGTCATGCTCTAAGACATCTAAATAAATGGTAAAGTCCTTAGATAAAACCCAATATAGTTTTCTCATGAGACCTACTGATGCATCAAGGGGATATAGAAAACCCCTCTCATCACTAACTAAGTCCAATTAATTCATCGTCTGAATTGGGTGATATATAGTCAACATAAAAATTTGTATTTAAAAACTAACATATGAAATGTTAATACTTACCCCAATCAATAAACATAATCATAAATCATCTAGATTAATATAAATGGTTTCAAACTGCAACATCCCCAAAAAAAATCATAAAACAACCAAAGAAAAAATAAGGATGATATAAATATAACATATCCTCAGTGGATCATAAGTAAAATGAAGGTTTGATGTATTTTATGAATAGACATACTATAAAAAATCTTTAAAAACATTTTTGAGGAAAATAACCTTTTCATTTTGAAAATCATCTTTTAAAAAAAGTTCACAAAAAAAATCAAAATAATTTTCTTTGAAATTAACCTTGAAAGATTGTAAAATAATTTTTAAAACATTGGGTGGTCAAAAATTCAGGAAATTTTGTTCATTTTGTGCACATTAAAACAAATATTACTTTCACATTTTTTGATAAAATCCAAATTGATATTATTTAGAAAATGACATGAAGGTTATTTTAAAAAAATTAAAAAGTAAAAATGGATAAAAATTTCTTTAATGATTTTTTTTTAAAATTTTAAAAACATTTTTGAAAACATTTTTATAAAACATGGGTTTTTATGAAAAGGGGTTTCTAACCAAAGAGAGAAATAAAGTCTAATTTTATTAAAAGAATTATCAATAATTTTAAGTGTCAAAGAATGTTAAAATGGCAATATTACTTGAAAATTTTCATTAAAAACCATAAGATAATTAAATATATTTATTTTAATATATAAATTTTTAATAATTCCCCCAGGTAAACTTAAACAAAAATAATCTCGAATAATGATGATATTGTGAAATAAACACTTACCATTTAGGTAACTTTTGAATCATAATATCCCTGAAAGAAATAACTTCAAATTAAATTTAAAAAACATTAATAGAAATAGATTAATGTTATTTAATATCAAAATAATTAGTATATACACCACATAAATTAATAAGTTTTGAATATTTTGTATATATCATAGAATTAAAAGTGAGATGTGAAACCCTTACCTCAAGTCTGATTTAATTCATACATGTATGTACCTACTATATAATGGTTTTAATAATGTTATTAATTTATAATACATCCCTAATCATATTTATAATATCATATATGATCCTTTTATAACGTTTTACCACTTTTTTGTTAATAATATTTCATTATTTTTATTGTTTCAAGTGTTAATTGCTTTGTTCTCTCATGCGTGTTTTTTCATAAAAGTTATGGTTCATGTGCATAGGATATATATATCATATACATAATTATAATAATGGTATAAATATTATATTTACTTGGTAGAAGTATTTTTATAACCATTTATGAAATTTGGACATGGAAAATGAATCACATCGCTTCATGAAGATGATAGGTCGTACGTACGCACGAGTGATGCTATAATTATCTTAACAAGTGAAAGGGTAAGGAAGTGGGTGATATATTAATTTCTAAAAATAAATATAATCTCATATATATCACATATATTCATTAATTTTATCCTCATTACATTCCATGAAAATTAAAAGTGAAAAATGAATCACATCTCTTCGTGAGGCGGTAGTCAGCTGTACACAAAAGCGGCGTTATCATATTTGAAACAAAATAGAATATAAAAAAGGTATATGTGGTATTAAAAGTATATAAGTATAATTATATCATAAATAAAATATACATGTGATAAATCCATCATTATATCTATCCTTAAAAGGTGGTGATGGAAAATAATCTACATTGGTTCGTGAGGCGGTAGTCCACCATACACACGATCGATAATTGCATTTTCGATTTTATAGAAGTGGATATGGATAAATATTATTCCATCCATATCTCAATAACTTTAGGAATTTTATTATCCTATGTTTATGTCATGTGAATACATTTTTTCCCTTCATTTTCCTCTCTTTATGTACTCAAGAGTTCAGAATAATTTTTTTAAGAAAAACATCTTTATTTCTCCCTTCGGTTGAATCCCCTTTTTCTTCCAAAACCATGTTTTCTAAAAATATTTTCAAAAATATTTTTAATATTATTAAAATTATTCATTAAATAAATTTTTACCCATGTTTTAATTTTTAAAAAATTGTTTGAAATGAATCTTTATATCATCTTCCGAACAAGTCTTATTTGTCTTTTACCAAAAATGTGAAAGGAATATTTTTTTAACATGTATGGCATGGAAAGTAATGAAATTTATTTTCATTGAAGCTTACTCTATAAGTTTCCAAGGTTATCTTCAAATAAAATTATTTCCACAATATTTTATTAATTTTTAATTTTAAAAAGATTATTTTCATTGAATGGATATTTTCCTCAAGAAAAGTTCCAAGTGATATTAATTTTAAAATAGTTTTTCATATAAGTGGAAATCATTTGATTTTACTTATTATTTAATAGGTATATTATCCAAGTATTCCATTCTTGTTCTTTCACTGAATGTTTTATGTTTATGATGAAAACATGGTAATGAAATCCCTTTCTCTTCCATGGGTTATACAATGATAAAATGATTATAAAACCTAATTTTTTTCATGGGTTATGCTTTGATTAAATGATAAAGTGATTATGAAATCTGTTTCATTTCCACAAGTTATGTTATGATAACAAAATTATGAAACCCATTTTTTCATGGTTTTTGATATGATGAGTATTTTATGAACTTTTAGCACACAAATGTATGGATTGTGTGAAATTTGGGACCTATATCTCTCTATACTTCATTGGGTAAAGATTTATATCTCATTAGATAAAAAAGGATGTAATGGGGAGTAAACCCAGTTTAGTAAGGGACTCTATAAACTATTATAGTCTTGGGTGTAAAACTTGACTATTACGATGGTTTGGGGAGTGAACTCATTCCATTATGATAGTTTTTCAAGGAGTCTTGACTACTAAGTAAATGATTTTATATGCTTATGGGTATGCCATAAATCTATGTCTTATTCCAATGTTATGTTCTCATGGTTCATGTTTTTTGATTCATTTATGAATTATGTCTTGTGAACTGCCAATATGTATACCATGACTCAAGTTTAGGATCTATGATAAGCGGGGTATTATTTTTAAATATTTTTATCATGTTCTCGTACCCTTATAATCATGATATGTTGATATATCCCTTTTTTTCTCTTACTGAGCATATAATCTAACCCTTTCTTATGTTTCCTTCCCTTAGGTTATAATTAAAGGTATTATATATGATATGTATAATAAGGGTTCTAGTTATGAAGAACATAGTTGGAAATGACATAGATTATTTATGTACTAGTTGTTTAAGTGTCTAAATTTCCAAAGGCCCTATTACTAAATGATTCTAGTGTGGATCATTATGTTATGTAATGAATATTCATCAATTAAGATATAATATTTACATATGAGAAGTTTGGATATTTACGATTAGTATCGAAGTAAGGTGTACTTGACCTTTGGAAACTAATATAAGAAAACAATAGTGATATCCCTAAGGATATTTCTAAGTCTAAGGATCATTAAAAGTATAGGAAAATGTTATTGAATTTTGATAAAGGATAGACAAAGTGGTTTCCAAGAAATTATATCCTAGTTTGGATACAAAAATTAGATGTGGATCTGAATTATAGGTACCTAAGAGTAATAAATCTAAAAGGGTGCATTGATCTAGACTCAATAATCACCTAGTGTATGACAACGGGCTTTGTTTCACACTTGGTTTGACACTCCTGGGTGATATGTTTGGAAAATTCACAAGCTCTTTACAAACCATCATGAAGGATTTGAATAATGACTATGAATAACATTGGATAAACCCAAGGTGTCTTAGATTAAAAATAATTTGTCTTGATTTAGACATCCTATAAGTAATTTTTCATGATTATGTGGTTCACCGCTATTATTATTATTTCTGACACTATGATTTCTATTTTATTCAATGTATTAAATCCAAAGAAACTATATTAATTATGAGTGTGACATAAAATGCAGTGATTTTCTTCCTCATCATCCAAATGTTATGGGAGTTAGAATGAAAAATATCATTATTATACTCATACAACTTTCTCAATCCATGAATCATACAGAAATTACAAATAGTAAAATTTGGGAACAAAATTATATTGAGTTATTGATGAGGAAACATCCATATCCTATATTTATTGATCAATGGATTAGTACCACTAAAAAGTTATTTTTATCGAGCGCTTATAACCTGAAAAATTCATTTTGGTTGTCTATCAATTAGAAGGATAAGCGAATTAATGGTGGAATCTCATAAATAATACAAGGGAACATTATAAAATTGACTACATGGGGTGGGATAATTTTGATATCATATTTTTTAATAAGTACTTCCCTTTTATTCTTCATACAAAAATGGATAAGGAATTCCTTTATCTAAACCAAAAGTATGATGAATCTGTTGGTACATATGAGGAAAATTTTACAGGACTTGTGAGGTATAATTTTGACATTATCATCTAACCTAAAATAAAGGTTGATCAATTCTTCAGTGGATTACAACCAAGTATATTAAGTATGTTAGAATACGAAACTTCAATTTATATGAAAAAATAATTCAATTTTCTCTCAAGGTGTAAATAGTGATTGTATTTACCCATAAATCTTGTTGTTTTGATAAGAAAAATAATATAGATTTTATAGGAAACTCTAAAAACCATAGAGAGAAGAATATGATATTTCCTTTATTATTAAAGTGTGGAAGGAAACATGGAGGAAATTTCTTTAATGGGACGGATAAATGTTTTAAGTGTGGAAATTAATCTCATTGGGAAATCTAATTATAAATTGATGGTAAAAATTTATCTAATGATGCCAATAGATAGAAAGCTCTATAGAATGAACTACCCATGCTCTAGTATTTCAAATTAAAGGAGTATAGGAATTATTATAACAAGTTCCCAACTCTGAAGGTTAATGATGATGATCGATATCAATAACATTTTAAGCTGATAGATAAAGGGAAATATCATGCTTCACTATTTCTAAAAAGGGGTGTGATAATGATGTGGTTAAAGGTACACTTATCCTCCACTCTAGAACAATGAATGTCTTATTTAAATTAGGATCTACCTATTCTTTCATATTTCAAGAATTTTATAAGGGTATCAAGATTCCA
This sequence comes from Viscum album, assembly GCA_963277665.1. Lineage (NCBI taxonomy): Eukaryota > Viridiplantae > Streptophyta > Magnoliopsida > Santalales > Viscaceae > Viscum > Viscum album. Next base: position 241,589,862 of record OY728162.1, read on the forward strand.
CCCAAAATATTAGATATAAAATTTTTAGTGGAAACCCCTAATGGTGTGATGATTGCATCTCAAGTATACGATTCCTCTACTGTTGAAGTTTTTGAGAATTTGATTCCATAAAATCTTATCATTATTTCTCTGGTTGAATTTTATGTTATCTTAGGAATGGATTGGATTTATCAATATAAATCCCAAATTAATTTTCAAGGAAGGGAAGTCACATTTGATTTTCCAAAACTAAAACATATCTTCTATTAGTGCGATGATAAATATGAACTTCCAATGAAAATCACATCAACTTTAATGGTTTTGATTCCAATTCAAGAGTTTTTTTATCTTATATGGTTTGGGATAAACTAAACGTCATTGATATGCCTATTGTGTGGGTGGTTTTGATGTATTTCCAAAATACTTTCATAGACTTACACAAAAAGAAGTGAAGTTGAGTTCTCAATAGAACTTGTACCTAGTTCCACGCTTATTTCAAATACTCCTTATAGAATGGCCTTGATTGAGCTTCAAGAATTGAAAAACAAACTCTAGGAGAACCTTGATAGGGGATTAATTTATCCAAGTGTTTCACCTTAGGGTGAAACTATTCTTTTTGTTAAAAATAAATATGGATCGATGTGACTCTATATCGATTATTGGGAGTTGGACAAGATCATGATCAAGAAAAATTATCCCCTACCCCTTATTGATGACTTATTTGATCAATAGCATAGAGCCAAATAAGTTTCCAAGATTTACCTTTATTTTGGATTTCATTAATTAAGGTTCAAGAAATATGATATATCCAAGACCTCATTTTATAAAAGTTATGGACACTATGAGTATATATTTATGGTATTCAATCTTACTAATTCCCTCTCTATATTTATGGATTTAGTGAATAGTCTTTAGAGATTATCTTGATCAATTTGTGGTAGCATTTATAGCTGATATTATTATACATTCAAAGAGTAAGTAGGATCATAAAGATCACTTAAGAATTGTACTGAAGGTCCAATGTAAGGATAAAATATATGAAAAAATTACTATGTGTGAATTTTTTCTACAAAAGGTTTCATTTTTTGGTCATATAATCTCTAGAGAGGGTATATCAGTAGATCAATCAAAAAAAAGTCTATTGAATGTTGTCCCAGACCAACCATGGTGATTTTGATCCATATTTTACATGTAATAGGTAGATATTATCGATGTTTTGTATATAATTTCTCATTATTATCTAATTCACTCACAAATTTGACTTGGAAGGGATCCAAGTTCCTCTGAATAGATGGGTGTGAGTAAAATTTCAATGAATTGAAGATAATATTAGTCAGCGCGCCTATGCTTATATTATCCTCCAATGTAAAAGGGTTTATAAACTATATTGATGCATCTATGTAAGTATTGGGATGCATTATTGTGCATAATGACATGGTTATAGCTTATGATTTATTAAAATTTACGTTTTATGAGAAAAATTACCCAACTCATGATTTGGAATTAGCAGTGGTATTTTTTTACAATAAATATATGGAGGCATTATCTTTATGGAGAAAAGTGCGATATATATACTGATCACAAAATTTTAAAGTTTATATTCATTCATAATGAGTTTAATATTCTCTAAATAATACGGTTTGGGGTGATTAAATATTATGACTAATCAATACATTATTACCCTAGGAAAGAAATCAAGGTGGTTGATGCTTTTAGTCGAAAGGATTATGCAAGCATATCCATTATGAGGATCACAAAAGATCCGATATTTTTAGATATTAGAAGTATGGATTTTGAAATCTAAAAATAATGGGATGAATATTATCTTTCTCAATTCAAAGTTCAACCATATATCCAAGTGAATATTAAAGAGGCATGGAAGGAGGATGTAAAGCTAAAAAAGGTTATAAATATTCTTGAGTTTAACCTTGACCATGATGAAATGATAAGATTCAGGATACATGATTGTGTTTCATCTATACTAGATATGAAAAAGGATTTTTTATAATAATATCATAGTCATTAATTCTTTATTCATCCTAAAAGTATAAATATGTATAGAGATTTGAAAGAGTATTTCAAGTGGAATGGAATTAAGAGAGATATCACAGAATTTATATCCTGGTGGTTGGTATTTCATCAAGTTAAGGCTAAGATATGAAATTAAAAGGGTATTTTATATCCATTACCCATACTATAATTGAAATGGGAAAATACTACCATGGATTTAGTCATCAGAATCCCAAAAATTTCTAAAGGGTATATTGTTATATGGGTTGTAGTTGATCAGCTTACAAATTCAGCATATTTCATCACTATTAGAGAATATTTTTCTCTACATAAAATTTCCTAGATATAAATTAAGTAAGTGATAAGGTTTATTGGAGTACCAAATTCCATTATTTATGGTTAGGATCTGAGGTTTACTGCAATGTTATGGCGAAGTTTTCAGCAAGCTCTTGATACGGAGTTAGGTTTCAGCATTGTGTATCATCCTCAAATAGATATTCAATATGAGAGAAAAATTAAAACCCTATAGGATATGTTGATATATTGTTCTCTATATTTTAAATGTGGTTCGGATCAATACCTTTCTTTAATTAAGTTTTCATACAACAATAGCGTTCACTCGAGCATTCATATGGATCCTTATTAATCCCTCTATAGAAAGAAATGTATAACTCCAATGTACTGAAATTAATTTGGAGAAAAATTTATATTGGGACCTAATATATCTTAAGAAATTAAAATTAAGGTAATATTAATTCAATAATATATAAGGGAAGCATAAATTTTTCAAAAAATATATGTTGAAAATCACCAGAGTGATCTAGAATTTGAAGTTTGTGACAAGGTGTTTCTAATAATTTATCTATGTAAGAAGGTAATGATATTTAGAAATAATAAAAAACTAATCCATAGGTATATCGGTACCTTAAAAATTTATGATCATATTGGGACCTTATCTTATCATTTTGTGCTGCCACCAAATCTCTCCCAATTTCATGATGTGTTCTATGTATCTCTCCTAAGAAAATACATACATGATACTTCATATGTATTGAACTCAGAGGTCATACTATTGGAGAAAGAAATTACTTATGGGGAATATCCAATAGATATTCTAGATTGAATAGAGAAATTTTTAGTAAAAAATTCCATTCACTTGGTTAATGTTTTTTGGTGAAACCACTATTTTGAGGAAGATATGTGGGAACTTGAGGATATGATGAGGTATAAGTATCATCATCTGTTTGTATCAAAGTTATGAAATTTAAAGGGTGAAATTTATTTCAAGGGGTTATAATGTAACATCCATAGTTTTTATGAATTATTTTTTTGAATAAATTAAATTTTTTGACAACTTTGTTTACACACAACACCAAGTTTAGCTTGAATTACATGTGACATTGAGTTTTAACAAACCACACTATATTATTAATATTATTATTTAAATAAAATTGTTATAACCTATCAGTTAAACATAGTGATATGAATAGTAATAAATACATTTTAAATATTAATTATATAATAGTTTTATATAAAGAAAACTTGTTGATAAAAGATAACTTAATTTTTTATAAATACTTTATATGTTTTGAAGATACTATTTTCTCAAAAACAAATTATTTCTTTTTGTGAACAATAATGAAATTAATTTTTTTATACTTTTAGAAAATTATTTTGATAAAATAAAATTCATTTTTTAAATCATCATGTCAAAATTATATTAGGGTGATGTTTGGGGTATTTTCTAAAAAGATTAATTTTTCAATGAATAGTGAAAAATAATCATTTTATCGAAAACGTCATTTTCATTTAAAGAATTTATATGGTTAATTGTTGTTTTAAAAATGGTTTAAATGTAGAATTATTTAAATTATATAATTATTAATCTAATTAATTTCATTTGAATGAATTTCATATTGAATTTTTATATTACAGTTTCCTCTATTAATGAAAATTTTCTCTTTGAAAACCCGCTTTCTGATCTCATCTACAGGATTAATCTTAAATTAAAATTTTTCAATTATGTGGATGGAATTTTAAAAAAAAAATCCATATTTTGAATCACCATAATTTATATTATCTAATAAGATAAAATTAATTTTTTACCATAATTAATAGTAAAAACAATAAAAATTATTTATCGCGGTTAAGGTGAAAATGGGTTTACCATGGGTAAAACAAAAAAGATAAGGGTTAAAAATGATCCAAAACTTTTATACAACCCATTTTATAGGGATTTTTTGAATATATATCTTCTATGATATATAAGGGTTCATTTTGGAGACTTTTTTCGTGAAAAAAACATGTGTACATTTTTTTTCAAAAACTACAAGTGTGTCACTCACCTCACTTATAAAAGGACACCCCTTATCCTCTCTTCTTCACACATAAAAAACACTTCGGTTCAAACAATACATATAAAAATCCCTTAATTAATTCCTATCTATCATCCTATAAGGATTATTTTTCTTAGGAATCCTTTCTAATAAGAATTTAGGTTTAAACCTAAAGAGGCTCTCTAAAGAAGTGGTAAATTCTTAAAATTGCATTTTTGTTTTATTTCTTATTCCACCTCCTTCAAGTAATATTCTATCATGATCATATAATAACAAAAATATATTCTATATACTTTTATATTATGATTTTAATGTAATTTTCTATATTAATCTCCTCTTCTATCAAACGGGATATGAAATCATCATTCGTGTGTACAGCAGACTACCGCCTCATGAACCGATGTTGTTCATTTTCCATCACCACCTCTCATGGAAGGATATAATGATCGAATAAATTTTTATATACGATATACATTATATTATTATACATATTTAATTATTATATCACATACACTTTTATGCATTACATTTTGGGGGAATATGATAATGTCACTCACGTGTAAGGTGAACTGAGGCCACATGAATCGATGTGATTCATTCATGATTTACAAGAAAGGTAATAAGGATGGGTTTATTGAAAATATTTGATACATATGATATAAAAATTATTCTCTAATGTATATTTAATTACTTAAATCTAATAACCTAGAGCTGGTGTCTAACTTTATTACATTAGAATATATACAAATTTTTAATTCCCTAAGTACCAATCAATTTAGAAATTTTGGAGAACTATATACATAAATGATACCAATTTTACATTAGTAATAGAAAATAAAACATAATAAATAAAAAATAAAATTAACTGTATCCCTAAAAACTCATTCTATGAAGTATTCTTCATATCCTGGGGAAAGAAAACAAAATAAATGCAAGATCGAATGCTCAGCAAGAGTTAAGTAAAACATAAGATATCATGAATAAATAATCATAATAAAAATGGTAAGTTAAATAAATGAACACACATTCCATTTATATAACTTTAATTTCATGATAATATAAGTAAAATCAATATGGAAAGGTAAATAACTGAAATTGCATGCTACTTTATCAATGACTAAGAATGAAATGAAACTGGAGATAATATCATAGAAAAAATATCATGGATAAAAATAGTGACTAAATTATTAGTGAAATAAATTCTTAATTATTATAATTCATGTCTCAGGCAGATGATATCCCAACCTTCAAGATCTATCCTCAAGATATTTTAAAACTACTGGATAAAAACCCATCTGATTTGGCCAATTGATTAATCTCATGAGACTACTGTGGAATTGAGGGGATATCTATAATCTGATCCCAATCATGTATTTAATTTATAAATAAATATACATATATTGAATATTTTATTTAATTTATAAACAATTTCCCTTATCATCAATTATCTGTATTAAGTAAAGGATACGGATTTATCAATATTTCCATAATTAATAAAATAACGTTCAAAGTAAACACCATATGTAAAAATAGTATATGGTATGGGGAATAACCATATCCATAATAGAAGAATATTTATTTTTAATATAAATTTAATTTCTAATGAAAATTTATCACAATAAAGTGATTGTTTCAAGAGAAAGTTAACAATCACAAAAGAAAGTGAGATTGCACAATAAGTTGTACCACTTGGTAATTTTCAATCCAAATCCCCTTAATTAAAATTTAAACTTAAAATAGAATGAATTAATAATTAATAATTATATTAATTTTAAAATTTAAATATATACATAATTAAAAATAAATTAGGTAAATAACATTAAAATATTCCTTAATAAAGGGAAATTGAGATGTAGTCCTTTACCTCACACTTCTTTTGGTTGAATGTGATTTAAAATCCAATATTGTGGTTTTAAAATGTCATTAAATTACTAAAAAACCATATTAATATTTTTAATATCATATATGATCCATTTATAAAATAGTATCACCTATTCTTTAATAATATTTCATTATTTTCATTTTTTTAGGTGTTAATCACCTTGTTTTTTCATTCATGATTTATTATGAAAGTTATATTTCTTGTGTATATTATAAATTTCTATCAAATTTCTAATAATAATGATTAAATAATTATAATATTTATACATCAATTATGTTTTTAAAACTAATCATGAAAAATGGTTTTGAGAAATGAAGTATGTTACGATCATGGAGATGGTAGGTCGTACGTACGCATGAGTACCGTTTCCATTTTTCAACGATCATTATGGAAAGGAGGTATGTAATTTTATATAATTATATAATAATATTATTATTAAAAATACCATATTATTTCCTTAAATTTATTTATATATATCATCCATGTGGTGTAGTCATGAAAATAGTGTCATATCGCTTCATGGAGGTTGTAGTCCACACATACACGAATGATGTTATCATTTTCTTTATTGTATGAAATAAAATGATATATTATCTTTTCAGAATGATAAATATTTCATTAATATAATAATTATTACATTTATATCACATATATCCATTAACTTTATCCTTATCACCTTCCATGATGTGTGTTATTGAAATACGAATCGCGTCACTTCACAAGGTGGTAGTCCATTGTACACACGAGAAACGTTATTATATCCCATTAGAAATGAAAAATAAAAAGGTATATATTATACAATTACTCAAGATGTGTAATTATATTATAAATATAATATATATATATATATATACTTTAGATACATCATCATACCCAACTGTGAGAGGTGATAATGGAAAAATAAATGACATCAGTTCGCGAGGCGGTAGCTCGTTGTATACATGAATGATGATTTTGTAACCAATTTTATGGAAGTGGAGATTGTTGTAGGAAATGAACTTAAAATAAAATAAATATTGGTATATTTAATATAATTATGTTATTATATCATCATTTTTTTAATAATAATTGTAGGAGGAGGAGAAATAAGAAAATAAACACGCTCGTTGAAAAACAGTATCTCTCCTTCAGGTAACCACATTAGATTTGCACCAAAATCCTTCCTGGGTTGGATTTTTTTCCCAAAATAAGGATTCTATAATGAGGGTAGGTGATTTTTAAAGTTATTTGGGTATATATTTTTTAAACTAAAACGTTGTGATGGTGTGAAGCATAAAGGAGAGAGGGTGGCCTTTTATAGGTGAGGTGAGTGGCACACTTGTAATTTTTAGAAAGAAAAATGCGTACTCACATTTTTCACATGAACAAAGGGGCCAAAATGGAGTATTATAGAGTAATATAAATTATAAAGTCTAAATATTTCTATAAAATATATTTTATATAGGTTTTTAGGTCAATTTAACCCTTATCTTTGTAGTTCTACCCCTGATAAATTCATTTTTACCTTAACCGTGGTAATTAATTTTAATTGTTTTTACTATTCATTATGGTCAAAAATTAAGTTAACATTATTAGATAATATAAATTTTTCTTATTCCAAATATGGAAAAAAAATTCAAATTCTATTCATAGACGTGGAAAATTATAATTTTAAATTATTCTCAGAGACGTGATGAAAAAACAGGTTTTTAAAGAGAAAATGTTCAAATGTATACAAAGTTTTTATATAAAATTTCAAAATGAAAATGATTCCAATGACATAAATTGGATTAATATATGTATAATTGAACTAATTTTACTTTAAAAAATTAAAAAATATAATTTAACATTATAAATTATTTAAACAAAAAGGTAGTTTTCAATTAAAATTTATTATTTTTCACTATTCATTAAAAAATAAAAATTTTCAGAAAGATACCAAAAATTAAACCTAAGATAATTTTTTTATTAAGATTTAAAAAATTTAGTTTATTTTTTCAAATATATTTTCTAAAATTGTTAAAAACTTATTTTAAATTATGTACACAAAACGCGACTAAACTGTCTTTTAAAAGAAAAAATATTGTTTTTCAGAAAATATTTATTTTTCTTCCAAATGAATCTCATTTTAATTTATAATCAATAAATAAAAAATTTATGCATGAAAACTATATATTTTTCCTAATTTATTTATTCATATTCATAACCTATAATTTAATTTCTATGTTTAAATGGTTGTGTTTATATAATATTTTAATAGAGTGTCATGTTTTGTTTAAAGCTAGTGTTGCATGAATCACAAGTTATTGAGGAAATTAAATTTATTATAAAATAAATATATTATAAATTCTTGGGGTTCTTAATTATACCCTCCTACGAAAATGTTATCATCAAAATTTCATGTATATTACCTTCTAAATATATGAGGGTAGTTCTTCTTCTTAATATCCTCTTATTATCGCATTACTTCCTCCATTTTGTGATTTCTAAAAAGTAAATTTACCAGTAGAGTTTTCAAATTGCTAAAAACATTCTCTATATTATCAAAAACTTGGATGGGTTCTTCATAGTAAGATAGAAAACTTTTCAATTCTATTTCATCACAGTTGAGCACATGTGTTGGGTCTGACATGTACTTTCTTAATAATGTTATATGAAACACATCATGTAATTTTGAGATATTTGGAAGCATTGTGAAATGATAAGTAAAAAATCAAACTCTTTCAAGGATTACAAAGGGCTTGATGTTCCTGGGTATTAGTTTACCTTTCCTACCAAACCTTATAATGTCCTTACATGGAGATACTTTCAAGAAAACATCATCTCCCACATGAAATTCTAAATCTTTCCTCTGATTATCATCATAAATGTTTTGCCTACTGTGAGCTTCTTTATTGTGAGACTAAATAGAATTTACCTCTATTTTTTCCTCTTTAACAAGTTTTGGGCCTACAAGTTTCCTTTCATCAAATTTATACGAACAAGTTGGAGTGTGGAATGTCTTTCTATATAATGCTTTATACGAGACCATTTGAATGTTTGAATGTAAACTATTACTATAGGAAAACTCTAACAAGGTAAATAATGATCCCACTTACCTTGAAATTTAAGTGAGAATGACCTCAACATGTCTTCCATTATATAAATAGTTATTTTGGAATATCCATCAGTTTTAGGATGGTAGGAAGTGCTTAAATGAATCTCAATATCAAGAGATTTTTGAAGACTCTTCCATAATTTTGATATTAAATGGGGGTCTAAATCAGACACAATTGAAATAGGATCAACGCGAATCCTTAAAACTTCATTAATATAGATCCTTATGAGATACTCAAGTAGTAAATATTCTCTTATAGTGACTAAATGTACAAATTTCGTTAGGCGATCATTGATAACCCATATTGTATCATTATTACTAGGAGTATTTTGTATTCTTGTGACAAAGTACAAAGTAATTTCATTACATTTCCATAATGGAATAAGAAAATGTTGCATAAATCCACTAGGATACAATCTCACAACCTTCACTTGTTAAAAAACCAAACATCTAAACATGTAATTAGCAATTTCCCACTTCATGTTATCTAACCAAAAATTTTCCCTCAAAACCCAATACATATTTATACTACCATGGTGTATAGAGAAATTTTTAATATGAGCATCATTCAACAATTTCATTTTTAGATCATTTATATATGTAATGCATAATCTCTTTCCAAATTTCATACTTCCATCATCACCAACAGAGTAAGCTAATTTTCCATCATTCACAGCATTAATTTTCTTCTAAAAGTTCTTATCTTTAGATTGAGAACTTTTTATCATTTATAATAAAGATGGTTTTCGATAATTTGAAAATTGAGTGATGTATACCCTGACTTAATAATTCCCATATCCATATTTTCTATTTACATGGATATAAGATCCCTCTCAATCCTTATTTGGGTCAAAACTCCATGATCTTTCCCGCTCAATGCATCTATTACCTTATTTTCTTTCTTTTGGTGGTAGTGTATTGAGAAATAATAATCCATAAGTATCTCAAGACATTACCTTTTATTCATGTTGAGATCATTTGGTGAAAAGATATATTTTAGGCTCTTATGGATTGTTTATATTTCACATCCTTCATCATAGAGATAATGTCTCCATATCTTCAAAGAAAATGTTACAGGTACCAAACCAAGATCACGAGTTATGTAGTTCTTTTTATGAGTGTAAAATTTTCTTTATTCATATGCAATAACTTTATAATTTTACATTATAAAACAACCAGGTCCCTTATTTGATACATCACTATATATCACAGACTCGTCACTTATAGATAGTAGAGTCAAAATGGAGCATTGAATAATATCCTCTTTATTTCATCAAAACATTCTTCACATTCCATTATCCAAAAAAAACTTAACACCTTTACATGTAATTTTTGTTAATGGGTGATCCAATTGGGAAACATTATGAATGAATCTCTAATAGTAACCTATAAAATAATTGAAACTACATACCACAGTTATGTTCATTGGTATAGGCCACTCTCTAACTTCCATTATCTTCATAGGATCAACTGATATTCCATCCTTGGAGATAATATGGCCAATAAAATAAACTTCTTGAATCAATAAATCACACTTACAAAAATTTTCATATAAATATTGCATTATAAGAGTCTAAATAATTATTTTAAAGTGATTCTCATAGTCCCTATAGATTTTATAAAATATTAAAATATCATCAATGAATACCATAAAAAATAATCACGATATTCCCTAATTACTCTATTCATTATATCCATAAAAATAGAGGGTGAATTAGTCAATACAAATGGAATTAATGTAAACTCATAATGTCTATACCTCATATGAAATGTTGTCTTCATAATGTCCTTTTTCTTTACCCAGAATTGATGATACCCAGAATGAAGTTCAATATTTGAGAAATATTAGGCTCTATGAAGTTGATCTAATAAGTCATCAATGTGAGGGATGGGATACTTGTTCTTTATCATAACAGCATTGATTTTCAAATAATCAATACATGTCCTCATGAATTTAACTTTATTATTAATGAAGAGAATAGAGGCTTCCCATAGAGAAATATTAGGTAGAATAAATCCCTAACCACCCAAATCCTCTAGTTGTTTCTTCAACTCAACCGATCATACATTTCCATTCTATAGGGATTCTTTAATATTTGTCTTAAATCAGGGATTATACCAATGGAAAACTCAAATTTCTGTTATGGGGTATGTATGGGTAATTCCTTATGTAATATATCAATGCATTTCTATACAATATTTATATCCTAAATTTTAAGATTACTATCTCCATCCCAATATTGTTTCTACTATTATTCCCTAAGAATCTCATTCAGTATAGCTACTAGGGGTAGATCAAGATATGAATCAATTGATGAATTCTCTTCTCTAAAGATACAAAATTCTACATCCTCATCACAATTTTTAATTTCCTTCTTCTATTAATAAAATTTTGAATCATATTTGGAAATCCAGTACATACCAAGGATTATATGAAATTTAAAAATATGTATGATAATAAGTTCATCAAATAAATCATGTTTATGTGTCATAAGAGGGACTATCTGACACATCCTTATTACATTGAGACTTCCTCTAGGAGTTTTTATTGAAAACTCACATATTAAATTAAAATAGAAATTCATAATTTTCTTTGGAAACTAGGTAGATATAAAAGAGTGAAGGGATCAAGAATAAAATAAATCATTATCTAAATTTGAAGATAGGATTAATGTACCTACCATTGCATCATTGGGTACTTCCATGTCAACTAAAGTGATTAAAAAATCTTAACCTTCTCCCTTTGGCCTCTTATATGGTAGATTCCCTTAACTATTAGGGAATTAGTTTTCCTAGTGCCATATCTCTATGTTGTGGAATCATTACACATTTTTTTTTTCTTTCTCTTGGTGTTTATATGACCTCTTATTATCTTGATTCCCCTTGAATATATTTATTCTAGAAAATTCCTTCTCAATTTTTATGGAACATAAAACTATTTACTCATAAGATGAAAAGGTTTAAGAGACTAGTTCCCTTCAAATACTTAGCTTAATCCTTTAAAATAATTGGTCAATATTACACTCTGTGTTGTTTATGTAATCCATATCATACTTATCTAACCTTGTAAAGGTATATTCATACTCTGAAACACTTTATTCTTCCTCTTTATTTAAGATAAATAACTTTATCTTTATATCATTCTGTTTCTCAAGAGGGAAATATTTTTCAATGGTTTTATTCTTTAAATATTTTCATTCCATGGGTTCTATTTACCCTTCCTCTCTATTATTCTTGATCAATAACCACCATTGAGCAGTATCACCTTTAAGAAAATACAATGAAAGTGTAACATTTTCCTTTTTGCTACATATCAATGCCATAAATATATTCTCCAGAGACTTAATCCATTTCTTAGCTACTAGTGGATTAGTAATCCCATCAAATGATTGGGTCTTTTGTCCCATAAAGAGATCTAGAATAGGATAATCACATTGTGTAACAGGTTCCTCCATCCTGGAAATTTTATTTTTCATAACCTAATTACTCACAATCCATTTTTTTATATATTATTGAAAATAACTTTGAGGGTAAGTGAGAACCTACATAACTTTCTCCATTACTTTCTCCAGCAGAAGCCACATCCTCACAAACACACATTCCACATTACAGTATCCAATTTCAAAAAAACACAGAACCACCCACCGCACCAAGACTGTCAATTGCACGCTATTTCAAAAATCAAAAGATACCTTTCGCACATCAAATCTCGCAAATCCCGCATCAACAGAGGAAATGTGCCGCCCGAGAAACTCCATCAAGGACCACATCACCGCGTCGCCATCATGATGTCGCCTACTAATCACCGTCCCAACACGTCATCACATCACCCTCATCCGCTCACCAACGTCATAACCTATTTTTTTAAAAGAGTCAATATGGATTGGTTACCCAATCCATGCCAAAAGAAATTTATTAAATGAAATAAAAAACTACAAGAAAATCCCGAGCTGTAAAATGAATACACCATCTTAAACATAGAAAAGACAAACAAAGATATAACTTTATAAACTGGGTAAGAACCATCAAAAAACCAGATGAAGATCTGCATGATCAGCCCCACCGTATCTTCAGCATTCTGGAACTTCAACATCCATTGTAAGATCAACAGTTGTCCAATAATAAATGATTCAATCAGCACATCATCTCACCAATTCCACAACCATATAGGTGCAAGGAAAGACCAGCAGCAAAAATCCAAAACAGAAATTCAGCATTCTGGCTAAATCGAGCTTAAGACAGCACAGATTAAACAGATTTTCAACTGAGAAGAAATTTTGAACTGTGCAAGTGAGTCTCAAACAACAAGAGAAGTGAAGAAAATCCATATACAACACTTCTGATGCAGCAAAGCAGATCCCATCAAACAGATTCCAGAGAATCACCAAGCTTAGACATAGTCAAATGAGCAGGGAAGCACAAAATCAGAGCCCAGAACTCAGGACAGTTTCAAAACAGTCTAGTACAACTTTAAAAAGCTCCAAAGAGAGTAAACATCCAGAGGAAACTTGCAGATTGGTGAATATGCATCCAAACAAGGAATGGGCAAATAGAACTGAGCAATAACAAGAAACCAATTCCAGCTAACATGATCCCAGATAAGATGCAACCCAGAAATCAAAGCATAAATTGCAAGATCAAAATTAGGATAAAGTATATATCAAAGATAAGACCACAATCCTTGAAAGGAAACCAACAGAGCCTCAATTCACGAGGAGGAACCTGTATCAGAACAGTCAGAGTAATCCAGCAAGGGCTCCAGAGGGACTGGTTGGGGAGGCACCTCAAAGTCAGGGCTTCTAGCAGCTAATTATCTTGTGATGATAGTTCTTTCATAATTGACATTGCCTCTATATTTTTTAATTTCCTTGGAAGTTGGAGTGATGAAACCATCCGTGTCCACGATGATTTTTTTACCTTTTCGATCTTTCATATGGAAAAACTCCTCCACCTTGGGTTGGAGAGATTCAGCTGTATGTGCAGCTTTTCTAATCACATGACCACCAGATATTGAGACTTCCTTTATGTTTGGGTGGGTGGTATTATTCTTATTAGCTTCAATATTATCTTGCTGCTTGGTGACAGCAAGAACTTCATTCACAAAGTCTGAAAATTGATGGCAAATTGTTGGAGAATTCAGACCTTCCTTTTCCCCCTCATCACTTTCTTTGATAACACAATCAAGGGAGTTTGCTATATCTTTGGCCACAGGAATTTCTTCATTACAAACTAAATTAGAAGGGAAAACATGGACCAAATCATTTTTGTAAAATCCAAAAGGACCAGCAATGTCCTTATGATCTTCATTACCCTTTATAATCCAAACAGATTTCCAGTTTTTAGGTAAATCAGAATTCATTCCACAGTTGCTTGTGGAATGACCAAGCCTAAGGAATCTTTGACAATAGGCAGGCATACTTTCATATACAATTTTTTGTGAGAAACCAAATTCACCACTTTGAATCCAAATATGGGCAGGCAAATGTTGTGATACATCTATTTCTACACAGATTCGAGCTATTGAAGGTCAAGATAGTAGTTTTGTTGCTGAATCCATTTTCAGGGGGTTGCCAATAAGACTGGAAATGGGGAAAGAGCCTGTTGTTTGAAAAGATGCAACAGCAAATCAGGAAGTCCAACCCAAATAGGCAAAATTGGGGGTTCCAGGTGTGGATCAAAATCTGGAGTCCATTTAAGAATTTTCATGTAGCATCCCCCAACATACCATGTAGAATAAGGAATTTTATCATGCACCATGTGACGTTTGGGTCTAGTCCAATATGTTATTTTTGGAGTTATTACCCCTAGGTACCACTATGCCATAACTATTACACTTTTAGTATACAGACAGAGATTTATTTCTAGGAAAAACCCACATAATCTCTTCCTTAACAAAAAATTAATATGTTCTTCTATACTTATCCAAATATTATATCATAGGGTTATGTTCCCTAATCTATGTTTTTCTAAATCTAATTTCCAAGGGTTCTACTAACCTTCCTATGATACCAACTATAACAACCCGACTCTAGTAACCTAGAGCTGGTGTCTTACTTTATTACATTAGTATAGATACAAAGGATCAAATCCTGAAGGACTGGTCAGTTTAGTATTTTTAGAGAACCATATACATACATGATAACCATTTTACATTTTTAATAGAAAATAAAACATAATACATAAAAAATCAATTTAACTGCATCCATGAAAACTCATTATGAGAATTATTCTTCATATCCTAGGTAAAGGAAACAAAATAAGGGTGAGCTAAAATACTTACCCCCCCGAATGGCCCAAAGGCCTTCATTTTTATTGATTTTTGATAACCCCTATTTCAAGGGATGAGGGGGAACCCTTACAAGGCCCGTAGGCTTAGAGATTACATGGCCTATAGGCTTTTTATGATATTAAATGACCCGAAAGTTTAGGTAAATCAACCAGACTATCTAAAAGAAACAGCCCCTCCCCAGAATTTGTGTCCTGATAATAGCTCTCCACCTTTGCATGACGATCTGGCTAGGCTTCCCGTGCAAGTACAGGCTGGTCCTGATGGCATAGTCATACCCTCTCATTCTAACAAATCCATTTGGTTCTGCTCTGGTGAGTGCACCTTTCTCTGAATACTCTTCTAGGGCTGCTTCTTTTTCTGTTGAGTCTGTCTGGGGAAACTACATTGAGCAAGTGGACTGAAGGCCTTAAGGTGACCTGAAGGCCTTAAAGGTGGGATGAAATCCTTATTGATACGAAGGCCTGGGTGGTCCGAAGGCCTTAAGGACTCTAAGTACAAACCGGTGGCCTAAGGTGAATAGTTCTGGCTATTACATGGCCTGTAGGCTTTTTATGAGATTACATGACCCAAAAGTTTAATGAAATCAACCAGACTATCTAAAAAAACTACCCCTCCCCATCATTTGTGTCGTGATAGTAGCTCTCCACCTTTGCATGTCCATCTTGTTAGGCTTCCCGTGCAAGCATAGGCTGGTCCTGATGGCATAGTCATACCCTCTCATTCTGAAAAATTCATTTGGTTCTGCTCTAGTGAGTGCACTTTTCTCTAAATCCTCTTCTAGGGCTGCTTCTTTTTCTATTGATTCTGTCTGGGGAAACTGCACTGATCAAGTGGCCCGAAGGCCTTAAGGTGGACTGAAGGCCTTAAAGGTTGCTCGAAAGCCTTACTAACATGAAGTCCTGGGTGGCCCGAAGGCCTTAAGGACTCCAAGACCAAACCGGTGGCCTGAGGTGAATAGTTTTGTCTATTATAGTACCGAACAATAACTGCTACATTATTGATACTGTACCTGGAATTATGTCTCTGCCTGGTTTTGAACCTAGGTCTCATGGATGCACTCAAATAGTCCTCACCAACTAGGTTGAGGCTCATCTACTACAAAAAGGGTGCAACATGAGTACTTCCCAGGAAGTCACCCATCTTAATACTACTCTCGACCAAGCACGCTTAACTACAGAGTTCTAATGGGATCTGGTGCATTAATACTGGTGTGATCGCAAGCTAAAATACTTAGTAAGGGTAAAGTATAGTGGGAATATCATGAATCAACAAAAATAATCAACCTGGAAAGGTAAATAACCAAACACACACTCCATTTATATAACTTTACTTTCATTATAAGATAAGGAAAAATCAATATAGAAATGTAAATAACTAATATCACATGTTATTTAATAAATATCTAAGAATGAAATGCAACCATAGATAATATCACAGAAGAAATATCATGGATAATAATAATAAATAAATTATCGATGAAGGAAATTATTAATTATTGGACGTCGTGTCACATGCACATGATACCTCTACCACCAAGATCAATCCTTAATATAGTTTAAAACTAATAGGTAAAACCTCATATGACTGGGAAAACTAATTCACCTCATGAGACTACTGATGCATCAAGGGGAAATCTATAACTAGGCCCCACCCATTTATTTCATGTCCAAATCATTCCTCATATATTGAATAATAAATATAATTCATAAACAATGTTATTTAACAACAAGTATCTATATTGAGTAAAGGATGTAGATTTATCAATATTTCTTAAGTTAATCGAATAAAATTTAAAGTAAACACCATCTGTAAAAATGCTATAATATTTAGGAGATAATCATATACATCACACAAAAATATGGATATTTAATATAAATTTAATTTCTAATGAAAATTTATCATAAGATTGTGATTGTTTCCAATGAAAGTCATCAATCACAAAAGAAAGTGATATTTCACAATAACTTTTACCACATGGTAATTTTCAAGTCAAATAACCTTAATTAAAATTGAAACTTAAAATAACATGAATTATGAATGAGTCATTATATTAAATTTAAAACTGAATTATATAAACCATATAAAATAAATAAGGTTCATAACATTACAATATGCCTCAATGAAGGGAATTGAGATGAAGTCCCTTGCCACACGCTTCATTTTGGTTGAACGTGATTTAACCTCTTATATAGTGGTATTAAAATTTTAATTAACTTAAAAAAGATCCATATTAATATTTATAATATCATATATAATCCTTTTATAACATATTATCACTCCTTTAATTATCATTCAGTATTTTCATTGTTTCGGTTGTTAACCACCTTATTTTCTCACTCATGCTTTGTTGTGAAAGTTTCAGTTATTTTGAATATTATATATTTTCATCATCAATAGAATAATGATCATGAAATGATTATAATATTTATAAATCAATTATACTTTTAAAACTAATCAAGAATTATGGTTTTTATAAATGAAGTACATTACAAACATGGAAACGGTGGGTTGTATGTACGCATGAGTAAGGTTTTCATTTTTCAACGACCATTATGGAGATGGGGTCAGTAATATTTTATATTTACAGAATTATAATAATATCAAAAATAACATATTATTTAATAAAATATACTTATATATATTATCCATGTGTTGTGGTGATGAAAAGAGAATCACATCGCTTCACAAAGGTGGTAGTCCACATGTACATGAACGATGTTATCATTTTTTCAATGTAAGAAATAAAATGATATATTATCATTTAAAAATGATAAATATGTCATATTTATCATAATTATTTCATGTGTATAACATATATTCATTAACTTTAACCTTATCAACTTCCATGTTATGAGTTAGTGAAAGATTAATCACATCGCTTCGTGAGGTGGTAGTCTGTTGTACACACGACCGATGTTATCGTTTCCCCTAAGGAATGGAATGTAAAAAGGTTGTATATGATATAATGAATAAATAGGTATAATTATTTTATAAACATAATATATATACTTTAGATCCATAATCAAAGCCCACCATCATAGGTGGTAATGGAAGAACGAATGACATCGGTTCGTGAGGCAGTAGTCCATCGTACATGCAGTTGATGATTTCCTAACCCATTTGATGGAAGTGGAGACAGTTTTAGGACATTTGATTAACATAAAAAATATTTATATATTTAATATATTTATCTTATAATTTCATAATTGTTTAATAATAATTTAATGATGTGTAGGAAGAAATAAAATAAAGACGCTCCTTGAAGATCATTGCCTCTTCTTCAGGTAACCTCCACAGGTTTACACAAAAAGCCTTCCTAGGTTGTATTTATGCCAAAAATAAAGCTTCTAGGATGACGGTATGGAATTTTGGGAGTTATTTGGGAATATATTTTATGAACCAAAAGGGTATGAAGGTGTGAATAAGAAAGAATAGAGGTGGCCTTTTATAGGTGAGGTGAGTGGCACACATGTAATTTATGAAAAGTAAAAATTCTAACCACATTTTTTACATGCCAAAATGGTCCAAAATGGATTATTATTTATTATTAGAAATTTTAAGTTCTAAATATTTACATAAAACATATTTTAAAGGAATTTTAGGTCAATTTAAATCTTATATTTTTTTTAACCTCCAATAAATCCATTTTTACCTTAACCGCGGTAATTAATTTCTACTGTTTTCACTATTCATTATGGTCAAAAATTAATTTGAACTTATTTAATAATATTAATTATTATTATTATAAGTATTTAATCCATTTTTATAAATTCCATTCACATAAGTGGAATAATTTAATTTAAAATTAATCTCGCAAACATGATGAAAAAGCGGGTTTTTAAAGAGAAAATGTTCAAAAGTTTACAAAGTTTTTATATCTAAATTCAATATGAAAATGATTCCAAGGACCTATATTAGATTAATATATATATATATATATATTTGAACTAATTTTAAATTAAAACCAATTACAAATATAATTTAACATTATAAATTATTTAAATGAAAAGGAAGTTCTCAATTAAAATTCAGTATTTTTCACTATTCATCAAAAAAATAAACCTTTTCCAAAAAATAACAAAAAAAACAAACATAAGATAATTTTTGTAATAAAATTTAAAAAAAATAAGTTTATTTTTCCAATAAATTTTATAAAATTTGTAACAAACAATTTTAAATCATGTACACAAAGCATAACTAAACCAGCTTTTAAAGGAAAAAATACATTTTTTAATGTTTCTTTTTCTTATAAATGATTATTATTTTTATTTTTAATAAATAGATAAAAATTTTAAATGTTTAAAATATATATTTTTCATAATTTATTTATCCTTATTCAAAACATCTAATTTAATGTCTAGGTTAAAATGGTCGTGTTTAAATAATATTTTAATGGAGTGTCGTGTTTCATTTAAACCTGGTGTAGCGTGCATCACAAGTTATCAAAAAAATTAAATTTATTATAAAATAAATATATTTTAAATCCTTTGGGTGTTAAAATAAAAAAAATATCTTACTTTATTTCTTTGAATTCATTGAGAAAATGGAAACATCGTTCATGCGTATGTATAGTCTACTATCTCTATGAATGCTGTATTTCATTTTTTATCTATAACTTGTATAAATCACTCTAAATACATATATATTGAATATATATGATATTTTTTTCATTTTTAACATTTTTTATATAATTTAACATGAACTAATTAATAAAATCAAAAATAAAAAAAAAATCTAAACAGACATGAAAAGTAAACTAGTTATTGCCTGAAACGTGACTTTAACATGGAATTATTAATAAATGGGTAATAAAAGGTTATAAGTAAATTATATATGGTATGATATATATACGCATGATTATTTAATATATATATATATATAATAAACTTATACTTATTATACATGAGTTTTCAACGTGTACGAAGGAACTCGAGAATTAATGTACGGGATTTTTGTCTCACTTTTTACTTTTGTGAGACACATTCCATATTCACCACCTATTTATTTTATATGGTTTATATAATAACCATGAATTTATTTTATGGTTATTATCCTAAATATTATTAGGATTTATATATCCATTTAATTATCTCTATTTTATGGGGTTTATAGTTCAAAAGTTACCAAAGTGGTAAGTGATTTTTGTCTCAATTTTCTTTCTTTAAGACATGTGTCATGTTATGAACATATGTTCTTCCATGAGGTGTATATATAGTCCCTTTGATATTAAACATCATGAATGTATTTACTCTTATTATATTTTATGTTTAATTTAATGTTATTATTTCATGGGGATTATGATTCAATGTTACCAAAGTAGTTAAGTTTTTATGATAAAATCTCATCATTTATCAGGATTGTTTATGATTATGTTTCTGATGATGAAAACTTATGATCCGTATCTCAATAACTTTATGAATTTTATTTTCCTATATTTATTTATAATACATGTTTTCCCTTCATTTTTCTCTCTTTATGTACTTAATATTTCTAAATAATATTTTTAAGAAATATCGTCTTTATTTCTCTCTTCGGTTAAAACTCCTTTTTCTTCCAAAACCATATTTTCATAAAACAATTTCAAAAATGATTTTAAAATTATTAAAATTATTTATTAAAGACTTTTTACCCATTTTAAAATTTTTACAAAAAAATTGAAAGGAATTTTCATTTCATTTTCCAAACAAGGCTTGTTTGGCCTTTACAGAAAATGTGAAATGACTATTTATTTTAACGTACATGGCATGAATGAAATTTCACATTTTCAGAACCATTATTTTATTAAAAGATTAATTTATAATTTTTCAAGGTTATTTTCAAATAAAATTATTTCCATCATATTTTATGGATTTTTAATTTTAAAAATATGATTTTAAAAGAAAGGATATTTTCCTCAAGAAATGTTCCTTGTGATTTTTCTTTCAAAATCATTTTCCATATAAGGTGACATATTTTAATGTTGCTTTTTATTTTTTGGGGAAATGATCCTAGAATACTATTCTTATTATTTATCTAATGGTTTATGTTTATAATTAATAGATATTTATGAAACCCGATTCTCTTCCATGGGTTATACCATGATAAAATGATTAGGAAACCCACTTCTTTTTACATGGGTTATTTTTTGATGAATTGATTAAATGATTATAAAACCTATTTATTTTCCATGGGTTATGTTATAATTAAATTTTTATCAAAAACATTTATTTTAATGGGTTCGAATATGATTAATTTTTTATGATTTTGTGGCACATTAATTTATAGATTATGTGATGGGTGGAACCTATATCTCCCTCCAATGCATTGGGTAAAGATTGATATATCATGAGATAAACAGGGATAAAATTGGGAGTGAGCCTGGTTCAGTAAGGGAATTTATCCACTATGATAGTCTTTGGAGTGAACTTTTACTACTATTATGGTTTAGGGAGTAAACCCATTACACTATGATAGTTTTTGAAATGATCCATGACTACTAAGTATATGATTTTCTATGCTTATGTGTATGCAATAAATCTATGTATTGTGACAATGTTATGTTCTTATAACACATGTTTTTTATTCCTTTATGATTCATGTCTTATGAACTAAAAATTATTTATTCCACAGCTGAATTTTATGATCAATTATATGAAGGGTATGATTTTCAAATGTTATTATCATGTTATCATACCCTTATGCTCATGATATATTGATATCTCCCTAATTTAACCTTACTAATCATTTGAGTTCACCCTTTATTATATTTACTTTCTCTAGGTTATGATGAATTTTATTATGTTTTATATATCTAAAAAGAGTTCAAGTTATGAAGAACATAGTGGGATATGAAATAGCTCACATATGGACTAGTTTCTTAAGTTTCCAAGTTTTCAAAGACATTATACCTATATGATTCTGGAATGGATAATTATTTTATATAATTATTATCCATCTATTAAGATGTAATATTTTTTATGAGAATTTTGGGTCTTTAAATATGGATTTAGTGAAGGGAAAGGGTCCTATGGTTGATGGTATAGTAGGTGGAACTGGAGGATTCAGACATTTTAGGATGGACTTCGAGTGGGACATTGTATATACTTTTATTTACTTTCTTAGACTATACTTATGGATTCTTGTTTATTTTTATTATTATGCCAGGTATTCCATTTTATAGTTTACACATGTACACTAATTTTTTATTTTATTTATTTCATTGTTCATTATTTCTTCTATTAACTCTGATAGAGGGTATAATCTCCATATGGTTCCTCTTGAGACCCTCACTTCTAGTCAACAACCTCTTGCATACGGGGTGACATGAATGAGTTCAGATGAAATTTAGGCTCAGACCCAGTGGTTTAGGTTATAATTTTATATATAAATTTAATTTTATGTTATATAAATAAATAAATTTTTCACTATATATTTTCATATATATGTAGATGGTGGCGTATTTGAGTGGTCCAGAACACCCCATATTTATATCTGGGTGGTTGGGGCTCGATTCCCAGCCATTTTATTTTCTATCCAACAATTAAATTGGGGTCACAGTTGTGTGGGATGACACCAATTAATTTTTTTTGTTTGAAAAATAGATCACACTTTTCATGGTCGGTGTACAAGTGTAACCCCTCCTATCAGCAGGGGAAATGATAATGAAGGGATGATGGTGAGTGGGATTGGTGGTCTTCAACTGAGGAGGTGGAGGTGTGTGAACCTGGAATGCAAGCGTATGGAAGAATGGGTTCTATGGAGGCTACATCATGTGGGGTTAGTATAGTTGTTGATTACTAGAGTAGAAGGTGGCATTCTTGGTTTAATAATAAGGGGACCCGACTACAGTGGTGTTGATGAATGAAATTAGGGCATGCTTTTCACATACTGCGGGAGAAATGTACCTCACCTGACAGAGGGGTGTAAGAGATGGCTGGAACATTTGGAAAAAGAGATGATCACCGATGGTGACAATAGTGATAGATGGGGTTGGCCTACAGACTGACTATATATATAATATATATTATATAAATAAGACTATATTTTAATCTAGACTATCCCTAGGGGGGATATAGTGACCCCGACCCCAGTGACCTGGAGCCGGTGTCTACTTTATTAAATTGGTATAATATATGTGAAATCACATCTTAAATGACCCAATAGTTTAGTTGTCTTGGTAAAATATATACAAACATTAAATTCACATTATATCTTAAAACCTAAAATACCCAATGAATTTTCTTTGAGAATTCCATTATTACCCTTAGTGTATCCCAATATATCAATCAAAAAACACTTCCTTATATCTTGGGAAAAATAAAACTTAAGAAACGGGTGAACTCATATGCTCATTAATGGTAAGTGTATAACATAATATATGAAAAAACAAGGAATAATCAATATTAAATGGTAAATAACTGAAATGCATGTCATTTAATAAATAAATTGACCATAATATAGTAGGAATAAATGATGATCAAATAATTCCATATAAATTATCACATGATATTTAAAACATAACCATGGATATTCTAATTAATCGAATAATCACATGGAATATCAATAATTGAATTCATAATAATGGAATTTATAATTCCAGACATTTGAAACATATCGTTGAGGCCTTGTGCTAAGAAATATAAATAAATTTGTAAGGCCTTTGCCAAATCCCAATCTAGTTTAACTCAGGATACCTACCAATGCATCAAGGGTATGTAGTGGGATTTTATCATCACTTACTAAGTCCAATTCATTCCTTATATACAATGGGTGAAACATAGTCAACATAAACATTTGTATTGAAAATTCAACATATGAAGTGTTAATAATTACCCCAATCAATAAATATAATCATAAAACATTTTGAAAATAATTTTCTTTGAAAATAACCTTTAATTCTTGTAAAATAATTTTTAAAACATTGAGTGGTCATGAAATCAGAAAATTATGTTCATTTCATACACATTAAAACATATATTCCTTTCACATTTTCTATAAAATCCAAATGGAAATTATTTTGAAAATGACGTGAAGATTATTTTAAAAAATAAAAATTCAAAATGGGTAAAACTTTGTTTAATAAATCATTTTAAAAATTTTAAAAAACATTTTTGAAAACAACTTTAGAAAATATGGGTTTTGATGAAAAAGTATTTCTGGCCGAAGAGAGAAATAAAGTCGAATTTTCTTAAAATCATTTTCTTAATAATTTTAAGTACCAAAGAGTGTAAAAATGGTAATATTACTTGAAAAAGTTAATTAATAACCATATTAAAATAAAATTTACTTATTTTAATATATAAATTTAAAATAATTCCCCCAAGGTAAATTTAAACAAAAATATTCTCGAATAATGATGAGATTGTGAAATAAACCCTTACCACTTATGTAAATTTTGAATCATAATCCTCATGAAAGATATAACATTAAATTGACTTTAAATAACATTAATAGAAAAATATTCATGATATAATATATTAAAATTATTTGTATTCACACCACATAAAGGAATAAGTGGTGAATATGGTGTATGTCTCACAGAAGTAAAAGTGAGATGTGAACCCATTACCTCAGGTCTTATATCCTTCGTACATGTTTGTACCTATTGTATAATTTTTTTTATCATGTAATTAATTTATACCAAAACCTTAATCATATTTATAATATCATATATTAACCTATTATAACATTTTACCTCCATTTTTAATAATATATACTTATTTTCATTGTTTTCTCATGCGTGTTTTGTCATAAAAATTCTGGTTCATGTGCATAGGATATATATATTTATATATCATATCCAGAATTACAATAATGTTATAAATATCATATTTACTTAGTATATATATTTTTATTACCATATATGAAAGTTATACATAGAAAATGAATCGCAACGCTTCATGGAGATGGTAGGTCGTACTTACGCATGAGCAATGATATCATTCCCTTAACGATTGAATGGGTAAGGAAGTGGGTTATATATTAATTTTAAAAAATAAATATCATATAATATATACCACATATATTAATTAATTTTATCCTTATTACATTCTATGAAAATCATAAGTTAAAAATGAATCACATCTCTTCGCGAGGCGGTAGTCCGCCGTACACACGAGCGACATTATTATATTTGAAACATAATGGAATGTAAAAAGGGTATGTGTAATATTAAAAATATAAAATTATAATAATAAAATTAATATCGTATACATGTGTTAAATCCATCATTATATCTATCCGTAATATGTTGTGATGGAAAATAAACTATATTGGTTCGTGAGGTGGTAGTCAACCGTACACACAGATAATGATTTCAGTTCCCACTTAATAGAAGTGTAAATAGATAAATATTATTCCATTAACATAATAACATATTATTATATTATATGTAATAGTATTACTATATTGTAAGTGTTAACACATAATTTAAGGTGGATAAATAAGAAATAAAATGAAAGAGCTTTGTTGAGACAATTACCTTCTCTAAGAGAAACCTCCTTTGGATCCCCTCTCAAAAACCCTAGGGATTGTCGTTTGGGGGTAAAAGTTTTTATAGAGTATATATAAGGATTTTAGGGAGATATTTTGCTAGGTTTTCATTGATTAAAAGGTTTTAAGATATTTGAAGAAGTGGGGGGATGGAGATCCCTTTTATAAGTGGATAAAGGGAACCCTCTTGGAAATTTCCCAAAAGAATCCAAAATGATAAGCCATTCACAATTCAAAAGATCCCAAATAACCTTATATTTTTTGTATAAGGTCAAAATATGTCCATAAAATAAGATTTTGATAAGTTTTTAGGTCATTGTTAACCCTTATCTTCTTAGTTTAACCCCACGATAAACTCGTTTTTACCTTAATCGTTATAATTAGTTTTATTTTTCTTCACTTTTATTTTTAGATAAAAAATTAAGTTTACCTTATTAGATAATATAGATTATTCTAATTAAAAATATTTAATCCATTTATCAAAATTTTATTCCCATAAATAGAAAATTTTAAATTAAAATTAACCCCACATACGTAATAAGAATATGGGTTTTCAATGAGACAATGTTCAAAAGTTAACAAAGTTTGTATATCAAAATTAAATATTAAAATTCTTTAAATAACCTAAATTAGATTAATATATATATAATTGAACTAATTTTACTTTAAAACCGATTTAAAATATAATTTAACTTTATAAATAATTTAAAAAAAGGCAGTTTTCAATTAAAATTCAAAAAAAAAATCACTATTCATTAAAAAATTATGCTTTTCAGAAAATTCTCAAAAATTTACCATAAAATAATTTTGATATAATAATTAAAAAAATAAACTTAATTTTATCAAATAATTTTTTTTAAAGTTTATAAAATTAATTTTATCATAAGTGCGCAATAAGCAATAAAATAGTTTTCTTTAAAAAATAATGTTTTTTAAGAAATGTTTCTTTTACTTTAAAATGATTCTTATTTTATTTATAATAAAAATATATCCATTTAATTTTATCTATACATGTTTAAACCATATAATTTTTATAATTTAGTTAGTACTATTCATAACTACTAATTAAATGACTAGGTTATAATGATCATGTATAAATAATAATATTTTAATAGGGTATCATGTTTAAACCTGGTGTTGTGTGCATCGCAAACTATCAGAAAAATTGAATTTATTAAAAACTAAATATATTTTAAAGTCTCAAGGTGTTGTGTTATCTTCTAATATTAGTATTATGTGTCACATATTTTATCAAACATTAAGTCCCTATTTTAAAAATATTAGGGTGTTATATGGGTTATGGACTAGGTTATGCCCTTGAGGAGTGTGTGTGTGTTTGACTATAATAATACTCCCATGCACATAATATATATATATATATATATATATATATTCATATATGTTATTATATGATACGTGTGTGTGTGTTCTTATATGGTATTATATATTTTCATACAAATTAATATATATGTTAATATAAATTAATATACATTTAATTATATGTTCATATATAAATTAATATACATGTTATTATATATTAACATATATGTTATTATATTTTTCACATATATATGTTGAAATATGTTATTATATATTAATACATATGTTATTAATGTTATTATTTATATATGTTAGTATAAATTACTATATATTTCATTATATATTTTATTATATATTCATATATAAATTAATATATATTTTATTATATCTTACATATATATATGTTATCATTTTTCATTATATATTAATATATATTATATATTATTATATATGTTATATATCAATATATAAATTTATAAGTCAATTATTATATATTAAAAGATATATTATCAAGTATTACAAGTATATATATATGTTATTATATGTTATTATTTATATATATTGTAATAAATATATATTTTATAATATATTTATATATCTATATATTATTATATATGTTATTATATGTTACATGTATATAGATATGTCATTATATGTTATTATATAAATGTTATTATAAATTAATATATATTTTATTATATTTTTATATATGTTATTATGTGTTTCTTATTTATTTGTTATTTTATATGTTATTATATATTTATATATAAAGTAATGTATGTGTTGTTATATATTAATATGTGTGTTTGTTATTATTAATATATGTTATTATAAATTAATATATATTTTATTATATATTTATATATTAATTAATATATATATTGTTATATATCAATATATAAATTAATATATTTTTTATTGCCAATAAATATATATTTTATTATATGTTTCATGTATATATGTGTGTATGTTATTATATGTTGTAATATATTTAAATATAAATTAATATATATGTTATTATATATATGTTATTATTTGAAAATGTTATTATAAATTAATATATATTTTATTATAATTTTATATATAAATTAATATATATGTTATTATATATTCATATATGTTATTAATATATAAATTAATATATTAATATACTTATAAGTTAGACACATTTTAAAACGTGGATAAACAAACACAACTAAATTATCAATGATTCTATGAAAACATGGGTAAATTAAAATTCAGTCATGTTTTAAAATTTGGTTTAATTATCCATGCAGCTAAATTAAAGATTATCCATGTTTTAAAATGCTGTTAAATTAGCCTTATTTCTAAGAAAACAAAAATAAATTAAAAACAAGTCATCTATTTTAGAAAACATGGCTAAAATGCAATTAACTGCCTGTTTGTTTTTTGTAGTGTAAGTAATGATATGGAGAGAGCTCCGAAAAGAAAAGTGGACTAGCTTAATGATCATTTTTGTTTTTCCTTTTGTAAGTTGTTTTTATTGCAATTGTGTTGATATTTCCAATATGAAATAAAATTCTTATACATTAAGTGTCACATTCTCTCTTTATGTTTTTGATAATTCCAAAGGTGGAGAAGATTCTTAATTTAAATGTGTTTTGAGAGTTTCTGTATGTTTTCATGTTTATAAGTTTTACTTTGAATTTTGAAATCATTTTCTAGAAAGTTTACTATTTTTTGTTTAATTTTTTTGAATTTAATTTAATTTTGTTTCCCTTATCAAAAAAGTTTTACTCTTAGAACCATGATCCAATAATTAATTTATTTTTATAAGTATAATAATTCTAGTTTATAATTCATGTTAAGTTTGTTTTATGTTTAATTTATATATTTTATGAGTGTTCTATGTAATTGAAATATCGCTACTTACATTGGAGGTTAAGGTAGTGATGGGTTGAAAATAATATTTGTTGGAACTCTACATTACACTAGCACCCACATGTCTTATATCAAAGGTTAAGTCTCTAAACGCAGTGTGACTTAATGAACATTGTGATCCCTTATTTATTTAGTTTAATGGTTTGACTATCAGTTTTTTATTTTTATGTTGTTATGACTTAAATCAAATACTTATCATCTTGTTTTTTGAGGACTAATTATTTGTTTTTAGTTATCAAAAAATTTAAAACTCTACTGATATCTAGTAAATCTATATTTGAGTGAGGAAGAAAAATAATCATAAGAAATAGGTTTCATTAGAGGCCAATATTATATCAAGTGTTATCCTAAAAAAAATTCAACCCAAAACAATAAAATTTGATGTATTTGAAGTTAATCTAAGACATTTACATTGTGTCAATGGAGTATTAAGTGTTGATGTAGAGATTAATGTAATGGATGCGGTGAAAATAATTTGACACATAATACATTAGATATTAATGTTATTCTAAGAAGTTACACAAGACAACATAACTACACGAACACACCATAGAGAGCTTATAAGGGATAGTGAAATCGAGCCAACATATTGTCAAGTCTATCAACACCAAAATTTTATAGCCCTAACAACTTATCAACAACTACTGTGAGAAAACATCAAATAGAAAACACAATATAAAAAAGTTGGTGTGGAATAAATTATCAAGTGAACATAAAATAATTTAATAACTCTTATTTCAAACTCATTAACACTTTATTAAGTTGTTTTCCAGGATCATGTCAGGGACTCAACACAATATCAATAAAATAAATGGGAAGAAAAAATCATTAAATACACCAATGAATATTCCATTATTTAGAAACCATGAGGATATAAATGTTGATTCAAGAATATAGAAACATTGAATATTGGTTGTAAGATCATTGCTTGATGATTCTATAAACTTACAAGGAAATTAAATAGTTAAAGGATGAAAAAATTATCAATTTTAATCTCTACTATTAATCTATTAAAATCATTTGCTTATACATAAATTTGAAATGACTTTTTAGTGTGATCGAGAAGCTACATCTATTAAAGATACATCATGTTATTTCTTGTTATTATTGTTTTGAGTTGTGATTTTTATTTCTTTATCCATTTTTATTTCAATTGTAATCAGTTCATAGTTTTCCCAAAAAAAATAATAACTTTTTATACCTCTAAAAAATATTCAACACTTTGTATTTGGTCCTACTACTTGATAAAAAATAATTGTATTAGTTTTGTATTAGAAAATAAATTTGTAATTGGGTTGTGACTCCCCTAAAAAAAGTTAATAAATAGTATTTTCCATACCTATCAAATAATATATAGTCTATTAAGAGTGGATTAGTTATTACCCGAACCACTATTAAAATATCATTATTCTTCATTTATTGCTTTCTACCATAAATTTTCTTTTATTTTCCAACTCATCCCTACCATTCTTGACATCTGTCCATGAAATAATGTGGAAAAACAAGTTCCTCCTGAGCTAAGTCCTAGATTTCTCCTTAGGTAATACAATTTTGCTTCATGATGATTGATATATGATAGTTTTTCACTCATATAATTCTTGATATACGATGTTTTTTTATTCTCATAGTATTTTTATTATACCTTGTTTCACTTGTGTTTATTGATTATTATTAAGACTCAACTATCCTGGGTCCCACCTAGAACAATGGTAAGTTGAGTGTAACACCCCAAGCCTACCTCCAATAGGCCAAAGTCTAGATACTAGTGTCGAGTAGGCATATAAAAAAATGGGAGGACTTATCCTAATGAACTTGTACACACACATGCATCCAAGTATATCAAAATCATATATAATAAAAAACTATACTAACCCAAGAGGAAACAAAAAAAATTAATAACCTCCAAAACAACCATAGTGAAGTAATATAAATATAACCAAGGTATGAAATAGAGAAAATAATTTCCCAAATAGAAATAAAGGGAGTCTCAATCTAATAATTAGTGAGGAGGAAGGTCCTTCTCGTGATCTCTAATACCCACTACCAACCTACGTTCACCGCCATTGGGTATTGTTAAGATCCAGAAACACATGGCCCTCCAAAGTTAGCATCTAACTATCTATCATCTGCATAAGACAATAAATGTGTGGGAAAATACCATGTAAGGGTGATTATATACATACTTGGTAAGACACCCTAAAAACCAAAAAGGGGAAACAATGGAATCAAATATTCGACATGGACCATGAGAAAAAGAGGAGAGAATAAACCCAAAAAAATAGATATACTCATAGAAGAAACCAAATGAAAATATAGAGGCTCTCAATCTTTATATCCAGCTAAGGATGATGAGTTTTTCTATGAATCCTAATATAATTCTGATTCTAGTAGCCCAATATAACCTTTCCAGATCTATAGTAGTGTCCCCACGCCTCACCTTAGGCACGTCTTAGTTGATAGGACATCGACCTCAGTGGATGACTGGACCTTATTATAGTTTAGGAGATGGTTAACAATGTCACGACCTGTCCCTCGGGGCCCGTGTTGTAACTACCCCAAGCCCGCCTTCCTTAGGCTAGGGGCTGGTGACTAGCACCAAAGGCATAAATTCCTAAAACTCGGAAGGCATTGCCTTTATAATAGAAAATAAACACAAACAAAGTACAAGTGGTAGAAAACACTAAGTAAAAAATATATAAAGAAGAAGTGTTGGAAAGTACAAGGGGCCAGAAATACAAGCCCAATAGGAAAGTACAATTGAAAAGCAAATACAACTAAAAAGGGACAAATAGCTGAAAGGTAGAAGCAGCTCTAGGATCGTCATCTGGGGTTCCTACCTGAAGGGTAGGTACATATATCCTCCTCTTCACTCCACGTCTATTGGTCTACTCTGTGTACCGTCACGCCATGTGGTCCACCCCCGGTTATCATTCAGCCCTGGCTCACTTTCGGCCTCCGTCAGCGATGTCCGTCCTCTGCATCCAACACAACGAGGTGCGAGCATGGCCTGTGCAGGGGTGAGTATAACAATACTTAGTAGGGACCCTGAGACACTCAATTTATCACAAAATCCAACAAGGATAAACCACAAAGTATGATTTCAATGGATAACAATTACTTAGTTATATGCCCATACATATACCTAAGTTATCAAGTAACCCATCTCAATCATGAGGAAAACACAAAGGTCGTTGACTCAGCTCAAACCAATATTTTAATTAATGAAACCACGGCTGCTGGAGAACTCCTCCATTATCGAGTACAGTGGCCCTGTCATGACTCTGAGGTGCTACTCACTAACCTTGGACTGCTGAGGTAATCCTCTGGTCGAGTACCGCGGTTCTGCTGCCAAACCAGGCGCTCAGTCCGTTGTGGTTCTGTCTCCAAACCGGGCGATCCCCCTAATAGACTACAAAGGTACTCCTCCTATCGAGTATTGTGGGTCTTCTTCCAACTACAAGGCACTCCTTCTGCCGTGGGTTTTCTGCCAAACCGGGCGCTCCGTCCACTGGGCTAGTCGAATCACTCCGAGTCGAATCAGTCAAGCAGTCGTCAGGTCTACAGCTACTAGGTCTCCGTACTCCGTCTTCTCATCTCTGGGAGGTTCTGTTCCATGATCAACTGGTCGATACTCCAAGTGTCATGAGGTCTCATGTGGAATTATCTCAAAGGACTGCCACATCATAGTGGTCTCAACGAAATAGAAAGCACATCAATTGGACGCCCGGTCTGTGAGTTATTAGCATTTTAGTTCCGGGACCCGGTTGGATTCGTGTACAAACCAACCTGACCATAATTCAACTATACCATGAACTCCAGTGGGGCACACTCAAAAGGACGTTTATGCTCCAAGAATATCAGCGCCTCTGACGGTTCATCAAACGGACGTCTGGTGCCAAAGATATGGCCAAAGCAAGCAAAGGGGTCAGCAATGGGCCCGGGTCCGGTCTGACCCGGTCGGACCGACTCGACCCAACTCAGTCCTGGGCCGACCTGGTCTGGGTCAACCGGTCAGACTCACTGGGTCTGACCCATCCCATTAGGCGGGTCAGCTTGCTAAGTTTTGACCCGGTCCACTAGGCCCGGCCCAGCGCACCGTGAGGGTGGTTCGGCCCGATAGTCTCCACGTAGGCGGCTGAGTAACTCGTCCTGGGAGACCAGTCCGGTTTGGCCAACGACACCACGGGGGATGTTGCGGTTCAGATCGGGAGTCCGGTGGCCAAGAGGCTAGTAGGCAGTCCGCGCGGGGCGCGGGCAAGCCGGCTGGTCACCGACAGGCTGCGGGTGCACCGGGCAGGGTGTTGGCGCGCCGGGCAGGTCGCGTGGGTGCCGGGCAGGGTGTTGGGACACCGGGCAGGGCACCGGGGCCCGGGAAAGCCACGGAAGGTGCACCGGGCAACACGCGGGGGCACCGAGCAGCACGCCAGGGCACTGGGTAGCAGCACGGAAGGCACCGAGCAGCGCGCCAGGGCACCGGGCAGTGGCGCGGGGCACCAGGCAGCGGCGCGGAGGTGCCGAGCAGTGCCCTAGGGTGCCGGTCAATGGCGCGGGGCCACCGAGCAGTGGCACGGGAAGCCGGCCAGCGGCGCGGGGGGCGTCGGGCAGCGGCGCGGGGCGCTGGGCAGCGGCGCGGGGCCAGGCAGTGCGCGGAGGTTGCGGGTAGCGTGGCCTTTGATCTCCATCTTCGTCACTATCGCCGCGTGTACCGCCTCTGTCGTCATCAATCAAGAACAAGCAAAGGGGAGAGGGTCAGGTCATGTTCGTGCAACCCAAACCCTCCTTGTTACAATGATAGCATTTGTCAACAAAGTGCTCAACAAATGACGAAGAATGTAGGTTTAAACTCATACATAAATTAACTCAAAAATCCCCCTACCTCACTTGTCGTTCATCATTGACGAAGTCGCGGGAAGCGGGCGTCGTTCCATTGATGTCGAAGGAAGAAGAGCTCGAAGAAGACTAGTCGAGATGACGTCATCGGTGTTCTTCATGGGCGGCAGTGCTTCCCTTTCTTTCCCCGGTTGAAGAAGGATGAAGACGACGTTCATCGTTCTTCGTTCTTCGTGGGTGACGGTTCTTCGTTGGAGGAATAATTCTCCAAGGGTTGGGCGTCGTGTCTCTTTGTCAGTGTTTCACCGCTTGAATAATTCATCCAAAAACCTTTCCCCAAGATTCCTTTATATAGGAGAGGGGGAGAGGTAAGTA
Source organism: Viscum album (assembly GCA_963277665.1). Taxonomy (NCBI): domain Eukaryota; kingdom Viridiplantae; phylum Streptophyta; class Magnoliopsida; order Santalales; family Viscaceae; genus Viscum; species Viscum album. Next base: position 241,624,331 of record OY728162.1, read on the forward strand.
ACCATCGTGGAATTTATGATGGTTCATTAATTAGGAACCTTACTAATTTCCAACGATGTGGTTACTTAATTTAAAAACGGAGAAAAAATTAATTGGATCCACTAAAATAATTGAACGAGAGGTGGCACACTTAATTTTGAGGATGTTAAGAGGCTCTCTATAATTAATTTAGGGGCACTGGAAAAATTAATTGGCACGCACGTTGGTGAAATTAATTAGCACGCGCATTGGCTCAATTAATTGGTACGCGTGTTGGCACAATTAATTGGCACACGAGTTGGCACAATTAATTGGCACGCACGTTGGCACAATTAATTGGCACATGTGTTGGCACAATTAATTGGCACGCGATTTGGCACAATTAATTGTGCAGAGAAGGTCAAGGGCTCTCCCTCATTAATGAGGGAGAGTGGAGAGGTTTCATCCTCCACCATTAATAGGGGTCGGGTGGTCCCCACGTTGTAACCCCTCGTGGGATGTTAGGGTGTGGCGGTCCCACCCCCAACTTCCAAGGGGAGGTTCCAACTAACCGCACACACATGGTGGCTGGAATAAAATAAAGTGTGGCTACACTTTATTTTATTATTATTATTTTTTAAAATCCAAAAACTAACTTTTAAACTCGATAGAATACAACTGCGGTGAAGGTCTCACTAAGCAATTATCGACGCTGCGAGTTCAATGGTGCCCTCATATTTCCATTCCCAGCATCGGTTCAAAAGTTATAAAAACCCGCTCGTACGTTTACCAAACGTACCGAAACAAAACTTCATAAGTTGATTCCGGACACACCGAGCCTCGGAATCAAGCTCCGTCAGAAATTTCGGGCTCGTAAAATTCCCATGTATTTAAAAAAAATCACGGGAATTCCAGTTCATTACATTCTCCCCACCTTAGGGCTTTATGTCCCTGTAATCTAAAACTCAAACTGAGGGAACAAATGGGGGGTACTGAGCATGCATATGAGCCTCCTGCTCCCATGTGCTCTCCTGTAGGTTCCCGTGCTTCCAGTGAACGCGCACCAGAGGTATCGATTGTCCACGTAGGACCCGCTCTTGTCGATCAACAGTCTTCACTAGAACCTCCTTGAAAGTCACCCCATCATCGATGTCCATCTCCCCATGATCGATGATGTGGTATGGGTCATGCACGTATCTCCTCAGATAGGATACATGGAAGACGTCATGCACCCAGTGCAACTGAGTTGGAAGAGTTAAGAGGTAATCCACCTCGCCTACTCTACTGAGGACCTAGAAAGGTCCGCTAAATCTCAAGGATAGATTTCCGCCTCGACCAAATCTCCATAGACTTCGTAGAGGTGAGACCTGTAAGAAGACGTGGTCGCCATCCTCAAACTCCAGAGGTCTCTGTCTCCTGTCAGCATACAACTTCTACATGCTTTGTGCAGTCTTCATCCGCTCCTGGATGATCTGCACCTTCTCCATGGTATCCCGTACCATCTCTATTCCCACTAGTGCTGACTCCCCTAGGTCTGTCCAGCACAGTGCCAATCTGTAAGGTCGTCCGTACACTACTGGAATATTACCCTTTACCAACAGTTCAAAACCATTGGTAAAGGCCTTGAAACCGTTTGTATATAGTATACCAATGGTTCCCTCAACCGTGGGTGAGTAAGGCATGACAATAGGCCTATACCAACGGTTCTGTGAAAACCGTTGGTATAGGTGTCAAAATAGGAGGTATACCAACAGTTTGTACAAACCATTGGTATATGTGTGTAAAAGTATAACATATACCAATAGTTTGTAAAACCATTGGTAAATGTGTGTGACACCTCTACCAATGGTTTATAACCGTTGGTATAGAGGGCATATTCCAATACATAAGGCTATACCAACGGTTTGGTTATAACCGTTGGTATAAACCTATACCAACGGTTATAAAAAACCTTTGGTATAGCTTATATAATAGTATATATACCAACGATTATAGAATCATTGGTACAACCTTATATAATATTATTTATACCAACGGTTACAGAACCGTTGGTATATAATTGCACAACTCCACAGCAGCAGGCCTCTCTCCCCTCTCCAGACCTGCAACAACACAGCAACCCCTCTCCACACCTGCATCAACACCAATATATAATCCCCATCCAATGTATTCAAAATTTAGAATTCATTCCAGAATTTAGAAATTTAGAAATTTAAATGAAAAACACCCATAAGAGAAAACGCATACATGTTATAGGAAATGCAATAACACCAATAAGAGTATTCCAAATTTAGAATTTATTCCTCACTCAAACCACAACACCAACACACATAAGAGTATTCAAAATTTATAATTCATTCCTCACTCAAACCACAACACCAATACACACAAGAGAAAAAACCTACATATTATAGGAAGCACATGGGGTGTTTAGTCATGGTATTGGGTTGAGTATCTTAAAACCAACAGAAAAACATGGGTAGTGTGGTAAGGATCATGATACCCCTAAGATAGAAAATGGTAGTACTCATGTTCTTAGACCTAGGATGAGTTATAGGAAGCACATGGGATGTTTATATTCTTCTAATGATTATGTATCCATGTATAAATGGTTCCTGATGTGTTAGTGGGAAACATTGTCCAATCTAGACATATGAGATGGGTTACCAGAATAGCCTACATGTTTTTCATATATTTTTCAATTAGAATAACGGGGTATGTGGCTAATTGTAATTTTCTCTCCTGGGTGTGATGTGAGATGAATCCCCATCTTCGGTAGTGGGTATGAATATTCAATTAAGTCGTTGGTATTGGGTTCCCAAAGGGACTTTGGTTTGGTCATAGAACCCACTGTTTGAGGATGGGATTGAGGTGATCCATGGGGCTATGGTGTCACCATATGTATTCCTCACCATTGGGGTATTTTTATGAGACTTTGAAACTTATTTTTCAAGAATCTATGTGTATACTTATTGACTAATTTGTTATATGGTATGCTTGAGTGTTCATAGGTTTCATATGAAATCACTCTATGATATTTATTTGTTGTAAGTTATTGTATAGAATGAACGACCCGTGATTGAGAATTAGAACATGAGTGTTGGTGCATGTTCATTATGGAATGTTGAGACTCATTCCTAATATAATTCATGATTTTCTATATATATTATAACCCATTGTGTTTCAATCTATGCCTCGTGAATATTTTCTTCTAACAACATATGACCAATAAACCATATTTTATTTTTTATCCCTTAATTTCAAGAATCTTTGTGTAGCCTTGTGAAGATTTTCCGTATGTCAGTTGTTGTTTTCACTTAAAATGTTGTCTGTTTCAAACAAAAGTGAGACACTTTGAGTGATACCAGTCACAACGTGCCTCGGATTAAGGTTGGGTTGACTCATACCCATCCCAAATGATCCATGGATCATTGTGTGGGGGGATTTTTGGGGTGGCGGCTGTCTGGGGGGGGGGGGGTTCGGTGGGGGGGGCTGTCTAGGGGGGCTGTGGGGGGCTCTCTGGGGGTGAGGGGGGCTGTCCGGAGTGCGTTTTTGGACAGTGTGGTCACACGACACCTCCGATTAATGTGTCGTATGTCCGAAAATTTCACAATTTAGTCACCCTTTGTTTTTGTCCGATTTCATGGCATTCCGAGGTCGTTCGGCCGGTTTCGACAACCCCACGCACACGTTTCAAGAGCACCGAACACCTAAAAAACACATATTTAGCCGTGCCACGCAAACCGCACATCTGAATGATGTTTTGTCTCCTTATACACCTCACGAATAATAATTAGGGTGTTTTTGTGTGATTTCAAGTCATTCTGATGTCGTTGGGCATGCATTTGACCGTAAAACCTATGTTTTGGCCACTTACGACACGCCGAGTGCGTTTTTGGATAGTTCGGTCACAAGACACCTCCGATTGATGTTCTGTCTGGCTGAAAATTTTACAATTCACTCACCCTTTGTTATAGTCCGATTTCATGGCATTCCAAGGTCGTTCAGCTGGTTTCGACCACCCCACGCACGCTTTTCAAGCGCACCGAACACCTAAAAAACACATATTCAGTCGTTCCACGCAAACATCACGTCTGAATGATGTGCTGTCTCCTCTTACACCTCACAAATAATAATTAGGGTGTTTTTGCGTGATTTCAAGTCATTTTGATGTCATTCGGCATGCATTTGACCGTAAAACCCACGTTTTGGCCATTTAGGACACGCGGAGTGTGTTTTTGGCCAGTGCGGTCACACGACACCTCCGATTGACGTGTCGTCTGGCCAAAAATTTCATAAATCACCCACCCTTTTTTTTGTCCAATTTCATGGAATTCTGAGGTCGTTCGGCTGGTTTCGACCACCCCACGCACGCTTTTCAAGCGCGTCGAACACCTAAAAACACATATTCAGCCGTGTCGCGCAAACCATGTGTCCGAATGATGTGTCGTCTCCTCGTACACCTCAAAAATAATAATTAGGGTGTTTTCATGTGATTTCAAGTCATTTCGATGTCGTTCGGCGTGCATTTGACAGTAAAACCCATGTTTTGGCCATTTAAGACACGCGGAGTGCGTTTTCGGCCTGTGCGGTCACACGACACCTCTGATTGATGTGTCATCTGGCCGACAATTTCAAAAATCACCCACCCTTTATTGTCATCCTATTTCATGAAATTCCAAGGTCGTTCAGCTGGTTTTAACCACCCCACGCACGCTTTTCAAGTGCGCCGAACACCAAAAAAACACATATTCAGTCGTGTCATGCAAACTGCGTGTCTGAATGACGTGTCATCTCCTCGTACACCTCATGAATAATAACTAGGGTGTTTTCGTGTGATTTCAAGTCATTTTGATGTCGTTCGACATTCATTTGACCATAAAACCCATGTTTTGGCCAGTTACGACACGCCGAGTGCGTTTTCGGCCAGCGCGGTCACACGACACCTCTGATTGATGTGCTGAATAGCCAAAAATTTCTTAAATCACCCACCCTTTTTTGTCCGATTTCATGGCATTCTGAGGTCGTTCGGCCGGTTTCGACCACCCCACGCATGCTTTTCAAACGCGCCTAACAACTAAAAACGCATATTCAGCTGTGCCGCGCAAACCACATGTCCAAATGACGTTCTGTATCCTCGTACACCTAACGAATAATAATTAGGGTGTTTTCGTGTGATTTAAAGTCATTCTGATGTCGTTCGGCATGCATATGACCGTAAGACCCATGTTTTGGCCATTTATGACATGTGGAGTGCATTTTCGGCCAGCATGGTCACACGACACCTCTGATTGACGTGTCGTCTGGGCAAAAATTTCACAATTAACCCACCCTTTGTTGTCGTTTGATTTCATGGAATTCCAAGGTCGTTCGGCCAGTTTTGACCACCCCATGCACGCTTTTCAAGCACGATGAACACCTAAAAAACACATATTCAGTCGTTCTTCGCAAACCGCGTGTCCGAATGACGTTTCGTCTCCTCGTACACCTCACGAATCATAAGTAGGGTGTTTTCGTGTGATTTAAAGTCATTCTGATGTCATTCGGCATGCATTTGACCATAAAACCCATGTTTTGGCCATTTACGGCACGCCGAGTGCATTTTTGGCCAGCACAGTCACACGACACTTCTGATTGACGTGCCATCTGGCCAAAAATTTCACAATTCACCCACCCTTTGCTTTCGTCCAATTTCATGACATTCTGATGTCGTTCGGTCGGTTTCGACCACCCCACGCACACTTTTCAAGCACGCCGAACACCTAAAAACACATATTATGTCGTGTCGTGCAAACCGCGTGTTCGAATGATGTGTCGTCTCCTCATACACCTCACGAATAATAACTTGGATCTTTTCGTGTGATTTCAAGTCATTATGATGTTGTTCGGCATGCATTTGACCGTAAAACCCATGTTTTGGCCATTTACAACATGCTGAGTGCATTTTCGGCCAGCAATGTCACCCGACACTTCCGATTGATGTGCCGTCTAGTCGAAAATTTTACAAACCACCCACATTTTGTTGTCGTCCGATTTCATGGCATTCCGAGGTCGTTCGGCCAGTTTCAACCACCCCGCGCACGCTTTTCAAGCGCGTCGAACACCTAAACAACACATATTCAGCTGTGCCACACAAACCGCATGTCTGAATGACGTTTCATCTCCTCTTACACCTCACGAATAATAATTAGGGTGTTTTCGTGTGTTTTCAAGTCATTCTGATGTCATTCGGCCTGTATTTGACCATAAAACCCATGTTTTGGCCATTTACGACATGCGGAGTGCGTTTTCGGCCAGCGTGGTCACACGACACCTCCGATTAATGTTCCGTCTGGCCGAAAATTTCACAATTCACCCACACTTTGTTTTCGTCTGATGTCATGGCATTCCGAGTTCATTCGGCCGGTTTTGACCACCCCACGCACGCTTTTCAAGCACGTCGAACACCTAAAAAACACATATTCAGTCGTGCCGCGCAAACCACATGTCTGAATGATGTTTTGTCTCCTCTCACACCTCACGAATAATAATTAGTGTGTTTTCATGTGATTTCAAGTCATTATGATGTCGTTCGGCATGAATTTGACCGTAAAACCCATGTTTTGGCCATTTACGACACGCCGAGTGTGTTTTTGGCCAGCGCTGTCACATGAAACCTCTGATTGACATGCCGTCTAGCCGAAAATTTCAAAATTCACCCACCCTTTTTTGTCGTCCGATTTAATGACATTCTGAGGTCGTTCGGCTGGTTTCAACCACCCCACACACGCTTTTCAAGCACGCCGAACACCTAAAAAACACATATCTAGTCGTGTCATGCAAACCGTGTGTCTGAATGATGTGACGTCTCCTCGTACACCTCACGAATAATAACTACGGTGTTTTGGTGTAATTTCAAGTCATTCTGATGTCGTTCGGCATGCATTTGATGGTAAAACCCATGTTTTGGCCATTTACGATACGCCGAGTGCTTTTTCGGCCAACGTAGTCACACGACACCTCTGATTGACTTCCCGTCTGGCCAACAATTTCAAAAATTACCCACCCTTTTTTCGTCCGATTTCATGGCATTCTGAGGTCGTTTGGCCAGTTTCAACCACCCCACGCACGCTTTTCAAGCGTGCCGAACACCTAAAAAACATATATTCAGTCATGCCACGCAAACCGCGGGTTTGAATGACATTGTGTCTCCTCTTACACCTCATGAATAATAATTAGGGTGTTTTCGTGTGATTTCAAGTCATTCTGATGTCGTTCAGCATGCATTTGACCGTAAAACCCATGTTTTGTCCATTTACGACATGCGGAGTGCGTTTTCGGCCAATGTGGTCACACGACACCTCCGATTGACGTGTTGTCTAGCTAACGATTTTACAATTCACCCACACTTTGTTTTCGTCCGATTTCATGGAATTCTGAGGTCGTTCGGCTGGTTTCAACCACCCCACGCATGCTTTTCAAGCACGCCGACCACCTAAAAAACACATATTCAGTTGTAATGTGCAAACCGCACATCTGAATGACGTGTCGTATCCTCGTACACCTCACGAATAATAAGTAGGGTGTTTTGTGTGATTTCAAGTCATTCTGATGTCGTTCGACATGCATTTGACCATAAAACCCATGTTTTGGCCATTTACGACACACCGAGTGCGTTTTCGGCCAGCGCGGTCACAAAACACCTCTGATTGATGTGTCATCTGGATGAAAATCTCAAATTTCACCCACCCTTTGTTGTTGTCCGATTTCATGGCATTACAAGGTCGTTTGGTTGGTTTTGACCACCCCACGCACGCTTTTCAAGTGCGCTGAACACCTAAAAAACACATATTCAGTCATGTCACGCAAACTGCATGTCCGAATGATGTGTCGTCTCCTAGTACACCTCATGACTAATAATTAGGGTGTTTTCGTGTGATTTAAAGTCATTCTGATGTTTTTTGGTATGCATTTGACCGTAAAACTCATGTTTTGGCCATTTACGACACGCGGAGTGCGTTTTCAGCCAGTGCGGTCACACGGCACCTTTGATTGACGTACCGTCTGGCCAAATATTTCACAATTCACCCACCCTATGTTGTCATCTGATTTCATGGAATTCTGAAGTTTTTCGGCCAGTTTCGACCACCCCACGCATGCTTTTCAAGCGTGTCGAACACCTTAAAAACACATATTCAGTCGTGCCGCACAAACCACGCATCCAAATGAAGTTTCTTCTCCTCATACACCTCAAGAATAATAAGTAGGGTGTTTTTGTGTGATTTCAAGTCATTATGATGTCGTTTAGCATGCATTTGACCATAAAACCCATGTTTTGGCCTTTTACGACACACCGAGTGCGTTTTCGGCCAGTGCGGTCCACAATGCCTCTGATTGACATGTTGTCTAGCCGAAAATTTTACAATTCACCCACCCTTTGTTGTTTTTGTTCGATTTCATGGAATTCCGAGGTCGTTCGGCTAGTTTCAACCACCCCACGCACGCTTTTCAAGTGCGTCGAATACCTGAAAAACACATATTCATCCCTACCGCACAAACCGCGCATCCGAAAGATGTGTCGTCTCCTCGTACTCCTCAAAAATAATAACTAGGGTGTTTTCATGTGATTTCAAGTCATTATGATGTTGTTCGGCATGCATTTGACCGTAAAACCCATGTTTTGGCCATTTACGACACGCCGAGTGCATTTTCGGCCAGCGCGGTCACACGACACCTCTGATTGACGCATTGGCTAGCTAAAAATTTGAAAAATCACCCACCCTTTTTTGTCGTCCGATTTCAGGGAATTTTGAGGTCATTCGGCTGGTTTCGACCACCCCACGCACGCTTTTCAAGCGCACCGAACACCTAAAAAACACCTATTCAGCCGTGTCGTGCAAACCGCGTGTCTGAATGACGTTCTGTATCCTCTTACACCTCAAGAATAATAATTAGGGCGTTTTCATGCGATTTCAAGTCATTCTGATATCGTTCGGCATTAATTTGACCGTAAAACCCATGTTTTGGCCATTTACGACACGCCGAGTGTGTTTTCGGCCAGCGCGGTCACACGACACCTCCAATTGATGTTCTTTCTGGCTGAAAATTTTACAAATCACCCACTCTTTGTTTTCGTCCGATTTCATGGTATTCCGAGGTCCTTAGGCCGGTTTCGACCACCCCACGCATGCTTTTCAAGCACGCCGAACACCTAAAAAACACATATTCAGTCATGCCGCGTAAACCGCACATTCGAATGACATTATGTCTCCTCGTACACCTCAAGAATAATAAGTAGAGTGTTTTCGTGTGATTTCAATTCATTCTGATGTTGTTCGACATGCATTTGATCGTAAAACCCATGTTTTGGCCATTTACGACACGCGGAGTGCGTTTTCGTCCAGTGCGGTCACACGACACATCCGATTGACGTTCCGTCTAGCCTAAAATTTCAAAATTCACCCACCCTTTTTTTTCGTCTGATTTCATGGCATTCCAAGGTCGTTCGTCTGGTTTTGACCACCCCACGCATGCTTCTCAAGCGCGCCGAACACCTAAAAACAAATATTCAACCGTGCTGCGCAAACTGCGCGTCCAAATGACGTGTCATCTCCTCGTATACCTCATAAATAATAATTAGGGTGTTTTGTGTGATTTCAAGTCATTATGATGTCGTTCGGCATGCATTTGACCGTAAAACCCATGTTTTGGCAATTTACGACAAGCGGAGTGCGTTTTCGGCCAGCGCGGTCACACGACACCTCCGATTGACATGTCGTCAGACCGAGAATTTCAAAATTCACCCACTTTTTGTTGTTGTTCGATTTCATGGTATTCTGAGGTTGTTCGGCCGGTTTCAACCACCCCACGCACGCTTTTCAAGTGCACCCAACACCTAAAAAATAAATATTCAGCCGTGTCGTGCAAACCTCACGTCCGAATGACGTGTTGTATCCTCTTACACCTTGCGAATAATAATTAGGGTGTTTTCGTGTGATTTTAAGTCATTCTAATGTCGTTCATCATGCATTTGACCATAAAACCCATGTTTTGGCCATTTACGACACATGGGGTGCATTTTTTGCCAATGCGGTCACACGACACCTCCGATTGACGTGCCGTCTTTCCAACAATTTAACAAATCACCCAACTTTTGTTTTCGTCCAATTTCATGGCATTCCGAGGTCATTCGTCTGGTTTCGACCACCCCACACACGCTTTTCAAGTGCGCCTAACACCTAAAAAACACATATTCAGTCGTGTCGCGCAAACTGCGCGTCCGAATGACGTGTCGTCTCCTCTTACACCTCAAGAATAATAACTAGGGTTTTTTCGTGTGATTTAAAGTCATTCGGTTGTCGTTCGGCATGCATTTGACCCTAAAACACGTGTTTTGGCCATTTATGACACGCCGAGTGCGTTTTCGGCCAGCGCGGTCACACGACACCTCTGTGGGGCTGTCCAGGGTGTTGTCCGGGGTCCAGGGAGGATGGTGGGGGGGCTGTCTGGGGGGCTATCTGGGAGCAGGGCCTGTAACGCCCCGACCCCAGTTACCCAGAGTCGGTGCATTATTACATAATATTGGCATGATCACAAGAAAGATCAAGTCTTGAAAGACTAATTAGTTTAGTATCCTTGGAATAACTAGATACATTAATAAAGTTTACATTACATCATAAAATGAAAACTACAACAATATAGTCTCCATATTCCACACTCTTATCCCCTCATACTATCCCTGCAGGTCATTAATAAATTACTTCTTCACATCCTGGGAAAAATAAAACATAGAAAAGGGGTGAGCTCAAATTCCCAGTAAGGATAACAATATAGCGGAAACTTTCATAAATAAGAATAAACATTTAAGGCAACGTATAACTAAAACAAATGACTTTTAAACTTGAACGTCAACATAGTATGGCAAAAATAAAATGAAATAATTCCATTTACTTATTCACATGGATATTCTACTAATCAAATAATCACATGCATTATTAATAACCACTTTCATAATGATGGAATGCATAATGCCAGACTGTCATAACCACATAGCCAAGGCCTCATTCCAAGACTACAAATAAGATTTTTTCAAATCCTTGTTCCAAGACACTAGTTTGTCTCATGAGACCTACCGATGCATCGAGGAGATATAGCGGGCTCCACCCGTCACATATTAAGTCCAATGCATTCCCCTATGAAAAGGTTTAAACATAACATAAACATTCATATTAAAACTAGCATACGAAATGTAAATACTTCATCCATAAACCATGAATGGTATATAAATAGCACATCAATAGTCAAACATATCACAAAACCTTCAATACATTATAAAAGTTTTGTATCATAATAAAACAACTTCAAATAAGCGTAAAATCCATCAAAGGATGTTGACATAGATGAAATCAAAACTCTTTTTAGAGAAATATCACTTTCTATTTTGAAATCATTTAAGAGTCATATATTTATAAAATAAAACATTTTATTTTAAAATATTCTTATAATCTTGTAAGGTAATCTTTGATGATTTTATAACGACAGAAAATAGTCGCACCCGCCGTATAAGTTAAAAAAACATTCTTACCTTAATTCTGTCAAAAAGGTTAAAAAGGACCTTGTTTGGAAAACGATGGAAAGATTCCTTTATAAACCACTTATAAAAGTCAACAAGGGTATAAATGACTTTAACCCACATTCTAGTAAATTGTAAAAATGTTTTGAAATACATTTTTAAGAAACATGGATGTGGATGATAAAGAACTCCCATTAGATTATTACGTATAAACAACCTCGGATAATGAAGAGATTGTGAAATAAACCCTTAACTTGTACTTTTCCTTGGTTGCGGTAGGTTAACCTCCTGTATAATGGTGAAATAATTGTTATTAAATTATACAAGAATCATATATATTAATATTATATCATATATGATCTTTTAACATTTCTTTGTTAATAATATTTTAGAATTATCGTCGTTTCGGGTGTTAACTTACTCATTTTCTTTTATATGTTTTGTTATGTAAGCCATGTTTGTTATGGATAGGTTTTATCTTATTAATATCCAGAATGATATTAAGTCCTTAAACATTATTATTAATCTTCAAATGAGAATTAGACTTTAAGGGATACGATGGAGAATGAATCTCATCTCGTTTGTGGAGACGGTAGTCCGTACGTACGCACGAGCGACAATATCATTCTTTTGATATTAAAATAATATTTAATTGGATGGTATATCATATATAAAGAATCATTATCATGTTATATTTATTATTTACATGAATTACACATCATTATTATTGCCATCCAAATAATAATGTTTTGAATAACAATTACGCCACGACGTGGAGACGGTAAGTCGTACGTATGCACGTATGGTGACATGTCATTCAAAGGATAGATAGAATACTGAAATATGGTTGTAACATATTTATAATAACATAAAATTATATATAATATACTGGAGTTATTATTTTAGAATGGTAATAACAAAGATAGAAGAAGTGGAAGAAGAAAGGAACTTGAAAAGGGGTGGTGAAATCATTACCTCTTCTTCGGGTTCTTCCTTTGGATTTGATCAAAAGGGATCCATAGGTTGGCTTTATGACTAATGGAAGGCCTCTAGGATGAATTTAGGGAAGTTTAGAGAGTATTTGGGAAGGTTTTGGCCGAACCAAAAGGCTTTGAATTTGTTAATTAATGAGAAGGGGGAGTGCCCTTTTATAAGAGGGGTGAGGGGCACCTTTGGAAAAGCTAGAAATATTATTTTATAATAAATTCATATTATTTTTCTAATGGATCCAAAGTAGACTATTTAAAGTTTAAGGTGGGTATGGGTCTAAAACCACTCAACCAATAGAATTTATATAGGTTTGGGTCATTATATTAACCTTATCTTTTAGTTTTAACTCTTAGTTAATTAGTTTGACACTTACCATGTCACTTTGTATTTTTATATTATATAGTTAATAAACTTACTATATACCTCTCAGCGACCCCCAAGTGGTCCATTAATGATACACCTATCATGATATAAGTCTCTTGGAAGAACCTTATATTTTTAGGAATTTAATATCAATTAATAATATAATATTTGTTTTAAAAACTCTTTTATGTCAATTTTGACACTATTTGGAAAATTGATTTTTGTGAAAATCATAACAGAATTATTACTTCAAAAAAAGTTAATTAAATCATTCCTAACATGTCATATTAACCTAGAAAATTATTTTAATTCATAAAAAGTCTCAAATTATATTTATTTGGGTATTTATAATATCAATTATTTTAATTTTTAACTATTATGGTAATTAGTGCATCATCATCGTGTCATAAATAAATTAAATTATTTAATGTATAAAAATTATAAAAAAAATATAATTATATAGGAAATATTTTTAGATTTCTAATTAATATTTATAATCTAATTTATCTTATGTTTAACCCTATATTAAAAATGTTTTAGTAAATAAAATGTGATTTTAACTCTTTTAACTCTTCTTTGAATTAAATAATAATAAATGTCCTAATCTAATCCAAGTGGACCTAAATGATAATATTTTATTCCTAAGGTTGTTTTTGGTCGAGATACACTTGTCCAATAGAATTAGGACATGTGTTAGGGTAATATTAATATCATTTTTACCCTTAATTACCCTATTTACTTTTAACCGTGGTAAATAAAAGTAAAAAAGTTATTTTTCACCAAAAATTATTTTCATCTCATTGAACCAAATTTTACTCCATGATTTTAACTGTGCCTCTCAGATTTTCTAAATTCCACTCACATAAGCGGTAAAATTAAGTTTTATGAAAAATTCAGTTTTTTAACTACCACTTAGTGGTTTCACTATTCATCAAAAAATGAAGTTTTTCAGAAAAATACCAAAAATTCACCCTAGGATAATTTCGATATTCCGAATCCGAAAATGAAGTCCATTTTGGAAAATAAAATCAATAAATTTCAAAAAGTGGGTATTACTATTCATAACGGCTAGTTTGATTGGTTGTGATGTGTTAGAACTCGATGTTGCGTACAACACATGCTATTTCATTATTCAAAGAGAAGTGCACCGTAGAAGCTTGGGGTGTTATATTCTCCCCTCCTTCAAATAATTCCGTCCTCAAAATTTCTAGAATACTACCGCATTAAAAGACTCGGGTGGTTCTTCATCATAAGTTCCTCAGGTTCCCACGTTGCCTCTTCCATCTTATGGTTTCTCCAAAAGACTTTTACCAGACGAGTCATCCGGTTTCTCATTACTTGTTCTCTCGTATCAAGAATCTTGACGGGCTCTTCGCAATAAGACAGATCGGGTTCCAGTTATAATTCCTCATAGGTGAGTACATGCGTTGGGTCAGGCATGTATTTCCTCAATAGTGATACGTGGAACACATCGTGAACTTTGGAGAGATTTAGAGGCATTTCCAAATGGTAAGCTACATCCCCAATTCGTTCTAGAATTTCGAAAGGTCTGATGTACCTGGGACTCAATTTACCTTTCTTACCAAAACTTATGACTCCCTTCCATGGATATACCTTCAGGAAAACATGATCACTGACTTGAAATTCCAAATCCTTCCTTCGATTATCGGCATAGCTCTTCTGCCTACTTTGAGCTGCTTTGATATGGTTTTGGATTACCTTCACCTTTTCCATCCTTTCCTCCACCAGTTCTGGGCCTACAAGTTTTCTTTCACCAACGTCATCCCAACAGGTTGGTGTGCGACATCTCTTTCCGTATAACGCTTCATATGGTTCCATATTAATACTCGAATTGAAGCTATTGTTATAGGAAAATTCTACCAGAGGTAAATATTGATCCCACATACCCTGAAAGTCAAGTGAGGAGGATCTCAACATGTCTTCTAAGGTTTGAATAGTTCATTCTGATTGTCCATTTGTTTAAGGGTGGTAGGCAGTGCTCAAATGAAGTTCAGTATCCAAGGATTTCTGAAGACTTTTCCAGAATCTTGAAGTAAAAAGGGGATCCCAATCAGAAACAATCGATAGGGGTACTTCATAAAGTCTCACCACTTCATTAATATATAGTCTTTCTAGACGTTCCAGTGGTAGATCTTCTCTTATATCAAGAAAATTTGCTGACTTGGTAAGACGATCAATAATAACCCATATTGCATCGTTCCTTCTAGGAGTCTTTGGTAGCCCCATGACAAATTCCATTGTAATATTGTCCCATTTCCAATCTGGTATGGGAAGAGGTTTCATGACTCCTCCAGGCTGTTTCCTTCCAGCTTTCATTTGTTGACAAACCATACATCTTGACAAAAAATCAGCAATCTCCCTCTTCATGTTTTCCCACCAAAAATGTTCCTTCAAGTATCTATACATTTTGGTGCTCCCAGGGTGTATAGAGAAATTGGAACTATGAGCATCATCCAGCAATTCCCTTTTTAGATTAGGTATATCGAGAACACAAAGTCTCTTCCCAAATTTCAAAATTCCATCTTTATACACAAAGTCTCTCAATCTCCCATCATTCACAGCTTTAATCTTCTTTTCAAATTTTTCATCATCGGTCTGAGAAATCTTAATCCTTTCTAGTAAAGATGTTTTGGAAACCATTTGAAAAAGCATTGATGTTTCACCTTCCCTGGTTATTCCCATGTCCATCTTCACTAGATCCATGAAAATTGGATCCCTTTCAATTCTCATATTGTTCAAAACTCCATGATCTTTTCTTCTCAAAGCATCTGCCACCTTGTTTGCCTTCCTCGGTTGTTAGTGTATCGTGCAATCATAATCCTTGAGTAATTCAAGCCATCTCCTTTGCCTCATGTTGAGTTCTTTTTGTGATAAAATATACTTCAAACTCTTGTGATCAGTATAAATCTCACATTTTTCACCATAGAGGTAGTTCCTCCATATCTTTAAAGAAAAGATCACAGCTGCTAACTCGGGATCATGAGAAGGATAGTTTTGTTCATGAATTTTCAACGGTCATGATGCATAGGCAATAACCCTATCATTCTGCATAAGGAAACAACCAATTCCTTTCTTCGATGCATCACTATAAATAACAAACCCATCATTCCCCGATGGTAGATTCAATATAGGAGAATTGACTAATCTTATCTTCAGTTCTTCAAAACATTCTTCACACTCTTTTGTCCAAACAAATTTAACCCCTTTACGTGTGAGCTTTGTTAATGGGTTAGCCAACCGGGCAAAATTCTGGACGAAACATTGATAATAACCTGATAAACCATTAAAACTACGTACCTCAGTTATACTCGTCGGTGTAGGCCATTCTTGGATTGCCTTGGTCTTAGAAGGATCAACAGAGATTCCATCTTTAGAGACAATATGGCCAAGAAAAGAAATCTCCTGAAGCCAGAATTCACACTTTCTAATCTTCCCATATAATTCATGTCTTCTCAGAGTCTCCAGGATAATGCGCAAGTAATTTTAATGATATTCGTAAATTTTGGAGTATACCAAGATATCATTAATAAATACAACCAGAAATTCATCAAGATATTCCTTGAAAATTCTATTCATCAGATCCATGAATATAGAGGGTGGATTAGTCAATCCAAAAGGCATTACTGTAAACTCGTAATGCTCGTACCTGGTTCGAAATGCTGTCTTTGGAATGTCTTTCTTCTTCACACACAACTGATGGTATCCAGATCGAAGGTAAATCTTTGAAAAGTATTGAGATCCATGCAGTTGGTCAAATAAATCATCAATGCGAGGTAGGGGATACTTGTTCTTTATTGTAATAACATTGATCTCCCTGTAGTTGATACATAACCTCATAGATCCATCTTTCTTTTTAACAAAAAGAACAGGGGCTCCCCATGGAGAAACACTAGGGAGAATAAATCCCTTATTACTCAATTCCTCTAGTTGTATCTTTAGTTAAACTAATTCTACAGTGTCTATTCTATAAGGGGTCTTCGATATAGGCCTTGATCCAGGAATTAAATCAATAGAAAATTCAACTTCTCGTTCTGGAGGATGTCCAGGTAAATCTTCCGGAAACACATCTACATATTCTTTCACAATAGGTACATCCTCTATTTGAACATTACTTTCCTCACCCACTGTAATTTCATCCTCTTCCTCCCCAATAATTGAATTTAGTTGAGCCACTGGGGGTGAATCTAGATAATAATTAGGTGGTGATGATTCTGCTCTAAAGATAAGGTGTTCCTTATCATCATCATCAAAAATTGTAACCTCCTTCTTCTTACAATAAATATTCGCATCATGGTCTGAAATCCAATCCATACCGAGGATTATATCAAACTCTATCATAGGTATGACGATGAGATCAGCAGATAAGGAACATTTATGTGCTCTAATGGGGACTGATTCACAAAACTTTGTTGCAATGATACTTCCCTTAGGAGTTTTAACTGAAAACTCCCTTGTTAAATAAAATTGGAAATATCTAATTTTCTTAGAAAACTGGGAAGATATGAAACAATGTGATGATCCAGAATCAAATAATTCATTTGCTAAACTTGAGGAAACCATTAAATTACCTGCCACCACGTCTTTCGGAGCTTCTACAGCAGCAGTAGTGATAGCATAAGCTTGGCCTTGATCCCTTGGCATTTTCTGAGGTAAGTTCCCCTGACGCTTAGAAAATTCATTTGCATAATGTCCCATCTCCCTGCAATTATAGAATTGGACATCGGTAGCTTCCTTTTTCCCCTTGCAATCACGAGCTTGGTGGCCTTTTTCACCACACTTGTAACAGACTCCCGATCCTTTTAAGCAAGTACTGGGGTGTTTCTTCCCACATTTACTGCAGGATAGATATTCAACTTTTCCCTTCTTCCCTTTATTTCCATTCCCAGATTGATCAGCAGATCTCTTCTTCTCTTACTTTTCTTTAAAGTCATATGACTTAGAGAATTCTTTCTCTGTCTTGATAGCACATGAGACAATGTCTTCGTACAACGAGAAGGATTTTGAGACTAATGCTCGATGGAAAAATTGTTTTAACCCATCAAAGAAACGATAAATCTTACTTCTTGGGTTATGTATATAATCTCCAGCATACCTTACTAACCTTGTAAAGTTAGCCTCATACTTTGCGACATTCTCATCCTCCTTTTATCTCAGAGTCAGAAATTTCCTTTCCATATCTGCTCGATGGTCACGAGGAAAGTATTTTTCTAAAAAAAGATATTTTAACTCCCTCCATTCCATATTTGATACTTCACCATCTTCCTTCATGTTTTGAATCAATGACCACCATTGATCAGCATCTCTAGTGAGGCGGTAAACTTCCATGATAACTTTTTCCCTTTCACTACTCCCCAAATCCTAAAATATTTTCTCTAGGGAATTTTTCCATTGCTCAGCTACTAAGGGATTTGTACTCCCATTGAAAGTTGGTGGGTTTTTCCTCATGAAGCGATCTTACATTGATCCTCCACGCTGTGGATCAGGGTGCTCCATACGGGTAAGGTTATTATTCATAGCCTGAGTGAGTTGTCCCAGTATGGTGATTATCTGATCGGCACCAGTTGCATCCCCAACTCCACTATAATTATCTTGAGCAGGAGGGAAATCCCTACATGGAGTGAATGCATTGATACGGTTTCCATTTCTTCCACTAGGCGCCATTTCTAAACAATGTCATAAACTAGATCAGTTTATGAATCAAAATACATAATTCCACACTTATAAAACACTTAACATAAATTGAACTATTTATGGATATAATCCATAATCATAAAAATGTTTTCTGTGAGGAAGTATATACTCATAAACCCTTCATAATTATTTGTAAAGAAAATGAGATTTATCCTAAGCATATCCCCCGGGAGTGTCGTAACCAAGAGTACAGCAAGTCCCGTTGTCGTGCACCAGTTCCTATTCGAGTCCATCTCAAAGAAGTGTTTTCAAGTTTTAACCCTAGGTACATCTGTGGCAGATCCTCCTCTACCTGCTCGTATCCAGACAGGTATGTATTGCTCGTAAAACTCACAAAATATCTACAATACCAAAATTCTAGGAAGTTCTTCTATACTAATCCTTAAAGTCGATCTTAGGTCTATGTGCTCTAATTAGAGTTTATCTAAATCTACC
This sequence comes from Viscum album, assembly GCA_963277665.1. Lineage (NCBI taxonomy): Eukaryota > Viridiplantae > Streptophyta > Magnoliopsida > Santalales > Viscaceae > Viscum > Viscum album. The sequence goes on from OY728162.1 coordinate 241,643,340, forward strand.
TTCCAAGGTTTGTACTAAAAATACTCTGATACCAAATGTAACGCCCCGACCCCAGTTACCTAGAGTCGGTGCATTATTACATAACATTGGCATGATCACAAGAAAGATCAAGTCTCGAAAGACTGATTAGTTTAGTAGCCTTGGAATAACTAGATACAATAATAAAGTTTACATTACATCATAAAATGAAAACTACAACAATATAGTCTCCATAGTCCACACTCTTATCCCCTCATACTATCCCTGTAGGTCATTCATAAATTACTTCTTCACATACTGGGAAAAATAAAACATAGAAAAGGGGTGAGCTCAAATGCCCAGTAAGGATAAAAATATAGCGGAAACTTTCATAAATAAGAATAAACATTTAAGGAAATGTATAACTAAAACAAAAGCCTTTTATACTTGAACTTCAATATAGTATGGAAAAAATAAAATGAAATAATTCCATTTACTTATTCACATGGATATTCTACTAATCGAATAATCACATGCAATATCAATAACCACTTTCATAATGATGGAATGCATAATGCCAGACTATCATAACCACATAGTCAAGGCCTCGTGCCAAAACTACAAATAATATTTTGTCTAGGCCTTGTGCCAAGACACTGGTTTGTCTCATGAGACCTACTGATGCATCGAGGAGCTATAGCGGGCTCCACCCGTCACATATTAAGTCCAATGCATTCCCATATGAAAAGTTTTAAACATAACATAAACATTCGTATTAAAACTAGCAGATGAAATGTAAATACTTCATCCATAAACCATGAATGGTATAAAAATAACACATCCACAGTCAAAAATATCACAAAACTTTCAATACAATATAGAAGTTTTGTATCATAATAAAACAACTTCAAATAAGTGTAAAATCCATCAAAAGATGTTGACATAGATGAAATCAATGATCTTTTTAGAGAAATATCTCTTTCTATTTTGAAATAATTTAAGAGTCATATATTTATAAAATAAAACATTTTCTTTAAAATATTCTTATAATCTTGTAATGGAATCTTCGACAATTTTATAACGACGGAAAATAGCTGCACCCACCGTATAAGTGAAAAAAAACATTCTTACCATAATTCTGTCAAAAAGGGTAAAAAGGACCTTGTTTGGAAAACGACAGAAAGATTCCTTTATAAACCACTTATAAAAGTCAAAAAGGGTATAAATGACTTTAACCCATATTCTAGTAAATAGTAAAAATGTTTTGAAATACATTTTTAAGAAACATGGATGTGGATGATAAAGAAGTCCCAGTAGATTATTATGTATGAACAACCTCGGATAATGAAGAGATTGCAAAATAAACCCTTACCTTGTACTTTTCCTTGGTTGGGGTAGGTTAACCTCCTGTATAATGGTGAAATTATTGTTATTAAATTATACAAGAATCATATATATTAATATGACATCATATATGATCTTTTAACATTGCTTTTTTAATAATATTTTAGAATTATCGTCATTTCGGGTGTTAACTTACTCATTTTATTTTATATGTTTTGTTATGTAAGCCATGTTTGTTATGGATATGTTGTATCTTATTAATATCCAGAATTATATTAAGTCCTTAAACATTATTATTAATCTTCAAATCAGAATTGTACTTGAACGGATATGATGGATAATGAATCTCATCGAGTTCGTGGAGACGGTAGTCCGTACGTACGCACGAGCGACAATATCATTATTTTGATATTAAAATAATATTTAATTGGATGTTATATCATATATACAGAATCATTATCATTTTATATTTATTATTTACATGAATTACACATCATTATTATAACCATCCAAATAATAATGTTTTGAATAACAATTACACCACAACGTGGAGACGGTAAGCCATACGTACGCACGTATGGTGACATGTAATTCAAAGGATGGATAGAATACTGAAATACAGTTGTACCATGTTTATAATAACATCAAAGTATATATAATATACTGGAGTTATTATTTTAGAATGGTAATAACAAATATAGAATAATTGGAAGAAGAAAGGAACTTGAAAAGGGGTGGTGAAATCATTACCTCTTCTTCGGGTTCTTCCTTTTGATTTGATCAAAAGGGATCCTTAGGTTGGATTTCTGACTAAATTAAGGCCTCTAGGATGAATTGATGGAAGTTTAGAGAGTATTTGGTTAGGGTTTTGCCGAACCAAAAGGCTTTGAATGTGTGAATTAATGAGAAGGGGGAGTTCCCTTTTATAAGAGGGGTGAGGGGAACCTTTGGAAAGGCTAGAAATATTATTTTATAATAAATTCATATTCAGCTTATAATGGCTCCAAAGTGGATTATTTAAAGGTTAAGGTGGGGATGGGTCGAAATCCACTCAACCAATAGAATTTATACAGGTTCGGGTCATTATATTAACCTTATCTTTTAGTTTTAACTCTTAGTTAATTAGTTTGACACTTACCATGTCACTTTGTATTTTTATATTATATAGTTAATAAACTTACTATATACCTCCAAGATACACCCAAGTGGTACATTAATTATACACCTATAATTATATAAGTCTCTTTTCCTAACCTTATATTTTTAGGAATTGAATATCAATTAATAATATAATATTTGTTTTAAAAACTCTTTTATGTCAATTTTGACACTATTTGGAAATTTGATTTTTCTGAAAATTATAACAGAATTATTACTTCTAAAAAATTTAATTAAATAATTCCTAACATGTCATATTAACCTATAAAATTATTTTAATTCATAAAAAGTCTCAAATTATATTTATTTGGGTATTTATAATATCAATTATTTTAATTTTTCACTATTATGGTAATTACTGCATCATCATTGTGTCATAAATAAATTAAATTATTTAATTTCTAAAAATTATATATAAAATGAAATTATTTAGGAAATCTTTTTATATTTCTAATGAATATTTATAATCTAATTTATCTTATGTGTAACCCTATATTAAAAGTTTTTTAGTAAATAAACTTTGATTTTAACTCTTTTAACTCTTCTTTGAATTAAATAATAATAAATGTCCTAATCTAATCCAAGTGGAACTAAATGATAATATTTTATTTATAAGGTTGGTTTTTGTCTATATACACTTTTCCAATAGAATTAAGACATTTTTTAGGGTAAAATTAATATCATTTTTACCCTTAATTACCCTATTTACTTTTAACCGTGGTAAATAAAAGTAAAAAGTTACTATTCACCAAAAAATATTTTCATCTCATTGAACCACATTTTACTCCTTGATATTAACCGTGTCTCTAGGATTTTCTAAATTCCACTCATAGAAGCGGTAAAATTAAGTTTTATGAAAATTTCAGTTTTTTAACTACCACTTAGTTGTTTCACTATTCATCAAAAAATGAAATTTTTCATAAAAATACCCAAAATTCACCCTAGGCTAATTTAGATATTTAGAATCCAAAAATGAAGTCCATTTTGAAAAATAAAATTTATAAATTTCAAAAAGTGGGTATTACTATTCATAACGGCTAGTTTTATTGGTTGTGGTGTGTTAGAACTCGATGTTGCGTACAACACATGCTATTGCATTATTCAAAGAGAAGCATACCGCAGAAGCTTGGGGTGTTACAGGGCCAAATCATAGCATTACCATGGCGTGACCACAGCGTGACCGCAGCGTGACCATGGTGTGTTGGCCCGGTCCAGCGACATCCGCGAGGTAGCATCTTCCGGCCAGCATTCCAAATAAATACTATGTGGTTGTCCTTCACATTTTAAAAACTGATCTTATGTTATAAAAAACAGACTCTTGATTTGGGATTGTGGTATGATAAAGACATATATTTCATATTAGTTGTTTTTAAAAGTGGTACTAGGTAGTTGAAACTACTGATTGAGAGTCAAATTATCACACCCTAAACTATCACTGTGAGTTTTCGTAGACAGCGCACCTCCGTTGGAGGGGTTTTATTATAAAAACATGACTTTATTTATCAAATGAAACAATTATATTAAAGAAAACTTATTCAAGATATGAAATTAAATATAATTAAGTATAATTAAGAAATAATCTAAATTCAATTTAAATAATTATTAAATTAAAGAGGCTACGAGAGGGACTCAACCTCAAGGGGTGTCTCTCGTGGGTGTCTTGTGGTGTGTAGTGTCTATCTATGATTTTTGTGGTGCTTCCGTATTGTGGGAAATGTGTATTGCATGGTCAGTTTAATAAATAAATTAGTCAATTAGAAAATACACCCATAGTAAATAGAGATATATCCACTTTTGATAGAGAATACCATCCAAATAACCAACTCGGAAATCCGAGACCAACATTTTACTTTACTAATTCCAATTACATAATATATGCGGCACCAAATTATGTTTTATGAACCAATCAATTAAAGGGAAAGAAAATACTCACAATAACCCATAAAATCTCATATAGAATCACTCACCTCCAAACCATTATATCATCATTTGGATTCCATATTTGGTCAAAAATAAAGAGTTATACTGAATTCAAAAATATCCATACCATAGTGAAAAACCAGGTTCAAAAATAAAGAGTTATACATAATTAAAAAATGTAATGGATCAATCTGCCCCTGATCACCATCACTATCACCATTTTCATCATCGGCCTCATCCTCACTGCCATCTCTGTCCTCACCGTCGTCTTCTTCATCATCCCCATGCTCATCGTTGGCCCCATCCTCGCCCTCGGCCCCATCCTCACCCTCGGCCCTATCCCCTCCCTTGGCCCCATCCTCACCCTCATCCTCATCCTCATCCTCACCCTCATCCTCTTCAGCATCCTCGTCATCACCAGGAACTTCCGCCACTAGAACTTCCGCCACTAGAACTTCCGCCTGGTGCATTGGATAATGCACCCATCGATGACATAAATGTCTAACAAGCCGTGTTGGCCTCTAGTGGAAGTGATGAAGATAAAGCTTTCATCAGTTTCATAAATTCGTTGTCCCTCGTTTGAACTTGTTCTTCCAACTCTTTGACCTTTTTATCAGACTGTCTTGCATGCTCCTTGACCTTTTCCAACTTGGTGGTACTAGAATGGATACCTAGAGAGGACCAATACCTCATTGGGGCTATATTTTTACCAGGTCGACAGCATACTCGACCAGAGTGCTCATCTCCCAAAACATGATATAAATGATCATGTGGCCCAAAATTTTCAGGCTCCTGGGCATCAAGGGCCTCTAAAGCAGCCTATTAAAAATATTAATATATTATTAAATTTAAAAAAAGATATTAAACTTTGAAATAAATAAATTAAAACTTACAATCTTTTCTTATGTTGGTTCATTAACCGCAGTTCCATCTTTTTTCCTTCTACTCGAGAAAAACAATTTTGCTCGAGGGATATGTCCTTCAATATTCAATTTGTGATTTTGTAATGACATTGAAACAATATAAAGTTAAAGTATAATCATATATTTAATATTCAATAAATCACATAATTTAAGTAGAAACAATAAAAAGGTCAAGTCCTAAAGAAAAATTATAAACAACTATATCGTACCAGGTGCCTCTCATGATATGACATAGTCGTGTGCCCCAAAGTGTGGAGGTATTTATTTGAATCAATGTTTTTTTTGTTTTTTCAGAAGATTCCTAAATAATGTTTAATAATAAATTAGATAATATTAATGAAAAATTTGAAAACTGTCATTTAAATACCTCAAATGGGATTAATACCTTAAATTTGGTAGTCGCCCAATGGGTAATCATTTGGAAATATTGCTCTATCGGGAAGTCATCCACTATAGGTAATGTCTCCAACTCTGTGCCCACTCTATCACAGCAGCCAACATACATCTCATGCTTATAAGCTCTCCAAACCTCTCCTAGCTCCTTTAAACGCACCGGTCGTGCACCTTCACCATCAGGGAAGTTATACTGAATCTGACACCCAATAGATTAATTCATATAAATACAAAAAATACTACATTAAATCCAATAGATATTTTACCCATATTTTTGCCCATGAATTATCCTTGACTTCATGTGGCAAATGTCTCTAAGAGAGAGGGATGACCAGAATGATGTTGGAGTATTTGGATAGCGTTGCCAAAAAACCCCGACATTCCTACCCAGATTTATCAATCATCTATCCATCATCATTGTATTCAACCATCAACTGTGTCTGGCGGTTCCATACTGCATGCAAGCGAGTACGCCCCCTCCCCCGCCTCCTATCAGTATATGAATCTGTTATTAAAGAAAAAAAATATCATTACAAGTTATAATAAAAATAAATTTTGGTATAAAAATTTGTTAGAGTTATATAAATATACTTGTGGTAGTCGGATCAATGGGTGTCACTGGATGTGCATAAGCCAAAGGAATATCCTGTACAGGTGGAGTGTCCCTTAGTGTATGCTCCCCCGCCACATACTATGTCAGATCCTGAGTCAAATAAGGTGGAATATAATAGCCCGGAGATAATGAACCGGAAGAAAAAGATGACGGTACAGACGTCTGGCCAACAGGTAGTGTAAACATCGGAGGCCTAAATATCCCGTGTGTCCCTAAAGACACACCAGGATCAAAATGGGGCGTAGAAGATACGTATGTGGTAGGAGCATAATCCAATCTGGTACGACCATTGGATCGTCTAACTCTCTCACCACGATCCCTCGTATCTTCAGCCTCAGTACTAGGACCACCATATGGTCTTCTAACTCTGAAACCCCCCCCCCCTACCACCAGCCTCTGTACTGGGAGAAATATTAGGCTCCTCGTCGGATATCTCTCGTCTAGGGGGTGGATCCTGAAAAAAAGTTTAACACAAAAGTAAACACATTATATTATAAGTTATTTAAATATATATATTTGAAATAAAATACTCACAACAGGGATGAGTGGAGGAATTCCCATCTGTGTCATGCGGCGATTATTTTATGTCATATTTTTCTGCCACCTCTCTTCAATGGGTGTCATTTCCTATAATTAAAACAAATATGGAAGTAATTAGAAACATATAACTAATGTGTAACCAAAAAAACAAAATATATAGAAACCATTCTGATAAAAAAATATAAAGAAACAGAATATTTATGGTGGTTTGAAGGTAAGTACTAGGATACACACTCTGAATGATGTAGGTTAAACATGTAGGTGAGAACACGACTATATGATTCTATATATTTCCAACCACAACTTCGGGTTCACAATCAACTCTAAAAATTGAGCTATTGGAGTCATTATAATAAATAAACGGATTGTTTCCAATTGCAGTAGGGATAGTGTCAACTTCATCATCACCATCATCAAAAACATGTTTGGGATTTACTTCAATAATTACACCGAATTTAGGATAATGATGATCTTTGACATAAAAAACATGTTTCACCATTGGTGCCAATACATATGGTTCATCGGTGGCAAGAGTGTGAGTCATGTCAATAAACTAAAATCCACAATCATCAATAAAGGTGCCTTGCCTCGTCATTGAATCAAACCATTGACATTTCATCATCGTGACTTGACCATGCGAGTAATAATCCAAAATTATCATTTTCCCCACGACTCCCTAATAAGATACATTTTCAGAATGAGATCTATTATCTGATGAACTATCATAACAGTCTGTTGTGGTAGTTAGCATAACACCATCATGTTGTGTTCTCATGTTTCTTGCTCGTTCAGTGATAATAAATTTTTATTCATTGATCACAAGTGATTTACAAGCACGAACCATGGTATTAGGACCAAAAACCAAAGCTCTTATTTCCACAGAAACAGAGTCTATAGGAAAACTCGATACCTGAAATATAAAAAAATAGTAAACTTAATTAAATATTATTTTTATTTAGTTATTACAGAAATATTTTTACCTTCAATTTCAACCAAGCATAAAACCCTTTGCTATGCAAAGTCTCTTTCCTTCTCAAAGATAAATAACGATGCTTTATATATATAAATTCTTTATCTTCCCTATATATAAAAATAATAATAGTTTAACAAATATTTAAAATTACAATAGATAAGATAAGAGATACATGTACAATTTACTTACTTGATATACTCATCGAACAAATTACAATTGAATAACACTGTGTGATATTCCATCTCTCGCTCTTCAAGCCTTAATGTTGTCAATGTATATGATCCCAAAATTCCTCCTATCTGAGGAAGTGATGGAAAACTTGGTTCAATTTTCCCATACCGTTCTTCTTCATTTCTCATTGGTCTTTTTATTCTCTTAGTAAGATCAGACAAATACATTGAGCAGAAATCCATACATTCTTGAGCCAAGTAATTGTTCACAATAGAACCTTCAGGATAATTCATGTTCCAAACATATGATTTCAATGTTCACGTGTTTCTTTCAGTTGGATACATCCAACGAAAAGCAACAGGTCCTCTAAGAAGTATTTCAGTTGTAAGATGGACAGTAAAATGAAACATGTATGTAAAAAATGGTGGAGGGAATATTTTATCTAACTCACACAAAATTAATGGTGTCTCTGCCAACAGTTTTTGCAGGAAGGATTTGGACAACCTCCTAGCACAAATATCTCTAAACAAATAGCACAACCGAATAACTGAGACTCTTACAATATTAGACAAGAGATAAAGGATTTCTATTGGAATCAACTCATGCAAAAGGACATGATAATCACGAGTCTTCAAATATTTCAACTTCAACTTTTTCTATTGACCCGTTTTGATATATTGCTTGAATAGCCATCAGGAACTTTAATAGTCTCTAGCGCTTCCAGATATTGATTTTTTTTCAGTAGGTGTCATCACATAAGAAGCACATGGAACATTCCATTTATTTTCACTGATATAGACAGGATGCAATTCTGGTCTGATCCCCCAATCTACCAAGTCATGCTGAGATCGTAAATCATCTTTTGTCTTCCCCTTGAAATTTAGAAGAATTGAAAGAAACATTTCATGTATATTCTTTTCAATGTGCATTACGTCTAAGTAATGACGTAACAAGTTGGTTGACCAATACGACAACTCAAAGAATATACTCTTCTTCTTCCAATTGTAACAGGTATCGTTGGAAACATTTTTCCTCTTTCTAGATTTCATTACACCCTTCCCAAATGAATAATTGAAATCTTTAAATTCATTAAGCACATCAGTTCCAGACACACGCTGAGGTGGATCGTCAGTCTCCATAGTATTGTCAAATCTTCGACGATTGTTTCTATATGGATGGTTCATTGGAAAGAATCGTCGATTTCCCAAAAAACTAAAAATACGATGATATTTCAGTCTTCTTGATTGAGTATTCTTCATACAAATAGGACATGAAAATTTTCCTTTTGTTCTCCATCCAGAAATCAGTACATAAGCAGGAAAATCATTGATCGTCCACATAAGCGCAACATGCATCTGAAATATGTCTTTCGAACATGCATCGTATGTGGGCACACCCACATCCCAAAGAAGTTTCAACTCTTTTATTAAAGGTTTCATGTATACATCTATATCATTTCCAGGATCAGAAGGTCCAGATATCAGTATACTCAAGAAATTGTAAGGCTTTTTCATACACAACCATGGGGGGAGGTTATAAATGTGTATTAAAACCATCCATGTGATGTGTGAAGTAAGAATCTTCTCAAATAGATTAAAACCTTCACATGAAAGACCCAGTATCACATTACACATGTCAGCTACAAATTCAGGATATCGAGCATCAAATATCTGCCATGAAAATCATTCTACAGGGTGAACCAACTCTTCATTATTCTTTTTTCTCTCAGTGTCATGCCATATCATTTTTACTGATATTTTATCAGACATGAAAAGGTTTTGTAATATGGGGATCAATGGAAAGTTCCACATTACTTTTTGTGGCACACGAGATGGTGTTCCATAATCTTTTGGATTCCATAGGGAGGTTCCACATTTGATAAAATTATTTCTTTCACCAGTTTCCTCCCAAAATAAGCTGCAATCATTCAGGAAAGCATGAAATTTTTTTAGAATCCAAGTTCATCAACAAACTTCTATGCCATATAGTGGTTTGAGGGAATATTTGTATCATCTGTAAGTAAGTCCTTCAAGAAGGTAAGGATGTAATCAATTGCAGTATGTGAAATCCCATACATAGTTTTCCCATGAAGCAATTAGATTAAAAATTCCAACTTTTTCATTTTACCACATTGCTGATATATTGGAGTCATCGCAACATCATTCAATTTTCTCACCCTATCAACATCATCATTTTCATTGGACGCATCATGTGTGCTTGTATCAAAATCTTGTTGGTTGGATATCCATTCCTTCTCATGATGTCGAATAAATGGAAACCGATCATATATCAAACACTCCAATTCAGTCCTATCATTTCGATCATCAACATTTTGATATTCCATTTTCTCTCCATTGTGATACCACACATAATAGTTTGTTTGGAAACCATATTTGTTTATATGATAGATAACTGCTTCACGACTCAACCAAGGTCTTCCAACATAATTAGAATATGGGAAGTGTATGCAACAACTATCTAAAGCCTTGTCAAATGAAAAATCTAGAATGTTGTTCAAATTATTTTGAAAATCGGTTGAAATCCGATCAGTTTCGTACATCCAAATTCTATCCATTCTGTAAAAAAATTGCAATAAGTCATTTCAAAGAAATTAAATAATATTTAAGTTCAATCAAAAAAATATTTAGGTAAATGACAATTTTTTACTTTAAATAAAAGCATAACTGACACATGACTCTATATGAGAATCATATTAAGAAATACAACAAAATACAGTGTATATAAGAAAATAAGATATATAATTTATAATTCCTATATTCAAGGATTTCCCAGTAAGATATTCGAAGTGGATCAAGGAATACATAATCCTTAAGGGTCTTGTTGGGAGTACATGAGTTTTATACTTTAACTTCTTCAAGGAGATCAGGATGAGGAGTAGGATGAGGATCATGGGAGTGGCGGGGCTGTCCAAGGGGGTGTGGGGTGTCCAGGGGGTGTGCGGTGTTTAGGGGGGTGGTGGGGTCGTCCAGGGGGTCAGAGGTGTTCAGGGGGTGAGGGGCTGTCTAGGGGGGGTCAGGGTGTCCAGGTTGGTGGGCTGTCCACGGGGGTGGTCAGGCTATCTAGGGGGGTAGGGGAGTCCAGGGGGTGGGCGGGCTGTCCAATTAGGTGAGCGGGGTGTCGAGGGGGTGGGTGGGGCTGTCCGAGGGGGGTACGGGGTATCCAAGGGTGGGAAGGATGTCCATGGGGGTGGCAGGGCTGTCCAGGGGGTCTGGGGTGTCCAGGGGGTGGACAGGCTGTTCGGGGGGTGGGCAGGCTATCCACAGGGGGTAGTCGAGCTGTCCAAGGGGGTGGTCGGGCTGTCCACGGGGGTGGCGGCGCTATCTAGTGGGGTCAGGGGTGCCAAGGGGGTGGGTGGGGGGATTTTTAGGGGGTGGGGGCGTCTGGGGGGGATGGGGGTGTCCAGGGGGTGGTGGGAAGGTGTCCAGGGGTGGGGTGGGTGGGCTGTCAACAAGGGTGGGGGGGCTGTCCAGGGGCTCGGTTGTCCAGGGGGGTGGGCGGGCTGTCCACGGGGGTGGAGGGGGTGTCCAAGGGGGTGGGGGTGTCCAGGGGGTGGGGGAGCTTTCCAGGGGGTGGGGAATCATCACAGAATGTTTTTTAGTGGCGTTTTTGGTTTTAGCAACGGTTTCACCTGCCAAAAAATAGAAAGGATATAGTATTGGTTTGAACTACCATTATATCCTCACCATTTTTTTCGTGGAAAACAACTACTAAAAAAATGGTAAACAACTATTGAACTTAAATAGTGGTGGTTTAAACCACTACTAAACAACCATTAGGCATATATATCAGGGGTTTAAAACGTTGCTATATATCGCTTTAAAAAACCCCAACTGCAGAATTTTAACCCTGGAAGACAAAAACAAAATTCAATACATTTGTTTAAAATTGTATCCATATTCACCACACCCACCTATGAGATCATATAATCATGAAGGTTATCAACATGGTTTACTAGAATGTAAAAATTAATTGACTATTCCAGGAATACATTACATTATTTAAGTAAGGAAAAACATTCAAGTGGCTATTAGATTTCTAAGAAATCCTTGGTATACATTAATGAAGGAATAAGTGAACTCGTTAAAAAAATATAATGAGATGTACACAATATAAAAATGGTATTAATCTATGGTATATTAGTGGTAATTCTAAAACATGGATCCAAACTTATAAAGGATTCACTAAGTATAAATATGTTTAATGAGATTTTAGAATACAATAAAAATGGGATCTGTCTTTGTACAGTTCAAAATAAACCACTTAGAAAACATTTTACCTATTTTATAAACATATATTTAAAAACCACTCATTTATATCATTAAAATATAAATAGGTTTCATTATTAAAAAAAATAGAATGTTGGCATCATAAAAACATAACCAAATAGTCACTCAGTGAGTCGACACCACCTACAAAAAAATTAGGCACACTTTATGAATAAAATGATCTCTGAGAAGAACTTAAGAATAATCCACCAAAAATTCATGACCAAAGGAACCCAATACATAACCACTATAAATGCATAATAAAATAAAATACTTTAAAAATGAACACTACAAACTCTATAGAACAAAAGAAGAGGAAGCCCCATAATCCTAGGAAAATTCCACCATTCTTAGGAGGAATCACCATATTAGTGATAGTATGTCATATGTTTAGTCACAAATGATATAAAAAACCAAATTCAACCCTATTCACAGACATCTACCAATCATGTATTAGTCATTTATTCAATATCAAATAGTGTGAATCATAAAATTTTCCAAAATACCTAAAATAGGAAAAAATGACGTGATGTTTCTAGATATCGCAATAAATGTAGAAATAGGAGGAAGAGTGCTTCTATGTTTGTATTTGAGAGGATGATTAAAGATTCTAACCTAGATGGGGGAGTTGTAGCCGATCGGATGGAAGAACTCCGGTTAGGGTTCACCTACGCATTGGGGCTTCTAGAAATTGGGGGAAAGGAGTTTTGTGTTGTGTTGTGGGGGCATCTAGAAATCGTGGTTATTTGAGGAGACCTTTCCCAATGGTTTTTAAAAACTATTGGGAAATCATGACTTTTCCCAACAGTTTGTAAAAACCATTGGGGAAAAATGGCCTTTACCAACGGTTTGCTACAAACCGTTGGTAAAGGGGGAAAACATTTTTGTCTTTCCCAACAGTTTCTTCAAACTGTTGGGAAAGCCTTCAAAAAATCAAGCTTTACCAACAGTTTTTACAAACCGTTGGTAAAAAAACACTTATACCAACAGTTATCCAGAACCGTTGGTATACAAGTAGTGGGAAAGCCCAACTTTCCAGTAGTGGTACAACGCCTCGAAAGGTGTCATCCCACTGGTGGAGTGAAAGCTATTGTTGTAGGAAAACTCCACCAAAGGAAAGTGATATTCCCAGATGCGACTGAAGTCAAGGACACATGCACGTAGCATGTCCTCGAGGTTCTGGATGGTCCTCTCAGTCTAACCATCTGTTTGAGGATGGAAGGCGGTGCTCAAGCAAAGTTGTGTCCCAAAAGCCTCTAGCAACCCCTTCCATAGTCGGGAAGTGAATCGTGTGTCACGGTCGGAGACTATAGAAGTAGGTACTCCATGAAAACACACAATCTCCTGCACATAGAGGCGTCCCTAGCTCTCTACTAAGCCCTTCTCTCTGATCGGTAGTATGTGGGCCGACTTGGGGAGTCGGTCGAAGATCACCCAAATCGAGTCGTGACCCATGGATGTACGTGGAAGACCCATCACGAAGTCCATGGATATGCCATCCCATTACCACTATGGGACCTCTAAGGGTTGAACCAAGCCTGCTGGTACCTGGTGCTCTGCCTTCTCTTGCTGACAAGTAAGGCACTGTGAGACAAACTCCGCTACTGCCTTCTTCATACCTAGCCACCAGTGCTGTCGTTGAAGGTCCAGGTACATCTTCTCCACTCCTAGATGTACCACTAGAGGGGAAGTGTGAAACTCCCTCAACACCTCCTCCTGAAGTGCAACTGGTGCCATGGTATATCCCCTTAAGAGGATGAAGTGCTCCCCACCTTCAAAAAATTCATCAGGTTCCTGCCCTGTGGATATCTGAGCACGTCGCGTCTCGCAGTCAGCGTCCCCATGCAGCGCCTCCCTGACTCGCTGAAGAAGTGGGGGAGTGACTTTAAGAGACTATAGATAGGTTTCTCCATCCCTATCCACAAAGGATATCTGCAACGCGGACAGCTGCTATGTCGCCTCTCTTAGCAGCTGAATACCAGTCCTCCTACTGAGCGCATCCGCAAAAATGTTCCCCTTCCCAGGAGAATAGACTATCTCAAATTCATAGTCCTGGAGGAACTCAATCCATCGTCAATGTCTCAGATTCAAGTCCTTTTGAGAGAATACACACCTGAGACTATTGAGATTATAGTAAACTGTAAACCGTTCACTCAACGAACTATGGGTGAGACTTGCCAATTGTAAGAACTCAACTTCACCCTTCTTCGCCTACGTTCTAAAAGAGCTGCTAAGATTTCTTCTTTACCGAAAATATAAATCTAGTCTCATCCCCTGTATAAACCATGTCCTTTTCCTAATAAAGTCAATCCTAACATGAATGGTACTAATTCATTCCATGGAAGATGTCGTAAGGCCTCTACGCTACTACCAAGAGATCCAACTGTTACTCTTGCCTCCAAGGGTTGAGTCACACTGTCAAAATTAGTGTGTGGTCACTGGGTATCCTCCAGTAGGAATATCAAATGTGAGGGTCAAGTAAATGGTTTTAACTAGAACCTCTTAGTATTAACCACACAAAAGGAAGGAAAGAAATCGTCACAAGGACAAGTGTATTTTATTACTGCAACTCAAAGTACAAAGACACAAAGCAACCACAAACAACGACATCAACGAAGCTAGAAGCATCATGAACAAAGGCCTCTATGCCTGGAACTAGTCCCACTCATGTCCACCTGCTTCCGGAGCTCCATGGTCGTATTCTTCAGCTTCTTGAAGCTGTGCTCTCCCCTTTCCACCCATTCCCTATGGTCGGGGTGGACATCCTGGTGGTGGTGGTGGCAACACCTCGAAGCATCGTCCACCACCAGCTGCACGGCTAGCTCCTCTGCCACGGTCTCCTACTACTTGTGGTCCGCCTTGATCATACCTCTTCCTCTTCCTGGGAGGTCCCTCAATTGTCTGTTGATCGTCTTTATGGCGGTTCGGATAGTCACATGCCATGTGACCAAGCCCGTCGCAGGATTAACACTGTCTGCTCCTGGTATGACTGGCTATGTCTCCGCCCTGGGTGCCCCACACAACCGATCCTGAGTCGTGCAGTCGACCACCTGTGGGTCTGGTCCTCTTGGAGCTCTGCATCATTTGTCTACTTCCAGCTACAGAAGACTCTACTGTAAGTTGAATAGTGGTGGGTATCACTACTAGAGACTGCTCAGCAAGGAAAATCTCAACTATGAGGGCTCGCTCCAACACCCCCGTCTGCGTCGAGATGCTGTGGGAGATAACTGAAGCTCTGATCTCTCACCTGAGTCCCTGCTTAAAGGTTTGGGCCCTAAAGAATGGGTCTCGTACCATATCAGTGGAGTAGCGCGAGAGTTCAGTGAACCTCGCTGAGTACTGAGCTACACTCATGCTTCCCTGCTGTAGATGCAGGATCTCCTGTATCCGCACCGCTCGAAGGGTGGCTGGTACAAACTCCGCTCGGAACTGGCTCTTGAAGTCTGCCCATAGAAGTGTTACCTCGTCATGCATCTGGAGCATCAGGATCCACCATCTGCCGGATGCTTCTTGAAGGAGGCTGTCAGAAAGGATCTCCATGAAGTCGCCTGGTGTCCCTACTAGCCTGAAGACTCTCGCCATAGCCTCCAGCCAATCCTCAGCCAACTGTGGTTCCATCTCTCCCCGGAAACTGGGTGACCTCTAGTGCTGGAACTCGTGCAATGCGCTCAAGAGGCGTGCATCATATTCTGCTTTGGCTGGTAGCATCGGTGGCCCAATAGGGAGTAGTACTGTTGGTGCCTCCGCTGGTGCCTCAACTGGAAGAGGGTCATGTACTGAGGCATCGTCGCTCAGTGGGTTGTCAGTACATAAATCTCTCGGGGCTCTAGATGGTCGTCCCTGGGGAGGCATCCTAAAAGAAACGGATGCAACATGGTCAAAATACTACCTGGTGAGCTGACCTGGTTTGAGCTGACTTAAAGAAAACTTTTGAAAACACACACTCAATCAGTGTTTTCATGCATAGACTCGGAAATCAGAATTCAGGGTCCTGGTGTATGGATACGTCGGTCGCTCGCACCTACACTGGACTCCCTGAACTGAAAACCACACTTAGTACCCTTTACACTATTACTTCACAGAAAGAAATATCAGAGTCCTAAGTTCTACGGTAGAACCGACGTCCTCTGATACCAATTTTTCATGACCCGTCCCCCAGGGCCCATGTCGTAACTACCCCAAGCTCGCCTTCCATAGGTCAGGGGCTGGCGACTAGCACCAAAGGCGTAAATCCCTAAAACTGGGACTGCATTGCCTTTATAATAGAAAACAAACAAAAACAGAGTACAAGCGGAAGCAAACACTAAGTAAAAAATGTATACAGAAGAAGTGCTAGAAAGTACAAGGGGCCAGAAAAACAAGCCCAACAGGAAATTACAAATTAAAATCAAGTACAACTAAAAAGGGGAAAACAGTTGAAAGGTAGAAGCAGCTCCAGGATCATCGTCTGGGGTTCCTACCTGAAGGGTAGGTACAGATGTCCTCCTCTACACTCCACTTCTATTGGTCTGCTCTGTGTACCATCACGTTGTGTGGTCCACCCCCGGGTACCGTCTAGTCATGGATCTCTCTCAGCCTCCGTCAGTGTTGTCCATCGTCTACATCCAACACAACAAGGTGCGGGCATAGCCCATGTAGGGGTGAGTATAACGATACTCAGTAGGGACCCCGAGACCCTCAAGGTCTCACAAAATCCAACAAGGATAAACCAAAAAGTATTATTTCAACAGATAACCATTACTTAGGTATATTCCCATACATATACCTAAGTTATCAAGTAACCACCCATCTCAATCATGAGGAAAACACAAAGGTCATTGACTCATCTCAAACCAGGATTTTCATTAATGAAACCACAGCTGCTGGAGAACTCCTCCTCTGTGAAGTACAGTGGCCTTGTCGTGACTCTGAGGTGCTACTCACTAACCTTGGACTGCTGAGGTACTCCTCTGGTCGAGTACTGCGGGTCTGCTTCCAAACTGGGCGCTCCGTCCGCTGTGGGTCTGCCGCCAAACCGGGCGCTCCCCCTAATAGCCTACAAAGGTACTCCTCCTGTCAAGTAATGTGGGTCTGCTGCCAACTACCAAGCACTCTATCCACTGTGGGTCTGCCGCCAAACTGGGCGCTCCATCCACTGGGCTAGTCGAATCACTCTGAGTTGAATCAGTCAAGCAGTCATTAGGTCTACAGCTACTAGGTCTCTGCACTCCTTCTGCTCGTCTCTGGGAGGTTTTGCTATATGAGATATTGTTCAATACTCCAAGGGTCACGAGGTCTCATGTGGAAGTATCTCAAAGTACCGCCACATCATAGGGGTATCAAAGCAATAGATGGAGCGTCAATCGGATGCCCGGTATGTGAGTTATTAGCATTTTAATCCTGGGGACCCGGTTGGATTCGTGTATGAACCAACCTGATTGTAACTCAACTATACCCTGAACTCCAGTGCGGTACACTCAAAGGGATGGTTATGCTCCAAGAATACCGGTGCTGGTGACGGTTCGTCAAACGAACGTCTGGTGCCAAAGATATGTCCAAAGCAAGCAAAGGGGTCAGTAATGGGCCTGGGTCCGGTCCGACCCAGTCGGACCGACTCGGACCAACTCAGTCTGGGCCAACCCGGTCTGGTTCAACCCAGTCAGACTCACTGGGTCTGACCTGGCCCATTGGGCGGGTCAGCCCGCTCAGTTTTGACTTGGTCCGCTCGGCCCGGCCCAGCGGACCGCGAGGGCGGTTCGGCCCGATAGTCGTCGCGTAATCCGCTCGGTAACTCGGCATAGGAGACCAGGAATGTTCGGCCAGCGACACTGCGGGGGACACCGTGGGTCAGCTCGGGAGGCCGGGGGCCGGGAGGCCAGCAGGTAGGCCGCGCGGGGCGCGGGCAAGCCGGCTGGTCACTAACAGGTTGCGGGTGCACCGGGCAGGGCGCGTGGGTGCCGGGCAGGGTGCCGAGACGCCGGGAAGGGCACCGGGCAAGCCCCGACAGGTGCACCGGGCAGCGGCGCGGGGGCGCCGGGCAGCGGCGCGGGGGCGCCGGGCAGCGGCGCGGGGGCGCCGGGCAGCGGCGCGGGGGCGCCGGGCAGCGGCGCGGGGGCGCCGGGCAGCGGCGCGGGGGCGCCGGGCAGCGGAGTGGGGGCGCCGCGCAGCGGTGCGGGGGCGCCGCGCAGCGGAGCGGGGGCGCCGCGTAGCGGCGCGGGGGCGTCGGGCAGTGGCAGCGTGGGGCGCGGCGGGCCACAGCGGCGCGGGGCATGGCGATGTGCCGAGGCCGCAGGTAGCGCGGCCTTTGATCTCCATCTTCATCTTCGTTGCCGCGTGTATCGCCTTCGTCATCATCAGTCAAGAACAAGCAAAGGGGAGAGGGTCAGGCCGTGTTTGTGTGGCCCGAACCCTCCTCGTTACGGTGATATCATTTGGAAAAGAATTTCTCAACAAACAACGAAGAACGGAGGTTTAAACTCATACATAAATTAACTCAAAAATCCCCTACCTCACTTGTCGTTCGTCGTTGATGATGTCGCGGGAAGCGGGCGTCATTCTGTTGACGTCAAAGTAAGAAGAGCTCGAAGAAGACAAGTTGATATGACGTCGTCAGTGTTCTTCATGGGCGGCAGTGCTTTCCTTTCTTGCCCCGGTTGAAGAAGGATGAAGACGGCGTTCATCGTTCTTTGTTCATCATGGGCGACGGTTCTTCGTTGGAGGAATAATTCTCCAAGGGTTGGGCGTCGCGTCTCTTTGACAGCGTTTCACCATTTGAAGAAGTTGTCCCAAGACCTTTCCCCAAGATTCCTTTATATAGGAGAGGGGGAGAGGTAAGTAACCATCATGGAATTTATGACGGTTCATTTATTAGGAGCCTTCCTAATTTCCAACGATGTGGTTACTTAATTTAAAAAGGGAGAACAAATTAATTGGCTCCACTAAAATAATTGAACGATAGGTGTCGCACTTAATTTGTAGGATGTTAAGAGGGTCCCTATAATTAATTTACATGCATTGGAGAAGTTAATTGGCATGCACGTTGGCAAAATTAATTGGCACGCGCGTTGGCACAATTAATTGGCACGCGCGTTGGCACAATTAATTGGCACGCACATTGGCACAATTAATTGGCATGCGCGTTGGCACAATTAATTGTGTGGAGGAGGTCAAGGGATCTCCTTCATTAATGAGGGAGAGGGGAGAGGTTTCATCCTCCACCATTAATAGGGGTCGGGTGGTCCCCACGTCGTAACCCCTCGCGGGAGGTTAGGGTGTGGTGGTCCTACCCCCAACTTCCAAGGGGAGGTTCCAACTAACCGCACACACATGGTGGCTGGAATAAAATAAAGTGTGGCTACACTTTATTTTATTATTATTTTTTTAAAGCCAAAAACTAACTTTTAAACTCGACATAACGCAACTGTGGTGAAGGTCTCACTAAGCAATTATCGACGCTGCAAGTTCAACGGTGCCCTCAGATTTCCATTCCAAGCAGCGGTTCAAAAGTTATAAAAACCTGCTCGTACATTTACTAAATGTACCTGAAAAGAAACTTCATAAATTGATTCCGGACACACTGGGCCTCAGAATCAAGCGTCTTCAGAAACTGTGAACTCGTAAAATTCCCATGTATTTAAAAAAATCACAGGAATTCTGGATCTTTACAAAAAAATTCATAGATATAATACCCATGCCCTAAGTGGTAATGAGGGTACCAACCCTATCTCTAGCAAGGATATGTGAGATGCATGCCCTAACATATACATGCCTCCAGAAGGATTGTTAACCCTAATTTCACTTTAGAGATCATGCTTGAGTCTTAGTGTTATCTAACCATGCTGGAAGGAGTAATCTAGTCATTCGACCTCACATCATATCTATGATGTCAAAACAAAGATAACTATCATGTTCTATATATAATTATACTCATTAAAGATTAATCATGGGTCTGAATCTAATGCCCAAATAATGATATATGACATATAAAACCTTCTAAGAGACGTATATTACATTTTCCTTGGAGTAAACATGTCGTACTTCCAAGTCCAAGTCTATATGTGTCTTTGTTTTCCACTCAACATATAGAATTTATATACATTGTGTGTCTTCTAGGGAACGTGACATGTAGGACTACCTGGGGTCCTAGACATGTACTCCTTGTACACTTCTCAACAATTCAAGTAGTTTCACTTGGTTTGTGGGCCCGAACACATGACATGTGATATTTAACTCATCCCTGAAACCATATCTACCATAGAAGGCATACTATAAGGTGTGTGTTCCTCTAGAATTCACTTCATGTTTCTAGTTTTCACAAAATAGAAAATATTCCGTAAAAATTATTCATTTTCTATCAATCCACCACAAATATCACCCAAATATTTTCCCTTTGTGTTGACCATGGTCGAATCTTCACCAGTGGTCAGATTCCAACCATACCTTACCTGAATAAAGTTATTTCATCACCTCACATGAATTATTATCATATATCTTGTTATTTTCTGTGATTTAATTCTCAATACTCCATCTAAAATCTATAAAAGTTCATCATTACTTATGAAAATTATCATATCCATCATTTAATCACACAAAAACAATGTTAGTTCAAGTTTGATCGCATCTTTAACTAGATTGGTTAACGAATCATTGACCAATTGCAGGCTGACAATGAAAAAGTGAATAATAAGTGAGAAATTAATAATAAAAAAAGGGAAATCATCATTGGTCATACCAAACCCATCCTTCAATCATAATTATGGATACTTAATAAAATTAAAGGAAATTCAAGGTAACAAATATAATCAGTGGTCAAAGAAATTAATCAATTGATAGGGCCATGCTTTATTAAGGTAGAAGAATAAATTCAAAGTAGATAAATAATCCATTCTTTAAATATAAAATAATGGGGGAAGAATCCAAAAATAAAAAATTCATTCCTCATCATTAGATTGATATTTAGATAGGGATAAATATTTGATGGCTTTATTGTATATTTACAAGAATTCTATCATCGATGGTGAGCCCTATAAAATATAATTGTTGATCCTCCTTCATTGTCCAATAAAGGTTTTTCCTCATGGTGAAGATATATCCCACTCAATCTCCTAGTATTATATGGATAACTAGGTATAATTTCCATATCATGGTTTAGAAATAATAGAATTATGTTTAGAAAAATTAAATTAATAAATTAGTTTATTTCATTTAATATTTGACCACGACTGCACATCGGTTAAAAGTATGAATACTAATATGTACATTTTATGCATGCATTTTAGTACTAAAATAAATTACTTTTATGAACTAAATTATTAATTATTAACTAGTTATTTAGTGTAACTATTCATATTTTTTTAGATACAAAATTTTGTGGAAAATGAGAAAAAAGATCCAAAATGGAAATGATTTCCATCAAAATAGGGATTTTCACGATGACGGATGGTCATTAATTACCATAGGGTTACTGAATTTAGAAATTTAGAAACATGAAACCACATTCACTAATTCCAAAATTTAGTAGTATAGGATTTTTAAAGTCCTAAGGTTGATCCCATGAGTAAATTTTGAAAAAAATAGTTAATTTAATAATAAAAACCTAATTTATTTAAATAATTTTGATATAAACTACAGAGCATGGTGATTGATGAAGGTTGTGGGGGGAAGAAAATAAAAAAGAAACAAAATTCACCAAACATGGAATTTCTGGGTTCAAGTACTATATATTTTAGGTTAGCAATTTATCATTTTGTTTTTGGAATTTAGTCAAAGCAATCTCTTTGGCCAAGATGATCACTCTCCCTCTCACTAACAGCCCTTTTCTAATAGTCAAATACTTTGGTTAGTTAGTGAAATAGGTAACCCAAAACCATTTTTAAACATATATCTAATTTCCTCCCAATGTTCATGGTGATGTATTAATTCTAGTTTTCCAATGTAGAATGGTCATTTAATTGACTAGAAATGATCATGCATGTAAAATTAAAGAGAAAAAGGAAGAAGATATTTGGTATGAAAAAAACCCAATTTGAATTAACCATAAACCAAAAATTACCTTAGTAAAATACCCCTTTAATTTTATTTTCTACACAAAATAAATCACCCCTTAATGATATCCATGAGAGGGTGACTAAAAAAATAAATTAAAACCCTACTAAAATGGTAGATTTTAACTACTGGAGGACCCTATACAGTTGAGCTACTCACCCAAAGCCCTGGTCTCCAATATGATCCTTGGAAATGGTGAAAATAATATTTATTTATAGATCTCTAAGGGTTATCAATATTAATTTAATCCACCATTAGTGCATCTATAAATTAGTTATAAATTTTATCATTTTATAAATAGTGGTCTAAGGTGTTTATTGTCCATTCCGGGTCATAAAGGAAGGTCTCATGGTCGTTTCTCATCAAATCTGGTTGTTTCTGGACCTAACATAGCTTTTTATATTGCAATTAATCATTTTATGTCCTAAATTTTTGTGTAACGACATCCTATAAGTTTTTTTATTTCATAGAAGGAAGTTTTAAAAATTTTGGGGTGTGTCATTATGTGATGACTATGTGTCATGCATTGACACATGGACTTCTTCTCCCATTTGTATTTTATTGTCATGTATTGGTCTTAATCTTTATCTCCTAATATGTTTACATTTTAAATAGTATATTTATGATTTAAATGATTCTTTCCATCCCTTTTAACCTCTATTTCATCTTGAATATTCAATTCTAACTCCTAGGTAGCTCCTATGATCATCCTTTATCATGAAAAATTCTATTTTTTATGGAAACATTATTTTTTTGGATCCTTTTTCTCATTTTCCATAAATTTATGTATCATTCTGAGTATGAAAAATTCCATTAAATAACAAAGAAATAATTATTTATTTATTTCATAAAATTAATTCCTTATAGTACTAAAAATCATGCATTAAATATACATATCAAATTCATTACACTTGATTTATGGCTTTTCCTCAAGAATGGAATCTCAACATACATCAAAGTATGCTCACCCTAACATGATTTAAATTTAATATCAATAAAAGTAATTAATAAAATATAAATTTAAAATTTTTCATCATCACATGGTAAAATTCATCAATGCCACGCTTTTCAAAGAGAAAAAATCAACCAATTATTTTACTTTTATCCTTTTAAAACAAACACACTTTTCTATTCATCCATTTTTATTTTTCAATTCATTATTAAAATCTATTACATTTTAAATTTACCTCACTTTGAATTTTTCCACTCATCATCAAGGTGTAATTGTAAAATAGAGTTCATCACATATCTTAAAAATTGGTTATGGATCATAGGGTTGAAAAGCATATATTATCTCCACTATATAAAGATAGAAATCACTGTTAATTATGAGAGATTTTAATCAAGGTTCAAAATGTATATGATTATTAAGGGTAGTTAGGTAATGGTATGAAAACAATTAAATCTCAAAAACGGGGTTTGTATCTTAATTAATTTTCATGATAATAAAAAATATGAGAACAAATTTAGAAATTTAAAAACATGAATCTACGATCACTAATTCTACAATTAAGTGGTATAGGATTTTCAAGTACTGAGTTCGATCCCATGAGGAAAGGTTAGAGAAAATAATTAATATAATAATATATACAAAATTTATTTTGAAAAATTAAATATAAACTATGGAGTGCAATAATAGATAAATAATGTGGTGGAAGAAAATAGTAAAACAAAACATATCAAACCTAAAATTTGCGGGTTAAAGAACTGTGGATTTTAGGATAATAGTTTATCATTTTTGTTATCAAAATTAGGTCAATGAAATATCCTTATCCCTGATGATCACTCTCCATATCACTAACACCCCTTTTTTAATGGTGAATAATTTGGTTAGTTAGTGAAAGAGATAACCCAAAAACCATTTCTAAACATAGAACCAATTTCCTTCCACTGGTAATGGTGAGGGTTGAATTCTAGTTTTATATTGTAGAATTCTTTTTTATTGATTTGAAATGATCATCTATGTAAAATAAAAGAGATAAATTAAGAATATATTTTGAATTTAAAAACACAATTTTAATTAACTATAAAATAAAAAATAACCACAGTATAATCCCCCTTCAATTACATATTCGGCACAAAAGAAATAACCCCCTCATTCTAGCCCCAAAATTGGTAGCCTATAGGGCATCGTTAATTCTTATAGGGTTATATAATTCAGAAATTTAGAAACATGAAACCTCAATCACTAATTATAAAATTAAGCAGTATATGATTTTTAAGTCCATATTTTGATCCCTTGAGCACCGGTTAGAGAAAATAATTAATTTAATAATAAAAATCTTGTTTATTTAATGAATTCAAATATAAACTATAGAGTGTGGTGATTTATGAACAATGTGGGGGAAGAAAATAAAAAAAACAAAACATAGAAAACATTCAATTTCTAGGTTCAATCAATATATATTTTAGGTTAACATTTTATCATTGTTATTGTTGGAATTAGGTCTAAGAAATCTCCTTGGTCTAGATAATCACTCTCCCTATCACTAGCACCCCTTTTCTAATAGTCAAATTCTTCGGTTAGTTAGCGAAATAGGTAACCCAAAACCATTTTTAAACATAGAACCAATTCCATCCCAATGTCCATAATGAGGGTTTAATTCTAGGTTTTCATTATAAAGTTTTCATTTAATTGGATTGAAATGATTATGCATGTAAAATAAATAAAGGAATGGAAGAAGAGATTTATAATAAAAAAACCTAATTATAATTAACCTTAAAACAAAAAATCACCTTTGTGAAACCCCCATTCAATTATATATTCAGAACAAAATAAATAACCACCGCATGTTATCCATGAGAGGGTGAGTTAAAAAAAATTAAAACACTCACTAGTGCAGAAAACATTTTTTACGTCGGTTATTTTTTATTATTTACGTCGGTTTTTAGGCGACGTTAATACGGACGACGTTATAAATAACGTTTTTTACGTCGGTTATTTAAAACCCGACGTAATATCCCTAACATCACGGTGGTTATCACGTCGGTTCATATAATAACCGATGTGATAAATATGCGCTGGGGGCTTTATCACGTCGGTTATTCCCTAAACCGACGTGATAAAACGCCTGGGATATCTTTTATCACGTCGGTTATGTCATAACCGACGTGATAAACCCTTCCCCTGGCCTATTATCACATCGGTTATTTAAGAAACCGACGTGATAAAAAGGCCTGGGGAACGTTTTAGCACGTCGGTTATCCAATAACCGACGTGGTAAATCGATTCCCAGGCCTTTTAGCACGTCGGTTATATTAAGAACCGACGTGATAAAAGCCCCGGGAACGGTTTATCACGTCGGTTCTAGAAAAACCCGACGTGATAAACCCCTACCGATTTATTTACCACGTCGGTTATAAAATAACCGACGTGAAAGAATTTTTTTTTTTTTAAATAATTGCACTGCTCTCACCAAAAAGCAACCAGAAACCAAACAAAAATAACCATGCCAGCCCTCCCCCAAGCCCCAACTGAACCCCACCCTCATCTATACCCACCTAACAACCTGGCCAGCCCTCCCCCACCACATTGGAGCCCCACCACAACCCTTGGACACCCCCCCCCCACCCCTTGGACAGCCCCCCCACCCTCATTTACACCCCCACGACCCCTAGTACAGCCTCAAACACCCATTGGACACCCCTCCCATATCCCTTGGACACCCTCCACCCCTTGGACACCCCCCCACCCCTTGGACAGCCCCCCCACCCTCATTTACACCCCCAAGACCCCTAGTACAGCCTCAAACACCCATTGGACACCCCCCCACACCTTGACAGCCCTCCCAGACCCCTTGGACACCCCCCCCCCCCCCCCCCCGACCCCTGGACACCCCCCCGAGCCCTTGGACAGCCCCCCCACCCTCATTTACACCCAACCAGCCCCTTGGACAGAACTCCCAGACACCTTGGACACCACTCCCATATCCCTTGGACACCCCCCACCCCTTGGACACTCCCCCACCCCTTGGACAGCCCCCCCACCCTCATTTACACCCAACCGGCCCCTTGGACAGAACTCCCAGACACCTTGGACACCACTCCCATATCCCTTGGACACCCCCCCACCCCTTAGACAGCCCCCCACCCTCATTTACACCCAACTGGCCCCTTGGACAGAACTCCCAGACACCTTGGACACCACTCCCATATCCCTTGGACACCCCCCCACCCCTTGGACACCCCCCACCCCTTCGACAGCCCCCCCACCCTCATTTACACCCCCCAAACACTAGGACAGCCCCAAACACCCCTTGGACACCCCTCCCATATCCCTTGGACACCCCCCCCCCCCACCCCTTGGACACCCCCCCACCCCTTGGACAGCCCCCCACCCCCTGGACACCCCCCCGACCCCTTGGAAACCCCCCCCCCCCCCGACCCCTTGGAAACCCCCCCATCCCCTTGGACAGCCCCAAACACCCCTTGGACACCCCTCCTATATCCCTTGGACACCCCCCCACCACTTGGACACCCCCCCACCCCTTGGACAGCCCCCCCCCCCCACCCTCATTTACACCCAACCGACTCCTTGGACAGCCCCAAACACACCTTGGACACCCCTCCCATATCCCTTGGACACCCCCCACCCCTTGGACACCCCCCCCACCCTCATTTACACCCCCCCCCCCCCCCCGACCCCTAGGACATCCCCAAACACACCTTGGACACCCCTCCCATATCCCTTGGACACCCCCCAAACACCCACCCACCCCCTTGGAACCTCTCCCCCCATACCAAAATCCAGACCAGAAAAACCATCAACAGTAGACCAAAACAAAAAGTAGAGAAAAATTAAACATTCACTTATATAACATTCAAAACTTACACTGTCAACTTCAAAAAAAACTAAATCCAACCTAAACGACTACGAAATACACAATTACATTGACAATATTCAAAATTACATTTTACATTACAAACAACTAAAAGTCAATCAAACCTGTAAAATAATTTGACCACTACACTTGTAAGTGTTTGATATCTTCAGTAGTAAAGGGTTGAGGGTCATCAAAAAGCTACAAAGGAAAAGGATAGTAGTCAACGTGTATAATTAATAAATCAAATTGAAATATTATGAGAAAGAGGAAATCTTACCAGGTCAAAACTCAGAACTGTCCCAGTTGTTATTATTTCATACATAAATCTTAACATGTAATATCCGCATTCGATGATGCCTTGTTGCTCATGACATTTCTGTTTGAATGAGTGTAAATTCAATATATTATTTTTGTGTAATAAATCAAAATGTACAAATTATAAATGGATATTTACCTTCGCATGTACATATTTGATCTTGAAATTCCTTTTCTTTGCGCTTTTTCGAAAGTGGACCCATGCCCTGTTAGAAAATAATACGAATGGGGTAAATTTAAAATTCATTATAATATATAAAACTATTGTGAAATTGAAACTTACGTTTCCAATATATTCTTAAAACTTTCTCGCACATCATCATGGAGAGAGCATATCCAATAAAGTGTTTTCTCCCTAGGGCAAAAAACCCCTAACATCCAATGATCCCTGATAAAAGGAAATTTAACGTTAGTGGTTTTTTATGTTAAAAGATAATTAACTCTTTGAGAGGGATGTGTTTCATACCTCTCACAAAAAGGCATCATCCAACACTGTGTGATTACATTCTTTTCAAATCTATCAGCAATATAAAGCATTCTTTGTTCCTCATCCAATGCACATGATTCAGGGGAAATCAATTGTGGGTCCACGAATCCATATACATCTGTCAGCTCATTCCTCTCACAAATTTTATACAGATACCTAATACAAAGCAGACATAAGTATACATTTTTAATAAATATAATGCAAGGAAAAGGTGTTAAGACTTACATGATAAAAATTTGCACCACGTTGATGCCCAACTTATCTCCAGTGACAAACTCCATGATATCAGTTTTCATAATCCCCACACATAGTTCACATCCACAGACATGAGCTTCCATTGTAAAGTCATAATGATCCGCCAACAAATTTGAATATCTTGACAATTTGTCAAGACTGCTAGTATCTGCATCTGATGTCATAGCTATCTGTCTTTGTTGTTGTCTATACAGTATTTCTTTACCTTTGAAGTATTCCTGTAAAAATAAATTGAAAAATATATTAGTTTTCAAATGATAAAACATTAATAAAAATATAAAATAAAAGATATAACATCCATACCTCTATGGTAATGAGTCAAAGAAGTCTGGATGGCCAAAGTAAAAAATGTCCGATACTATGTCCAACTGTCGTCACCTCATCTGTAGGTAATGGTATTCGAGCTGATCTATCTATAATATCCTGTACAGTGACCCTCTGATTCTCTACCTCTAACTGTTGATGATGAACTGTATCTCCTATACAATATACCATCCCATATGCAACTATATGATGTTGAGGATCATCAACATACAACTCACAATAAGTAGGTAGCTGCGGCGGAGGAGGAGGATCAAAAATGGGGTCCGCAGGCTGAGGTGGGGGAGTGGGAGCTACTGGGAGAGGTGGAGTGGGAGCTGAACCCTGAAATTGTCTTTGCAAGTCTGCAAACATTAACTGCACCGATGCTCTAATCTTGTCCTCCATTGTCGCATTAATATTATGGACTTCAGCCTCCAAGGATTCTATTTTTTTTTTATAAACTCCCTCAACGTTAGAAGTTGAGGAACGTGGCAACACTTTTCTTACCGATACACCTGCCGGATATCCTCTTACACGGCCAGGATGTTCGGGCTTTCCCAATGCCACAGATAAAATATCTTCCCTCCCAGATGGTGTAAATGTCCCCTGTGAACTTTGCTCCTCAAGAGAGTCCTGTAATAATTAATTGAACATTTCTATAATGATTGGAAATATATGACGAAAATAGTAAACTTAAATAAATAAAATAGATATCTTACAATCCTCTCAACTACGATTCTCGATTCTTCCGAAAGATATTGTCCTTTTTTGCCCTTCCGAGCTCTTTTCCATTTCTCATGTCTAGATGGAGGGGATGGAGGGGCCACCTCTCCAGATCTTGAAGACTCAGCTCTTAGTTGTTGAAATTTTTCTGCCATCATTTGTTCTTCCAATAATGCATACCCTCCCCGAGATAAACTATGAGGGTATACATTTTTAGATTGGATCTCTTGATGATCTTTCCTTGTTTGCTGTAAATTAAGAATAAGTAATCATTAACAAAACAATAATAAGATCATTTATATAAGAAAGCTTATAAAAGTTTACATTGCCCTTACCAAAAATGATTCTTTTCTTCTACTTTCAAAAAATTGTCTCCATGTGTCTTCATCTATAAAAGGATATATACGACATGGATTCTCACGACTCCTATGACCATAAATGAAATCAGATGAGAGGGTTGATTTGAAATCCCTCCATCTCCTAGCAGCCAACGATAAGCATTTCTTCCTGACTCCTCCAGTGTCAGGAATATCAAATGTCATCTGATAAAAAAGAGGTTAAAAATATTATATATACTAGAAACATTTAAAGAACAGTCAAACAATAGCAAAAGATCTTACCAAAATGGTCTCCCACAGCTGAGAAATTATCGCCTTATCCACACTTCTCCAATCATCATAGAGAATGCTTACTTTGCTCTTAGCCTGAGTTGCTACAAAACCCTTAAAATCTTTAGCATTTGGACCTCTAGGAAGATCATCATCATCAAACTCCACGACTATCCTCTCCTCCTTCGTACGGGCAAGTGATAATTTTGGTAAACGTGTGCACCCACGCTTACCAACCTTTGAACTCTTTTTCGTAATAGGAGCATGTGAATGTTCCTCCCCAGATGTATGACCAATATGCTCATCTCCAGAATCATGTGGCTGATCAACTGATTGATCTGTCATTTTCCTTCAAATCAAAAAAACAAACATTAGTTCACAAATAGAAAAGTGTACTAAATTACATAATAGTAAACATTGGTAATATGGTAAGCATGTTAAACAATGATAAACATGGTAAACACAGGCAAAAGGTTGCCAAGGAGTTGGCCCAAGAAAGCTGAAAAGTGGACTCACTGAGTCCACCGGTCAGCCGGTGTGAGCACACCGGCCAGCCGGAGGACCCAGGCAGTAGACTTGCCCACTGCCTGGTGCCACCGGCCGGCCGCTGGATCACCACCGGCCGGCCCGTGGACCAGACAGAGAGCCTTCCTCTCTGTCTGGACCACCGGCCGGCCGCTGGCTCATCACCGGCCGGCCGCTGGTGATCCAGACAGAGAGGAAGGCTCTCTGTCTGGTCCACCGGCCGGCCGGTGGTGATCCAGCGGCCGGCCGGTGGACCAGACAGAGAGCCTTCCTCTCTGTCTGAACCACCGGTCGGCCGCTGGCTCAACACCGGCCGGCCGCTGGTGATCCAGACAGAGAGGAAGGCTCTCTGTCCGGTCCACCGGCCGGCCTGTGGTGATCCAGCGGCCGGCCGGTGGTCCAGACAGATAGGAAGGCTCTCTGTCTGGTCCACCGGCCGGCCGCTGGCTCAGCACCGGCCGGCTGGTGGACCAGACAGAGCTTTGTTCTGGACCACTGGCCAACCGGTGATCCACCACCGGCCAGCCGGTGCGCCCAGGACTTCTCCTCTTTACGGTTTTTATTGTTTTATCATTTTGGTTTGATACATGTTTTAATAAGTAAAAAATTTACAGTATCTAACATTATATGAAAAAACTAAATGTAAACAAGAAATAAACTTGTGTTACCTGTAATTTTAGGAATGTACAGTTGGATTGTTTTCCCAAATTCCTTCGTCGTGATCGTTCCTTATGGCACAAACCATGTCTTCAACATACTCATCATTATGTTCTGTTAATCTTTCCATGGAAGTAGGGATCTCACATAAATCAGCATCTTCATCAAATTCATCCTCACCAACATATTGGTTTTTCCCTTGTAAAACAACAGCCCACTGCATATCTGATTGATCTACTACATATAAAATTTGTTTGGCATGTGTTTCCATTATAAAAGAATCAGCTGTGTCTTCCAATCTATTCAGATTAACAAGTGTCATTCCAAATTCATCGTGTCTGACACTGTTGTTACTGATAAACCATTTACAGTTAAAAACGGGAACTTTAATTTTAAAGTAATCAGCCTCCCATATGTCTTCAATCACTCCATAATATGCACTTGATGCCGAAATTGGGTTTCTGTCCTTAGCACTCGAAAAATGCATTGCTTCTGCAAACACCAATACACCACTATTCTGAACTGCACTTCTGTTGTCCTGAGCTTTCGTATGAAATGTATAGCCATTAATGTCATAAGCGGACCATGTTATCACATTTAAAGATGGACCACCCACTATCCATTTTAATGTCTCTGATACATCTGATCTACCAAGCAAGGTCTTTTTAAACCATGGCAAAAAAGTTTTGTTGTGCTCATTCAAAATCCACATTTCTTTCTTCTTTGGATGACATTGTTTCAACTCATTAATATGCAATGTGATATACGGTTGAACATCAGCTATGTTATTCAAGATGTATGATTCTAACTTCTTCATATGTTTAGCTGACAGTGATTTGACTTTCAAGCCACGAATCCCCTTTCCCTCATTATTAACCCGTTCATGGCGAGATGGAGCCAAACCTATGTGTTGCGCCGTAGCCAAGTAGCTCGTACAAAACTCTGCTACCTCCTCAGAAATATACTTTTCAATAATGGAGGCTTCAGGTCGATATGGATTTTTAACATATCCCTTTAATATTTTCATATACCTTTCAAAAGGATACATCCAACGAAGATATATAGGTCCACAAAGCCTTATTTCTCGAACCAGATGAATCATTAAATGCACCATCATATCAAAAAAAGTTGGAGGAAAATACATTTCCAAATGACAAAGTATAAAAATTGCATCCTTTTCCAAAATGTTAAAAGCATTCACATCAATCGCCTTGTTGCAAATTGAATTGAAAAAATAACACAACCTCATTATAGTTTTTCTGACACGGATGGGCAATATTCCACGCAGTGCAACTGGTAGAATTTGTTGCATCATGACATGACAATCATGTGATTTCATACCTATCAACTTCAAGTCTTTCAATGAGACAAAATTTTTTACATTTGAAGAATAACCTTGAGGCACTTTGATATCATGAAGACACTGACAGAAGCTACTTTTCTCCCTCTTCGATAATGTATGACAAGCCGGGGGAAGAAATGTTCATCTTCCTTTAGGAGTGGGAGCTAACTCCAAACGTATTCCCATTGACAGTAGGTCTAACCTTGCATTCAACCCATCTTTTGTCTTTCCTTTAATATCTAGCAATGTTCCGATCAAAGAATCACATATATTCTTCTCCACGTGCATGACATCAATATTATGTTTGACTTCATGATACCTCCAATATGGTAGCTCAAAAAATATTGACCTTTTCTTCCAAATATGTCTATCATTACCATATTTCTGTGTCTTTCCCAATGTCACATCAAGGTTTTTCACCCTCTCAAAATACAATTCTGGGGATAAAGGTTGAGGAGCAGTATCAAATTCTTGTGAGCCATTGAATGCCTTTTTTAGTCTTCTATAAGGGTGATCCATAGGCAAAAACTTTCGATGACCCATGTACATTGTTTTCCTCCCATGATGCAATTGACAATATGACGTCTGTTGTTCGCAAATTGGACATGCTTTATGCCCTTTAACACTGTATCTAGACAAATTTCCATATGCTGGGAAGTCATTTATAGTGAATAGAAGCACTGCATGCAGTTGAAAATATTCCATTTTATAAGAATCATACACCCTAATACCATCAGCCCATAACAGTTTCAAATCATCAATCAGCGGTGACAAGTATACATCAATATCATTGCCGGGTTGCTTTGGACCAGAGATCATGATACTCAACATGACATATTTGCGCTTCATACAAACTTCAGGAGAGAGGTTGTAAATTACCAATAAAACAGGCCATGAACTATGTGTGCTACTGAGGGTTCGGTATGGATTCATTCCATCTGTGCACAAGCCTAGTCTCAGATTTCTAATTTCATTTCCAAATGTAGGGTACTGGGCATCAATTTTCTTCCATTGTGGACAATCAGCTGGATGACGTATTTTTCCATCACATACCCGCTCATCAGCATGCCATCTTAACCTTTTTGCATCATGTGAATTAGCAAATAAACGTTTGAAACGAGGAATTATAGAAAGATACCAAAATACCTTTGAAGGGAGCTTTGTAATCTCTACATCAGCTTGTGATTTTTCTTTCACCTTATACCGTGATGTCCCACATTTAGGACACTCTTTCAGAAATTCATATTCCTTCCTATATATAATGTAGTCATTCGGACAGGCATGTATTTTCCTGTATCCCAATCCCATCGGGCATAATATTTTTTTGGCCTTATAATGTGAATCTGGAAGATCGTTATCTTTTGGAAGAATGTCTTTCATCAATTTTAGCATCTCTGTAAAACATCTGTCACTCCATCCATGTTTTGCCTTCAGGTTAATCAATCTTAACACCGCCGAAAAAACCGTAAAATCTGTACAACCAGGATATAATGGTTTTTCGGCATCACCATATAGACGTGCAACTGTCGGTTCTATCTCAATTTGTTCTGCTACAATATCGCGAATCATTTCTTCAATTCCATCGGAGTTACCATCTTGCGATTCATTATCATCAGTGACATTCTGTCCAGTTTCGCCATGCCAAATCCAAGGGTTGTAACTCGGATTGAAACCATGACAAATCAGATGATCTTTTATCTCTCTACTTTTCAACTTCTTCATATTCAGACATTTCAGGCATGGACAGAAAAAAATGTCACTACTTGGAACATTTCGTTTAGAAAATTCCAAAAAGGCATCAACACCTTCCTCATATTCATTGCTCATTTGATGTGCCGTAATCCAACTTTGACTCATTATTACCTATAACAAATAGAAAAAATATATATATTTTTTAGATAAGACAAATATATGTTTATATGAAAAAAAATCATAATTTGAATGTAAACAATTTTGAAATATAAAACAAATCGATGAGTAAACCCCCCTGGACACCCCTGACCCCTCTGGACAGCCCCCCACCCCTCCTGGACACAACCCCCCACCCCCGACCTGCTTGGACACCCCCCTGGACACCCCCCAACCCTCTGGACAGCCCCCCCACCCCTCCTAAACACCACCCCCACCCCCTACCCCCTTGGACACCCCCCTGGACACCCCCAACGCCCACCCACACCCTTGGACAGCCCCCCACACCCACCCACCCCCTTGTAGACCCCCCTGGACACCCCCCGACCCCTCTGGACAGCCCCCCACCCCTCCTGGACACCACCCCCCACCCCCTACCCCCTTGAACACCCCCCTGGACATCCCCCAACCCTCTGGGCAGCCCCCCCACCCACCCGGACAACCCCAAATACCCTCTGGAGAGGCCGCCACCCACTTGGACAGCCCCCCACACCCATCCACCCCCTTGGACAGCCCCCCACACTCATCCACCCCCTTGGACACCCCCCTGGACACCCCACCGACCCCTCTGGACAGGCCGCCACCCCCTTGGACAGCCCCCCACACCCACCCATCCCCTTGGACACCACCCTGGACACCCCCCGACCCCTCTGGACAACCCCCGACCCCTCTAGAAAGCACCCCCACCCCTCCTGGACACAACCCCCCACCCCCGACCTACTTGGACACCCCCCTGGACACCCCCCGACCCTCTGGACAGCCCCCCCCCCCACCCCTCTTAAACACCACCACCCACCCCCTACCCCCTTGGACACCCCCCTGGACACCCCCCAACACCCACCCACACCCTTGGACAGCCCCCCACACCCACCCACCCCCTTGTAAACCCCCCTGGACACCCCCCGACCCCTCTGGATAGCCCCCCGCCCCTTCTGGACACCACCCCCCACCCCCTACCCCCTTGGACACCCCCCTGGACATCCCCCAACCCTCTAGACAGCCCCCCCACCCACCCGGACAACCCCAAATACCCTCTGGAGAGGCCGCCACCCACTTGGATAGCCCCCCACACCCACGCATCCCCTTGGACACCACCCTGGACACCCCCCGACCCCTCTGGACAGCCCCCGACCCCTCTAGAAAGCACCCCCACCCCTCCTGGACACAACCCCCCACCCCCGACCTGCTTGGACACCCCCCTGGACACCCCCCAACCCTCTGGACAGCCCCCCCCCCCCACCCCTCTTAAACACCACCACCCACCCCCTACCCCCTTGGACACCCCCCTGGACACCCCCCAACACCCACCCACACCCACCCACACCCTTGGACAGCCCCCCACACCCACCCACCCCCTTGTAAACCCCCCTGGACACCCCCCGACCCCTCTGGACAGCCCCCCGCCCCTCCTGGACACCACCCCCCCACCCCCTACCCCCTTGGACACCCCCCTGGACATCCCCCAACCCTCTGGACAGCCCCCCCACCCACCCGGACAAACCCAAATACCCTCTGGAGAGGCCGCCACCCACTTGGACAGCCCCCCACACCCATCCACCCCCCTGGACACCCCACCGACCCCTCTGGACAGGTCTCCACCCCATTGGACAGCCCCCCACACCCACCCATCCCCTTGGACACCACCCTGGACACCCCCCGACCCCTCTGGACAGCCCCCGACCCCTCTAGAAAGCACCCCCACCCCTCCTGGACACAACACCCCACCCCCGACCTACTTGGACACCCCCCCTGGACACCCCCCAACCCTCTGGACAGCCCCCCACCCCTCCTAAACACCACCCCCACCCCCTACCCCCTTGGACACCCACCTGGACACCCCCCAACACCCACCCACACCCTTGGACAGCCCCCCACACCCACCCACCCCCTTGTAAACCCCCCTAGACACCCCCCGACCCCAAATCCATGCCCCTATGCCATGGTTGTGTGTGAATAAAGTAGTAACAACTGTAAAAGGGCAACCCATCCAAATGGACACGCCCCAACCCTCTCGGGGATTTATAGAAAACGATGAAAAATTAGTGAAATCATAAAATTACTCAATATTGCAAGTCGAACAAATAGATCTAGGGATGATAAATAAGATTATGGTGCCAAAATGAGTTAAAAGGGTTCGCAATCGAAGAATCTTAGCTAGTTTCAACAAAAAAATCACAACACATATATATATACTATCCGCGAAAAAAAAACGAACGAGTGGGAGGATTGCCTGAGTGTTGCGAGTTTAGATGATTGATCCGAGGAGATTAAATATGAGAAACGATGATCGCAAAACGAATCTAAACCAACGAAATGGACGAGCCGATTCGGGTTTACGCGCGAGAGAGACGAGTCGCGACTGTCGAAGGTAAACTCGCGAATGACAATCCACGGGTCTGGGTAAATTTTTAAATGAGTTATCACGTCGGTTATTCAATAACCGACGTGATAATTGTTTTAAAAACATTTATAACGTCGGTTATTTCAATAACCGACGTAAAAACCTTCCTCCGATTCATTTTTTACGTCGGTTATTTTATAACCGACGTTATAAAGGGCTCAAAATCCACGTTTTTTTACGTCGGTTATGGAATAACCGACGTCAAAAACATCTGCGGATTCTTTTTTTACGTCGGTTATTTTATAACCGACGTAAAAAAGCCTTCAAAAACCGCGTTTGTTACGTCGGTTATTGAATAACCGACGTAAAAAGGCCTTCGAAAACCGCGTTTTTTACGTCGGTTATACAAATAACCGACGTTAAAGGTGTACCGAACACAGGTTTTTACGTCGGTTAAGAAATAACCGATGTAAAAAATCTCGTTTTACATATTATGACGTCGGTTTTATATAACCGACGTAAAAAATGGTGACGTAAAAAACGTTTTCTGCACTAGTGACTGCAGAAATGGCAGAGTATAATTGGTGGAGGACCCTGCAAAGTGTAGACACTCACCCCAAGCCCAAGTCTCTGTTCACATCCTTGGTAGTGGAATAACAAATCTTTATTTATATATCTACAGGGGTGGTCAATTTTAATTTAATCCACCATTATTACATCCATAAATGAGTCAAAAGTGTTTTGGGTCATAAATGGTTGTCTCATGTGTTTATTGGTCATTTTGGGTCATAAAGGAAGGTATCCTGGTCGTTTATCAACAAATATGGCTGCTTATGGCATCATCAAAACTTTTTACATAATAATAAATCATTTTATGATGTAGGTTTTCATATACCAGCATCTCACAATTCAGTTTACATCTTAAAAATATATTTTAAAATTTTGGGGTGTGTCATGGAATGACACATATGTGTTATACTGTAACACATGTCCTTCTTCTCCTGGGTTCTTTTTCTCTTCCTATATTGGTCTTAATCATTGTTTCTTGGTAATTTTACCACTTTTCTCCCTAAATATCCAATTATAACCCCCCCCCAACAACTCCTATGATCATCCTTTGTCATGAAAATCCCTCTTTTGATGGTAATAATTTCCATTTTGGATCCTTTTTCTCATTTTCCACAAATTTTTTTATACTGACACACATGAACAATTCCATTAAATAATAAAGAAATAATTAATCATTTAATTCATAAAAGGAATTCATTTTAATACTAAAAATAATTCATGAAATATATGTACAAAATCCCCTACACTTGAATTCAGGCTTATCCTTAAGGATGGGATCTCAAAATACTACAAAGGATACTCACTATACTATGTTTTAAATTTAATATAAATAAAATTGAATGATAAAATGGAAAATTAAAATGTTAGAGTGTCACATGGGAAGATTCATCAATGTCTTACTTTTTAAAGAAACAAATCAACCAAGTATTCTAATTTTCTCCTTTTGAAGTAACCACGCCTTTTTGTTTATCCATTTTTTCAATTCATTGTTAACAATCATTTAATTTGTAATATACCTCACTTTTAATTTTTCCACTCATAAAAATGGTATAGTTGTAAAATATAGTTCATCACATACCACAAAAACATTTCATTTACCATAGGTTTGCAAAGAATCTATCATATCCACTACGTAAATACAAAAATCACAATTAATAATGAGGCGTTTTCACCAAGGTTTAAATGTATATGAGGCTTAAGGGTAAATGGGTGTTGGTGTGAAAACAATTAAAGCACAAAAGTGGTTTTTTCTATTAATTACTTTTTTTATAATCAAAAATAGTTCAATGGAAAATTTCTCCCTCCACAAAATTCATCTCCCCTTTCTGAACAACTAAAAGTAGGATCATGAAGCCATATAACATAATTAATGAAAACACCCTCTTATATAATTTTTTCTTTTTTTTTAAAATTCATTCTTAGATAAAATATTATATCTACCACCCAATATCAAATTATCTTCTCATGATATTATGTGTAATGGTTATAATAAAATTATCAGTCAAGCAATGATGATTTTTTAATTTCCCAAGAAGTGACCCAATTTTTTTAGGGTGAAAAATGAAAACACTGAATGAATTCCACCCCAAAATATCATAGAAATACCCCCAAACTTATATATTACAAAATTTTCACCCCTTCCACCATTCATCATCTCCCACGAATTTTTTGTTGAAAAATATGAAAAATATTTAGAGGAAAGTAGGAATGGGTAAAATAATCTTGTAACAAAGATATTTTCCTAAATATTTTGTTCGTGGATTTTACAGGATTTAAAATGGATTAATGTAAGGTGGGTCTAAGGATAAATATTTTAAACAAAATAATTCCCCAATCATATTAAAAGTGATTATGTTCATTCATAGATTTGATAATATACCAAGAAAGTTCTAGAAGAAAACATTCCTGAGTCCCTCAAAAAACATACTATAGAAAGGAATGAGAAAAATTGGTCTCCAAGAATGTCTCAAGAATGAGATGAATATTTTGTAAAATCACTTATATAAATTCACATGAATAATAAAACCAATTAATTAAAATATAATAAATTCAAGGAAACCTAATTCTTATAAAAAATTTCATTTACAAAAATTAATCAGTCTCGCTAAATAAAGATTTTTCAAATTCTCATCCACATGTTTATCCCTACTAATTGTTTCCCCTGTTTTTCTAATTCATATTTACTAAAAAAGAAATTTGAAAACATTTCATATAAACAATCCTAAGCAGTTTATGTCTCCTTTTTCAGTTTATTAAACTAAGAATCAAGTTTGAATATGAAATTTGTAGATAAAGTTCTAAAAAAAATTTAAAAATTATGGGGTTAAAATAAAATAAGCAATGAAACTCATACTCCCCTTCCATTTATGCTTTAAATTGGGTTGTTCCAGTTTTGTCTCCCT
Source organism: Viscum album (assembly GCA_963277665.1). Classification (NCBI taxonomy): domain Eukaryota; kingdom Viridiplantae; phylum Streptophyta; class Magnoliopsida; order Santalales; family Viscaceae; genus Viscum; species Viscum album. The sequence continues at coordinate 241,682,901 of OY728162.1, forward strand.
ATTCCAATTTTTTATCACTGACATTATTGGGACCTAATAAATGATAATAAAAAAGTGAAAGTGCAGTCCCATTCAATAACACTCAAATAAAAAGTGATTTGAAACTAAATCCCATTATAAAATCATATCCTAAGAAAGAAAGAAATCTAAATTCATAGAATGTAATAAAAACTTCAGGTTGACTCCCAGAAGCTACTCTTTTTTAGCAGTCATCTAGCTAGACCATACTTGGGTAATCTGATTGGAGTGTTTTATAAGGCTAATCATCTCATGTTATCCCAATATTGACTATGTTGCACACTCAAATCATCCCTTATCCTCCTTGATGAAATCAGTGTGATATGTGGATTAAGTGAACATAATATGGATGGCTTGATTCTTAGTAGAAATAATTTGGTTTCTATTCATACTTGGTAAAATTATTCTACTTAAAATGTTGGATATATATATTCAATTTCTTTAATGATCACTTTAGTTTATAAACCATCTCCACCTCTTCCTCTTCTGATTATGCATAGTTGGTTTAGATTCTTCTGGGTTATTCTTCTTCTAGTGGTGCACTTATATCATCAATAAATTTTTTAAAAAATGTTGCATCTATAATTTCCTCGTTTTCTTCTTCTTTATTTGTCTATAATCCCAACTTTGTATGGAAATAGTGAAAATATTAGTATTTGAGATCCCTTATTCTATTTATTTTTCTTCTTTTGGATGTGGTTTTATGAATTATTAATTGACCCAATCAAGCTCTGAAAAAAGATCAACTTCTTTTTCTTCGTCCTATGAATATACAAAATCAAGGGAATCGTGATCAGGATCAAAGTCATCTTTGAAAGTGGTACTTACCTCTAGCTCGTTGTCTATAATTCTTTTTCTATGATGTCTCTTTAAAATTCTTTTTTAGGCTATGGAGTGTTGCGTCTTCAAAGATTGTGTATGGTTATAGGTTCTCTTTAAATTAAATCTTCATCATTTTAATTTCTTTGAGTTGATGCATCAAATCCTTCAGTAGAAAGGTGAACCTATCCTTCGTAGTTAATGTTCTATGTATCCCTTCCATCACAACCAAAAATACCCATGTGAAAAATAGGGAAAAATATAGTAAAAAAAGTTAAAAACCTAAAAACAAAAATGTGACTATAAAAAACCCTCACAATAAAGCCAAAAATTAGTATCTCGTGGGGAATCATTAATTACAATAGGGTTACCAATTTTATATATTTAAAAACATGAAACTATAATCACTAATTCTATAATTATGTAGTATATGATGTTCAAGTCCTGAGGTTGATCCCATGAGAAAAAGTTAGAGAAAATAATTAATTTAATAAAAAAATCTAATTTAATTAAAGAATTTAAATATAAACTACGGAGTGCGATGATTGATAAAGAATGTGGGGGAATAAAATAATAAAACAAAACGTACCAAATATGCAATTTTTTGGTTCAAGCACTATGCATTTTAGGTTAAAATTTTATCATTTTTGTTTTCATAATTAGGTCAAAGTAATATCTTTGTTCCAGATGATCACTATCCCTATCATGAACACCCATTTTATAATGGTTAGATACTTCAGTTAGTTAGTGAAATAGGTAACACAAAACCATTTTTAAATAAAGAACCAATTTCCTCTCAATGGTCATGGGGAGGGTTTAATTATAGTTTTTCATTGTAGAATGCTCCTTTAATTAACATTCAATGATCATGAATATAAAATAAAAGAGGGAAAGGAAGAAGTGACTTGGAATTCAAAAATCCAATTTGAAATAACCATAAAACCAAAAATTACTTTAGTAAAATCCCCCTTCAATTACATATCTGATAAAACATAAATCACCACCTCATGCTATCCATGAGAGGATGAGTAAAAAAAAACAAACACTACCACAAAAAGGGGAAAGGGAAGCATTTCGTTTTATCAATGCTAAGTAGAAATCACTAATAAAGGGGGGGGACTTTATCAGCACTAGCTAAAAGCATTGATAAATCAACCCTTTATCAGTGCTAAAAAACATTGTTAAATGAATATCCTTTATCAATTCTTTTTTTAGCACTGATAAATGTTTTTAATAATAATTTATATATAATTATTATATTTATATTCAAAAATAATTTTTATTTGTATATATTAAATAAAAAACACATGTTTATAATTAATATATATTTTTTAATAATTCAAAATATATATATATAATGTTTTAAAAAAGTATAAAATTATAATTAAATATATATATATATATATATATATATATTTCTAATAAATTTGGTCAATTAATATATTGATCATGTGTGCATATATGTTATGTATCATCATGAATGTTCATTTATACATTACACTCTTCTTATTATTCATGTTGTCCATTGATGACTCATTTTTTATTATATATATTTTACTATGTGTATATGATTAATTCATGTTACCCATATATATAATATATTATGTTCTCAAACCTTATAAAATTACAGTAAATATATTTAAAGAATAAATATTTTTATTATATTTATAATTATTAAATTTTAAGTATATATAAATACTTTTTAAATATATTTATTTGTAATTATAATTATAACAATAAATATTTAAGTAATTATAAAATTACAATAATTACATATATTATAATTTTATAAATATATATATATATACAAATATTAATAAATATATTTATTTATAGTTATAATTATAATTATAAATATATATATATATAATTATAATTATAAAATTTTAATAAATATATTTATTATAATACTTATAAAGTTATAGATATATAATTAAATAAATATATTTATAAATATATACAAATATTTAAAATTATAATTCCTAAATAAATATAGATATATTTAAATAATTAAAAAATTATAGTAAATATATTAATTATATATATTTATATACAAATATCTATAAATAAATGTAAATAGTTATAAATATAATTCTAAATAAATGTAAATATATTTAAATAATTAAAAAATTATAATAAATATATTAATTATATATATTTATAAAATTATAAATATATTTTTTATAATTTTATAATTATATATATATATATAATTACTACTATAAATAATTTTTTTATTATAATTTTTAATTATAAATAAATATTTATTTATTTATTAGTTATAAATATAAATATATTTATATTTATTTAAATAATTATTAATTCATAAAAAATATATTTATTATTTTCATATATAATGTTATATATAATTAAATAAATATATAGAAATATTTAGAAATAAATAAAAAAATTATATTTATAGTTATAAATAAATAAAAATATATTTAAATAATTATAAAATTATTATAAATATATTAAATATTAATATTAATAAAATTATAAATATTGGAAATATTAATTTGTTATAATTTTATATTTATTTAAATAAATAATATATATTCATTTATAATTATAATTATAAATATATATATATCCATATAAATATTTATAAAATTAGAAGAAGTATAGTTATATACATCTATAATCTTATAAATATATAATTAATATATTTATTATATTTATTATATATATTTATAAGATTATAAATATAATAAGTATATTTATTATAATTTTATAATTATTTAAATTATAATTTTATAAATATAAATATATATTTATCATGTATATAATTTTATAAATATATATAATAATATAATTAAATTATTAACATTATATCTTTATCAATGCTTTTTTAGTGCTGATAAAGCCCTATCTTTATCAGAGCTAATAAAGGACATCGTTATCAGTGCTATATTTTTAGTACTGATAAAGACGTCCTTTATCAGCACTTTTTAGCGCTGATAAAGGCTTATCATTATCAGTGCTAAAAAAGCAATGATAAAGACATGTTTTATCAGCGCTTTCAGTTTTAGTGCTGATAAAACATACCTTTATCACTGCTTTTTAGCTAGTGCTGATAAAAGGTTCAGCAGGGTTTATAAAAAACACTAACTTTCTCCTCCTTCCTCGCACCCCTCAAGCTCTCACGGATGCTGATCGTTGTCGTCGTGCCTCCTCCTCCTCCTCTTCGATCGCCTCTCCTCTGCCATGAACCACACCTCCATCATGCACCTCTCCTCTGTCGTGAACCAGACCTTCGTGCGCCTCTCCATCACCATCTTCCACACCTCAGCCATGCATGAACTAAACTGTCGTGTGCCTCTCCTTCGCCGCGCGCCACACCTCTGTCGTGTTCCACACTTTCGTTGTGTACCTCTCATCCACCGTGTACTCCACACCTCCGCTATGCACCTCTCCTCTTTCGCACATCTCTCCTATGTCGGGCACCTCTCCTCCACCAGAGGACTCCTCTGTTGCACTCCTCTTCTCTGTCGCGAATGCACCTCCATCGCACGCTGAATGACACATTCGTAGTGAGTTTTCTCCTATTTCTCTTTGTTTGATGGTGATTTGTGAATTATATGGGCTAAACTCCCCACTAAAAATTGTGGCCATTGGTGGTCCTTGTTTTCACACTAAATGAATTGCATGTTGGTTGGTTTTTTTAAAAGAAATAGGTGGTACTCAAGTGAAATATGATCGTATACCCTAAATGTTTGTTGGATTTGATTATTATTGAACTTTGGTGTCATTTTGTAATCATTTTATGAATCATATATATTAATTTGATTTATTAATATTTAATGATATCTTATATGATTTTTGGACACCCCGTTATATATGTTTGATATATTTATGTTGGAATTTAATTTATTTATTATTTAAAGGAGTTTTTCATTCAGTTTTGAGTCATGTTTGGTCTCCAAAAAAGGATTTTATGTGTTTAATTTGGGTAAAATATTTAAGAATCATTTGGAAAATTCTTAAAAATAATTTCATGTTTTGGTTATCAATGAATTCTCAAAGGCCTAATTGGAACTTTATAAAAATTATTTTTGATTTGGGAACATTTTTTCTCTATTATATTTGGATTTTTATGGTTATATAAAATGTGTTGATTTTCTTTTGTAATGTTTTATACATGAGTAAAAAGTTATTGTTTTGGTGAGGGGTGTTTACAGATGATATTAATAGTTTTCTTATGTCATTCAGATTTTTTTTGATTTACTTCATGATTTATTTTGATCTCCTCAATTTAATTTATCATGAGAACCCCAGTTACTTAGGTGGGACCTCGGACATGTACTTGCTAGAAATTGATCTTCTCTCCCTAGTATGGGATCACATTCCCACACTTACTAGGAATAAATATTATCTCCCTATATATGGATCAAAACACTTCACTTTCTAGGCATTGATACATTCTCACTGAGAACCACTATTGCACCAAAACCTAGACCAATCATACTCCTTGATCCCTCCATTTACTACACATACACCTTTAATTATCAATATCATTGAGGCATGTCCTTCTTCCCTCTTTGAACCAGGTTCTCTTGGACGCACCTTTTAAAAAAAATTCTAATACTTTTATCTCATGGTTTCCCAATCTACTAAACACCTCGCTTCTAACTAATTCAAAATCAATGTAACTTTTTAACTCTCTAAGAGTATGAATTCCATTTTCACCCAAAGTATAAATCCTCCACCATTTAACATCAATCCAAACCTTTCCCATTTCAATGGCACCGCCACTTTTTTACTAGTGTAATTCCACTAAATCTTAGAAAACCACTTCACTAGAGGAAACCCAGTAGTCTTGAAAACAAGACTTTATATTGAGTCTTGATAAAATAATCACCATATGTTATGTAAACAAGATTTAATACCAATTTTTGGTAATTGGTATTATAATAAGAAAAATATATGATACCACTAGTTAGATTTGGTACAAATCAACAATCCTGATGTTAAACCCCCAAAACTTGCAGATAGCAGAAGAAATTCCAGAACGTACCTAAATTGAAATAAATCCCCAAACTTGATATATCATAACATAAAAGTTAATCTACAACTAAGTCACTACATCATATCTCTACCTTCTAGTTCCAGTAACCTCATGGTTTTGAAAATGCCACCCCCAGAGGAAAATGAGCAATAAAGGATAAATGCATGACATAAATGGAATAATCACATCGCATGAAATTTATGTTGTTTGGATGACAATCCTACTTCATAGGGGAATACATTGATATTTTTATTAATTGATAAATTGGGTTATAAGGGAAACATATCTTTTTTTATCCCTACCTATCCAAAGCTACATGAGACACTTTCTGTCCACCCTAATCAAATAACCATAACAACACATTTAATGAATCCTTCCACTCACAAGAACATTATGGTGAATCCCCTCAAAGGGAAAAATGATATAATTCAAGTGGTTATCAAATCATATTTTATTCTTAGCATAATTTTATATCTAAGTATATAAATTATTATTTTATTAAAACTTTAATAAATTATATGAATGAATTATTAACTATTGATATTCAATGTTATGAAGTGGTCGTGACATTTAGGTTGATTCATCCATCAAAGGTATCAAACCTAGATTTTATTTATGAAATTTTCTTTAAAAGTTTCTAGACTATTTTGGTACTTGATGTTGTTAACCTCATTAATGAGTTTTGGAGATTTAATAATTCTCTTGAGACTTATAATGACACTCTCATCACGTTGATTCTAGAGGTTACTGATTTGAGTTCAGTTAAAAATTTAGAATAATTAGTCTTTGTAATGTCATTTATAAAGTCTTTTTAAAGATTTTATAAAATAGACTATAGAAAATCAACCATCTATTAGTTTAGTACCACATTTATTTTCTTATTTTGACTTGATACATGATGTACTTAAAAGGATTGGGAAAGAAACATAGTTTCTTCTAGTGATGAGTGTCATGGGGAAATTCTTTGTGTGAAAGGAATGAAACTTGAGAATTTTTTGATTATGTAATGGGTTCATGCTTATAGATTTTATTAGGTGTATTTATAAAGGAAGGAACCAATATTACTTCATGTGAGAGACATATACATTATTCTTGGGGTGTACAACCAAATTATTTGGTGTGACTCAAGGATCATTGGGATAATGTAGTGTTTTTAGTAAACTGAAACATGAGTGTTTCATGGTTGTGAGTGTGGTCACTAACTATGGAACATATCCATTGTGACTTTGGTGTTGTGGTGAAGGATAGTTGATATAACTGGACAATGGAAGCATGGATAAGGGATATCCAATGGTGGGGAGCACAATATCAAATTCTTATGGAAATTATTATTATTACACATACCTTTGGAATAATTTGATAGAATCATAAAAAACTGATTTATTTGCGATGATTCGAGGTGTTTTCTGTGTATATTTTATAAAGTGTCTCTATTGGTATCTATGTATTTGTGAAAATTCCTAAGTAGATCTTTTAAAATGATTTAAGTGTTTTGAAATTTTTCTTAGAGGGAATTCACTCATTTAAATTGATTAATATTTTTGGGTCATGAAGTTGTCTTGAATGCTTTAAAAAAAGGAATTGTGTTTTTGTGAAAGAGTGTTTGGAACTGATGAATTTATTTTAAAACGGGTGTGTTATTTTAAAGAGGAATTTGTGTAAATGGTTGGTTTTTTAATGGGATTCCAAGTGTGGTTTTTTAAATAGTTTTCAAAGGATATTTGAACTATAGTTTTTCATAATATTTTAAGTTTATATTTTTATAGAATTAGGAAAACCATTACATTATATCAATATTTTGTGTATTTATTTTGTTAAATACTAATATCACCAAATCAAATAGGATATATATGAATAAATAATGGATGTATGTTGATCGTTTAATAAGAGATTATGAAGATGGAGTGAAATAGTTCATCAAGTTTGAAAAAGATCATGAATATGACCCTTATCAAATACTTTATCCGTGTTTATGATATTTTTATTCAAGAAAAGTTATTCAATAGAAGTTGGAATAAAACTTGATCTGTCACAGAATAGATCAAAGTTATAAATGTTGGATTAAACATGGGTAAAAAAGAGAAAGTAGCTAGTGGATGGGATAACTGTGCATTTTATGGATCATCTAATATGATTACAAGTGTGGAAAATGAAGAAGACTCTATCGAGGACATAATAAAAGATGTGAATGATGATGAAGATCCTATTGAGTAAATGACAAGGATAGTTGAAGATGAACTTTTTGATTTCCCAAAATTGTTTGAGCAGTTAAAGAGTTGTGAAAAGATGTCTTTGTATGGTGGTTGCACTAAATAAACATCATTTTCAGTCGTACTGAAGCTATATAATTTGAAATCAGGCAATGGATGGAGTGAAGACAGTTTTACAAAATTACTTGATCTCTTGAATGACAAGATCTCAGAAGATAATAGCCTCATGATATGAATATACGATGCTAAATGAATGCTATGTTCAATGGGTATGATATCTGAATGAATACATGCTTGCCCGAATGACTTTATAATATTTCTCAAGGAAAAAAATCACTTAGAGAATGCCCAAAGTGTGGTTCTTATTAATACAAGAAAGATGAATCTGGTTCTATGAATATTTTATGGTACTTTCCAATCATTACAAGGTTTATACACCAATATGGAAGTGAGAAGACCACATGGTAATTGACATGGCATGTGGATAGATGAAATAAAGATGGGAAACTATGTCACCTAAAATAATCTCCTCAGTAGAATAGAATTGATCATGAGTATCCTGATTTTGGAAACGAACCAAGAAACCTTCATCTTGCGTTATCTATAGATAGAGTGAATACTTTTGGTTTTCAAAGAAGCACTCACAATACATGGATGGTTATGTTGGTAATTTATAACTTTCCACCATGTTTATGCATGAAAATAAAACACATTCTTGTTATATGTGCTTATATCAGGACTAAAACAATTGGGTAATGATATTGATGTTTATTGGGTTCCATTGATCGAGGATTTGAAATCATTATGGGATTCAGGTGTTACGTTGTATGATTCTTATAGAAATGAAGATTTCATATTGAGATCCATGTTATACGGAATGATAAATGAATTTATTTCTTATAGAAAATTTTCAAGATATATCATTAAATTAAGTCATGGTTTTCCCATCTACAAACAATGTACACAGTCAATTAGGTTGAAATATTCATCAAAAATCATGTTTTTTGGACTTTGCAAATTTATACCCCAATGACATAAGTACTAGTCTTGGATGAAATCATTCGATGGAAGCTCAGAAGAATGTACAAAACCATCTCCACCAATAGGTGATCAACTATTTGGGAAATTAAAATATGTGGACACTACTTTTGGTAAACCATTTTCGAAAAAACTTATAAAAACCGATTGGAAGAAGAGATCAGTTTTTTTTTGAATTACCATACTGGAATTTTCTATACATCAAAATCTTTTTTGATGTTATTCATGTTAAAAAAAAATATATATATATATATATGACAGTGTCATCAACACGTAGATAAATTCACCTGGAAAAACAAAGGATGGAATTAAGGCTAGGTTGGACATGGTTGACATGGGAATATAAGAAGGGTTGGCACTAGTAAATGGTGAAAAATGAACGTTTCTTCCTCTAGTTGCTTGCACTCTTTCCAGGAAGGAGAGATATCAGTTTTTCAACTTCTTGAATGACATAAAGGTTCTAGAGATATATTTATTGAATATCAAGAACATCGTGTCAATAACTGATTTAAAGTAAAATGGTCTGAAATCACATGACTGATATGTTTTGATGAAAGATCTAATTCCTATAGCTTTACATTGTATTTTTCCAAGAATTGTTGTTATACATTAATAAATATCTGCTTCTTCTTCAAATCTATATGCAATAAATTTATAGACCCATTGAAATTTCCAAGTATGGAAAGAGAAATTTTCATTATAATATGTGAATTGGAAATGTTCTTCCCACCAACATTATTTGATAATATGGTTCATTTAATGGTTCACTTGGTGAGAGAGATTCGACTATGTGATATTGTACACTATAGATGTATGTACCCCATTGAATGGTATATGAATATTTTGAAAGGGTATGTCAAAAATAAAATTCGTCCAAAGGGTTGTATTTAAGAGAAATATATTGTTGAGGAAGCCATTTAATTCTGTACGAAATACCTATCTGGTGTGGAAATCATTGGTCTACTGAACTCTCATCACACTAGGTGGCTTGCGGGTGAAGGAAATTCTAAAGAGAGGATTTCACAATCAGTATTACAGATCAAGAGTAGTCCCACCTTTACATTTTTCATAATAGTTTGGAGGTTGAACCATATATCAAAACCCACAAATAAATTGAGGAAATGGTAGGCAACGAAACACTGGTGGCGCATAAAAAACAGGAGCACCGTAGTTTGACGGTGTTAGGAAAAATCCTTAAGGAAAAAAGAAAAAGGCATCAAATACGTTGTTGGATGGAATAAACAAGGCCATCATGTTTACCCCAACAAGTCCATGTTCAGTAGTTACATTGGAATCGTCACTCGGCAACGCGTGCTGATTGATGTACAGTCGTGGTACCATGTTGTCATCGGGCTTAAGACACTAATGTGGGGAGATATTATGGTAACATTATGATATCATTTCTTTAATTTACTAAAACATAAAATAAATAAATATTAACTTACTCTTCATTATCCCTTGTATAGTGCATTTATAGTGGATGAATCGCACAAGGAATATGTATTAAGGGATACTAGAAGGATTCACAGAGGCTTTCACAAAATTTTAATGATATGTCATCTTAAATATGTTGAATGGAAAATAAACATGCACCACCTCATATTTATCCACACTTGATAACCCAAGGAGTGTGGGATGCATTTACTAGCCATCGTGCGGAGCAATATTTTCAGGTATATTGTATTTAGTAATAAGTTGTTTGATAATACGTGTATTCATCACTTTTATTAATAGTTTTTTATTTATGAAACAGAAACTGAGTTCTAAAAATAAGGAACGAGCAGAAAAACCAGTATACCCCTTCCATAAAGCAAGAATGGGGTATGCTTCACTTGAAAAAAAATCGGTACGTATTTTAAATCTATCGTAATAATTTTATGTGACATAAAACAACATGATAACTATGTTCCTATGTTTATATGAAGATTCATGAATCCAAATCCAATTTCACTTTCATCCCATTCCATGTTCTATGGAAGGAGTCATGTGTAAATAAAGATGGGATACTGATAGATTAAAACACACAAAAAGTGTAGGAAACATGTGTAAGTATAAAATTATAAGTATTTGTTTTGATTTAAATCGATATTACATAACAATGATTAATTATTTTTCTATATTTTCTATCTGGAATAGTCACAGGAATCAGCAACATCCAAACTCGATGCAGACATACTTTCAGTGGCCTTGAATCATCCAGAAAAGTATGGCCGCGTCAGAGGTGTGGGTTTTGGGGTGACACCTCGAATATTTTTTTGAGAAAAAAAAATAGGAGGATCAAAGTAAAGAAATAAAAATGATGATAGAAATAATATCTATCCTTGAAGAACATATGAAATTGTAGATAGAGTTCATGGAAATTTTAATGGTGGGGGGAAAGATAAGAAACAACTCAAGAATAACTAGCGCCTGAAGAACCCACCCCACCCCCCACTGGCTTTGATGCAAGCCATTCCCCTCAAAAACCTATCATAGCAAAGGTAATAAATATTATCATAATTTTTTCTATGAATTGTGAATCAGATAGACATGGATACTTTTCCTATATTGATATTTTATAGGTTGAAAATGACTGTGATTTATTTCTATCAACACCCACCCATCTCCTTGTAGCGTGGTCTATGATGTTAAATATCTAGAATTCCATGATACATAATAGACTACTTCCAATAGGTCATGTAAAAGTGTTGATTAATGTATCCCATAATCCAAGAACTGATCTACCTGTTCCAATTAATTATGACGATATTCATAAGTTCGAACAAGCACTTGGAACATTCACCACATGGCCGTTACAGCTTGTAAAAAAACATGTCGATAAGGAGGTATTCATTTCCAATTTATTTTTCAAGATAAACCTTTGACATTTAATGAAAAAATATATGAACTAATGAATTTTATTAAAGATGAACATAGGGAATGGGGTGAAAATAAAGAATAGATCAAAACCATCTCAAGGATAAACCAACTGATCGAAAAAATCTAGTGAAATCACTTTAAACCGGCATGTTCTATATCTGCATTTATTATCATTATAGGATCATGTGAATATGAAGTTGAAATATGGTGGTACTCACATAATTATTTTTGATTAAAATATGTATAAAGGGGAAGATCCAGATTTCATTAGTGTTGACAATGTAAGTGAAATCCTGGAGTATTATTGACTAAGCGACTCATTTGTAAATGTATACATAGGTATGTTTTCATGATTTGATTTTACAAAATATGATATACTATGATAGTTATGACTAAATACATATCATATTTTTCCTAGGTGTATATATGAAAAATAATTGAATGAATTTTCCCATGAACAAAAATTTGGACTTTTTAGTCCTCACGTCACCTCTAGAGAACAAACAACAATAGAATCTAAGAAAGAAGGTGAAATAGTGGAAGGCCTTCTCAAATAATTTAAGATTAAAATTACAAATGACAAACTCTTATTAATACCAACAATGAAGGGGTAAAACTCTATAATTTAATCATATCAAATATATTATAATTTCATTTATTTATCATTCTTTTTTGTGTTCTTAGGTAGCATTGGATGCTCATTACGGTCAATTTGAATACTCTAAGTATTTATTTCCTGGATTTAGTACATGGATATCCAACAAACCAACCATATATGATGGTGTTTATCAATTTGTAATACATTACATCCAACATTTTAGAACTAAACATATAGTTATATAATTTATATTATATTTTAATGAGGATTATATTATGATAGGGTGATGTGTGAATATCGTCTACATCATGGAATAAGGCTAGGGGAAAAGGATAAGAAACATCACAGGTACTATGACTGGATACAAATTAGGGCATATATAATAATATTTCACTATCCAAACACATAAAAAATTACTTATTTTTTTCAATGTTTCTATAGTTTCTAAAACAAACAAATAATAAAGATTATGGTTATTATGTTTCTAAATTTATGAAAGAGATCATATTCCATGAACAAACCAGAATCCCTGAAGAGGTATTTTCAAAAATAATTACTATTTCATTTAAAATATTTATCAATCCTTTGTGTATTTATATTTTTTAGTAATACCATGATTTTAGAAAATACTCTTATTCACAAGATGATATAGATTCATTTAGAAATGAATGGTCAGCATACCTGATGGAAAAATTTACAAAAATAGGATGAAGATGTGAATAGTATGACTTGAAGTGTCTATTTTATTGAAAAATGATAGTAGTTTTAGTAAAAAACAAGTGATATTTTGAAAACTAATCAAACGCATTACGATTGATTTGATACTTTAAGAAAATGATCTATAAGTCATTTATGACATGTAGAAATCAACCTAACCTAAATCTGATTCACGGTGTTAATGTTATGACTTTAAGTGTGTATTTTTATATTAAATTAACAATAAATTTAAAAAAAACAAAACAAACATAATGAAAATAAATAAAATGCATTAAGATTGTTTTGATACTTTATTAAAATGATCCATCAGTCATTTTTGACATGTAGGAATCAACCACACCTCAATTCAAGGAACGGTGTGACTGATATGATGAAAAGTTTTTGTTATTAGTTTAAAATTGACAGTTTAGTTAAAAACATGTCACTCACTGAAAACCAAGAAAACTTTCTCAGATTATCTTCATAATTTATGATAATGATTCATAAGTTATTTTTGATGTGTATTAAGTAATCTCATGTCAAAATAATTCATGATGAAACCAATATGACTCAAAATACATGTTTCTAGTTTGAAATGACATTTTAGTAAAAAAACACAACTAACATACTAAAAACTAAGAAAATGCATTCAGATTGTTTTGATACTTTGGGAAAATTATCTATAAGTCATTTTTGATATGTAGGAATCAACCACACCTCAATCCAACGCAAGATGTGACCAGTATGACTCAAATTGTCTCTTTTTATTTAAAATTGACATTAATTTTAGTAAAAAAACACAACTAGCATACTAAAAACTAATAAAATGCATTCGTATTGTTTTGATAATTTAGGAAAATGATTCATGAGTCATTTTTGATGTGTAATAATCAACCCCACCACAAAAAAACACATGATGTGGCTAGTATAAATCCAAATGTGTCTTTTTATTTAAAATTTACATTAATTTAAATAAAAAGAAAAACTAACAAACTAAAAACCAAGAAAACACATTCGGATTATTTTGATACTTTTTTAAAATTATCCATGAGTCATTTTTGATGTGTAGGAATCAACCGTACCTAAATCCAACACACCATGTGACCGGTATGACTATAATTTTCTGTAATCAGTTTAAAATTTACATTTTAGCTCAAAATGTGTCACTCACTAAAAACCAAAAAAAAATATTTATGGTTGACTTAATAATTTAGGATAGTTATTCTTAAGTCCATTATAATTTTTATAAAGTAGTCTCACATCAAATAGATGCACAATGTGACTGATATGACTCAAAAAGTGTGTTTCCAGTTTGAAATGATATTTTAGAAAAAAAACACAACTGACATATTGAAAACTGAGAAAATGCATTTGGATTGTTTTCATAACTTATAACAACGATCCATGATTTATTCATGATGTGTATAAATCAACCACACCTCAATCTAATGAATGATGTGACTGGTATAAATCCAAATGTGTTTTTATTTAAAATTGACATTAATTTAAGTAAAAAAGAACAAGTGACATACTGAAACCCAAGAAAACGCATTATGATTGTTTTTGATACCATAAGAAGATGATACAAGAATCATTTTTGATGTGTAGGAATCAACCACACATCAATCTGACACACGGTGTGACTATTATGACTAAAATTGATCATTATCAGTTTAAAATTGATATTTTAACTTAAAATGTTTCACCCACAAAAAACCAAGAAAACACCCTCCAATTTTCTTTATAATTTAGGAGAGTGATTTGTAAGTCCTTTGTGATGTGTATGAATCAGTATCACCTCAAACCAATACATGATGTGACTAGTATGACTCAAAATGGGTGCTTCTGGTTTGAAATGATATTTTAGTAAAAAAACACAACTTTCATACTGAAAACTGAGAAAACCCATTTGGATTGTTTTGATACTTTAGAATAATGATCCATGAGTCATTTTTGATGTGTAGGAATAAACCACACCTCAATCAAATGAATTATGTGACTGGTATAAATCCAAATATTTCATTTAAATTTGATATTAATTTTATTAAAAGAACAAGGGACATACTCAAATCCAACCAAACCCATTCGGATTATTTTGATATTTTAGGAAAATAATCCATAACTCATTTATGATGTGTAGGAATCAACCCCACCTCAATACGATGCATGGTGTGATCAGTCTATCTTCAAATGTGTCCTTTTTATTAAAAATTTACATTTTATTATTGTATTCTTTCATATTATTGTTTAATTTATTTCTTTATAGTATTACTAACATAATATATTTTTTCTTATATAGGTAGAACATTTTGATTGATTTGGGATGGTTTTTTTGGAAACTAATACCATGGGAAAACATTTTTTAGAGGGGATCACAGATGTCAAAGGATAAAACATTAATGTTTTTAACTATTTGTTAGATAATTGTAAATGTCCTTATTTAAAATGTTGATTGAAATGTATATATAATTGTTTTCTAAACCCTTGTGTGTGCTGGTTTTTTCTTGTGTGTGCTAATTTAATCTTTTGTGTGCTATGAACGTGGTGTGTGTGTTTTCTGTGTAGGTTCTTGTAGGTGTGCGGTTATATAAACATCAAATAATAGGTGTCTAGGCCTTTATCAACGCTATTTTGAGCATTGATATAGGCCCCCTTTATCATTTATATTTAGAGAACTGATAAAGTACCACTTTTTCAGTGTTATTTTGAGCACTGATAAAGGCCACTTTTATCAGTTCTAAAAATAGAACTAATAAAAAGGTGTCCTTTAGCTACGCTAAAATAGAATTGATAAAGTGGGGCCTTTATTAGCGCTTTTTTTAGCATGAATAAAGGACACCCTTTATCAGTGCTTTTATAGCACTCTTAAAGGGGACCACCATCTTCACTGAAATTAACAATACTTTTCTAGAACTTTTAAAAGTGTTTTCTAGTGATTTTAATTGAACTATCTATAGTAGTGGAAATTAAATCTTTATATAAATGGTATAGTAGAACTGGTGGAGGGCCCTAGACAACATAGTTACTCTCCACAAGCTTTGGTCTCTAATCCCATCCTTGGAAGAAATGTAACAAATATTTATTTATATATATTCATGGGTGATTTATTTGAATTTTATCTTACATTAGTGTATCCATGTCATGAACTATATTAATTGGCCTCATGTCGCGACCACTCCAAGCCTACCTCTAATTGTCCAGGGACTAGAAACTAGCATAATGTAGGAATATCACTCACATGGGAGGCCTTAACCTAAGGTAACTAAAAACACACACATCTCCAAGCCCATAAAATACTAAAATGTAAAACAACTAATGATTTATGCATGAATACATCTAAAATTCCACTACCAGAGTATGATAATAAGTACTAAAAGAAAAAAGGTCCAAATACAAGCCCACCACAAAGAGTCTGAAATCAAATCCAACCTAAAATTAAAAAAGGGAATTTATTTCAAGGTAATATCCAGAATACACATTGATCAATCTAGATCTCTAAGCTCTGTCTTGTCCTGATCCCTCAAGAACTCTGTCAAAAGTTCAAGTATTTTCATAAGACACAAAACATGTGGAAAAATACCATGTAGTGGTGAGTATAACAATACCCATTAAAAACCCCCCAAAAACACTAAGCATATAGAAACAATAATAATATTCATCTCAACACGTGTATATGTATACAACACAAATAAAAAGAAAATCCAGATATACTCAAAAAATACACACATTCTCAAAGTAACGTCACAACTATAATTCCAGTCTAGGGATCCTACTTGAAAGTTGTGCATAGAACTCACCCAGAAGAACATGCTCCACAAGTTATATATCACTAATGGTGTCCATTTGAGAGGTATTGATCATCGGGTCTCACTATATAAAGTATACGTTGGAAGTATAAAGAGAAATATACAGAGATGTGTATTACACCCAAGGCCATGTGGTATACTAATAAATCAATCTAAAATAAACCTTTATGTATAGGATAAGTGCCCATATAGTGTTGGTTGCGATGATACCAAGAACTCAACCTAGGGGAAGATGATGATAGAGGATATCACTATGGGCCTCACAGAAGGATTCCAACAACTCTATCCAATAATTCCCACTGAAGGGATCACTATCCTAAGTGTAGGATGTGATTCCATACTAACCTCAATGGAATGGATCCCGAGAATTCTCCCTAAAGAAACATGTCCAAGATGAAGAGTAAAAGGGCTCCAAACCTTCTTTTAAAGAGTATAAATCATGTACTAGAAGTACTCGGTGTGTCCCTTCATCATAGGGTCCTTCTCATGTATCACAGCTCATACCTGTGTCCATGTCTATGTTAGAGTACAAGGGGTGTATGAGACCATGTATTCATGACCGTGTCCATATAGGGATGGACGTGTTCATGTATGGTTGAATGTGTTCATGTATATATAGTAATTCTCATACCCATGTACCTTCCTAGGTATAGGCCCAAGATCCAAGCAAGGGTCACACATCATGTGACAAGGGTCACACACCATGTGATACTTAACTTCTCGTGAAAACCCTAGTGCCGCACTAGGGATCCCACATGGCATGTAAATTCGCAAAACACTATTTGCACTTTGGGATTTTCTAGAAACTCGGATATGGTTCACGCATTTTTTTCCACTCCAATGATCATGCCCCATGCCAAAAAATTTGGATCCAAGGTCGGTTGACCCTTTCCGTCACTAATCACTGAGTTTTGACCTTAAAATCCATCAGGTAAACATCTGCATGCATTTTCCATTAACGTATGAAAAAGATACAAAGAAATGTATTCCTAAATCTATCCTCAATTGATCTCCCATCATCATATCTTGATCTTTTCATTGATCCAAGCCTAGATCTGTGATATCAAACTATTGAGCCAATAAATGGGTGTGCAATGGTTGATTCATCTGAACTGTGGGCCAAGATATTTTCCCACGATGAATAAAGAAATGGGGAAGTAATGAATAATCAAAAAAACAAGGAATGAACCTCATCCAATGTTAATATTGGCCTCAATTCATTTCCATTAGAACAATGAATGAATAGATAATA
Source organism: Viscum album (assembly GCA_963277665.1). NCBI lineage: Eukaryota > Viridiplantae > Streptophyta > Magnoliopsida > Santalales > Viscaceae > Viscum > Viscum album. The sequence goes on from OY728162.1 coordinate 241,701,205, forward strand.
AAATACTCGTAAATGAATTCCCCTATTATCAGATATATCTACCATGTCCCCATATTATGCACGATTTGCATATCAATATGTTGGTTGATTAAATCGCGTTCAATATAGGAATAATAAAAGAGGAATAAATCCAAAAAAACAACATCCTACATTGATTTTATCAATAATTGGTGAATAAATATTGCATGTTGTTGTCATTTGAAAAAAATCCACATGTTCCGCTACACACCGATTGGTGATCTACAATCCGGTGGTTGTTCATTTGAGAATGATCCTCCAACGCCCTATCTAATGGATCTAGGGTTATGATGATAACCCTAAGAATTTATCGTAATCATATACTTATATAATATTATTAGGTTGGTTAATTAATTAAATAAATAAATTTTTCAATTAATTTTTTTTAAATGTCCTCCCACGACCGTGCCTCAACCCGAAAGCTCGATGTGTTCCAATGTTAAATCGCACCTAGAGTAAAACCCATGCTCTGAACTCAACAAAAGCCTCGGAATTCTGATATGATCCTATACTTAGTAGTTATTACAATTTTTTAGGAAATCTATGTGCGTTTGTATTTAATATATTTAATATATTTCAAAAACAATTGGGCATATCGATCCTTGGAATCTCACAATGTCTTTGCGCATATCTCCGAAAATAATCTATACAGTATTCCAAAATAATAAATGGAAAAAATTTCAGTAGTTATATTCCATAAATGATTCATAAAGTGTATCAGGTCATAAATGGTGGCCTCAGGTGTTTATTATTCATTCCATGTCATAAAGGAAGGTCTCGGGGTTGTTTCTTGTCAAATATTGCCATTTCTCGCCCTGCCAGATATTTTTACGTCGCAAGACGTTATTTTATGCCTTAAGTTTTTTTTCCTAACATCCTAAAAATTATTTTACAACTTGAAAATATGTTTTAAAATTTTTAGGTAATGTCATAGCATGACACCTATGTGTCACATCAAGACATGTGGCGTTCTTCTCCATGATTCGTTTTATCATCCTAGTTTGGTATTACACTTTTTTTCTAGATAATTTTACATCATAAATAGTATATTTATGGTTTCAATGATGTTTTTCAACCCTAAAAACCTTTATTTCTCCCTAAATCTTTAGTTCTATCCCCCTGACATCTCCTATGATCATCCTTTGCTGTGAAATCCCTCTTTTGATGGAAGTTATTTCATTTTTGGATCATTTTTATCATTTTCCATACTATTTTGTATCCTATAAAATATAAAATATTCCATTAAATAACCAAGAAATAATTAATCACTTAAGTCATAAAAAAAATTATATTAATACTAAAAATTTTGAAAGAAATTTATATATAAGATATGTGAAAAAAATATGTCACACCTAGGGTAAACCCTATGTTTTGAAACCAACGTCCATATTAGATCTCCCATATGAGACTCTGATCAATAAAAAATCATCATTTAAAACAATATGTGTTTGTGTGTGGTTTAATATATTTAATATTTTTAATATATCTATTCGGGAGTACTGCAACACCCGTAACACCATTAAAACTCTAAAAAATAACCCATATGTATATATATAGAGGGTCCAAATAAAAAAACTAGAGTTATTAAATTCTCCCACCTTCAAGTCTTTTCACCCTAAAAAAGAAAAAACTTACTCGAAAAGGATAGGGTACTAAGACTTAATCTTTATCTCACACCCCCACAAACTCTCTAAGAGATTTCCATACTTCAAAAGAACACACACCAGCAAGATATCCCACCCATGAAGGATCCTCTTTCACTAATCCTTGATGGCCCCTGGGCACTTTGAGAAGGTGGCCCCATTCTTGATATCTAGTTTTCCCTAGTCAATAACATCCAATGAGTCATGAACGTATCTACTCAGTAGTGACACATGGAAGATGTCATGCACCCAATCCAACTGTGGGGGTGAGGCATGTGATAATAAACCTCTCTAACTCTATATAGGACCTAGAATAACCTGATGAACATCAGAGATAAATTGCTTCTGAAACTAGACCTTTGCAAACCTCATTGTGGAGAGGCCTTTAAGAACACATGTTCCCCCTAATAAATCTCCAAGTATTTACAATGTTGGTCTGGATAATATTTTTATTGACTCTGAGTGGCCTTTATTTTCCCATGGATCACCTAAAATTTATTTATTGTCTCTTGCACCAGTGTTGGTCCCATAATATATAACTCATCTATCTCCATCCAGCGTAAGGGTAACCTGTAGGGTTTCCTATATAGAAAAACAAATGGTTTCATTCCAGTAGTGGAGTGGTATCTTTTATTATAAATTAACTCCACTAATTGGAAGTGACCATCCCAACTCCAATAAAATTCCAACATGAAGGGTCTCAATATATCCTCCAAAACCCGGATGGGTCATTCTATCTAACCATATGTCTAGGGGTAGAATTTCATGATCATATATAACTAGGTCTCAAAAGACTCCAAAAATCCTCTCCATAAACATTATATGAACTCAGTATCACGATTAGAGACAATCATCAAGGGTGCCCAATAAAGTTGGATAATCTCCTGCACGTACAAGAACCCCAAAATCTCTAGCAAAAATGACTCTCAAATGGAAAGAATGAAAAATATATTGATAAGATGATCGAAAATAACCCAAATATTGTTGTTTAAATTTTCTATATATAGAAGCCCCATCACAAAATCCATCAATATTTCATCCCACTTACACTTTTGGATATCAAGAGGTAAATTCAAACCTAATGGAACCTGATTCTATGCCTTCACCTATTGTCCCAAATGAAATTATTTTTAAAATATGTTGATGACTTTGAACATTTAAAAGGTGTTTTTAAAGAGATTATATATTTTAAAAATGGATTTCAATGTATTTTTTGTCAATATATTCTCAAGAGTTGATTGATACATGATTTTAAATTGTGTAAGTTAGCTTAGAATCCCAAGATTATTTCAAAGAGGCTAGTTTGGAACCTTATTAAAAATGAGTTTCCATGAAATTGGTGAGACTCTCCTTATGCCTCAGGTACCCACCCATCCCTTTTATTTATGTGTGTTTATTGGTGTATGTGTAGATCGAGTGATGATCTAAGGGGTTGTTTAATGCAAGGGTGTTGAAGGTGATGTGAGATTTATTAATAATTTTTTGAATTGATTCATGTGTTCACCATGTGGTTGATTACTTTATCATATCCTCTATTTGATGTCATGGAAAACCAAAGAAGTTATTGGGTGACCTGTATGAGTGAAAGGCCTAGTGTATAGTAGTGTGTTGACTAGTAAATATTTCTCGGCTACACTAAGTCGTTTATACTGAAAGGTGTTGTTGGTCGTGTGAGCTAAAAACTTATTATGGATCATAGTGGTGGGGATCTATTGAGATTTTTTCTTTCAGATAGTATGATGAGACTATTGGGGATGTGGAAAAGATCAGTAGTGTCTATCTAGGTTCCTCACCACTAATTTAGGCCATTTATTACTGGATCCCTATAGAGTTGTCTGTGATTCTAGGATACAATTTAGAATCATTCTATGGGATTATTTATTTTATTTATTTGTATCCCTTATATTTAGTGTGATTTCATAACACCTATTTATTTATTGTGTTATTTTTCATTTCCATTTATCTCATGGTTCATTATTTTAATTTTTTCCTATTTTAGTTGTTGTTGTTTTTTTATTTTTTCATATTGTTTTAAAAATGGGTTTGAAAGGTGAAATTATTTGAAATTGGAATAATGTTTCTATTTCAAATGGAATTTGGAAAAGAAATTTTTTTGTTTTTTAAATTCCAGTGTCTGAGTTTTTTAGAAATTATTTTAGGCCTCTATTCCTAATTTTATTTTTAAATTTGGTTTTAAACCATTATGCCTAATTTTATTTATAAATTTGTTTTTCAAGCATGTCTTAGAAAACTATTTTAAATGTAAAACATTATTTGGGGGTTTTAAAATTGTATTTTAAAATATGGTGTTTATAAGATGGTTTACAATTGGAACTTAAAATGGTGGTTTTGAAAAAGAGGATTTTTTTAGGGAAAATTGTTTTCCAATTGATTTTTTTCATTTAATGGGATGAAGAAAAAGGGATTTTTAACACCACTTTGATGTTTTGTTGGTTTCTTATATAAAGGATTATAAAAAACATATTTTGTATTATATTTTAAACTAGAATGTATGGAATATGATATATAAGAAACTATATAGATTTGGTAGGTGGCGACCTATGGAACTATTTAGCTCATGCCTATTTATTACAGGCACCAGGTCCTCTTCAGATTCATTCTTATTCTATTGATCTACTGATGGAGATATTGGGTTCAAGTTGTTATAATGGGTTATGTGGAGGCTTTTTGTAGGAGTTTAGGATTTTACATTATTTTGGGTCTTGTTATCATCCATGGGTCCTGGTATGTTTTATGTCTTGGATCTATCTGTTTCTTCTTCCACTGTGTATTCATTTACGATTCAGTTGTATATTTTGGGTTGGATGCTCATGTTTCTTATCTCTTGTTTAGTTATTTTACTTTTTTTATTTAACTACTTATTTATATTATTATATTATGGGGAAATAATTATCAAGTTTTTTCATGTGATACACATGCACTAGTTTCCAACCCATATGGATCAGAAACACCCTTCAAGCCTATGGCAGGCCGGGTCGGCAGTCGGGTCAAATGGAATCCAATTAAGATTCATTAAATTATAAAAATTGTATTCCAATACCTTGAATTTTAATTTATTTTGTGAATATGGTTTTGGATAGGTAACAAAAAATTGAATGATCAATATAAAATAACTCATTTTTATCAGTAAATTACCTGAAACATGTTTTAAATGGCATCTATTCTCACAACTTGAATCCATTCCTTCCATCAAATTAATGTGGGATATATAAACCATTAAAAAACAATAATTACACTACCTTGAATAATCTAGGAATGATGTAATTAGTATCAACCAATGAGGATCGACATCACCATTATGAAACCTATATAAAATAATCAAAGTTATTAACATATGATGATGAAAACAAACAATAGCTAACTAATAAATGTATAATAAATTATTATAATTGAATAGTATAAAAGATAAAATATTTGAATAAGTTTATAAAATAATTGATTAATATGGTTATATTTATTATACATGAGGTTAAATCACTTTAGTAAAATTTGGGAATAAAGGTAAGGGTTTTTTGTCTCAAATTCCCTTCTTTGAGACATATATTATATTATGCGCATATTTTGATTTATATAGTTCCAATTTTAAATATTTTACCATAATTATATTTTTATTCATGTTAATTAAAGTTATATTTCAAGTTTTCTCTTTCAAAATGTTTTGATTTAAAGGTCACCAAAGCCATAAGAGTTTTTCAAAACTCAAATTTACTTTATTTTATTTATAATGTTTCTTATTGAACTTAATTATTCTAAGTTTGGTTTATTTTATCGTATTATTATATCAAATTTATTTTATATGGGTTCACAATTATTTCTCATGAAATAATTTATAAATAATTTTCACTTCAAATATTATGATATTCATAAGGGGTTTTGTTGACTTAACCCCATTTTATTGAGTTATAATCTTTATTATTGAACTTATTTATTCTAATATTCTTATATTATTTTCAATTATTTATTTAATATGAAATTCCATAATTCTTTATAATAAAATTATATTTTTAATTTAAAACTTATTTTTTAATGGATTTCTTTCATTATTAAAAATTTGCGGTTAAAAATAAATCACATCCTCCCCAATAATCTCTTTCTATTCTATGTCCATATTCTTTCATTATAGAAATATTTTATTTTATTATTTTGAAACCAAAATATGTATTATCTCATGTGATCTTCATATTTATATTTAAATATTTTAAAAAACAATGTTTTATTATCCATTTTATTATTTGAGTTTTAATAAAGGTATTTTAAAATATTCAAAAGGATTTTCCTTTCACATTCATATCTTTTATCTTCCACTAAACATTTATTGACTTAACCATTATTTATTTTAAAGGTTAAATTTGTAACATCCTTATTTTTTATGAATTATAATTTGGAAATTTTAGGTCATTTTTGAGTTTAAAATAGAGGTTTTACACTAAGTGTGACATAACCTTGAAACGTGTTGGATGCTTGGGTTGAGTGTGGTTGTGGGTGGATAAATAAGTTAATTAATTAAATTTATTTATTTATTTTTTAAATTTCTGTGACCTAATATCTTATTTATAAATACCCAATTATGGTTAAATATCAAGGTTAGCCTCATAACCCTAGAGACCTAGAGAGGATCCATTGGAGGATTGTTCTTGGAGGAACGATGACCAAATTATTGATTTTTGATCATTGTGCAATGGAGTTTGTGGATATCTCCAATAACGACAATGAAAGACCATTATTTTTCAATGATCTATCCAAACTCTAGGTAGGGTGTTTTTTCTATCATTAATTTTCCCAACTGTTTATCCCATGATTAACACGAATCAATTCTTCTAATATTTTGATTCATGCATTGATCTTTCTTACGGAATTGGGTATATTCTTATTGAAGTTTAGGGGATATTTTTTATTGATTATTTTTATTTTAATTCATCATTCTTAAAGGAAAAAAAATAAAGGCAAACCCAAACATGGATGAGGTTCATTCCTCATTTTTTTGTTTTTTACTTTTTTCCCTTGTTTATTTACATGTTCATCATGGTCAATTTCTTTAGCTTGTGGTTTGATTAATACACAGTATTCGATCATTGCATGATCATTCTTCGATGTAATGAATTTTATTGAGGTAATGGTTCATGATAAAGGGTGTGATCAAGGATTGATGGTGGTGGAGTATTAATAGAGGTAGATTGGACCGGTTTGGTGGTTTCTCATTCTTCCTAGATGATTTGTGTGATGATGGTGTGATATAAAAATGGTTTTTTGGTCAGATTTGGTGGTCAGGTTGTAGTCTAAGAAGATGTTGGGGCTTGGTTTAGGATTGATCTAATGATTTTGGGTGTGATCAATAGAAGAAGTGGTGGATCCATCAATGGTTTGAATGTATGTATGAAGAACAACGAGTTGTTGTAAATCCAATGGTACATGCCATGTAATCTGAAGATACACACTATGTGGAAACCCCTGACTACAATTCTAGGGTTTCCATAAAAAGTTAAATATCACACACTCTGTGAAATGTGTCACACATCATGTGACCCAATGCTGGATTCTTGGTGTTTACCCTAATGGGTACCTAAGCGCGGACACGGCCAGGAACACGGGAATGGGTAGAGTACACAGGTATAGCTAGATACTTGGAAATGGCCAAGTATATGGGCACATTCAGGTACACGATCATGAATTGAAGTACATGGGCACGGCCATCTATACATGGGCTCAAGCAGGTGGCACACTGAGTGGCAGATGGAAATCTACACACTTTGTACATTAAAGGGACATGTTGTTTATTTTGGTACTTTCATACCATGTGATTTCAAGACATGGGAAGTTCCAGGATTAGTGAGACATGTCTTGTACCATCATATACACATCATATACTTTTTTAGGGTTGTTTAGAGCCCTCATTCTCCTCTATTCAACTCTAGTATGATCTTGGGTGTTTTCCCTTAGATTATTTTGGTTTATACTTGTATTGATTGAGTGGGTTCCTTTGGTCTATCCCTATGAGGGTATAGGGTGAAATTATATCCTTAGTGCAGTATTGTGATCCCCTCTACAGTATGAGTATCACATCAAGTTTATGGTATCCCCTAGTAGTCCCAGGTGTGATCCTCTATCATTCTTACATAATCCTAGGTAGGGTTCATGGTATAGGAAAAAACCAACATGCATAGGTAATTAATCCCCTATCTAGCTGGTTAACCCAATAGGGTTTGTGGTATCATCATACATATGATCCTCGACTAATAAGGTTATTTTCATATTGAGTTTGTGGTGTCCCCCAGTGGTCCTAGGTGTGATCCCTTATCTATGTGTTGAGATATTGGAGATACAATGATTAATTATTTGGATATACCTAATGATTATGGCATCTCTAATGAGTTGCATCAATATATTGAGGCCTGATGATATAGACCTCTTGGATGAGTGTCATTAATGATAGCATAGCTTGTGGAGTGGATTCTCCCAAATAAGTGTAACCTTAAAGCCTTGAGTAAAATCTTGTCAATATAAAAATGGTTGAAATATATTGATATTTGGAGTTTATTATGATTATATCTAGGTTATTCTTGTTTATCATTATGTACCATATCCTGATTGACATACCTTTGTATCTGAGATTACTACTCTGATGCTTTATGTTTGTTTATTTGGAGATATCCTATTGGGTATTGTTATAATCTCCCCTACATGGGATTTTCTTGCACATGTCATGTATTATATAAATGATAGACCATTTGACATTGTCATATGATAATTAGGAGTAGGAAGACCTTATATTGGGGTAGATATACCGAGGTGTTTATTGGGAATTATATTTGATAGTAGCCCCCTCCTTCTGAGTAGGTTGGACTCCTTTTCATTTTTGGATGGGCTTGTATTTGGACCCCTTATCTCTTTTAGAACTTTTTTTCATTCTTTGATTATGGGATATAGGTTATTCATGCATTGGTATCATTTATGGTTTTATATTTCAGAATTGTATAGGCTTGTATATGTGTGTGTTCATATAGGTAAATTAGGCTAATGTCACTCATGTGTGTGATATGCTTACTTGGTGCTAATTGTTATCTCATAGACTATTGGTGGTAGGCTTGGGGTAGTCACGCTTATCTTTTCATCAATTGGGTGGGCCCTGAGGGTTTGGTTCATGACATAGTGGTATCAAAGTATTTTTTTCTACCATAGGACTATAGCATGGACCTTTTCTATAAATAATATTGGTTTGGGATTTATGGAAACATTGTTAAAGTGTATTGAGTTCAGATTTCAAGATAGGGACTCTAGTGTTGTTGTGGTAGCTGATGTATCCATTCACCAGGACTTTGAGGGTGATTCAAGGTATGGTATGTGTCTTTTATACTTTAGATACAGTTTTGATAAACATAGTCCCAAGCCACTCATTTCTTACTATATCCCTAGTTTGAGATCATAGAGTTTTTAGTTGGCCCCTTAGTCCAACCCTTATATTAGGAGGCTCCTACAAAGAGGATCGGTGATCACACACTTCTATCAACAATGTGACTCAACTCTATAAAAGAGAGGGAGAGCATCATGTGTAAGATTTTTGTATTGGTAGTGGGGCCCTATGATGTTTCCTCAATATGGATTGGTTTTCTACCATCCATGTTTATTTGACTATTATTAGTGAGGGTTGTAGTGGATCAAAGTTGTGGAACGTAGTTTTTATACTTTGGTAAGAAGTGACCCTATGCTTAACTAGATGGTCTCGTGTATAAGAGGATATAGAAAATTTTCTAATATGTTGTCTAGTATAACCCTTGGAAAAACTAGTTCTATAATCTTTAGTTTCCTACAGCATTGGAGGAGTATGTGGATGTATTCCATGGGGATATTTCATGCTTATCTCTCCATTGAAAGTTTTTTTTTGCATATAATTTCACTATGGATGACATGATATCTATGCTAGAATATTGGATGACCCTATATAGTTATGAGAGATAAAGGTGAAGTTGGAGAAATCTGCAGACCAGGGGCTTTTAAGACCCAATGCGTTAACCTAGTAAACCCTATGTATTTCACCTAGGAGGAAGATGAGAGCTTGAGGTTATATGTGGATTGACATCACCTAGATCAATTGATTATCGGGTAGGAGTATCAAACCCCAAGAATCAATGAATTATCCCTATTTTAGTTACTAGAAAATTGATTCTCAGTGTTTGACCTTAGGATAGGTTATAACCAGCTCTAGGTTTTAGAGGATCATGTAATGAGGATGGATTCCTAAAGATTTTGTGATAGCTTTGATTTCATGGTGATACCCTTTGGTGTGGTGAACTTCTCAACAGAGTTTGTAAGAATTTTAATCAGATTCTTTAACCCTTCAAGGATTAGTTAATGGTGGTATTATTTAATGACACCCTAGTGTACTCAACATTAAAGTTGGAGCATTAAATACACTTGAGTATAGTTCTATATATACTCCAATAGTACTTACATTACTAAAATATCTTGAAGTGTTAGTACTAGATTCAAGAGTTTCACTTATTAGGATATTTCTTATCAGATATGGGAGTAACGGTAGACCTAGTAAAGGTTGAGGGATTTATATCTTGGGGTCCAACCAATAGTGTGTTAGTGGTAATAGATTCTCACTATGAGGATTTATATCTGATGCTGATGATAATTTGACCTCCTTTTAGTTGTTTCTTGAGGATTAGTATGGTAAAACATATCTCAAATTTATGGTTTTCACCCTTAGATTCTTTAGAAAGTTAGGGAGGTACAACTTGGGGATATCAATTGTGAGGTATTGTGTGAACATAAATCCATTGTACATTTTCTTGATAGATTTTCTGAAGTCCTGAGTATGTCATCCTTTCGAGGATGGATGATGAAACCTATCACACAATAAGAGGGGGTGAGGAGGAGGTTTCCTTCCCTTAGTAAAAAATTTAGTAGAGATAAGGATGTACCAAGATCCTTTGGCATAAGGTTTAGTGTATAAGAATTTTGTAGATTTTTGCTAAGTTTAAATATTGATGTCTTAGATATCTGTAGGTGAAGCCTGAGTTAACCAGATGGAAGTGGAAATGGATGGAATCATTATTCTTTCCTTGATAGATCTTCTATGATAAGTTAGAGGTCATAGAACTGTCTAAGTGATCAATCAACCAAATCACCAAGTTGGACCACTTACTAACCATATGATTGTAGATAATATTGGATATTTTTTTATGCCTATTCATGTAGAAGGTATTCCAAATTCATTGGATTCCCTTAACAATCATTTTAAACTATGATTATCACTTCATGAAAAGATTAGGTAGAGGACACAAAAGTATTTTGGAATTAGTTGTGTTTGAGAATGGATTTTCTACCCCAAGCAGTTGGCCAGGTAAGTAGATTGTTTAGGTTCTAGAGAACGTGCTTTGGTATTACATATTATCCTTGGTCCATGTCTAAGAGGATCATCTACCATCAGTGTATTTTTCATATCATAAAAAATACCACTACACTATCGGTGTGGCTCTATTTGAGGTCATGTCTACGAGACCATGTAGGTAATTGTTGTACTGTTCAGAGCTAGTGGGAGACCACACTTGAGGTCTAAGATTTGGTGCTACAATGATTGGAAAGGGGTGAAGATCATCCAGAGGTGGATTAGGACTACTTATTAATATCAATAATTCTTTCTAGACAAATTATAGTTTACTTTGGGTTTGACAAGAAGATTATGTGATCCGAGAGATCTCTCCTCCCTGATGATTGTAGATATTTGATCAGGACGACAGGATTTCTCTAGGTTCTGCTGGCCCTTTTTCCAATTACTATATTTATTTAGCAAGGTGTCATATTACTAGACCCTGTGATAGTATTTATGTCAGGTTCTTGGTGTTTTCCAGGTGTCATAGATTAGGATACATGTGCATGAATTGTTGCATGATGTCCACCAATATAAGCTAGACATTGATACAAAAGATGCATTTTCTAAGAGTTTTATGACCTTGGTAGTGTAACAACCTAAGATTTTATAGAATTTTTTTTCAAATAAATATAATTTATTTAATATCTTTCACTACATGCAACATTGAGTTCTAACGAACCATAATATACTATTTACATTACTATTTAACATGGTCATTATGAACTAGCCATTAAACTTGGAAAATATGAATAGGAATAACCACATTTTAAATATTAAGTATAATGTTTTTATATAAAAATAATATGTTGACAAAAAAGTGCTTGATTTTTGGTAAATTCTTTATATATTTTGAAAATTTTATTTTTCCCAAAAAATGATTTTATTTATTTTTGTGAAGAAATAATAAAAGTAGTATTTGAAACTTTTAGAAAATTTATTTAACAAGATGAACTTAATTTTTATAATCAAATTTTCAAAAATTATCTTAGGATAAAATTTTGGGATTTTTGTGAAATGATTAATTGTTCGATGAATAGGTAAAAATACCAGTCTTTATTGAAAACTTTATTTTCATTTAAAGAATTTATAAGGAAATATTTTGTTTTAAAATGGTTTTAAAGGTAAAATTAGTTCAATTATATTATAATTAAACCAATATATGTCATTTAAATCAACATTATACTTAATTTTTATATAAAACTTTCAAAAAAATTGAAACATCTCTCTTTAGAAAATCGATTTTTCATCGCATTTGTGTGTTTAATTTTAAATTAAATTTTTTCACTTCTGTGAATTGAATTTGTAAAATTTTACTAAATAATTTTAATCACTATAATTAATATTATCTTATAAGTTCAACGTAATTTTTTACCATAATTAATAGTGAAAACAATAAAAATTAATTAATGTGGTTAAGTTTAAAACGAGTTTACCAGGGGATTAAGCTAAAAAGATAAAGGGTAAATGATGTAGAAACTTTTCCATCACCTATTTATGTTCATATTTAAAACTTATAACATCTAAAGGTTTATAATTGCACATTTTTTATCCTTTTCCATGTGAAAAACGTGGGTATACTATATTCTTTTCAAAAAATCCATGTGTGTCCTCTCCCTCGCTAATAAAAGGTCATCCCTATCCTCTCTATTCACACTTTCAAAACCCATTGGTTCATCCAAGAAATAAAAAAAATAACTTTATTCTTACCTAAAATAATCCTATAAGTCTTGTTTTTATCAAAAATCCATCTTAGAAAGGCTTTTGGTGCAAACTTAAAGAATTTGTTAGAAGAAGAGGTAAAATCCTTGACTGAGCATTTTATTTTATTTATCCTTCTACATACATCAAATATAATTAAAAAATGATGATATAATAACCTCAGTATATTAAATATACTAATATTTTTTAATTTTAAGGTCATTACCTATAATCATCCCCTCCTCCCTCAAATGGGAAATGAAACTGTGTGTACGGTGAACTACCGCCTCACGAACCGACGTAATTCATTTTTTATCACCACTTCTAAAATATAGATATAATGATGTATATAATGATTATATATGATATTTATAATATAATTATACTTATTGAATTATAATGTAACATATACCTTTTAACTTTCCATTTTATAGGGAATACGATAACGCTGCTCGTGTATATGGAAGACCACTGCCTCACGAACCAATGTGATTTGTTTTTCACTTATGCTTTACATGTAAGGTAATAAAGATTAATTTTATATTGATATACTATATTCAAAAAATATTAATCATTCTTGAAAATAAATATATCATATACTTTTTTTCTTTAATCAATTGAATAAATGATAATGTCGTTCATGTGTACGATGAACTACAGCCTTGCAAAGTGTTGTGATTCATTTTTCATTAACGGTTTACATAGAAGGTAATAAAGGATAATTTTAATAAAAATATTTGATATATTTTAAATCTTAATTACTCTATAAAATTTATATATTATTTACCTTCCTTTCTTTAGATCCATCAAGAAAATGGAAACAGCATTCATGTGTATGTACGGATTATTGTCTCCATAAATGGTGTAAAACATATAACTTTAACAGGTTACTCTAAATACATATATAATGAATATATATTATATTTATTTCATGGTTGAAATTTTTTATGTTATGGAATAATGATAAAATTAATAGGATCAAAAATACCAAACCAAAACATACATGAAAAAACAAAACAGTTATTACCCAAATTGTGATTTTAATAAGGAATTATTGGTAAAAGTGTAATAAAAATTCATAAGTAAATCATATATGGTATGATAAATATGATTATAATTCTATAATATATTTATAATAAATTATATTTATTATACAAGAGGTTCTAACATGTAGGAAGGAAGTCGAGTCTTAAAGTAAGTGATTTTTGTCTCAAATTGCCTTCTTTGGGATATAAGATATGTTATGAACCTATATTATTTTATGACGTGTATATTCTACCCTTTGATATGTTATATAATTAATATACTCATTTAAATTATATTTAAAGTTTTATTTTATCTTTATCTTTAATGAGGCTTATGATTCAAATGAAACCAAAGTGTTAAAGATTTTATATTACAATCTCATCGATTATTGAGATTGTTTATGATTATGTTTATAATGATGAAACCTTGTGATATATATCTCAATAAACTCATTACTTTTATTAACCTCTATTTTCTAATTGATAATATATGTTTTTATTTTATTTTCATATTTTTAAGTACTTAAGGGATCAAAAATATATTTTTTTAATAAAAATTGATTTCATTTTCCTCTTTAGTAGAAAATCATTTTTCTTCCATATCTATGTTTTAAAAAATGTTTTAAAGATGTTTTAAAAAATATCCTAAAAATTTTTATAGAAATTTCTAACCTTGTTTTAATTTTCAAAAAGTTTCATAAAAGTAATCTTCTTGTAATTTTTTGAATGATTTTCTTTTTACTTTTATGAAAAATTTTAAATGAATATTTTTTTAAGTGTACAACTTGACAAACAAAATTGGCATAATGAACACTCAATGTTTTAAATATTCCATTACAGGTTTCCAAGAAAATTTTCAAAAAAAAGTTCTTTAATATTTGGGATATTATTATATTTTAAATAAGTTTTTTCAAAAGGGAAATGATATTTTCCTCAAGAATGTTTTAATGGTTTTTTATGGTATTTCTATTCATCAATGAAAACAACATTGGGTGTTGTTTTTGTTTTACTAGGGATATGATCTAGTTGTACCATCCTTATTATTAATTTGTATGGTTTATTATTATGATTAATCGATTTTTATGAAACCAATTTCATTTTCATTGATTATGATATGATTAAATGTAAATGAAACCCATTTCTTTTCCATGGGTTATGATATGATGTAATGCTTATAAGACCCATTTCTTTTCATGGGTTATGATATGATGAATTTTTTATGATCTTGTGGCCCAAATTTGTATTATTTTCATTATGTTATGGGTGGGGCCTATATCTCCCTCCAATACATTGGGTAAATATTTAAATCTCATAAGATAAATTGGAGTGGAATGAAGAGTGAGCCTAGTTTAGTAAGGGACTTTTTCCACTATGACAGTCTTGGGAGTGAACCTTGACTACTATGATGGTTTGGTGAGTGAACCCATTTAACTATTATGGACTTAGAAATGATCCATGACTACTATGGAAATTATTTCTATGATTATGTCTATACAAAAATTTCATGACTTATTTCAATGTTATGCTCTTATGGCTCATATTATTTCATTTCCTTATGATTCGTATCTTATGAACTTTAAATATTTATTCCATGACTCAAGATTTTGATCTTTGATATACAAGGAATCATTTTCATATGTTACGCTCATGTTCTAATACCCATATGCTCATTTTATGTTTATGTATTTCACTTCTTTACCCTTATTGAGAATATAAGAACGCCCTTTTTATGTTTCTTTTCCCTGAGTTATGATCATTGGTATTACATGTGATATTTCTAATAAGGGTGATAGTTATAAGTAACTAAGTGGGAGATGATTTAGTTCACTTATTAGCCAATTCTTTATGTTCCCAAGTTTCCAAAGGCATTATACCTATATAATCTATAGTCATTTTTTTGTGTAATATAATGAATTTTCATCAAAAGAGATATAATATATATGTATTAAAAGAGTAAGTTGTTATGGTTGGTATCATAGGATAGGTTTATTTAAAATTTTAAAACTATGATGGTAAAACTTTAGTGATAACCCTTAATTTCATCATAAGTATAGTGTAATATCTTAAAGTTTTATTAAGGAAGAGATTATGTGGTTTAACTAGAAATGCATCCCTATCTAGATACTGCAAGTGGATGTGGTTCTAGAAAAGATGTACCTAGGGATAATATCTACAAAAAAGGAATGTCGGTCTTGACTTGATCATTACCTAGTATATAACAATGATCCTTACTACACACCTGGTTTGACGCTCCCAGAAGATATAATTTAGTTAATTTACATTTTCTTTATAAACCATAATGAAGGATTTTAATAGATGATGACTATGAATAACCTAGGTTAAACCTTAGGTGTTGAGGATTTAAAATAATATATCTTGATTTAGATATATTATAAATTATTTTTCTAACTATGTGTCTTCCCAGTATTATTATTATTGCTCACACTATGATTTTTGGTTTTAGTCAATGTATGGAACTAGAAGGAACCATGTTAATGCTGAATGCAATGAATAATGGAATGATTTTCCTCTTGTGAAACCCAATGTTATAGGAGATGGAAAAAAAATATCATTATTATTCTCCCAAAAATTTATCAATCTATGACTCATGTTGAACTTAAAAAAGGGAAAAGAAGGGAACAATATTTTTTTGGGTCCTCCATGAGGCAATGTTCACCATATTTTAGTGGTTTTATTGATCATGTAGTTTATAAATAATGGATCAATACCACTAAAAAGATATTTTTCATTCTCCAGTTCTTATAACATGAAAATTTAGTTTTAGTTATCTGTCATTTGAAAGGTGAAGGAATCAATGTTGGACTCTCATCAAGAATACGAGGTAGCAAGTTGAAATTGACTTTGTGGAGTGGGATGAGTTTAAGTGCTTATTTTTCAGTAAGTACTTCTCTCAAATTATATTTATTAAAATAGATAATAAATTCCTTGAGATAAATAAAAAGGATGATGAATCCATTGGTATCTATGAGGAAAATTTTACAAGACTTGTGAGGTACACTTCTGGAATTATCATCCAACCTTAAATCAATGTTGATCAATTATTAAATGGGTTAAAACCAAGTCTCTAAAAGAAATTAGCCATAAAAGACTTCAGTAGCTATGAAGAAATCATTCGATGTGCTCTCAAGGTGTAAATAGAGATTGGATTTACCTATAAAACACATAATTTTGATAAGAAAATAAATATAGAGTTCAATGAAAACACAAATAAACATGGAGATAATAACATGATATTTCATTCATGCTCTAAGTGTGATAGGAATCCTATAGGAAACTTACTTAAGGGTATTGGTAAATTTTTTAAGTGTGTAAGGGAAGGTCATTTGGGAATTGAATTCCAAATTAATGGGATGAAGTTAACTAATGATTCAAATATAGAGAAATCTTCATAGAATTCACCACCTACACTATAGTGATTCAAATGGAAGGAGTATGGGAACAATCCAACTAGTTCCCGAATAAAAAGGTTAATGATGATGATCAAAGTCAATATCCTCTTAAGCCAAGGGATAATGTAAAATATCATGTGGTAACTATTTTTTATGAGGGTTTCAATAATGACATAGTGAAATATACACTTACCATTCTCCCTATAAATATTAATGTCTTATTTGACTTTATATCTACCCATTATTTTAATGTGGATAATTTTATAAGGGTGATAGGATTATACCCACATGGTTAGATGTATAATTAGCAGTGAAAACCCTTAATGGTATGATGATCACATATCCAATATATTATTCATCTCTGATTGAAAATCTATGAATATACTTCCAACAAATCTTTTTATTCTTCTTTTGGTTGAATTTGATGTTATCTTAGGAATGGATTATATTTCTCTATGTAAATCCCACATCAATTGTCAAGGAAGGGAAGTCATGTTTGATATTCCAAACTAACCTATGATTTTCTCTCAGTGTGATGATAAATATAAACTTTCAATGGAAATCACATCCATTGTGTGGGTTTTGATACCTATTCAAAAGGGTTTTTTATCTTATATGGTTGGGGAGAAACTAAATATCGATGATATTATTATTATGCATGATTTTTTTGATGTATTTCTAGAAGAGTTTCCTTATCTTACACTAAATTGTGAAGTTGATTTTTCAATAGAACTCATACCTGATGACACACCTATTTCAAAGACTCCCTATAGAATGGACCTGATTGAGTTTCAAGAATTAAAGAAACAACTCTAGGAGAATATTAACAAGTGATAAATTCATCCATGTGTTTAACCTTAGGGCGAACCTATCTTTTTTGAAATTAAATATAGATCGATGCAATTATTCATTGATTATTGTGATTTGAACAAGATCAAAATCAAGAACAAGTATTATTTACCCCATATTGATGACTTATTTGATCAATGATGTGGAGATTAATACTTTTCTAATATTGACATTCATTTTGAATATCATATATTGAGGTTAAATAGGGAGGATATACCCAATAAAACATTCCATACAAGGTATGGAAACTATGAATATATATTTATTCCATTTGGTCTTACTAATTCCCCCCACTATATTTATGGATTTAATGAATATATTCTTTAGAGATTACCTTGATCAGTTTATGGTAGTTTTTATAGAAGATATTCTAATCTATTCAAAGAGAAATGAAGAGCATTAAGATCACTTGATAATTGTACTGAAGATCCTAAGGAAGTATATGTTGTATGAAAATTTTACAATGTGTGAATTTTAGCTACAAAATGTTTCATTTTTTGGTCATATAATATCAAGTGAGGGTATATCAATGGATCCGTCAAAGACGGAGGCTATTGAATGTTATCCCAGACCTACCACAGTGACTGAGATCTAAAGTTTTCTTGGTTTTTCTAGATATTATTTATGGTTTGTGAAACATTTCTCATGACTATCTAATCCACTCACCAAGTTAAATTGGAAGGGATCCAAGTTCCTTTGGATATATAAATGTGATTAAAATTTCAAGTAACATAAGAAAATATTATTCAATGAACATGTGCTTACATTACCCTATAGTATAAAATGGTTTTTAATATTTAGTTATGAATCCAAGAAGGGATTGGTATGCATTATTATGAATAATGACATGGTTATAGCTTATTCCTCACAATAATTTAAGGTTCGCGAGAAAAATTACTCAACTCGTGATTTGGAGTTAGTTGTGGTAATTTTTTCATTAAATATATGGAAGAATTATATTTATGGGGAAAGGTGTGATATATATACTGATCAAAAAAATTTAAAGTATATATTCATATAGAAGGAGTTTAACATGCTCCAGAGGATATAGTTATAGCTAATTAAATATTATGACTGTACAATACATTACCACCCTGGGAAAGCGACCAGGGTGGTTGATGCTTTGAGTCAAAAGGATCATGCGAGATTATAAGTGATGAGGATCACAAAAAGATCCAATATTTTTTGATTTGAAAAGGATGGAAATATAAATCCTAAAATAAGGTGATAATCTTACCTTTCTCAAATAAATGTTTAATCGTCTATCCAAGTGAAGATTAAAGAGGCACAGAAGGATAATATAGAGCTTCATAAGAATGTGAGAAATGTTCCTAAGTTTAACTATTATTGTGGTGGAATTATAAGGTTCAGGAACCATGTATGTGTTTCAACCATACCATATTTGAATTAATTATTATAGGAGTTTCATAGTTCTTCATTCTCCATTCAACCTAGAAGTATGAAAATGTATAGATATGTTAAAGAGTATTTCTGGTGGGATGGAATGAAGAGAGATATCATATATTTTGTATCTTGGTTCTTGGTATATCATAAAGTTAAGGTTGAGAGAAAAAATTATAATGGGATGCTACATAAATTACTCACACAAGAATAGAAATGGGAAAACATCACCATGGATTTTTTCATTAGACTCCCCAAAATATATAAAGGGAACAATGTTATATTGGTTGTAGTCGCCCACCTTAAAAATTTAGTATAATTTATAACTATCATAGAATATTTCCATTTGTATAATCTTTCCAATATGTGAATTAAGGAATTGATAAGGTTTCATGGAGTACTAAATTCTATTGTTTCTGATCTGGATTCGAGGTTTACCTTGAAGTTATGGAAAAGTTTTCAACAAGCTCTTAATATAAAATTGAGTTTCATCACTATGTATCATCCTGAGATATATATCTAGTCTAAGAGAACAATTCAAACCCTAGAGGATAATTTTATATCTTTTTATTTGGATTTATAATGTGTTTTGGATCAACACCTTCCTCTAGTTTATTTTTAATACAACAATAGCTTTTACATGAGAATTCAAGTGGCTCATTATGAATCCCTATAAAAAAGTGTAGATATCCAAAGTTCTAGAATTAATTTTGTGAAAGAAATTTATTAGGACCTGATATATATAAAGAAATGGTATATAAGGTTAGATCAATTCAATAACACATAAGGGATACATAAAGTTAATAAAAATGTAATGCTGATATTCATCGATGTGATCTAGAATTTGAAGTTTGTGACAAGGTTTTTCTATGAATTTCTATATGGAAGAAGGTAATAATATTTGGAAATAATGGAAAAATAATCCCAAGGTATATCATTCCCTATAAAATTCTTGATATTATAGGGATGGTATCCTACTGGTTGGAACTTCCACCAAACCTCTTTAAAGTCTACGATGCGTTCCATGTATCTCTTAAATGGAAGTACATACCTGATCCTTCACATGTACATAAATCATAGGTTATGCCACTAGAAGAGATATTTCTTACAAGGAAAAATATATGTATATTATTGATTATAGATAAAAATATCTATGAATCAAGACCACTCACCTGGTCAAACTTTTGGGGTGAAACCCCCAGTTTGAGGAAGCTGCATGGGAACCTGAGGATGTAACAAAAAAGAAGTATCCTTAGCTGGTTGCACCAAAGTGATACAATTTCAAGTGTGAAATTAATTTTAATGGTGTTATAATGTAACATTTTAAGTATTTATGGAATATTTTTTAAAAATAAATTTAATTTATTTGATATCTAGTGTTATACGCAACACCAAGATCTAATGAACTCTAATATACTATTTATATTACTATTTAACATGGCTGATATGACCTAGCCATTAAAATTAGTGGTAGGAATAGGAATATCCAAATTTTAAATATTAATTATAATTTTTTTATATAAATAAAACATGTTGGTAAATAATACTTAATTTTTGGTAAATTCTTTATATGTTTCGAAAATTCCATTTTCTCAAAAAATGATTTTATTGTTTTTTATAAAAAAAGAATAAAAGTAACTTTTGAAAATTTTATAAAAATTATTTGAAAAAAATTAAATTATTTTTTGGAATCAACATGTCAAAATTATCTTTGGTTTCATTTTTGGGATTTTTCTAAAAGATTAATTTTTCAATGAATAGTGAAAAATACTGGTTTTTATTAAAAACTGCCTTTTCATTTAAAGAACTTATATGGTTAAATTTTGTTTTAAATTGCTTTTAAAAGTAAAATTTGTTAAATTATATTATAATTAAACCAATATATTTCATTATAATAAATTTCTCATTTAATATTGATATAAAAACTTTTTAAATTTTCGAAACCTTTTGTTTTTGGAAAATCTCTTTTTCTTCGTGTTGGTAGTTTTAATTTTAAATTAAAATTATACACTTATGAATTGAATTGGGGGAAATATATTATATATTTTTAATAATTATAATTAATATTATATAATAAGTTCAATTTAATTTTTTGCCATATTGAATAGTAAAAATAGTAAAAATTAATTATTGCGATTATGCTTAAAACAGCTTTACCAGGGGTTAAACTAAAAATATAAGGGTTAAAATTACATATAAACTTGTAAAAAACACATTTTATATCCATATTTTTACCTTATCACATATAATGTTTAATAATAACCCATTTTGGATCCTTTTTTCATGTGAAAAATGTGGGTACATTTTATTCTTTTCAAAAACTTCATGTGTGTCCTCTCCACCACTTATAAAAGGCCACCCCTATCCTCTACTATTAACACTTACAAAATCCATTACTTAAGACAATAATTACCCAAATTAATTACTTACTTCTCTAAAATCATCCTAAAATCATTTTTTTGATCACAAATCCATCCTATAAAGGCTTTTGGTGAAAACCTAAAGAAGTTGTCTAAAGAAGAGGTAACGTTCTTAACCAAGCATTTTATTTTATTTCTCCTTCCATCTTCTTAAAATATTAATAAACCATGATGATATAATAACTTAAGTATATTTAATATAATAATATTTTTTTTATTCGAATTTCATGACCTGCAACTATCTCCTCCTCCCTCAAATGGTAAATGAAATTGTTGATCGTGTGTATGGCGAACTACCGCCTCACGAACTGAAGTAATTTATTTTTCATCACCACTTATTATGAATGGATGTAATGATGTATATAATTATAATATATGATATTTATTATATAATTATACTTTTTTAGTTATAATATTACATATACCTTATTACTTTTCATTCTGTGGGGAATACGATAACATCGCTCATGTGTACATCGAACTACCGTCTCGCAAAGCAATGTGATTCATTTTTCACTTACACTTTACATGGAAGGTAATAAGGATTAATTTTATATATATATATTATTCATGAAATATTAATCATTATATAAAATAATTATATCATATAATTTCTCACCTTACCATCCATTGAATAAATGATAATATCATTTGTGTTTACGGCGGACTACCATCTTGGAAAGCGATGTGATTCATTTTTCACTAATGATTTACATGGAAGCTAATAAAGGATAAATTTAATGAATATATGTGATATATATGAAATAATAATTACTCTATAAAGGTTATTTATTATTTACCTTCCTTTATTTGAATCCATCGAGAAAATGGAAATAAAGTTCATGTGTACATACGACTTATCACCTCCTTGAACGGTGTAACTCGTCTAACTTTAATTGATTAATAAAAATACATATATAATTAATATTTATTATATTTATATTATGGTTATAATTATTTATATTAATAAAACATTATCAAATAAAATTTATCAAAAATACTAAACTAAAACATTCATGAAAAAAATGAATTTATTACCCGAAATGTTATTTAAACAAGGAATTATTGATAAATGGGTGATAAAATGTCTTAAGTAAATAATATATGGTGTGATAAATATGATTATGGTTCTATAATATATGTATAATAAACTTATATTTATTATATATGAGTTTTGAATTTGTAGGAATAAAGTTGACACTTAAGGTAGGGGTTTTTGTCTCAAATTATCTTCTTTGGTACATAAGATATGTTATACACCTATATTATTTTATGAGGTGTATAAACTGAATTGTGACATGTTATATCATGAATATCCTTATATTAATTATATTTAAATTATCATTTTATGTTTATCTTTAATGGTTCTTATGATTTAAAAGATACCAAAGTGGAAAATATTTTATGTTACAATCTCATCGTTTATCAAGATTATTTATAACTATGTTTCCAATTATGAAACCTTATGATCTATATCTAAATAAACTCATTTATTTTATTAACCTTTGGTTTCTTCTTGATAGTAAATTTTTTTCTTTAATTTTCCTCTTTTTTAGTACTTAATGGATCAAAAATATATATTTTCAAGAAAAAATGATTTTATTTATCTCTTCTGTAGAAAATAATTTTTCTTTCATATCCATGTTTTCAAAAAAATATTTTAAATATGTTTTTAAAAATATCCTAATACTTTTTAAAGTAATCTATACCCTTGTTTTAGTTTTCAAAAAAAATGAAAGGAATCTTCTTTTTCATTTTCTGAACAAGGTTCTTTTGACTTTTTCTGAAAATTTGAAATGAATATTTATTTTAAAGTGTACAACATGAATTGAATTTTCCACTATCATGAAAACTCATTTTTTTTAGAGATTCCATTACAAGTTTACAATATTATTTTAAAATTAAATTTTTTTATTTAATAATCATGATGTTTTTAGATTTTAAATAAGTGTTTTTAAATTGGAAATAATATTTTCATCAAGAATGTTTTAATGATTTATTATGGAATTTATATTCATTAATGACAAAAACATTTGATTTGGATTATATTTTACTGGGTGTATAATCCAATTATACCACCCTTATTCTTTATCTGGATGGTTTATTATTATGATAAAGATATGTTTATAAAATCTATTTCTTTTCTATGGGTTTTTCTATGATTAAATGTATATTAAACCCATTTATTTTCCATGGGTTATGATATGATTTAATGCTAATGAAACCCATTTATTTTCATGGGTTATGATATGATTAATGTTTTATAATCTTGTAGCACATATTTTTATGATTTTAATTATGAGATAGATGGGACCTATACCACCGTCCAATGCATTGAGTAAATATTTAACTCTCATGAGATAAATAGGACTAGAATGGGGAGTGAACCTAGTTCAGTAAGGTATTTTTTCCACTATAATAGTCTTTTGAGTGAACCGTTACTACTATGATGGTTTGGGGAGTGAAACCATTCCACTATTATGGAATTGTAAATGTCCTTCGAATATAGTGGAAATGGTTTTTATATACTTATTTCTATACCACAATTCCATATCTTATGTAAATGTTATTCTCCCATGGATCATATTATTTTATTTCCTAATGATTAGTGTATTATGAACTACCAATATTTATTTTATGACTCTATATATTTATCTTTTATATTTAATGTATGGTTTTAATATTTTATTCTCATGTTCTCATAACCTTAATCTCATGTTATGTTTATGTATTTCCCTTACTTAACCTTACTGAGCATTTGAGATCACCCTTTATTATGATTCTTTTCCCTGAGTTATGATGATTGATATTATGTTTGATATTTCTAAGAAGGGTGATAGTTATGAGGAACTAAGTGGGATATGATGTATTTCACTTATAAACCAGTTGTCTATATTTCCAAGTTTCTAAAGTCATTATACCTTTATAATCCTCAGACTTTTGTTTGTGTAATGAAATGAATTTTCATCAAAAAGGATGTAATATCTATGTGTTAAAATCATGGGTCATTATTAGTAGTGTTTTGGAACTGACCAAATAATTCCCTTCATGGGAAATTTTTCCCTTGGGGTTTGTGTTTATTGACTACATGAGAACCCTCAAGAGAGATTATGGGAATAGTAATCCCAATTGAGAGCTCAGTGTCTTCATTTATAAGTATTTTTTCACTTTTTATGAAACAAATCCTTGAAGGTGGGGATAATTTAACATCCTTACTTTTTATTATAATAATTTGGATTTTTTTAAGGAATATATTTGGAGCCAAGCACTGAGATGGCACAAAATTATGGGGCCCAATGAGACCAGTATGGATATAATAAAAATATTAAATATATTATATCACATATGTAGTTGTCCAAAAAAAGTGTAATAACTCTAGATTGAATTCTCAAATTATAATTATGGATCTATAGTTGATTTTAAAGCATGGATTTTACCCTAGGAATGTTATAACCTTTAAACAAGTCAGATACTTGGGTTGAGTATAGTCGTGAATGGATAAATAAATTTATTTATTTATTTAATTTGTTTGTTTGTTTAATTTACATGACCTAATACCTTCTCTACAAATACCCAATTATCGGTAAATATTAGGATTATCCTCATAACCCTAGAGACCTATAGAGGATCCATTGGAGTGTCATTTTTGGAGTAATTATGACCGGATCATGGATCGATGATCAGTGTGAAGTGGAGTTCATGGATCTCACCAACAATGAAAATGCATGATTATTCTTCATCAACAATTGAATTAAAATTTAGGTAGGGGGTTTTTCTATGGTTTATTTTTCCTATTTTTTATCCCATAATTAACACAAATAAATTCTTCTAACAGTTTATTCAGGGGCCAATCTTGCTTGTGGGATCAGGTATATTCTTCATGGAATTTAAGAGATTTTTTTGATTGATTATTGTGTTATTAATTCATAATTATAATGGAAATGAATCTAGGATGACTTTAACATGGTCAAGGTTCATTTCTTATTTTGGGGTTTATGCTTTTCTCCCCTGTTTCTTTTCACGTTCATTGCAGGAAATTTCTTTGTTCTGAGATTCGATAAATACCCAGTATCCAATCATTGTGAGACCATTATTGAGTGAAATAGATTGATAACATGGGTACAATCCATGATTGAGGGTGTGATTAAAGATTCATGACAGTGAAGGATGAATGGGGGTAGATTGGACTGGTTCGGGGGGTTTCTCATTCTTCATAGATGACACACACGACGATGGTGTGATGAAGTAATGGTTTCCTAATCAGATTCTGGTGGCCAAATTCCTATCAACAGTGATGGTGGAGCTTATTAAAAATCCAATACAAGGATCATGGTTATGATATATGGTAGGAATGGTGAATATTTTTGTGGTGTAATAATACGTGTGTAGGAACCACAGGTTGCTATAAATCATGTGGCACACTGCATGTAATCTGAAGATACACACCATGTGGGATCCCCTAGTTTTGGAACTAGGGTTTCCATGGAAATTAAAATATCACAAACCATGTGAAATGTTTCACACATCATGTGACCCAGTGTTGGCATCTCAGAATTTACCCCAAATAGTACAAGGGATCATATATATCTAGTCACATGGGTATGGGTAGAGTACACGGGCACAACCCAATACCCAAACACGTCTAAGTACATAAGCATGGAAAGGTACAAAGGTGCATCCTAAAGTATACAGACACAAACAGCTATGTAACATCCAAAGTAAGTAATGAATAATATATTTTCATATCTATGTCTATTTATGAATTAGATAGAGTTTTAAGAGGCTTAAAATGAGAATAAATCCAATCTTAAGCATAGAATTATCTAATATTTTTAAAAACGATTGTTTTACCGCCTTTTGATGGAAAACCATTTTTAAATCTATATTTTGACAATTTTATAAGATCTATTTCTCAAAATAAACTTATTCTTTGGTATTGGGACATTGAAATTTACTTTGGGTAAATTTTTGGTATTTTTCTGATAATGTTCATTTTTTAATGAATAGTGAAAAATACTGCATTTTACTTCAAAACTGATTTTTCATCTAATTTAATTATATGGATAGATTATCTTTTTAACTGGTTTTAAAGCTTAAATATAATATATTTTTACCATTTAATCCAATGTTGGTCATTGGGATTAATTTCACTTTGAAATTGTACATAAACAATTCTCAAACTTTTGATAGAAATTGTTTCTAAAAAACCCGCTATTTGTTTTGACAATGGGAATTATTTTTAAATTAATTATTGGAATTTTTGTGTTTGGAATTTGGTAAAATGGATTCCATATTCAGAATCAGAAGTTCCAAATTATATAATTAATACTCTTTTGTTTTTTGACATTATGAATAGTAACGACAGTAATTATCTTTAATTATCGTGATTAATTAGTAATCGGGTAGTTAAGGATAATAAAATAATATCATAATAATAATAAATGACCCCAACATATGTCTTAATGCTACTGGTTTTGTCATGGCCTCCCATGGGATTCCTTGTTCCAAACTTAGGGACCCCATGGAATCACTTTTGGGTGATAGTGATACTTTATCGTTTTATTTTTAAAGGAGAATATCAGAAAAGTATGTAACGCCTAAGTAAAACACTTTTAATTTTGTCTAAATAAATTATCTCTTGGACTATAAATAGTCATTGGAAATATAAAACTATTTCCTACATCATAGTATTTTTTTATAATTTTTAGACATTAAATAAATTAATTTATTTATGACACCATGATGATGCAGCGATTACCTCATTAATGAACGATTTAAATAAAATGAAAATATAATGTAAAATCTAAGACTTACACTTGAAAAAAAAACCTACTGGATGAGTATATTTTGAACCCTTATCACCTTATCCTATAAATATATCAATTTAGGATCTTTAAAATCTGAAACTCATTTTAATATAAAGTAACATTTCTTGACTTTCCAAGAGTGCCCCTCCTCCCTCTTATAAAAGGACCCCACCTCTACCTCCTTACCCACACCTCTCAAGCCATTGGCTCGGGCAAGATCTGATCATTTTATCTCTACACATCCCTCTCTTCATCCTAGAATCCTTACCTTAGGCAGAAATCTCTTCAAGAAACCCTTTTGGTTCAAACCAAGAGAAGTTACCCGATTTAAAGGTAATGTCTTCACTTGTGTTCTTTTGTATTATTTTGCTTCTCCAACACCATAAAATCTCTTTATTGCATTATTTTGTAACAAAAACAGTATCTTAAATATACTATGATTTTTTTATGTGAATTATTTTAGCTAAACTTACACACACCTTCGTCTAATGGTTAAAGAACATATTTTTTCTGTGGATGGCGAATTTCTGCCTCATGAAACGATGATTGTTCAATATTATTTTAACACATTTCATAGTGGAGATTAAGATGTCACTCTATTTATATATGATATATATTATGTTTATGTTCTATTTATGCTTCTGTATTTTTCATTTATGGCATACCTTAATGGTTTCCATTATGGGTAACCGCGATATCTTCATTTTTGGAAGTGCAGACTACCGCCCCCTCAAAGTGATTTGATTCGTTAATACCATATGTGGGATGTATAAAGGATGTAGTTAATGATATTATATATGATATTATACTGGAATTATAATATACCTTTATATCATTATGAATTCATTCCATTAAATATGAAATAGAAATGAAAGTAGTGTTCATGCGTACGTACGGCTTACTGTCTCCATGAATGGTGCATTTCATTTATTACCTCTAAATATTATGTAATATTATAAATGCATGTATATAATGGATATATATGATATATATGATATCTACATCATGAATATAATTTTTTATTTTTTACCACATGAAAAATTTGTAATTATAAGGAGATTATTTTTTACTCAAGTACCAATGATCGACAAAACGATTGTTATTACCTTAAATAATTACATAGTGTTCATAACATGGTAATAAGTGATATAAAAGGAATAATGAACTTGAAAAAGGTTCTTAATCAAGTATAAATTAACTCAAGTTTATTATTCAGGATATTAAAGAACGATCGAGTCAAGTCGGACATGATGTAATGGACTTCATCTCAATCTCCTTTCATTGAGGCATATTTTGTTTTATACACAAATTTATTTTATACGGTGTATAAACCCCTTTGACTTTTACTTTTATTCAAAAGGAATATTTTTTATACTAAGCGTTTTACTAAATTGCAAAAGGGAATGTTTTTGTCGTACGTATGTGGCGACAACGATTTCTCCGCCGCCATGACCATTATTTGAGTTTCAGCTTCCTCTACAAGCCATAAATTTTTTTAAATGAAAAATAAATACCATGTTTTACTTTTATTTTATTTTTGTATTGAAAATGGTTTTGATATTTTTTTTATTATATCAATGTGTTATTTATATCTTGTTATTGAAATGTGGAAATGTTATGTTTCCTTTATGCATGTTTTATGTGATACGATTATGTTATGGTTCTTGGGCATTGTTTACGAAGACGGGTGGTTCCGTGATAAACTAAGGGCAGGTGAGCCCAATATATCTCACCAATGCATTGGGTAACGTGAAGGGGTTAAACGCTAAGGTTTCTTCGAAGAGATTTAGGGAATATACTGTGATGGGTATTCCAAATGTTACCATGAGGGTTACTCCCTATGTAAGAATGTTATGAATGCCTCAAGTTACCTTTATGTATTATGATTTCTATTATTTATTCATGATTTGATGAGGTATGTTAAATTGCTTATGTTTTATGAGTAAAGTATGATTTCATTGATTCTTATGTATACATGGACTAATGTTTTCATTCCGTATTTTTATATACCTTACGGAGCTTTTTATGCTCATCCCAAGTTTTTGAAATGTTTTTCACAGGTCAAGGGAAAGGTACATGATGTGATGATAGTGTCAAGGAAGTGTCATGAAAGAATCCATGTTTTGTTTTAAATATGTTTCCTTTGATGGGAAAAGTGAATATTGTCTTTAATGTAACCACCTTGTTTAAATGTGGAATGTAATTCATGATTTATTATCTAATTCTCTAAAACTCTAAACCTGAAAAGATCCTCAATGTGTAATCTTGTAATAACTCAATATTAAGTAATGTTTAAGGCTAGGGCCTTATAGCTGGTATCAGAGGTCATTTTAGATAACTTTAGGAGTTATAATTCTATTAAATGATTATCCAAAAATATATTTTTTAATGGTCAAATTGAAATGATATAGCATTTGAAGATTACCATGTTGCTTCATCTAATACATTTTTGTTCAGAATGGTTTTCCGCAGAGGAAACAGGGAAGTAGTGCTAGGAAGGAATACACAAGAAAATGACCTTATGAATCAGAATCCTGAGATGGTCGGAATTGGAACTGAACAGTTTGTTGCAGTAATGGCGCAGTTGACTCAAGCGATAAATGGTGGTGGTATCCATGCACGAGATCAGCCAGATCAACCGTAGAGGAACATGTCAGTGGTGGAACATTTCATGAGGCAACATCCCCCATCATTCAGAGGATCATATGACCTTGTGCTAGATGAAGGGTGGATTAAAGCACTGGAGAATATTTTTGATGTCATGGGGTGTTCAGACAATCAAAAGGTTAGTCTTGAAATTTACCGTTTGGAGGGTGAAGCAGATCAGTGGTGGTCGATGGTTAAAAATATCAGGGACACTGATGAGATTGATGCTCTCGACTAGGATGAATTCAAAGGTATGTTCCTTAAGAAGTTTTTTCCTAAGGCTGTTCAACTTAGGATGGAAAAACAATTCTTGGAATTGAGGTAAGAGGATGACTTGGTGGCTTCTTATGAAGAAACGTTCACTCAATTGTCAAGGTATGCTCTAAATTTTATCCGATACCTTGATAGTAAAATCAATCGTTTTTACTCAGGATTAAAGCCAAAATATCGAAGGGCTTTAGCTTCTCGCGAGTTCAAGAGTTATGAAAAGATTTTTCAATGTGCTGAGAAGGTGTAAATGGAGTTTGTTGATGATCAAGTGTTCTATAACAACCAACAGAAGAAGAGACCAAGGTGGCAGTAAAAAGGGAAGAATTCTTCAAAAAGGTCTGATGGTAAGAAAACTAAGTTTCCAGTTTGTGATAAATGTGGTAAAAGGCATGCTGGGGAATGTCTTTTGAATTCTGGAAAGTGCTACTAATGTGTTAAGATGGGACATAAGGCTCATGATTGCACTGAAAAAGATCAGGGTGATGGTAAGACCAAATTTGATTTATAGTTAGTGAAATGTTACAAGTGAAATGAGATGGGTCATTATGCAAATGAGTGTCCGAAAAAGAGCTAGAGTGATGGGAAGCTGTCAGACTACAAGCAAAAAAGAGTGGTTAAATCCTTTTCTACTACTTTAGTAGATGTTGGGCCATAAAATGAAGTGGTATCAGGTACTTTGTTTTCTCATATTATGACAATGTGTTGTTTGATTCGGGGTCTACACATTCTTTCATCTCTGAAAAATTTTCTAGTAAATTGGGAATTCCATCTCAAGAAATGACTCCTGAACTTGTGGTAAAAACACCTAGGGGAAATGTTGAGGAAAAAAGAATTTATAAGAGTCTTCCTATCCTTACCCATGGAAAGAACCTACTTGCAAACCTTATTGTTTTACCTCTAGTAGAGTTTGATGTTATCCTGGGTATAGATTGGCTCTCTGTTTACCATGCTAAGATTGATTCTAGAGCTAAAGAAGTTTCTTTTCAGAAGGACTTTCAGTTTGTGTACAAGAATGAACCCTTATTGTTGATAACATATCAAGAGGCTGAGAAACTTATAAAAGATGGAAATGGATGTTACCTTGCACATATTGTTGAAAACAAAGGAACCGTTCAGATTAATGATGTGTCAGTGGTAAATGAGTATCCTGATGTTTTTTCTGATGAGTTTCCTGGAATAATACAAGATCGGGAAGTTGAATTTAATGTTGACTTAGTTCATGATGCTAAGCCAATTTCAAAACCCCCTTATCGAATGGCTCAAATTGAACTTTTAGAGTTGAAGGAGAAATTGCAAGATTTATTAGAGAAAGGTTTCATTCAACCTACAACATCACCATGGGGTGCTCCTGTCTTATTTTTTAAAAATAAATATGGTTCTATGAGACTTTGCATTGATTATAGATCCTTGGATAACATCACTGTTAAGAAAAAATATCCTTTTCCTCATATCGATGATTTGTTTGATCAGCTCCAAGGAGCTCAGTATTTTTCAAAGATTGACCTGAGATCGGGGTACCATTAGTTGAAGGTAAAGGAAGCAGATGTTCTGAAGACCACATTTTGTACAAGATATGGCCATTATGAATTTTTAGTAATTCCTTTTGGTCTAACCAAAGAACCTGCTATATTCATGGACCTAATGAATAGAATTTTCCATGAGTTCTTGGATAAGTTTGGGGTTGTTTTCATTGATGATATTTTGGTGTTTTCTAAAAGTAAAGAGGAGCATGAATGACATTTAAGGGTTATATTCAAACCTTAAAAGAAAATAAATTGTATGGGAAATTCAGAAAGTGTGAGTTTTGGTTGCAAAAAATTTCTTTCCTTGGTCATATTGTTTCTAAAGATGGAATAACTATTGATCCTACAAAAACAAAGGTTGTTGAAGAATGACCAAGACCCACAAATGTAACTGAGATTCATAGTTTTCTTGGTTTAGAAGGCTATTACCGAAGGCTTGTTAGAAATTTTTCTTGGTTATCTATTCCAATGACTAAGCTAACTCGAAAGGGTGTTAAGTTTATCTAGAAAAAAGAATGTGATGATTTTTTTCAGGAATTGAAAAGAAGATTGGTGAATGCTCCAGTTTTGGCACTACCTTCTAGGAATGGTGAGTTTGTTATCTACAGTGATGCTTCATTGAAAGGACTTAGTTGCGTCCTAATGCAGAATGATCAGGTAATTTCTTATGCTTTACCTCAGTTGAAAACTCATGAGGTAAATTACCCTACACATGATTTGGAATTAGCTGCTATTTTTTTTGCTTTAAAAAATTGGTGGCATCATTTGTATGGTGTAAAGTGTGAAATATATACTGATCAAAAAAGTTTAAAGTATATATTCACTCAGAAATAATTGAACATGAGACAGAGGAGATGGCTAGAACTAATCAAGGATTATGATTGTACAATTCATTACCATCCAGGAAAAGCAAATAAAGTGGTTGATGCTTTGAGTCAAAAAAGTAATGCTTCATTAACAATGTTGCGTTTGGAACGTGATCCTTTGGTTAAGGATTTGATGAACTTTGGTATAGAAGTTATTGGTGCAGGATATTCTTCTGTTTTGTTTCATGTATCAGTGAAATCTTCTCTATCAGACAGAATTAAGCAAGAACAGAAGCAAGACAGTGAGTTGCAGAAAAAGGTAGACCTGGTTCAGAAGGGTAAGTTTCCTGAATTCAACATTGATAATGATTGTGTTTTGAGATTTGGGAAGAGATTGTGTGTGCTGTGTGATTCACGATTGAAGAGAGAGTTGTTATGTGAAGCTCATAGTTCTCTGTTTTCAGTTCATCCTAACAGTACTAAGATGTATAGAGATCTTTGGGAGTATTACTGGTGGGATGGAATGAAAAGAGATATTGTTGATTTTACTGTGAAGTGTTTGACTTGTCAACAGGTTAAAGTAGAGCGGCAGCTACCAAAAGGGATGCTTCAACCTTTACCAGTACCAGAGTGGAAATGGGAGAATATATCCATGGACTTCGTTGTGGGATTTCTAAAAACACCTCGAGGTAATAATGCAATCTGGTTTATTGTTGATCGCTTGACTAAATATGCTCATTTCCTTGCTATATGAGATAATTTTTCTCTAGATCAAATTTCTAGTTTGTATCTCAAAGATATAGTCAGGTTACATGGAGTTCCCCTCTCCATTGTATCTGATCGTGATCCCAAGTTTACTTCTAACTTTTGGAAAGGCCTTCAGAAGTCGTTGGGTACTGAATTAAATTTTAGTACAGCTTTTCATCCTCAATCAGATGGGAAGTCAGAACGAACAATTCTGACTTCGTAGGATATGTTACGTGCTTGTTCGATGTATTATCAGGGAAGTTGGGACCAAAATATTTCTTTGGTTGATTTTTCTTATAATAACATTTTTCATTCCAGTATACAGATGGCACCATTTGAGGCATTATATAAGAAGCGGTGTCGAACTCTAGCTTTTTGGGATGAAGTGGGTGAAAGGAAGTTGATGGGACCGGAATTGGTAGAAGAGTTGGCAGAAAAAGTTCAGCTGATATAGAGACACATGAGAACATCTTAGAGCGGGTAAAAAAGTTATGCGGACAATAGGAGGAAGGATCTCTCTTTTGAGGTAGGTGATCATGTCTTCCTCAAAGTTTCACCATGGAAAAGTGTGATGCGATTTGGTAAGAAAGGAATGTTGAGTCCAAGGTTCATTGGACCATAGGAAATTCTGGAGAGAGTTGTATCAGTTGCATACCGAGTGGCTTTACCTCCGATTTTATCTCAGGTACACAATATTTTTCATGTTTCAATATTAAGTAAGTACATGCCAGATCCATCTCATGTTTTGAGTCCAGAGGTAGTTCAGCTGGAAGAGAATCTATCTTATGAGGAACAACCGGTCTAGATTATTGACCATAGGGAGCAAGTGTTACAGAATAAGGTGATTCATCAAGTAAAGGTTTTGTGTAAAAACCACTTGATTTAAGAGGCAACATGGGAATCTGAAAATGCAATGAGGGATAGATATCCCCACTTATTTGATAAGTAAATAAATTGCGGGGACGCAATTTTCTAAAGGGGGAAGGATGTAACATCCCAAGTAAGTAATGAATAATACATTTTCATATCTATGTCTATTTATGAATTAGATAGTGTTTTAAGAGGCTTAAAATTAGAATAAATCCAATCTTAAGCATATAATTCTCTAATATTTTTAAAAAAGATTGTTTTACGGCCTTTTGATGGAGAACCATTTTTAAATCTATCTTATGAAAATTTTATAAGCTCTATTTGTCAAAATAAACTTATTATTTAGTATTGGGACATTTAAATTTACTTTGGGTAAATTTTTGGTATTTTTCTGATAATGTTCATTATTTAATGAATAGTGAAAAATACTGCATTTTACTTCAAAAATGATTTTTCATCTAATTTAATTATATAGATAGATTATATTTTTAATTGGTTTTAAATTTTAAATAGAATATATTTTTACCATTTAATCCAATGGTGTTCATTGGTATTAATTTCACTTTGAAATTGGACTTAAACAATTCTCAAACTTTTGATAGAAATTGTTTCTAAAAAACTCGCTATTTGTTTTGACAACGGGAATTATTTTTAAATTAATTATTGCAATTTCTGTGTTAGGAATTTGGTAAAATGTATTCCACATTTGGAATCAGGATGTCCAAATTATGTAATTAAGACTCTTGTTTTTGGACATTATGAATAGTAACGATGGTAATTATCTTTAATTATTGTGATTAATTAGTAATTGGGTAGTTAAAGATAATAAAATAATATCATAACAATAACAAATGACATCAACATGTGTCTTAATGCTATGTTTTGTGTCATTGACGACCATGGTATGCCTTGTGCCAAACTTAGGGACCCCGTGGAATCACTTTTGGGTGATAGTGACACTTTATCATTTTATTTTTCAAGAAAGGAGAATATCACAAAAGTATGTAACACCTAAGTAAAACAATTTTAATTTTGTCTACATAAATGATATCTTGGACTATAAATAGTAATTAGAAATCTAAAAATATTTCCTACATCATATTATTTTTTTATAATTTGTAGACATTAAATAATCTAATTTATTTATGACGCCATGATGATGCAGCGATTACCTCATTAATGAACGATTTAAATAAAATGAAAAGATAATGTAAAATCTAAGACTTACACTTGTCAAAAACATATTGGATGAGTATATTTATAACCCTTATCACCTTATCCTCTAAATATGTCAATGTGGTACCTTTAAAATCCGAAACTCATTTTAATATAAAGTAACATTTCTTGACTTTCCAAGAGTGCCCCTCCTCCCTCTTATAAAAGGCCCCCACCTCTACCACCTTACCCACACCTCTCAAGACATTGGATCAGACAATATCTTCTCATTTTATCTCTCCAAATCTCTCTCTTCATCCTAGAAGCCTTACCTTAGGCACAAATCTCTTCAAGAAACACTTTTGGTTCAAACCAAGAGAAGTTACCCGATTTAAAGGTAATGTCTTCACTTGTGTTCTTTTGTTTTATTTTGCTTCTCCAACCCCCTAAACTCTTTTTATTACTTTATTTTGTAACAACACAAGTATCTTAAATATAATAGGATATTTTTATGTGATGTATTTGATCTACACTTATACACACCTTCGTCTAATGGTTAAATAGCATACTCTTTCTGTGGATGGAGAATTTCTGCCTCACGAAACAATGATTGTTCAATATTCTTTTAACACCTTTCATGGTGGACATTAATATGTCACTATATTTATATATGATATATATTATTTTTATGTTTTCCTTATTCTTCTATACTTTTCATTTATGGCATACCTTTTTGGTTTCCATTATGGGTAAACGTGATATATTCATTTTTGGAAGTGCGGACTACCGCCCCCTCAAAGTGATTTGATTCGTTAATACCATATGTGGGATGTATAAAGGATAGAGTTAATGATATTATATATGATATTATACTATAATTATAATATACCTTTATATCATTATTAATTCATTCCATTAAATACGAAATAGAAATGAAAGTAGCGTTCATGCGTACGTACGGCTTACCGTCTCCATGAACGGTGCATTTCATTTCTTACCTCTAAATGTTATGTAATATTATAAATGCATGTATATACTGGATATATATGATATATATTATATCTACATAATGAATATAATTCTGGATATTTTACCACATGAAAAACTTGTAATTATAAGGAGTTTATTTTTGACTCAAGTACCAATGATCGACAAAACGACCGTTATTAAATTAAATAATTACATAGTATTCATAACATGGTAATAAGTGATATAAAAGGAATAATGAACTTGAAAAAGGTTCTTAAGAAAGTAGAAATTAACTCAAGTTTATTATTTAGGAGATTAAATAATGATCGAGTCAAGTCGGACATGAGGTAAGGGACTTCATCTCAATCTCCTTTCATTGAGGCATATTTTGTTTTATACACAAATTTCTTTTATACAGTGTATAAACCCCTTTTACTTTTAATTTTATTCAAAAGGAATCTTTTTTATATGAATCTTTTTACTAAATTACAAAAGGGAATGTTTTTGTCATACGTATGGGACGACAACGACTTCTCCGCCACCGTGACCATTATTTGAGCTTCGGCTTCCTATACAAGCCATAAATTTTTTTAAATGAAAAATAAATACCATGTTTTACTTTTATTTTATTTTGGTATTGAAAATGGTTTTGATATTGTTTTTATTATATCAATGTGTTATTGATATCTTGTGATTGAAATGTGGAAATTTTATGTTTCCTTTATGCATGTTTTATGTGATACGATTATGTTATGGTTCTTGGGAATTGTTTATGAAGATGGGTGGTTCCATGATAAACTAAGGTTGGGTGATCCCGATATAGATCTCCAATGCATTGGGTAATGTGAAGGGGTTAAACGCTAAGGTTTCTCCGAAGATATTTAGGGAATATACTGTAATGGGTATTCCTAACGTAACCATGAGGGTTACTCCCTACGTAAGAATGTTATGAATGCCTCAAGTTACCTTTATGTATTATGATTTCTATGATTTATTCATGATTTGATGAGGTATGTTGAAGTTCTTATGTTTTATGAGTAAAGTATGATTTCATTGATTCTTATGTATACATGGAATAATGTTTTCCTTCCATATTTTTATATACCTTAATGAGCTTTTTATGCTCATCCCAAGTTTTTGAAATGTTTTTCACAGGTCAAGGGAAAGGTACATGATGTGATGATAGTGTCAAGGAAGTTTCATGAAAGAATCCATGTTTTGTTTTAAATATGTTTCCTTTGATGGGAAAAGTGAATATTGTCTTTAATGTAACCACCTTTTTTAAAGGTGGAACGTAATGCATGATTTATGATCTAATTCTCTAAAACTCTAAACCTGAAAAGATACTCAATGTGTAATCTTGTAATAACTCAATATTAATTAATGTTTAAGGTTGGGGCCTTATAATCTATACATGGGCATGGGCAGTTAGCACACCAAATATTGGACAAATATCTATACACTGTGTACCCTAAGGGACATGTCGTGTATTTTGGGAAATGTATGTCATGTAAGCGTAAGACATGGGTTGTTCTAGGCTAATTAAGACATTTTGGGTGCCATCATATACACATAATTTACTTCTTTTAGGGAAGTTTATATCCCTCATTCTCCTGAATTCAACTATGGTATGATCTTGGGTGTTTTCCGTCATACTGTTTTGGTGTAGCCCTGTATCGGTTGGGTGAGTTCCCATGATATATCCCTAGGAGGGAATAGGGTTTCATTACTTCTTCATAAAGTATTGTGTTTCCATCTGTGATATTAGTATCATATAGAGTTCATGGTGTCCCATAGTGGTCTTGGGTGTGATCCTCTATCCTTATTTAATTATCCTAGGTAGGGTTAGTGGTATCAATGTGACCACCATGTATAGAGAATTGATCCCGTGTCTATCTGGTTGACCTATTAGGGTTAGTGGTATCATCATATATATGATCCCCTGCTTAGAGGGTTATTTTGATGATGGGTTTATAGCATCCCCCAGTAGTCATGGGTCTGATCCCCTATCTTTGTGTTTTGATCTTTGAGATATAGTGACTTATTCTTTGTCTATACCTGACAAGCATGACCTCTAGAATGAGTTCACTAGTGCAGAAAATGTTTTTTACGGTGGTTGTTTTTTATTTTTTACGTCGGATTTTGGACTATGTTATTATAGGAGACGTTATAAACATTTTTTTTATGTCAGTTATTTTAAAACTGACGTAAAAAAATATAAATCCGAAGCATTTTTCACGTCGGTTGATAAAAACCTGACATGGAAAGTGCTTCAGAGTCATGGTTTATTACTTCGGTTATTTAATAACTGATGTGGTATATACTCTTTCACATCAGTTATTATATAACTGACGTCATAAATCACTCCTCCAAAGTGTTTATCACATCGGTTATTTTCATAATCGATGTGATAAACCTGTCTGCCAAGCGATTTCCAACGTCGGTTAAATAATAACCGACGTGAAAACATATCTACTACGTCGGTTATAAAATAACCGACATAAAAAACTATTCGTTTCTATTTATTACATCGGTTATGAAATAACCAACGTAAAAACCATTTCCCATGCATTTATTACGTTGGTTTTCAAATAACCAACATTAAAACTAATTCCAATGAATTTCTTATGTCGGTTATTTTATAAATGACATAAAAAACAATTTTTTTAATAAAACTGATCAACCACTGCTATGCCCTACTAAAAGACCTGAAACAGACCAAAAACTTACCAAAAACAGACCAAAACCCGACCAAAAACAGAACAGAACCCCCCCCCCACTGGACAGCCCCCACCATTGATCAACCACTGCTATGCCCTGTCAAAAGACATGAAATAGAACAAAAACATACCAAAAACAGACCAAAACCTGACTAAAAACAAACTAGAACCCCCCCCCCCACTAGACAGCCCCCACCACACCCTTGGACACCCCATTGGACACCCTCAGACCAAAAACAGACCAAAACCCAACCAAAACCTGACCAGAACCCCCCCCCCCCCCCACCCCCCACCCCACCCCACTGGACAGCCCCCACCACACCCCTAGACACCCCCCCCCCCCCCACACCCCTGGACTACCCCCCACCCACCCACCCACCCACCCCCTGGATAGCCCCCCACACCCCTGGACAACCCCCCACCCTCCTGGACACCCCACCCCCTGGACAACACTCTCACACCCTTGGACAGCCCTTCCACACCCCCACCCTCCTGGACACCCCCCACCCCCTGGACAGCACTCCCCTGGATAGCCCTCCCACACCCCTAGAACCCCCACCCCCCACCCCTAGACACCCCCTAGATATCCCCCCACTCTCTTGGA
Source organism: Viscum album (assembly GCA_963277665.1). Taxonomy (NCBI): domain Eukaryota; kingdom Viridiplantae; phylum Streptophyta; class Magnoliopsida; order Santalales; family Viscaceae; genus Viscum; species Viscum album. The sequence goes on from OY728162.1 coordinate 241,741,183, forward strand.
CATCCCTCCCACCCTCCTGGACACCCTCCCACCCCCACCCCACAGGACAGCCCCCACCACACCCCTGGACACCACCTCTCCACCCCACTGGACACCCCGAGATAAAAAATAAACCAAAACCCGACCAAAACCAGACCAGAACCCCCCCCCCCCCCCCCACTGTAAAGCCCCCACCACACCCCTAGACACCCCCCCCCCCCCACACACCCCTAGACTTCCCCCCACCCCCTAGACAACCCCCCCCCAACCACCCTCCTGGACACCCCCCCTGGACTGCACTCCCACACCCCTAGACAGCCCTCCCACACCACTAGAACCCCCCCCCCACACCCTCCTAGACACCCCCACCCCCTGGACGGCACTCCCACGCCCCTAGATAGCCCTCCCACACCCCTAGAACCCCCCCCCCCCCCACGCACCCACCCACCCCACCCCACTAGACACCCCCCCACACCCATGGACACCCCATGGACATCCCCCCACTCGTCTGGACATCCCTCCCACCCTCCTGGACACCCTCCCACCCCCCCACCCCACTGAACAGCCCCCACCACACCCCTGGACCCTTCACCCCCCACCCCACTGGACACCCCCAAACCAAAAACAAACCAAAACCCAACCAAAATAAGACCAGACCCCCCCCCCCACTGGACAGCCCCCACCACACCCCTGGACACCCCCCCCCCCCACACACACATACCCCTAGACTACCCACCCCCTGGACATCCCCCCACACCCCTGAACAACCCCCCTCCTAGAGACCCCCCCCCCACTCCCTGGAAAGCACTCCAACACCCCTGTATAGCCCTCCCACACCCCTAGACCCCCCCCCCCCACACACACACCCCTGGACACCCCATGGACATCCCCCCACTCGCCTGAACATCCCTCCCACCCTCCTGGACACCCTCCCAACCCCCACCCCACTGGACAGCACCCACCACACCCCTGGACACCCCCCCCCCACCCCACTAGAAACCCCCAGACCAAAACACCCCCCCCCCCCACACACACACACACACCCCACCCCCACCCCACTGAACTTCCCCCACCCCTCTAGACATCCCCCCACACCCCTGAACTGCCCCCCCCCCCCACCCCCTGTACATCTCCCCCCCCCCCCACACCCCTGGACACACCCCACCCCCTGGACAGCACTCCCACACCTCTGGATATCCCCCCTCACCCTACAGGACACCCCCACACCCCTAGACACCCCCTAGACAGCCCCCTACTCCCCTAGACTACCCTCCCACCCTCCTGGAAACACTCCCACCCCCTGGACTGCCCCCATCCCCATGGACACCCCCCCCCCCACCCCACTGGACAGCCCTCCCACACCCCTGGAAACCCCCCTCACCCCACAGGACACCCACACACCCCTGGACAGCCCCTGTATAGCCCCAGACTCCCCTAGACAGCCCTCCCACCCGCCTGGAAATGCTCCCACCCCTTGGACTGCCCCCCCCCCCCACCCCCACTCTCATGGACACCCAGGACACCACCCCACCCCACCGAACAGCCCTCCCACACCCTTGGATACCCCCCACCCCACTAGATACCCCCCACACCCTTGGAACCCCTCCCCCCCAGACCAGAATCCATACCATAAAAACCATCATAAGTAGACTAAAACAAGAAGTAGAAAAAAAATTAAACATTCACATATATAACATTCAAAACTTACAATGTCAACTTAAAAAAACTAAATCCAACCTAAACGACTACCAAATACACAATTACAATGACAATATCCAAAATTACATTTTACACTACAAACAACTAAAATTCAATCATACCTGTAAAATAATTTGACCATTCCACTTGTAATTGTTTGACGTCTTGAGAACTATAGGGTTGAGGATCATTAAATAGCTACAAATTAAAAGGATAGTAGTTAACGTGTATAATGTATAAATCAAATGAAATATTATGGAAAATTTTAAAAGGAAATCTTACTAGGTCAAAGTTCACAATTGTTCCAGTTGTAATTATTTCACACATAAATCTTAACATATAATATATGCATTCAATGACTCCTTGTTGTTCATGAAAATTATGTTTGAATGAGTGTAAATTCAATATATTATTTTTATGGAATAAATCAAAAAGTACAAATTTTAAATGGATATTTACCTTTACATTTACATATTTGATCTTTACAATTCTTTTATTTTTGTTTTTTATAAAGTATATCCATCCCCTATTAGAAAATAATATGAATGGGATAAATTTAAAATTAATTATAATATATAAAACTATTGAGAAATTGAAACTTACTTTTCCAACATTTTCTTAAAACTATCTCGTACATCGCCATGGACAGATCATATCCAATAAAGTGTTTTCTCTCTTGGGAAAAAAACACCTAACATCCAATGATCACTGATAAAAGAAAATTTAAGGTTAGTGGTTTTTATGTTAAAATATAATGAACTCTTTGAGAGAGATGTGTTTCATACCTCTCACAAAAATGCATCATCCAACATTGTGTGACTATATTCTATTCAAATATTTCAGCAATATAAATAATTATTTGTTCCTCATCCAATGCACGTGATTTAGGGGAAATCAAATGCGGGTCCATGAATCCATATACATTTTTCTGGTCATTATTCTCACAAATGTTATAAATATACCAAATAAAAAACATACATAAGTATACATTTTTAATAAATATAATGCAGGGAAAATGTGTTAAGACTTACATGGAAAACAATTTCACCACATTGATGCCCAAATTATCTCCAGTAACAAGATCCATGATATCAGTTTTCACAATTCCCACAGTTATTTTACATCCACAAACATGAGCTTCCATTGGAAACTCATAATGATTCGCCAAAAAATTTGAATATCTTGACAATTTTTCAAGACTACTAGAATCTGTATCTAATGTCATATCCATTTTTCTTTGTTGTTGTCTATACAGTATTTATTTACCTTTGAAGTATTCCTATAAAAATAAATATAAAAATATATTAGTTTTCAAATGATAAAACAAATTTAATAAAAAAATAAAATAGAAGATATAACATATATACCTCTATGGTAATGAGTTGCACAAGTCTGGATGGCCAAATTAAAAAATGGATGATACTATTTTCAACTATCATCACCTCATCTGTAGGTAATGGTACTCAAGCTGATTTATCTATAATATCATGTACAGTGACCCTATGATTCTCTACCTCTAATTGTTGATGATGAACTGTATCTCCTATACAATATACCAGCCCATATGCAACTATATGATATTGAGGATCATCAACATACAACTCGCAATAAGTAGAAAGTTGCGGAGGAGGAGTAGGATAAAAAATGGGGTATGCAGGCTAAGTTGGGGGAGTGGGAGCTACTAGTGGAGGTGGAGGATAAATAATGGGGTCTACGGGGGGAGGTGGAGGAGTGGGAGCTTCAGTCTGAAATTGTATTTTCATATCTGCAAACATAGACTATACTGACGCTATAATATTTTCCTCCATCGTCGCATTAATATTATGAACTTCAACCTCCAAGGATTCTATTTTTTTATAAACACCCTCAATGTAAGAATTTTAAGAAATTGGAAACAATTTTCTTACTGATACACCTGTCGGATATCCTCGTACATGACCAGGATGTTAGGGATTTCCCAATGTTTTAGATAAAATATCTTGCCTCCCAGTAGCTGTAAATACCCCTTATGAGCTCTACTCCTCAAGAGAATCATATATTAATTAATTGAACATTTCTGTAATTATTGAAATTATATGAAGAATATAGTTAACTTAAATAAATAAAATAGATATCTTACAATCCTCTCAACTATGATTCTCGAATCTTCCAAAATATATTGCCATTTTTTCCCATTCGAGCTCTCTTCCATTTTTCATTTCTAGATAGAGGGGATGGAGGGGCCACCTCTCCAGAGCTTGAAGACTCAGCTCTTAGTTTTTTGTAATTTTCCCGCCATCATTTTTTCTTCCAATAATGTATACCCTCCCCAAGATAAACTATGAGGGTATACATTTTTAGATTGAATCTCCTGATGATATTACCTTGTTTGCTGTAAATTAATAATAATAAATCATTAAGAAAACATTAATAAGATCATTTATATAAGAAATATTATAAAAGTTTACATTGCCCTTAGCAAAAATGAGTCTTTTCTTCTACTTTCAACAAACTGTCTCCATGTGTCTTCATCTATGAAAAGATATATATGACATGGATTTTCATGACTCCTATGACCAAAAATGAAATCAGATGAGAGGGTTGATTTGAAATCCCTCCATCTCATGGCATCCATCAATAATCATTTCTTTCTAACTCCTCCAGTGTCAGGAATATCAAATGTCATCTGATAAAGAAGAGGTTAAACATATTATATATACTATAAGCATTTAAATAATAGAAAAACAATAGCAAAAGATCTTACCAAAATCGTCTCCCACAACTAAGAGATTATCACTTTGTCCACACTTCTCCAGTCATCATACAAAATTCTTACTTTTATCTTACCCTGAGTTGATACAAAACTCTTAAAATCTTTTTCATTTGGACCTCTAGAAATATCATCCTCATCAAACTCAATGAGTATCCTATGATCCTGCGTACGGGAAAGTGATAATTTTGGTAAAAGTGTGCACCCAGGTTTACCAACTCTTGAACTCTTTGTCGTAATGGGAGCACATGAGGAAGATTGGGGAACATCAAGAGTAGAATTTGAATGTTCCTCCCTATATGTATGACCAATATGCTCATCTCCAGAATCATGTGTTTGATCAACTGATTGATCTGTCTTTATCCTTCAAATCAAAAAAACAAACATTAGTTCACAAATATACAAATTCAAATATTACAATACTAATGTAAACAGAAAATAAAAAATTGTACTAAGTTACGTAATAGTAAACATGGTTAATATGGTAAGCATGTTAAACAATGGTAAAGATGGTAAAGATGGTAAATATGGTAAACATGGTAAACATGGTAAACCCGGTAAACATGGTAAACATGGTAAACATGTTAAAGTAATTGTCATTGAAAAAAAATAATAGATATATAATTTATGTAATTTATGTAATGATAAACATGATAAAGTAAACTGAACAAAATTAAAACAAACAAAAAATTATACTTATTTGTTTTAATATATGTTTTAATATAGAAAAAACTTACAATATCTAACATTTTATGAAAATGATAAATGTAAACAAGAAATAAACAAATGTTACCGGTAATTTTAGGAATGTACAAATGGGTTTTTTTCCCAAATTCCTTAATTTTTATCGTTCCACATGGCACAAACCATGTCTTCAACATGCTCATCATTATGTTCTGTTAATCTTTCCATGGAAGTAGGCTTCTCACATCAATCAGCATCTTCATCAAGTTCATCCTCACCAACATATTGTTTTTCCCTTGTGAAACAATAGCCCACTGCATATCTGATTGATCTACTACATAGAAAAAAAAATTCATGTGTTTCCATTATAAAAGAATCAGCTGTGTCTTCCAATCTATTCAGATTAACAACTGTCATTCCAAATTCATCGTGTCTGACACTATTGTTACCGATAAACCATTTACAGTTAAAAATAGAAACTTTAATTTTAAAGTAATCAACATCCCATATTTCTTCAATCACTTCATAATATGAACTTGATACAAAAATTGGGTTTTTGTATTTAGCACTTGAAAAATGCATTGCTTTTGCAAACACCAATACACCACTATTCTGAACTGCACTTCTGTTGCCCTGAGAATTCATATGAAATGTATAGCCATTAATGTCATAACTAGACCATGTTATCACATTTAATCATGGACCACCCACTACCCATTTTAATGTATCTGATACATTTGATCTACCAAGAAAAATATTTTTAAACCATGACAAAAATGTTTTTTTGTGCTCATTCAAAATCCACATTTTATTCTTCTTTGGATGAAATTGCTTCAACTCATTAATATGAAATGTGATATACGGTTGAGCATTAGATATGTTATTAAGGATGTATAATTCTAACTTCTTCATATGTTCAACTGACAACGATTTGACTTTCAAGCCACGAATCCTCTTTCCCTCATTATTAACTCGTTCATGGAGAGATGGAGGCAAACCTATGTGTTGTGTCGTATCTAAGTAGCTTGTACAAAACTCTGCAACCTCCTCAGAAATATACTTTTCAATAATTGAGGCTTTAGGTCGATATGGATTCTTAGAATACCCCTTCAATATTTTCATATACCTTTCAAAAGGATACATCCAATGAAGATATACATGTCTATAAAGCTTTATTTCTCAAAACAGATGAATCATTAAATGCACCATTATATCAAAAAAAGTTAGAGGAAAATACATTTCCAATTGAAAAAGTATACAAATTGCATCATTTTCCAAAATGTTCAAAGCATTCACATCAATCACCTTATTACAAATTGAATTGAAAAAATAACACAATTTTATTATAGTCTTTCTGACACAGATGGGAAATATTCCATGCAATTAAACTAGTAGAAGTTGTTGCATCATGATGTGACAATCATGAGATTTCATACCTATCAACTTCAAGTCCTTCAATGAGACAAAAAAATTTACATTTGAAGAATAACCTTGAGGCACTTTGATATCATGAAGACACTTACAAAAGCTAATTTTCTCCCTCTTGGATAATGTATGACAAGTTGGGGGAAGAAATGTTCGTCTTCCATTAGGAGTGGGAGCTAACTTCAAACGTATTCCCATAGATAGTAAGTCTAATCTTGCATTCAATCCATCTTTTTTCTTTCCTTTAATATCTAACAATGTTCCAATCAAACTATCATAGATATTCTTCTCCACATGCATGACATCAATATTATGTTTAACTTCATGATATCTTCAATATGGTATCTCAAAAAATATTGAAATTTTCTTCCAAATAAGTCTATCATTACCATATTTCTATGTCTTTCCCAATTTCACATCAAGGTTTTCCACCCTCTCAAAATACAGATCAGGGGATAAAGGTTTTGAAGCAATATAAAATTCTTGTGATCCATTTAATGCCTTTTTTAGTCTTCTATAAGAGTGATCCATAGTCAAAAACTTTAGATGACCCATGTATACTATTTTCCTCCCATGATTCAATTGACAATATGAAGTCTTCTATTTGCAAATTGGACATGCTTTATTCCCTTTAACACTATATCCAGACAAATTTCTATATGCTGGGAAGTCATTTATAGTGAACATAAGCACTAAATGCAGTTGAAAATATTCCATTTTATAAGAAGCATACATCCTAATACCATCCTCCCGTAAAAGTTTCAAATCATCAATCATTGGTGACAAGAAAACATCAATATCATTTCCAGGTTGCTTCAGACCAGAGATCATTATACTCAACATGACATATTTTTGTTTCATACAAACTTCAGAAGAGAGATTGTAAATTACCAATGAAACAGGCCATGAACTATGTGTGCTGCTGAGGGTTTGGTATGGATTCATTCCATCTTTTCACAACCCTAGTCTAAGATTTATAATTTCATTTCCAAATGTAGGATACTACTCATCAATTTTCTTCCATTATGGACAATCAACTAGATAATGTATTTTTCCATCACATATCCTCTCATCAACATGCCATCTTAACCTTTTTTCATCATGTGAATTAGAAAATAAAAGTTTCAAATGATGAATTATAGGAAGATACCAAAATACCTAGGAAGGGATCTTTATAATCTCTATATCAGCCTATGATTTTTCTTTCACCTTATACCGTGATGTCCCACATTTAGGACACTCTGACAGAAATTCATATTCCTTCCTATATATCATAAAGTCATTCGGACAGGCATGTATTTTCTTGCATCCTAATCCCATCGGGAATAATATTTTCTTGGCCTTATAATGTGAATCTATAAGATCTTTATCTTTTGGAAGAATGTATTTCATCAATTGTAGCATCTATATAAAACTTATGTCACTCTATCCATGTTTCGCCTTCAGGTTAATCAATATTAACACCGCTGACAAAACCGTAAAATCTGTACAACTATGATACAATGGTTTTTCAACATCACCATATAGACGTACAACTCTCGGTTCTATCTCAATATGTTCTGCTGCAATATCGTGAATCATTTCTTCAATTCCATCGGAGTTACCATCTTGCGAATAATCATCATCAGTAGATCTGACATTCCGTCTAGTTTCATGATGTCAAATACAAGGGCTATAACTCAGATTAAAACCATGACAAATCAGATGATATTTTATATCTCTACTTTTCAACTTCTTTATATTCAAACATTTCAGGCATGGACCGAAAAAAATGTCATTGCTTGGAACATTTCGTTTAGAAAATTCCAAAAAGGCATCAACACCTTCATCATATTCATTACTCATTCGATGTGTCATAATCCAACTTCGACACATTATTACCTATAACAAATATCAAAATTATACATCTTTTTAAGATTAGACAAATATATGTTTATATGAAAAATATCATAATTTGAATATAAAACAATTTTGAAATATAAAACAAATCTATGCGTATTTAAAAAAATATGCTTGAAAATGATTTTAAAAATAAAATATAGTTAGATATAATAGTTTTAAATTCATCTTGGATCCTTTCTTCTTAAGGTTCACAAAGAATACATCCTGGTTCAACTAGATACCAAATTCACCCTTTCGTAAAAAAGAAATATGAAGTATAAATATTAAAATATATATACATTCACTACTGAAAATTACATAGATCCCAATGATTTGAAACCTCTAGATAGCCCCCCACCCCACTGGACAGCCCCCCCCCCCACCCCCCCTGGACACCACCCCCTTGGACACCACCCCCCACCCCCTATACACCCCTACCCCCTTGGACAACACCCCACACCCCCTTGGACACCACCCCCCCACCCCCTTAGACACCACCCCCACCCCCTTGGACACCCCCACCCCTCCTGAACACCACCCCCCACCCCCTTGGACAACCCCTGAACACCCCCCCCCCCAACCCTCAAGATACCCCACCCCCCCCCCCGGACAGGCCCCACCCCCTTGAAAAGCCCCCCCCCCCACCCCCTTCGACACCCCCCACCCCCTTCCCCCCCCCCCCACACACACACACTCCTGGACTGTCCCCCCCCCCACCTCCATAGACACCCTGGACACCCCCCAACCCTCTGAACAGCCCCCCAAACCCTCTATATATCCCCCCAACCCTCTAGACAGCCCCCCCCCCCCCCACCACCCCCTGGACAGCCCCCACGCCTCTAGACACCCCCCCCCCCCACCCCCCTGGACACCCCTACCCCCTTGGACAACCCACTCGCCTCCCTGGACACCCCCCCCCCACCCCCCCTGGACACCCCTATCCCCTTGGACAGCCCCCTCACCCCCTGGACACCCCCCTGGACACCACCCCTCACCCCCTTTGACATCCCCTACACCCCCTTGGACACCTCTAACCCCCTTTTACAGCCCCTGAACCCCCCTAGACACCGCCCCCGCCCCCTTTGACACCCCCTAGACACCCCCACCCCCTTGGACACCACCCCCCCACCCACCCCCTTGGACACCCCTTGTACACCACCACCCCCTTGGACATCCCCCCACCCCCTGGACAGTACCCCCCACCACCTTGGACACCCCCTGGACACCACCACCCCCTTGGACAGCCCCCCCCCCCCCCCACCCCTTTAGACACCCCCCCCCCCACCCCCTGGATAGCCCCCCACCCCTCTAGATACCCCCCCCCCCCCCCCCGCCACCCCCTTGGACACCCCCCACCCCTCCTGGACACCACCCCCACCCCCTACCCCCTTGGACACCCCCCTGGACACCTTCCAACCCTTTGTACACCCCCCCCCCCCCGGACAGCCCCCCAAACCCTCTGGATAGGCCCCCCACCCCCTTGGACCCCCCCCCCACCCCACACATACACACACCCCTTGTACGCCCCCCCCCCCCCCACACACACACACATATACACACACCCCCTGTACGCCCCCCCCCCCCCCCCACCTCCCACCTCCATCAACACCCCCCAACCCTCTGGACAGCCCCTCGAACCCTCTGGACAGCCCCCCACCCCTCTGGACAGCCCCCCCACCTCCCCCGGACACCCCCTACCCCCTTGGACAGACCACTCACCTACCTAAACACCCCCCTAGACACCCATATCCCCTTGGACATCCCCCTCACCCCCTGGACACCACCACCCCCTGGCCCCCAACCCCCTTAGACAGCCCCTGCACCCCCTGGACACCCCCCCCCCTTGACATCCCCCGCACCCCCTTAGACACCCCCAACCCCTTGGACAGCCCCCGCACCCCCCTAGACACCACCCCCCACCCCCTTTGACACCCCCTAGACACCCCCACCCCACTGGATAGCCCACCCAACCCCCCTGGACACCCCCACCCACTTGCACATCCCCCCACCCCCTTGGAAACCCCCTGTACGCGCGCGCGCACATGATAGAACACGCAAAAATCATAAACTTGCATGATATCACTTCCATAGGTTTATTTTACCAGAAAATAATTTAGCATGGTATAAATTAACACTATGAAACTTACCATGATAGAAATAACAAAGAAAAATAACATCTCAAAAACTTATTTTAGGGCATCGCGGAAAATAAAAACTGGAAACGAGTCGTTTGAGGCTTACTTGAGTGTTGTGAGTCGACCTGATAGATCTGATGATAATAAATATGAATAATGATGTTGGAAAAACTAGGCTAAATGGCATGACTTCGAAGAATCATTTCTAGGTTTTCTGCATGAGACAGACGAGTCGCAGGTCGCCCGATTGAAGAAAACAGAATGACTGAATACGGGGTGCGATAAATCATTTAAAAGATTTATCACATAGGTTATTTAATAACCAACATGGTAAACTATTTTTTTAATGTTTATAATGTCGGTTATTTAATAACCTATGTAGAAAACAATTTATCACATCATTTATAAAATAACTGATGTGATAAATGTCGCTTTATCATGTCGGTTCTTTTGATAATCGACGTGATAAATTGCTGAGATTAGCTTTATCACGTCGGTTTTTTTATAACCGACGTGATAAAGCACTGAACTTTCCTTTATCACATCAATTATTTTATAACTGACGCGATAAAGCATACCAAATTCGATTTTCACATCATTTATACAATAACCAATGTAAAAAATCTAATATCCGCATATTTTATGTCGGTTATTTTATAACCGGCATAAAAAATGGATCCTGGTGGATATATCACATCGGTTATAAAATAACCGACGTGAAATATTGATTTTTAAAGATTTTCATGTCGGTTATATAGAACCGACGTGAAAAATGTCGATGTGTTAAACATTTTTTCCACTAGTTGTTCCATCAGTATAGTGAGGCCTGATGAGAGTGACCTCTTGGATGAGTGTCATTGGTAACAGCATTTCTTGTGGAGTGGATTGTCCTGTATGACCATTACCTTGAAAAATCAAGCAGAATCCTATGGATGGAATAATAGTTGAGACCATTTAAGACTTGGAGTTGGTTATTGTTGGTCGGAGTGGACACTCAAGAGGGGGGTGAATTTAGTTCCAATTTAAAATTTTATGTTTAAAATCCTTTATTAAAATCCCCCAATTTAAAATACTAATTGAATTGTAGTGAATTTTAACTAAAGAAAAATTTCAGTTAGGTTCTCAAGGGATTGATTAATTCCCAGTTAATCTAATCAGAAGATCATATTAGCTTTTGAAACTAACCTAATGATTTACAAATAATACAAACACTTGCTAATTCAATTATCAGAGTAACTTTGAAAAAGAATTTAAATTTTAAAGCACTTAGCAGTGGAAAAAGTTTTTAGATAAAACTAAGAAAATCATAGCAGATATAACCAAGAGGTTCAGTCTCAAGCTGAGACTTAGTCCTCTCAACAATTTATATAAAATTTGATCCACACCCTGGATCAAGGTTCACAACAGTTTACAACTATCCAGGTCAAAGACCTCTACCACAGTTCTACGTGGGAAACAAAAACAACAGCAAATACAGCTATCCAGGTCACACACGACCTCTACCACTATCCACAGTGGGAAATAAAATTTGTAAGAAGTTTGAATGAGGATTTACAGATCCTCCAGTTAAAGTTCAGGAGACAGTGTGTGTGTAAATTAAAACTGATGACACACACTGATCGTAATGTAAATAATAAATCACTGAGAAAGATATAGTGTTTAAAATTGCTCTAGTGATTGTAGTGTAGCTCTGGACTCCTTCGGATTGATCAGAAATGGTTCTAAGTCCTCTTATGGTTTTTTTCTAGAAAACAGAGTGTCTTCTGCTTGACATTCAGGTTTAGAGACAGTGAAAATGTAGTCGATGAAGTTCTTCAAAGTCCTCGTGAATGTACAGATCTCTTCTTGAGTAAGTGTGAGTGTGTATAAGTTTCTGTGTCTTCTTGGTCATGCATGTATATCTGTATGATCTATTCTTGTGTATTTCACTTGTAGATCACTTATGTATTTCCCTTATCTTCTGCTTGTAGCAACAGGGACTTCTTATATTTATGGCACGAGCTCCGGCAAAATAAATGATTTCTTTTTGCAGGTACGAGGTACGGTTCCCTGACATCCAACAACCTTGATTAAATAAATGACAGAGTATTAAAATATACCTGATATGACCGTTGGTTAGATTAAACAAAGGTAAAGAAATTAAGGCAGCGTCAGATTCTCTGGAACGGTAGCTTTGGATATCGGTAGCCTTGTGTCACGGTAGGTCTTTGTATCGGTAACCTCTTGTATCGGTGAACTCTTGTGTAATGGTATCCTTTCTATTCGGTAGACTTCATGTCTGTCGGTAGACTTGATCGGTAACGGTAGACTTAATGTACCGGTGACCTTTTGTGTAACGGTAGCCTTTCTATTGGTAGACTTGATCGGTAGCGGTAGACTTAATGTACTGGTGATCTTTCGTGTAATGGTAGCCTTCATGTACTGGCAGCTTCCTTGGTGTATCGGTAGACTTCCTTCGGTAACTTGTCTGCAGCGGTAGGCTTGCATAACGGTGACTTTTCTATATCAGTGACCTTCACGTATTAGTAGACTTATTGTACCAGTGGACTTGATGTATCGGTGACCTTATACATAATGGTGGACTTTACAAATTAGTAGCTTTGTTCTGTAACAGTGACCACTTGTCTGTTTAAGCATTCTATTGGCAGAATGGGTTAAGTTAGAATATATATCCATCCAGTAACTGAATTCTCTGAAGATAATACAAATATTATAATATATGAATATGTTCATGGTGTACAAAAATACTGAAATAAGTAATTAACCATTAATCAATATAGGGATTATCAAACTATAATTGAGAATAATTGGGATTGTCAAAATATGAGTTCAACTAATTCTCCCAAAGGGTTCAAAAATCTCCCCCTTTTTGATAATCACAACTTATTCCAAAGTATTAAGAAAAACAAAATGGTGTCAGAGGAAAAATTTCCTAAAAAAAACTTTAAAGAAAAGTTCTCATTTTTCTCCCTCTTTCAATTGCACTGTAAGGTTCTCATTTTTTTTGTTTGATATTCTCCCAGTTTTTTTGTTTGATATTCTCCCAATTCTCAGTTGTTTCATTTTCTCCCCCTTTGTGATTAACAAAACTAAGGGTAGAATCAGAGAAATGTAAAGACTAAAAGAGAACAGATTGAAAAGAAAAATAAACACAGTAAAGTGGAGAATGTAAGATTAAATTTCCATTAATTCACAGAAGGTACAAAATGATAAATTCAGTATTACAAAAATATAAGTGAATCCTATCAAAAACATCCAGAATCACTCAATATTCCTATTGAACAGGAGTCTTTCCCTTAGGATGAGAAGAGGGTGTAGGTTCAGATTGAGTAGATGGCTTGGGAATAGCTGAAAGAACAACTGGAGGGTCAGCCACTAAAACTGTACCAGATCTGAAATCTGTGCTCCTCTATGGGATCATAGGTTTCAAGCTTCGAATATCCTGAATTGGAGTCAACTGAGGTGTACTCCCAGAGGCATAGGCAAGAATAGCAGGAGGTACAGTCACAGGTCTGGAATCCACATGCAAGAATGGTAGCAACAGGTTCCTGAAATCCATAATAATACTACCTCCTCTCTCCATTGCTGACACAAAATCATCTCAATTTTCAATGAATTTATCCAAGGTAGGAGTAAGCTCCCTGAGCTTACTAACCTGTTCTCTTAAAGCTTGAGTCACTGGAGGAAACTTCATATTCTCTATCATAATATTGAAATGATTTTTCATTTTATGCTTGGTATAGACCTTCTCAAAGTAGGCATCCACTTTATTCTTAATGGCCTCTTGAGAAGCAGTAGTTGCCCGTAGGTGATCACGAACAAAACTGCTAACTTCCCTAGTGGTAGCAAGGATCTGAGTATCTGAGGTTCCACTGGTATTGGCCTTATCCAACTCTTCCTAGATCATAGTTCTGATCTGGTCAATGTTGACAGTGGAGTTGGATGAGGGAAGGGGTTTTACCGATAAACCTACTGTCTCTTTGAAAGACTTTGTCAAATTACTAACCACCTTTTGAACAAGTGCATCTTGACTGTTCAAATGTTCTTTGACTGAAGTCTTAAAATCCTCAAATACATCCACAAACTGCCTCACTAATTCTTTGATATATCTGATATCATTATTCACTTGGGTTTGAGAACTGTTTGAGGCAGTCAATGAAGCAATCGATTGTCTTAGAGCAACCACAGCTCCTGTCCAACTCTCAATTTGAGTATGGCATACTTTAACTTCATCCACCATTTCTTTCACTGGACTAGACACAGCACATCCCATAGATAGCTCCAAGGATTTCTCCACACTCCTCATTTCATCAACCAGGCTTTTCTTCAAATTTTTCACTGATTCTCTCAGTGCTTATTTCATTTCACCCTTTAAGGACTCAAGGTCCTCCTTAGTTGCCAAATTGTCAGCCACAACAGGTAGGATGACTGAATCCCTTTAGGGCTGGTCTTCCTCATCAGAATCTCCATAATTGAGTCCAAGTACCATATATCATGGATCTGATGACCAACCTTCGATGTCATACAACACAGAAACTGAACCAAGATTCTCCCCCTCACTTAGAGCATTCTCATGAGGAATCTCCTCTAACTGTTCTGCTCTAGGTAATTCCACAACCTCCTCTGCAACTTCAGCAGATGAAACAACCATTTTCTATGATAGTTCAATAGTAGGATTAGTCCTATCCTTTTCTGAGTCATCAATGACTCTCTCATCAATGGCAGTGGATTCCACTCTTGCTTCCTGATCAGGCACTATAAAGTTTGTATTATCAATCAAAGGGCTCAAACTGAGATCTTTTTCTTCATTTTCCTCATCATCTGCTTCAGAAGAAGCCTCCTTTTCTTCATGAACAACACGATCTGATTTGGTAGCCTCATCCTCTTCAGAGGTGTCCTTGACAACATTCTGATATGATTCTTCTTCTTCTTTAGTGGTCTCAGTATTACTGTCCTTCACAACAGTATCTCTCCTTAGTAGTTCTTTTGGAGGGCTAGCTGCTCCATAGGAAATATTTTGATGCACAGGACTAGGAGGTAAATCTGGGTCTCCTCCTTCCTCAACTAATGTCTCTTCCTCCTCAGTTTCAGCCTCATCATCACTGTAGACCTGTTCTGGCTCATCTGGTCCAAGACCAGGATCCCTCGCATCCTTTGGTCTAGAAGGATGGTCCACAGGAGTGTACTTGTCATAGAATTTACCTTCATCATTAACCCATGATTTCTTCCAAGGGTTCCATCTAACTTTCATATACTTACAAACAGTCCTGGTGATGCAAAAATTATCCTTAACCACAACAGTTTCATCCTGAGGTCCAGCTACCGCCTTTGCCTTCAACAGAATAGAAATCAACTTAGAAAAGAATAGTTCGTTGGACTTAGACTTCGGTCTAGTCATATATTCAATCTGAATCATTAGAAATATACACAAATTCACCTTTACTCCATGATTTAACAGATAAAACAAATAAATATCCTTAAATCTGAGGGTAGAAAAATCTCCTCTCCTTGGACTAATCACATGCTGAATGCACTTAAAAAGTAGTTTATCCTCCCCTGCCATCTCTGCAGCAATGATCTTTCTAGGAGTTCCATTTCCTGTCAATTCTAACAAGGCATCCTCATATTTGAAAAAGTCACTAGCAGTAGGTATAGATTTTGAATAAAATCCATAATCACCTTTATGAGGAACTCTAAGGTTCTCAGCCCATTCAACAGATGAAAAAGAAAACTTTTGACCATTCACAAAATAAATCATCATATTCTCCTCTTCTGAAGTCTCAAAACAGAAAAACTCATAGAACTCCTTTACCAGTACTGGATAATACGGTCCATTATTGTTCATGAAGCATTCGAGCCATCCTTGCTCTTGTAAAATCTTTAGAATCAAGGACTTACTTTCCAACAGCCATTCCACACATAACTCCTTTTCCACAATAATTTCTCACTTCGACAAATGCGGATTCACAGGATTCCTTTGAACAAAACCTCTACTGCTTCCACTAGCACCAGAATTAGTTACCTTCTGCTTCTTAGCTTGTGGCGCATCACTCCCTTCATCCACTGAGGGTCGCTTCACATGGGCCATTTCAAATTCTGAGGCTTAGGGTTTCGCGAGCTTGAGAGGTTTAGGTAGTAGGGATTCGAATAGAAGGGTTTAAATGGGATTGAGTGATGTCTAGAGTCAGGTTTAATATCATTTAGGATTCACATATAAAATAAATCTCATATTAAAAACGGTTCAAAGTCTCGGCCTTAAAACAAAAATTTTAAAACAGCGCGAGAGATGTACCGGTGAGGTATCCTTAAATGGTGAGGTCTATCCTAATGGTGAGGTTTATCCTAACAGTGAGGTCTATCATAACGGTGAGTTTTATCCTAACAGTCAGGTTTATCTAATGGTTTTAAGAGTAAGTTATCATTCCTAATTCGTGTCTAATAAAACTTAATCTTTCTGAACTTAATGGATTAGTGAAAATATCAGCTAATTGGAGTTCAGTGCCTATAAAATCAAGATTTATATCACCTCTTTGATAATGATCTCTTATAAAGTGGTGTCTAACATCAATGTGTTTGGTTCTAGAGTGAGACACAGGGTTATTAGATATATTGATTGCACTAGTGTTATCACAGTTAATTGAAACATGTTTAAAATCAAATCCATAGTCCAATAAAGTGTGTTTCATCCACAGAATCTGTGCACAGCAACTACCAGTAGCTATATACTCTACTTCAGTAGTAGATAGTGAAAATGAGTTCTGCTTCTTACTAAACCATGATATTAGGGACTTTCCAAGTAAATTACATGTTCCATATGTGCTTTTTCTATCTAACTTGCATCCAGAAAAGTCAGCATCTGAGTAACTTATTAAATCAAATGATTGTCCTTTTGGGTAAAATAGTCCCAAATTAGCAGTATATTTAAGATATTTGAAAATCCTTTTAACAGCAAGTAAGTTTGACTCTTTAAGGTTAGCTTGAAATCTATCACACATACATACACTAAACATAATATCAGGTCGACTGGAAATAAGATAAAGTAAACTCCCAATCATACCTCTATAATTAGTTTGATCCACCGGTTTCCCAGTTTCATCAATATCCAATTTACAGGTGGTACTCATAGGTGTATCACTTCCCTTAATATACTATCCAAACCAAAACGTTTTAATAAATCCTTAGTATATTTACTTTGATTCAAAATAATACCATCTTTAGTTTGAAATATTTGAAATCCAAGAAAGTACTTAAGTTCTCCCATTAAGCTCATTTCAAACTCATTTTGCATAACCTTTGAAAAATCAGTACATAAAGAATTTTTAGAAGATCTAAAAATAATATCATCAACATATATTTGTACTATTAAAACATCTTTTGAAATTCTTTTTATAAAAAGAGTGGGATTAGCAATTCCTTTTGTAAATCCTTTTGAAATAAGAAAATTTGTAAGTCTTTCATACCAAGTTCTTAGAGCTTGTTTTAAACCATATAAAGCTTTAGAAAGTTTAAAAACATGATTTTGAAAGTGAGGATTTGAGAAACCAGGTGGTTGTTCTACAAAAACATCTTTAACAATAAAACCATTTAGAAAATCACTTTTCACATCCATTTGATATAACTTGAAATTCAGATGTGATGTAAAGGCAATTAAGATCCTAATTACCTCTAATCTAGCTACAGGTGAAAAGGTTTCCTCATAGTCTATTCCTTCTTCTTGATTGTAACCTTGTGAAACTAGTCTAGCTTTGTTTCTAATGATGTTTCCAGATTCATCAACTTTGTTTCTAAACACCCACTTTGTGTATATGGTTAAAGTGTCCTTAGGTCTTTCTACTAATTCCCAGACTTTGTTTCTTTCAAATTGATTTAGTACTTCTTGCATAACTATTACCCAAAATTCATCATTGATAGCATCATTGATATTTTTAGGTTCTAACTGTGAATGAAAATCTTGATGTTCAACCTGATTTCTTAGAGAAGCTCTAGTCTGTGTTCCTCTATCTAGATTACCTACAATAGCATCTAAAGGATGGTTCTTTAGAATCCTAGTTGGTCTCGAAAAGGTAGGGCTAAAGATTTCAGGTTCATCAATAGGTTGGGAATCAACAAAAGCAAGTTCTGGAAAATTTCCAGAACTGGATGTTTTAACTACAGGTCCATTGTCTTTATCATTAAGGTTTAAAGAAGAGAGATCATCTTCAAGATTTTCAAGAGAGGCCTTAGGTTCATGTGGATCAGTTTCATCAAATTTGATGTGAACAAATTCCTCCACACATTTGGTTCTTTTATTGAAAACTCTATAGGCTTTACTAGAAATAGAGTAACCTAGGAAAATTCCTTCATCACTCTTAGATGCAAACTTGTCAAGATTATATTTGGTATTAAGAATAAAGACTTTGCAACCAAAAACTCTGAAGTAGTTAACCTTAGGTTTCCTATGGTTCCACAACTCATAAGGGGTCTTCTTAAGAACAGGTCTGATCAAGACTCTATTGATAATATAACAAGCTGTATTGATAGCTTCAGCCCAAAAATAAACAGGTAGGTCATACTCATTGAGCATGGTTCTGGAAATTTCCTGAAGTGTTCTATTCCTCCTTTC
This sequence comes from Viscum album, assembly GCA_963277665.1. NCBI lineage: Eukaryota > Viridiplantae > Streptophyta > Magnoliopsida > Santalales > Viscaceae > Viscum > Viscum album. Next base: position 241,760,336 of record OY728162.1, read on the forward strand.
TACTACACCATTTTTCTGAGCTGTCCTAGGGGTAGAGAAATTGTGCCTATAGCTATTGTGTGAGCAGTAGGATTCAAACTCATGATTTTCAAACTCACGAACATGATCACTTCTCAAGGTTTTAATCTTAAGTTCACTAAGGTTCTCTACAAACTTGGAATATTTTATAAAGTAAGAACAAGCTTCACTTTTGTGAGCTAGAAAATATACCCAAGTATACCTAGAATAGTCATCTACTAGAACATAGACATAGTGCTTCCCATTTAAACTATAAACTCTATATGGTCCAAAAAAATCCATGTGAACCAACTCGAGAGGTTGAGAAGTTGACACTTCTTTCTTTGATTTAAAAGAAACTTTATGTTGCTTTCCCTTTTGACAGGGATTACAAACTTTATCTGCTGGGAATTCAAGTTTGGGTAGGTCTCTAACTAAGTTCTTTCTAGTAAGTTTTCTAATTGAATGTACATTGCAGTGTCCTAATCTTCTGTGCCAAAGCCAAGACTCTTTATGAAAATCATTTAAACAAGTAATATTTTTCATAGCTAAAGAATTTAAATCAAAAGCATAGACATTTTCATTTAGCAAGGCAGAAAATACTAAAGCATTTTTAGAATTAAAAACATTGCAAGAATAATTTTCAAATTTAACATAAAAACCATCATCACATAACTGATAAATACTTAGTAAATTATACTTAAGTCCATCAACAAATAGAACTTTATAAATTAATACTGAGTCATTGTTACCAATCTGGCCTAAGCCGGTGATTTTCCCTTTATAATTATCACCAAAGGTGACAAAACCTCCATCAACTCTAACTAAGCTTTTAAAGCATGAGAAGTCTCCTGAAATATGTCTTGAACATCCACTGTCCAAGTACCAAGTCTTTCTACAGGAGCTCTTTAAGCAGGTTCCCTACAAAACAAATTTAGATAGGAAATGATTTTGGTACCCAGATTTTATTGGGTCCAGAAAAGTTAGCCAATAAAACTTTAGGTACCCAAATTTGTCTTATGGGTCTCATAAGATTTGCATAATCAATAGATTTAGACAGATAAACCTTATTGGATCTGTAACTATTAATATAACTAGTTGAAGCATATGACCTTCCAGAACTAGAAATATCTATATTCTGTCCAGATTTAGGAATAAATCTAGTTTTGGTAATTTTTCTTTGTCCAGGTTGGTATCCTATACCAGTAGTATATCTAGGTGCAATATGATTACCTAGCATTTGAGTAATAGTATCTTTTCCATTTGTGAACTTTTCTAAATCCTTCCTAATTTGCTCATTTAAAAATTTCAGTTCAGTGTTTTCTTTAAGTAACTGAGCATTCTTTTCTATTTATATGTCAAGATCAGATTTATGTTTAACAGTTAAAGCATAATGTTTCTTCAAACCTTTGTATTTGACTTTCAACTCATTACAGGTTTCTTCCAACATATCACAATATTCAAACAGTTCAGATTTTGACATATTTTCAGAATCAGAATCATCTCCAGAATAATATGAATTTAAAGCAGGAGTTTCAGATGTTACCTCAAAAGTGTTTGTCATAAAACACATGTTTGTCTTATTTCTATTTTCAGTCTCAGAAGCTTCAGATTCACTGGAGATATCCTCAGAAGCACTCCAAGTAGCCTTCATGGATTTCTTATACTTATTGTCCTTGTACTCATACTTCTTCTTGTATTTCAGCTTTGGACAGTCTGCTTTTATATGTCCTTTTCTTTTGCATTCATAGCAGACAACTTCATCAGATTTGTCGGATTTCTTTCAGTCCTTTTTCCAGTGTCCCTTATTGTCATACTTACCTTTGTAATTTGATTTTTTGAAAAACTTCTTCTTCCTATAAAACTTCCTAAATCTTCTGTCTATATGATCCATCTCTGCATCATTATCAGATGCACTTTCACTTTCTTCACAACTTAAGCTATCACTTACAGCTTGAAGTTTCTCCTTACCCTTATTCTTGGAAGTAGATGTCTTGAAGGCAACTGACTTCCTTTTTGGTCCATCTTCTTCTTCTTTGTTTACCTTAAGTTCTTCTTCATACATCATCAGATTACCAATAAGTTCCTTGACTGGCAGTTCACCAATATCACATGATTCTCTGATTGAAACAGAAGTCCCTCTCCATCTTTCAGGTAGGCATCTCAAAATTCTCATAATCTACTCCTTTGCTGGAACAGCCTTTCCAAGAGAGTTCATGGTGTTTAAAATATCGTTGAACCTGAGATACATGTCAGAAATGGGTTCATCAGTCCTCATTTTAAAATTATCATATTTAATAGTATAAGTGTTCAATCTCATTTCCTTAACATTAGTTGTTACCTCATGAGAAACAGTTAAAGTATCCCAAATTTCATATGCAGTCTTACAAGCAGATATTCTATTAAATTCCTCATCTCCTAAAGCACAATGCAGAGAATTCATAGCTTTGCAATTATTATTGTAATTAGCCTTTGTAGGGTCATCCCAAGTAGTTCTAACAGAAGTAGGAATCTTATATTGAGACTCTATAGCAGTCCAGATGTCAAAACCCATGCTTTCTAAGTGAATTTTCATCTTAATCTTCCACTGAGCATAGTTGTTTCCATTGAAAAATGGTGGTCTGTTAGTAGAAATACATTTAAGTCTATTATCCATGATAACTAACTTAAAGAAAAAACTTAAAGAGATAAGAATTTAGAAATAACAGAAATTTTAAGAACTTTAAAATACAACTAAAATCATCGTTGAAAAATATAGTACTTTAGAAAATATTTTAATCCCTCTGATACCAAATGTTTGTCAGAGTGGATACTCAAAAGGGGGGTGAATTGAATTCCAATTTAAAAATTTCTGTTTAAAATCCTTTATTAAAATCCCCCAATTTAAAATACTAATTGAATTGTAGTAAATTTGAACTAAACCAAACTTTTAGTTAGGTTCTCAAGGGATTGATTAATTACCAGTTAATCTAATCAAAAGATTAGATTAGCTTTTGAAACTAACCTAATGATTTACAAATAATGAAAACACTTGCTAATTCAATTATCAGAGTAACTTTGAAAAACAGTTTAAATTTTAAAGCACTTAGCAGCGGAAAAAAGGTTTTAGATAAAACTAAGAAAAGCACAGCAGATATAACCAAGAGGTTCAGTCTCAAGCTGATACTTAGTCCTCTCAACAATTTATATAAACTTTGATCCACACCCTGGATCAGGGTTCACAATAGTTTACAACTATCCAGGTCAAAGACCTATACCACTGTTCTACGTGGGAAACAAAAACAACAACAAATACAGCTGTCCAGGTTGCACATGACCTCTACCACTATCCACAGTGGGAAATAAAAGATGTAAGAAGTTTTAATGAGGATTTATAGATCCTCCAATTAAAGTTTTGGAGATAGTGTGTGTGTAAATTAGAACCGATGACACACACTGCTCGTAATAAATCACTGATCAAGATATAGATTTTAGAATGGCTCTAGTGATTGTAGTGTAGTTCTGGACTCCTTCAGATTGATCAAAAATGGTTCTGAGTCCTATTCTGGTTTTTTTCTAGAAAACATAGTTTCGTCTTCTTGACATCCAAGTTCAGAGACAGTGAAAATGTAGTCGATGAAGTTCTTCAAAGTCCTCGTGAATATACAGATCTCTTCTTGAGTAAGCGTGAGTGTGTATAAGTTTCTGTGTCTTCTTGGTCATGCATGTATATCTGTATGAGCTCTTCTTATGTATTTCACTTGTAGATCACTTTTGTATTTACCTTTTCTTCTACTTGCAGCAACAGGGACTTCTTATATTTATGGCACGTGCTCTGGCAAAAGAAATGATTTCTTTGTGCAGGTACGAGATACGGTTTCCTGACATCCAATAACCCTCATTAAATAAATGACAGAGCATTAAAATATACCTGATATGACTGTTGTTTAGATTAAACAAAGGTAAAGAAATTAAGGCAGCGTCGGATTCTCTAGAATGGTAGCTTTGGATATCGGTAGCCTTGTGTCACGGTAAGTCTTTGTATCGGTAACCTCTTGTATCGGTAACCTCTTGTGTAACGGTAGCTTTTCTATTCGGTAGACTTCATGTCTATCGGTAGACTTGATCGGTAGCGGTAGACTTAATGTACCGATGAACTTTCGTGTAACGGTATCCTTTCTATCGGTAGACTTGATCGGTAGTGGTAGAATTAATGTACCGGTGATCTTTCGTGTAAGGGTAGCATTCATGTACTGGCAGCTTCCTTGGTGTATCGGTAGACTTCCTTCGGTAAATTGTCTGCAATGGTAGGCTTTCATAACGGTGACTTGTCTGTATCGGTGACCTTCACGTATCGGTAGACTTGTTGTACTGGTGGACTTGATGTATCGGTGACCTTATACATAACAGTGGACTTTAAAAATCTGTAGCTTTGTTATGTAACGGTGACCACTTGTCTGTTTAAGCATTCTATTGGAAGAATGGGTTAAGTTAGAATATATATCCATCCAGTAACCAAATTCTCTGAAGATAATATAAATATTATAATATATGAATATGTTCATGGTGTACAAAAATACTGAAATATGTAATTAACCATTAATCAATATAGGGATTATCAAACTATAATTGAGCATAATTGGGATTATCAAAATATGAGTTCAACTAATTCTCCCAGAGGGTTCAACAGTTATGATTATATCTAGGTTATTCTTGTTTAATATTATGTCCCATATCCTAATTGACATACCTTTGTATTTTAGATGACTAATATTGATGCTTTATGTTTTTTTCTTTTAGGGTTTCCAACTAGGTGTTGTTATACTCACCCATGAATGGTCTTTTTCAGAACATGTCATACCATATACAGATGACAGACCATCTGATGGTTTCCTAGGAGGAACGAGATCATGCGGAGCTTAGATTGGTCTAGACATACTGAAGTTTTTATCAAGCATTGCATTTGATAATAGTTCCATCCTTCTGAGTAGGTTGGACTCCTTTTCAATTTTTTTGGGGTCTGCATTTGGCCCCCTTTTCACTTTCAATACTTTTTTTTCATAATATCATTATGGGATTGTTTCCGACGCTTTCGTCGGGGCGCGCGCATCTGTCCGGCTGCAGAGGAGGACGCACTGCATTGTTGCCCCGCATTCCCACTTTCCAAAGTCGGGTGGCATTCGCTCCTTATTCAGGGACGTCTACTCCTTGATCGAAATGGGATAATGGGATGTCGGTTCTTCCTTCCGTGGATTCCTCCTCGGAACTCATCACCTAGTCCGAGTCTCCCTCATAGATTTAATACGTTTTTCGTGAAACTCTTCCCAGTGCCATGTTTCCATGGATGTTGGTTAATTACACTGCTTCTGTCAGGACATTCCAAACGGTCAGGTCAGGTAAGCAACCTGCAGTCGGGGGAGTAGTCATGTCGACGCGTCAGTAGTATGTCTGGATACTGGGGAACTGGTGTGTCTGTCTTTTATCCCTTTTCATAGGGCTTATCGAGGGCGTGGAAGCCCGAGGCATCCCACATCGATCACGGGGAATTATATGCCATATACATATATCTGAGGTTTTCCTCTGCTTCCTGTGTTTAGCACAGGGTATGCCGCAGGTTTAACATCCAGTGGGGGACGGATCAGCCCGATCAGAGCATTAGGTGGGATGGATCAGATCGAGGGATTTCCCTTGAAGGGGTGTCGATACCGAGACCAGCCCCGGGGCGGCTGTGAAGAGGAGCGGAATGGTATGATCTTGTCGGGACATGGAAGTCCGGGTGAGGATCAGGATGGGTGATGGAGAGTTGAATGAAATGGAGGGGGAATGAAATGGGACCAACGCAGGGGCGACAGTGAAGTTGGGCTTGAGCCTAGAAGAGACCTTCTACGTATCCCCGTGGCAGGGAATCAAAGTCCGCGTAGTTCGGGGTGGTGCCGGCGAGCCGACGTGAAGGTGAACCTTGGCCCGATGGGCATCGTCAGTGAACTGACGTGAATGCGGACCTTGGTCCAGATGGTGTGGGGATTACACACTAGGCTGCCCAGGTGTTGGTGACCTAACGGGAATGAGGCCGGGATGACCAACTGGTGGTGGGCTTGAACCTCTGGGAGGCTTCCTACGTACCACACCTTGACATGGATCAAATACCACATAGTTCAAAGGGGGGTCTGTCGGCGAACCAACATGAAGGTGAACCCGAGGGTCCACTTGTGGTGGGTGTCGGCGAACCGACATGAATAAGGGACCTTGGTCCGATGGGAGAGGGGCTTGAACCTCGTGAGGCTTCCTACGTACCATGCCTTTACATGGATCAAAGTCCTCGTAGTTCGGTTTGGTCACAACGGCTTGTCGTCGGACTGGAATGCAGTTTAACGTCATGCGGGATGAACCCGACGTGAATAAATGATGGGTGGGCTTGAACCTCAGGAAGGCTTCCTACATACCATTCCTTGACATGGATCAAAGACCTCATAGTTCAAATGATAGAAGTCGTCAGTGAACCGACGTGAAGGTGTACCTTGGTCCAATGAGAGATGGGCTTGAACCTCAGGAAGGCTTCCTACGTACCATGCCTTGACATGGATCAAAGACCTCGTAGTTCGAATGGTTTCATTGGTGAACCGACGTGAAAGTAGACCCGGGGGTCCACTAGTGGTGGGTTTGAACCTCGTGAAGGCTTCCTACATACCATGCCTTGACATGGATCAAAGTCCTCGTAGTTCAAATGATGGAATACAGTTTAACGTCATGCGGGACGGTGGGGAACCGACGTGAATGAGGTCGGAATGACCGAGTGGTGGGCTTGAACCTCGTAGAGGCTTCCTACGTAACACGCCTTGACATGGATAAAAGTCCTCGTAGTTCAAATGGTTGTGTAGTTTAACGTCATGCTGGACGAGGGAATACAGTTTAACGTCATGCTGGACGAGGTGTTGTCATGGCCGATGCTTACTCTAATCCCACGTGATTCGTGCTCGGTGTGAGAAACAAGAGACAGCAGAGACCTGACGACCATGTCGCGAAGGGTGCGTCCGTGAGAAGAGAAGAGGGGCTTACGTGTTAGGCGGCCCATGGTGTTGGGACTTAATCCAGGATGGAGGCCCAAAGTGCAGCAAAGCGCAGCAAAAGAGGGATTTGGAACCAATGATGGGAGGTTCCGCGTTCCCTATTATGCCCTCCACCGACCTTGGTAGTGGGAAAGTATGGAGATGCAGGGGTGTAGCCTTCCGCAAGAGGGGATAGGGGCTTATACTAAGGTGGTTGCCCTTCTCCCATGGACATACGCTACTCCGAGAAGGAGGATGTCATCCCTTGTGGAGGGGGTGACCCCGTCTTTGTGGAGACGGGTGGCGTAAAAAATGTCCGAGCTGGGGGAACCCTTCATGCGAGGCACGGGGCCGGATCACAGTTTAACGTCATGTGTTGAGGATGAGATGCTTGGCAGTTTAACGTCCTGCAGCTCGGACGAGGTGGGTTTACTCCTCACCCCTAGGACTTACATAACTGGTACCCATTGCTCCTTGGGTGAGGGAAGGTACCAGTAAGGCCGTAGTTAAGGGGGGTCATAGAGCAAACCATCGAGGGGTCCACGTTAGCGTGGCTATGCGAAGAAGCAATAGCCGTTAGCGTGCCTATGCAAAGAAGCATTAGGCGAAGCAACACTACGAGTGGTGTTGTCCGTGGGACTTTGAAATCACATCGTGAAAACCTGGAGGGTTGCACGGGAAGAGGAATTGCCAAGAAGAGGAGTGTGCTTCGCGAAGTGGAGTGTCTTGTCCTTAGCATGGGGCAGAGGTGTGGATGGGGGTGCTTTGCGAAGTGGAATAGTGTTCGCAGAGCACTGCCTCGTGAAGCAGAGGTGCCCGGAGAAGTAGGGTGCTGCGAAGCAGTGTGCTTCGCGATGTGTAGTGATCTTACCTTAGCATAGGAATCGCTAGTACAGGACAGGTGTTTCACAAAGCATAAACGCTCCACGGCTGCTCGGGTTCCCTTGGGAATCCCCCACCTTCGCGAATTCCCTTGAGCTTCGCATAGGGCATCCCTCTCGAAAGAGGGGCTCAAAACAAGACAAAGCGAAGGCGTCACGCAAAGTATAAGTACCTCGCGGAGCTCATGATTCCCGGGGCAAAGGGTGCTTCGCTATTCAGGAGAGGAAAAGCCGAAAGGTCGGATTTCCTGTTTCCTAGGCTCAGGGGGAACCCAGTATTTATAGGAAAGGGGCGCCACGAAGCTAAACTCTCGTGCCGCCTCTGGTGCTTCGCGTCGCGCTCGCGAACGTCAGGCCGCTCACGGAGAGGTACCGCCTCCGGAGCTTTGTGGCAGGATCGCGAACGTCACATTCGTTCACGGAGAGGTACTGCCTCCGGTGCTTTGTAGCGGGATCGTGAACGTCAAATTTGTTCTCAGAGAGGTATCGCCTCCGGAGCTTCACGGCAGGATCGCGAATGTAAAATTCGGTCGTGGAGAGGTACCGCCTCCGGTGCTTCGCAGGACCGCGATGCTCGGGGGTGCTTTGCGTCGGTGCTTCGTGAGGCAGTGTGCGGGGCTTCTTTGGTGCTCCTTCCTTTCATGAAATATTTTTGTGCCAACAAATTCCCCCACTCAAACTTGGATCTGTGGACCGCAAGGTCGAAGTCTGAGGGAAAATCACCAAAATTTTCAGCGGTTCGCGATGTGACTTCGCGAAGGGGGCCCGCGGTGCTGACCGGGGCCACGGATCCGGACGTGCCTCGATGCTCAGTGCGGGCGAGGTGTGCCGCAATGATCCGGGGTTGCCGCCTATAAATAGGGGGTCGGCCTCTTTTGTCTGCACGTGATTTTCTTGTCTTTTTGTGCTCTCGATTTCGCGAAGCTCCGCGTACTCCGCGCCTGCTCTCCGCGAATCGAGCTTCGCGGCGAACCGCGGGTCTCCGACTTCGCGATCGTGCCAAGAGAAATCCTATTTTTCGGCCTAGGTCAGACTCCGCGGCTTGATCTCGCAACCAACCTTCGCGAGCTGGCTTCACGATCTAGCTTCGTGATCCGTTCTGAAAAAATTCTTTTCTGAGTGCCGGAACCGAAATGGCCCATCGAGAAGCTGTATTGGGGGTGATTGCCGACGCCGCCCAGAGAGATGAAATGGCCAACTGTCTGGGCCTTTGTGAGATGGTCTGAAGCTACTCGGACCACATTTCCTTGACAGAGCTACTATCGGAGGGTCATAAGAATTATCCACAGTGCAAGAAGCTGTCATTGTACGGCTTCGGGTTGAGGGATGACGTCTTCATTCCTGAGGCGAGTAGGGACGAACCAGCTTTCTAGTTTATGAGCACGCCATGTCAGCACCAATGGTTCAGGGCGGCCGATGGTCATGCGCAGGAGGACTTCACACCCGCCACCACCAACTGTCTCTACAACCATGTGAACGACATTGACGGGAAGCCACTACAACCGAAGACATCCCCTCCTCTGTAACGTACCATGCTGAAGGCGGCGTTGTAGGATCCAAAGAAGGGGTTGTCTGATGAGTGGGACTTGTGCCAGGGCGTCAACTTTACTGATGACTGGGCTTGGGCCTACTAGGTAGGCACCTCATGCGAGTAGTTTGGTTTCGAGCTTAGAAGAGTGGGTTTATATGAGGTGGCATGGGCCTCCCAATTCCACATTTAGCAACTGAAACAACTGATGCCAGATTTGTTGAGCAGATGGTCGTCTAGGACCAATACCTTTCACCTGCACCACGGGGAGGTGGGCGTCAGCCTGTGGGATGTCCACCAGATTTCGGGGGTTCCGATCTTGGGGGCCATGTATGATGAGTTCCTCCCCATCAGGAGCACGTGGGAGGATACAGAGCAAATGTTGCGACTGGCGTCGGCGCTAATGGAACTCGTCCCTGGAGAGGACAAGGAGGCAGTGAGGGATGTCCACTTTAAGAAGTGGTTCAAGTGCTTCCTGAATTTCCCAGAAAATCGAGAGTTCCCTCCGAGGACTCGAAATTGTCCGAGGGCAGCCCAACGGGGTAAGGAGCACTTGTATTGGCGGTTCTTGGAAGACAGCCAATGGAAGACTTGGGGCTTCAGTGTCAGCACTGAACAGCAGCCGATAGTCAGGTTGTCGGCGTTCATTGCGGCTCTCATCTGCAGTTGGATCCTACCAGTGAGGGATACCAGCATTGGGGTGTGGCCCAACTCATTTATCATGGCATCCATGCTGGCCATGGGGCAGCGGGTCAATCTAGGGATCTCAATGCTCGCCAAGCTGTACAGAATGTTGCGGCACATTAGCGAGGGCAAGAAGCCTCCAAAGATATGTGGGGCCTTCCACCTCCTGTACGGGTGGATTGCGGCGCACATCAGGGGGATCTATGAGTATCCAAACCCTATCTCGTCACTGGAATAAAACTTCCGCCTCTCCATCCTGAAAGCGGCCAGGAGCTTCCCGTTCAAACTAATCGTGTCGATGGTGCTGAACCGGGTGTGGAGGGCGGATGAGTTTAATTTCCACCCCTTCCCATTGCCGACGGGTATACTCACTGACGACGGGCGGGGAATGGAAGATCACCGGGCTTACCTCCTGGCCTTTCGAGGCGTAGTTTTGGTGGAACGAGTGGATCGTGAGCCGCTCTGCGAACCGTACACCCCACATCGGTTTGCGAGGCAGTTCCGGTACCTCTAGCGGCTAACCCCGTAGGTCTACTGGGAGGTGCATCACAAGGAGCACCTATGTGTGATGAGGCAGTTGTGGATCATGTTCATACGGGAAGATGGGAAGATGCGAATTGCATTGCCTCCATCCACCGCCGCTTTCGGATTGGTGAGGGAGTATGCCATTAGTTGGGAGGCTGCTTACCCAGGGGAGATGCTGAAGAAGCCAACTATTCAGGTTGGTGATGGTGGGCCTCCTCTATCCCGAGGTCAGGGTCGGAAGGCAGCTAGGGCCTCTCGCGGTGGCGGGGTTGTCGTGGCGGTGAGACCCGCACCGGCCGAGGGTGTGGCAGCAACGGCGGATCCAGTGATTCCGAAAGAGCAGGGTCATCCGGATGGGCGGACACCGAGGGGATTTCGTAGGATATCCACTCAGGCTCCAGGGAAGCAGCTACGTCATATCGACATGGCAAAGGATGCTGTCTTCCCGGAGGCCTGTGAAATTTGGGATGTCAACCGGCAATTCCTCAGTCCACCCGAGATATGGGCGCACTTGAATCGCCTCGGGATGGAGTTACCGGGTATAGACACAGTCCAGGCTGGTTTCATGACATCCCCGGCGGAGGCAGAGAAATACTTGGATGAGCTAGAGGAATATGTTCATTCCAGTGGTGTCCCTCGCCCAATGACAGACCGGGTGAGGGTACTGCTGGACCGAACGGTCCCCCCATAGTTGTCAGCCGCCGATCTGAGGGAGTGCTTCCCCCTACTGGAAGAATCAAAGGACTCCTCTCGGGAGGATGAGGCTGGAGGAGGGAGCCCGTTGGAGGATGGTGAGGTCGGAGATCAAATCTCAGATTCCGATGATTTCGCAGAGGCTCTCGAGGTAGCATTATGAACTTCTTTCCTTATGGTCCATTCTTGGGTCATTATGGACTTCTCACCGATGTTTGAGCCATGCAGGAGGAACTTGTTCACAGGCCTTGTTCTCACCCCTTGGTAGGTGATGATGCATGGCCTTCAGAACTCACGCCTATGGCTGCGTCCAGTTCCGCATCTAGTGGGACCAAAGCACCCGAGGTGGCTACCCCGGAATCTCCAGACCTTCCAACAGTATACAGAGGGCCTCGCCTCAGGGTCTCGTCAGTATTGGCTCAAGAGAAGAACCAGGAGGTTGACCTCTGTAAGTTTCCTCTACCGGTGTCCTTGTAGTCATATGTAGACTATTCCAACTAACGTTTATGTCCCTCTCTGTCGTACAGTTCTCTGACTGGCGTGGGCTGTTGCGGCAAGGCTAGTCGGGATTTCTGGTGGCGTCCCACCTAGGGGCATGCCAGTGATTGTGACGATAGTCCCCCCATCTCCCCAGGCTGCAACACACATCATCACTGGCGGGACCACCAGCAGGTTCGTGCCTGAGGTCATTGAGGTGGACTCTGATGAAGAGGATCGATCGGCCGGTCCTAGTCCTGTCGCGCCTGCTTCGGTGCTAGATGTCGCGCCGGATTCAATGCCAGATGCAGATCCTGCCGAGGACTTCCTGCAGGAATATCCTACGTATGAGCCTTCCAATTGTGAAGACTGGGATGAAATGGCCTCCGATGAGGAAGACAGTAGCATAGTCCACCACCGATCGTGGAAGCTTATCACGCGCTTCATCAAGGACACCCCCCAAGCGCTATGGCTAGACGAAATGGACAGACTTCGCTCGCGGCTGCGTGAACTGTGCGTTGGGGGAGTGGATGCCCAACTTCCTCACGCGCTCGTCCGAGATCTTATGGCTGAGAAGATCCGGGATCATGATCATGGGCTCAGTGTGGGCTGGCAGTGGAGGAAGGCGACAAACATCAAGAAGCTCCAGGAGGCTGAAAGCGAGGTCCAACAGCTGCAGACCCAGGCGAATGAGCACTCATCCTCTCTTAGTGCACAATCTGAGCTGATCTCATGATTGAGGGCCCAGCTGGCAGAGGCAGAGGAGCATATGAGGCAGGATTTTGGAAAGATGGATGCCATTCAGGCTGGGGTAGAGAGGGCCAGAACTAAGGCTAACGAACTGTGCCCCACCGCTGCTGAGGAGGAGCGGGAGCTGAGTCAGCGGCAGCAAGTCTTGGACGCCACATGCCAAAGGATGGTGGAGCTGCAACGCTCTTTTGACGGGGTCAACCAGTCCATGGGGGGAGTCGACCCCCAGGTACTGTAACAAACTGAAAACCTTTTATTGGTACTCTCGCGCTTCAATTTCTTCCTTTGTTTTGAATGTCGTAGCATGCACAATTTCCACTGTTTAAATTGGTTCGTTACATCACTACAATGTTTGTGGGACGTTCGGCGCTAATTCCCCAAGCTCACGTGGGTCAAGCCCGATGTGAGAAACAGGAGATAGCGGCCTTCTCGTCCCACCTAACATAGGAGTGGAGACCATGCTCCGGGCATCCGGGATTTGCATTACCAGTCCGGATTTCCGAAAGATGGGAGAGGCTTGGCCGGAGAAGGAACTTCTCAAAACATCTGAATTACCATTTCTTCAGCGTGCCCTCATGCACAAACGGTGCAACACCAGGGGTACTGAAATCGGTCCGAATAGACGGAAACGGGAAGCGTGAATTACGATGCCCAAGGTTCGGAGCACTGTGGGGATGGCGTGAAAATAAAGGACAGCAGTTAACCATGGAGAAGAAGTGGTATCCTTACTGCGTTAGCCTAGAATGAGGACAAAAATGAGGGTCGACCATTGACCATGTTCGAAACACGGGACCATGTCACAAATGTTGTCGGTCAATCTTTCGGGATGTTGACCCGGGACAGTTGGCAGACCATAGGTTGAACATCCATACTGTTAGGAGGTCCTTCCAAACATGACCAGTCTTTCGGAACGTTGGCCCATGACGGTAGGTGAGCCGATGCGGCATGAGACCAGGCCGTTAGGGGGTCCCTTTAGACATGAAAGGGGACAAGGGTCCGAATAAGGGGCACACAAAGCGTGGAATATAGAGTGATGGTTTGTCCGAACAGAATCTGACACTTAGGTAGTTACACCACCATGGTGGGAGTATGCCAGATGGGTGTGTTGGTTTGGTCATGGATCCTTACTTCTTTGGGACAGGGCCTCTCTAGTGAGGGGTCCGACCAGGGGGCCGAAAAGGGGAAGAATGGGATTGATGATTTCTATAGGCTAGACCCTAGGCAAAATACCAGGGTGTCTCTACGTATCCCATGAGGATGGGAATCAATCCATATGTAGTTTTGGAAGCATAGTTTAACGTCATGCAGGATGATGAGAAGCCTGGCCGTGTTGGTACACATCCTGCGAAAACTACTAAGCCCACGTGAGTCATGCTCGGTGTGGGAAACAAGTAGTGGTGGGACTTTCCCAACACAAAAAAGGGGAGGTTAGGGTGGAGAGACGCTTGGTGAATACCAGCCCCATGATACTAACATGCCCATGTGGCACACTTAGATGCACGAAGAGATGGAGCCGAATATGTTGGAATTCCACTTGAACATGAGGAAGTGGAAATGTGTGAATCATGATGCTCGAGATTTGGATCACAATGACGATGGTGTGACGATAGAGGATAATTGTTAACCATGGCGGAAACACAGGACCATGTCGCAAATGTTGTCAAAGATCCTTTAGGGACGTTGGCCCGAAACGATTGGAGGGCCCTTAGGTCCAACATACATGGAGAGCCCTTAAGCCTATTATCCATGTTTCCCGAGGGTCCTTTTGGATGTGGAAGAGGATGAGGATCCAAATAGAGAGCTCATGAAGCTTGGTCATGGGACGAGGGGAATGTCCCCATGAAAATCCCACACTTCGGGCTCTTTGTCAAAACACATCTGAATACGACAACGAGACGTATTAGATAGAGGGAGCAGAGTCCTTTCCCATAGGGATATCTTAGTTTAGGGTCATAGAATTCAGACCAAAGGGTGGGAGGAAACATAAGAGGCACATGGTGGACTAACTCAAACACCTGGCTTGAATGGGAATAGGGGGTGTGTACGGCGCGGTGAACAACCCGATGTGAATGAAGACATAATCCCATGTCACACCGCACGACCCCCTTGGGAGAGGTTTTGGGTCAAGGGACCGAAAGTGAAAGTTAGGCTGGGCCCGCTGGGAAGTGCCCGGGCACTCCTACGTATCTCATGAGGATGATAATCAAGCCGTACGTAGTTATTGAAAATGTCTTAGTTTAAGGTCTTAGATCTTGGACCATGAGTGGGTAAGGGGAGAAAAGGACGCATGGCAAGGTGGTTACAAAACCTGACTTAAATGAGGACCCAACCCTACTTACCATGTGTTCTTTGGGGAAATGTTCAAGTTGAGGGACCGAACACGAAGGTTAGGATGGGCCTGCGGGGAAGTGCTTTGGCGCTCCTACGTATCTCATGAGGATGAGAATCAAGCCATACGTAGTTCTGCAGGGTGGAACGATAAGGTACCGGTGCCAGGGAAAAAGGGGAGTGTGAGCATGGCCCTTGCACTAAAAGAAGCGGAATTTGATAAATCTTGTTTGTCCTTTAAGGTGAGTGGTTTTTTTTGTGAAGTGACAGGCCTAGGGTAGTAGGTCGTGGTGTCGCCACAAGAATCAAGCCGTGATAGGCGTTGAAAAATGGCATGGTGCGTGACCAATACCCAACGTGATGTCCTCTACAATGAGGTCATCACAATGATGTTCCGTTTTTCGTCGTGCGGCCAGGACGATAATGTCACAGTTTAGGGTCGTGTGATAGGACCAAGCATGCATTTTAACATCTTGCATCGCAAACGTAGCAGAAGCGTTGCTAGGAGGGGAATGTGTATGGTGTCGTGCAACATAACCGACATGGATGGGGACATGATCCCTCATCACATCGTACACAGTCCCGAGAGAGGAACCTCAGGCCGAGGGGCCTATATAGAGGTAAAAGGTGAAAAGAAGGGGGGAGAGACTAGCTCTCTATATGGGTTGGACCCGAAGACAAGGTGTCTGGGCGGTCCTACGTATCCCATGAGGATGGGAATCAAACTAAACGTATTTTTGAGGAGATCTTAGTTTATGGTCTTGGAGATCAGACCAGGGGAGCCCCGAAGGACGTCGTATTGCAGCTTCGTCCCCCTGATATGAAAAGGTGCACTGAGGGGTAGCTCCAAGAGTGTCGAGATTCCACCTGGACACGATGGGGTGGAACATAATGTGAATCATGTATTCAACATTCAAGGTCGGGAAGGGCTGGCGTGACGAAAAAGGATTACTGTTGACCATGTTCTCAACATAGCATCTTGTCGCATTAGCCTGAAATGGGGACAAACAAATGAGCATCGACCACTGACCATGTTCGCCACACGGGATTTGTATCAATTTGTTGTCTGAAAACCCTCGGGGGCGTTGGCCCGTAACGGTAGGAGAGCCCTTGGGCGTAGTATCCAGGCCGTTCTTGGGGGTCCCTTTGGGTATGAAAGATAATGAAATCCCGAATGAAGGGAAACACAAAGCTTGACAAGCAGAGGGAACTTGACCAAATTGAATCTGACACTCTTGGTCCTAGACCAGAGTATTCTTAACACATAGGCAAACCACTACAAGGGATCGAGGGACTCATCTTGAGGGAGGCCAAGAGATGGAGTATTCCTGGGGAAAGGTGGCATAGTGCCAAAAACCCTGTATCATGCCTTTATATCCCCCTCCTAGAGAGTGACAAGCCAAGGGGCCTAGGTGACCGGGAGATCGAGAGATCTCTAAGAGGTGGGGTTGGACCCAAAGTCTATACATTCAGGTGGTCTTACGTATCCCATGAGGATAGGAATCAAGCCACATGTATTTCTGAAGGGTGCCTTTTAATGTCATGCGGGACAAGGAATAGGAGGGTTAACTCTTAGAATGGGGTGTGTGTGGTGAAGCTATTGAAAACCCGACGTGAATGGGGACATAATCCCGCACTACACCACACAGTCCCGTAGTCAGGGTCCTGAAGGCAGGACCAGAGAGGTGAATTAGCTGAACTCAAGATGGACCCAAAGACAGGGGGTCTGGGAATTCCTGCGTATCCCATTAGGATGGGAATCAAGCTGAATGTATTTCTTAGGAGATCTTAGTTTATGGTCATAGAGCTTGGACCAGGGGTGGTGAAAACTTCCCAAGTAAGCGTAGACATCAACCCGATCCCTAAGCCCATGTGAGTTATACTCGGTGTGGGAAACAAGGGGGAATCCTTATCGCAATACTTGGGGTGTCTATCAAAAGGGAGTGGGCAGAGATCCCCAAAGGACACCTTTGACGCGGCTTGTTCCCCCAAACTCCCGGACGTGCACGAAGTAATAGTACCAAGAGTTACGAGACTCTACTTGGACATGATGAGAATGGAGAAGGATGTGAATCATGTAACCGACATTTTTGGATTAATGGGGTCGGCATGGCGACAGAGGAAAACTGTTAACCTTGGTGGAAAAAAAATCTCTATATCGCGTTAGCCTGAGGTGGGAACAACAAACGAGCATCGACCACTGACCATATTAGCAATGTGGGATTTTATCGATTTGTTGTCCGAAACCCTCAGGGGATTTGGCTCGTAATGGTAGGAGAGCCCTTGGGCGTAGTATCCAGTCCATTCTTGGGGGTCCCTCCAGGTGTGAAAGATAATGGAAGCCCTGATGAAGGGATACGCAAATCCTGGAAGGCGGGTGCGGACGTGTCCGAGTAAAGTCTGGCATTCTAGGTAACAAACCGGAGTACCCTTAGGCACATTGGTGAACCACTGGAAAGGGTCGATGGAACAGCTCGGGAGGGAGAGGTACATGGCGTGGTTATTACAAGACCGACATGAATGAGGACATAATCCCACACCACACCATATAATCCTCTCATGGAGGAAGGGTAGACCAAGGGGCCAAAGTGGGATGAAGATTCCCGAGAGATGGGGCTGGACCCGAATCCTAGACATTCAGGTGATCCTACGTATCCCATGAGGATGGGAATCAAGCCTCACGTAGTTCTCTAGTTGTAGTTTAACGTCATGCGGGATGAGGAGGGGAGTAATATACCCCCAAACAAGGGAGTTGTATGGTACGGTGAATAAACCGACATGAATAAGGACATAATCCCACACCACACCATACACTCCTATAAGAGAGGACCTGGGCCGGGGCCCGAAAATGCCAAGGGGCCTGATGATTAGGCATTGGTCAGGAAGGCCTGACCTGCTTGCAGTTTAACGTCTTGCAGTGAGGATGAGGGTCGGGGCCCGAAAAGGCCAAGGGGCCTGAGGCTGGGCCTCGTGAGGTAAGGCGTACGGTATGGTACATGATCCCGATGTGAATGAGGACATAGTCCCACACCACACCGTACACCCCGGGTAAGAGGTTGGGCAAAGGGGCCCGAGAAGGCCAAGGGGCCTAAGGTTTGGCATCGGTCAGGAAGGCCTGATTGGTTTGCAGTTTAACGTCTTACATGAGGATGGGGAAAGAGGTAACTGTATCTAATCTAGGGGTGTGTACGGCATGGTGAGTAACCTGACGTGAAAGAGAACGTAATCCTGCACCACGTCGTACATTCCTTATAAGAGAATCGGGGTCATGGGCCCGACCGCTAGCACCACCCGGAGGGATGTTTGTCACTTCGGGATGGGGTAGAATGAATCACTACACTCGATGTTTGGGACATCTCGGGGTGGACCCAAAGATCCAGGACACTTTCGACCATGTTCGAAACACAGAATCCTGATGGTGACCTGATATGGGAGCAACAAATGAGTGTCGACCGTTGACCAAATTCGCAACGTGGGACTTGTATCGACTCGTTGCTTGGAAACCCTCGGGGGCGTTGTCCCGTATCGGTAGGAGAGCCCTTGGGCGTAGTATCTAGGTCGTTCTTGGGGGTCCCTCCGGGTGTGAAAAAGTGATGGAATCCTAGTCAAGGAGTGGGTGAAGCATAGTTGTATCCATCCATGAAATAGGAGAACGTCTCCAGGGGGGACGTGCAGCCGAGTCGAGGCTTGATCGATGTGAGTTGGGGAAAAAGTGTGCATCCTGCCATGTGTCTTAACCCGAGGGGAAGATTTTGGCATTTGGGTTGGGCCAACGGACGAAATTCCCGGGCATTCCTACATATCCCATTAGAATGGGAATCAATACATATGTAGTTCTTGAAGGCCATGCAGTTTAATGTCATGCGGTGAGGACGTGGGAGGATAGAAGAACGGGAGTGGGCACATGGTGCAACCCTTAAAATCCTTGTATGAGCGGGGTTGTATGAGTGGGGCTAAGAAAGCCTACTCCTTGCTACACAAGGACCCTCCAAGGAAACTATTCCCAGGGGGGATAGTGGAAGAGAAGAGCTTGGGGCTGGGCTCAAGATGAGGTGTCCAAGCGTTCCTACGTATCCCATTAAGATGGGAATCAAGCCACACGTAGTTCTTGAAGCACAGTTTTAGTGTTGTTCTGGATGACAAATGTATCTCAACTGGGTGTATGTACGGTACGGCGGGTAACCCGACGTGAATGAGGATGTAATCCCACACCACACCGCACAATCCCATAAGAGAGTCTGAGTCGAAGAAGGCCAAGGGGCACGAGGCTGCGCATTGGTTAGGAAGGCCTGACTAGCTTGCAGTTTAATGTCTTACAGTAAGGATGGGGGTCAGGGCCCGAGGAGGCCAAGGGGCCTGAGGATGAGCCTCGGTCAGGAAGGCCTGACCTGCTTGCAGTTTAACATCTTGCAGTAAGGACGAGGGGAGATCTTAGTTTAAGGTCATAGAGCTCGGACCATTTTGCAGTTTATCGTCCTGTAGGATGGCGATGCGGTTTAAGGTCGTGTAGGACCATATAGTTTAAGGTCATGAAGGACCATAATGTGCGGTTTAGGGTCGTGCGGGACTATATCGTGCAGTTTAGGGTCATGCGGGACCGTAACGTGCAGTTTAGGGTCATGCGGGACCGTAACGTGCAATTTAGGGTCATGCGGGACCGTACAGTTTAAGGTCATGCAGGACCATAAGGATCAGGCAAAGTACTGCTTGAGAAACCTGGCATTGGTGGGAGGAGTCATGCGCTCACCATCCGTGGTCACCAAGGAGTATGCCTTGTTGTGGTAAACCTTATGGATGATATAAGGCGCTTCCCATTTGGGTTCTAGCTTGGGCGGTTTCCTACCGGGGATCATTGGCACTCGAAGGGCCAGCACTAGGTCGCCCTGTAGAAAAGAACGGAGGCGAACCTTCTTGTTGAAGGCCCTTGCTATCTTATTCTGATGCCTTTCCAGATTGTGCAGGGCACGAAGCCGGTTCTCGTCCAGTGCTTCTAATTCAGCTAGACGGATTTTGGCCACCTCATCTGGCGCATGTTGGTCATAGACTACAGTGCGCAGCGATGGCAGCTGGATCTCAATGGGTAGGACGGCCTCAGCCCCATACACCAGAGAATATGGGGTTACCTAGGTAGAGTTGCGAGTCATCGTCCGATAATCCCAGAGGGCGTTGGGGAGCTTGTCCGGCCAACTTTTCTTATTCTGACCAACCATCTTCTGCAGAATGTTGGAGAGGGTTTTGTTGAACGCCTCGATCTGTCCGTTTTCCTGCACGTGATAGCGGGAGGTATGGTTCGAGCAGATGTCGTACTTGGCGTACAATTTCTTCATCTCATCCGCTCAGAAGTTGGTGTCGTTATCGGTGAGGACGGCGTGAGGGACCCCAAATCGGTGGATGATATTGGAGCTCACAAATTCTACGATGGAATGGGCCTTGACCTCTTTGAGTGGAACTGCCTCTGCCCACTTGGAAAAGAAATTTGTAGCAGTCGGGATGAACCTACACTGGAGAGCTATTTTCGGTGGATATGGTCCCACTACATCAAGTCCCCATACCGCAAATGGCCAAGAGTACTTGGTGGGGTGGAGGGGCTCCGGCGGCCGAAGCAGAAAGTTGGCGTGAACTTGGCACGCATGGCAGCTCTTGGCATACCCAATACAATCATGGATCATAGAGGTCCAAAAGTAACCCAACCTCCAGATTTGATGGGACAGCTTCGGCCCATCTTGATGGGCACCACAGGAACTGGCATTAACCTCTTTCATAACTTGAGGAATCTCTACTCCTTGAATGCAACGGAGGAGAAAGCCATCGAAGCTTCACTTATAAAGGATATATTCAAGACTAGGGCTGCTCTGGAGGGTAAATTGCAGCACGCGGCGTCGGGTTCGCTCGCGCTCGGCCCGGTCGTCCGGGAGGCAACCATTTTGGAGATACTCGACAAAAGGCGCGCTCCAGTCGGGAGTGGCTTCAACCACTGTGTCTGACGAACCCAGGACCCCTGACGTAGAGGGCCTGATGGTGAGATAACTTACCCACAGTCCATTATTGTCTTCTTGGGTGACGAGGGCAATGACTCTCCGGTGTGCCACATTTATGATCAAATCATCTTGCTCGGGTTCTGCGAGCGACGCAGCTAAGCCATCCAAGGCGTCTACTTGACCGTTCTGTGACCGCGGGACATGGGTAATCTCTGGTCGAGAAGAGAAATGGGCCATTAGGCGGAGGGTGCACTCCAGCAACGGTATAAGCTCTGGCTTCCTGATGACATAGTAACCATTGACCTGTTTGATTACCATCTCGGAATCTCCTTTCACATGTAGATAGGGCACGTTGATCTCAAGGGCCAGCTCGAGGCCGATGATGAGAGCCTAGTACTCTGCCTCGTTGTTGGTACAGCCTTTCGACAACAGGAACGAGTATGGCAGGACAGCTTGCGTCGGGGTAATGAAGACGATACTCAGGCCCACTATGTTGAGCTTAGGATCGTTGAGCCTCCTACCGGTGGGGCTCCGGGAGGCACCGTCGAAGTGCATTTGCCAACATGGGACGGCATGATCGACTGAGAGGATCGCCTCATCAAGAAAATCCAGGTCTAGGGATTGATCCGCGGAGGTTGGATGGGCAGCTAAAAAGTTTGTCAACGCCTGTCCCTTAATGACCTTCTGAGGTAAGAACCTGATATCAAACAGTTGGATAATCACTGCCCACCGCGCTAGTCGGCCGGTCAACATGGGGCGGTTCAGGATGTACTTCAGTGGGTCTACCCAAGAGACCAATTGTAACTCATGGTGCTGTAGGTAATGCCGCAACTTCTGTACGTCAAAGACGAGTGCAAGGTAGCTCTTTTCGATAGGGGAGTATCTGACCTCTGTATCGAGAAGCATGCGGCTGAGATAGTAGAGACTATTCTCAGTACCCTCGTTATTCTTCTGGGCGAGCAGTGCACCGAGGGATCATTCCAGGGCGGTCACATAAAGGACCAGCTACTTTCTAGAGATGGGTGGCATCAAAACCAGAGGTTGGAGCAGATACTACTTGATTTCCTCGAAAGAGGTCCGACACTCCTCATCCCATTCATAGGCGGCGCCCTTCTTCATGAGCCGGAGAAAGGGCTTACACTTTCTGGCCATATTTGAGATGAATCAGTGTATATAGGCTATGTGGCCTTGGAGGCCTCGAAGTTCCTGAATATTTCTCGGGGGAGGCATTTGGCTGATGGCCTTGATCTTCTCTGGGTCGATCTCAATGCCTCGGTATCTAACAACAAAGCCAAGAAACTTCCCAGAGGTGACCCTGAAGGCACACTTCAACAGGTTCATCTTTAGGTGATGGGAACGGAGGAAACCGAACACTTTCTCAAGGTCTTTGAGATGGTCCTGGCACTGGCATGATTTGACCACTAGGTCATCTACATAGAATTCCACCAGCGTCCCAAGAATTGGCTTGAATATGCAATGCATGGACCTCTAATAAGTGGCACCTGCATTTTTCAAGCCGAAGGGAATAACCTGGTAACAAAAGGTACCTTGGGGAGCCCTGAAGGCAGTGGACTCCTCGTCCTCGGGGGCCATCCAGATCTGGTTGTACCCAAAATACCAATCCATGAAAGAGAGAGCTTGTAACCTGGCCGTGGCATCAATCAACAACTCAGTCACCGGGAGGGGGAAGTCATCCTTTGGGTAGTGGCGATTAAGGTCGAGAAAGTCGATACAGACTCTGATCTGCCCATTCTTCTTCCTGACTAGCACAATGTTAGCAAGCCACTTGGGGTACTGGACTTCCTTAACGAATTTGGCTTTGATAAGTTTGTCAACTTCGGACTCAACCATAGCACCATGAGAAGGGTGAATCTTCCTGGGAGGCTTCTTAAACCCACGATGGTTTGCCGGGAGGCCCAGACGGTGAATGGATACCTGGGGATCTATTCCTGGAATCTCTTTGTAACTCCAGGCAAACACGTCACGGTGTTGTTTGAGAAAGTCTACGTACTGCTGCCGCTCCTCAGGGGACATGGCTGCACTGATCAACGTGGGTTTTGGATCTGCCTTGCTACCAAGGTTCACCTGTACCAGTTCATCAACCGTGGTAGAGACGCCTTCCTCAAAGGCGGGGGGAGCATCCTCCAGGTCTTCCTATCCACCCGTGGGGGGATTTCCCACGACGGGAGATACTTCTGGGATATCAAAACCTGAGGGGCAGCTAGTGCCGGCTTGGGCAGCAGTGGTCATCATATCAGGAGGCTCACTTTCCATTGAAACCATAGCAATGAAGGAAGTCGACCCTATCCCATCTGTCCTTTGGCCTAAGGGGCCACATTTGATGACATCAAAACAGTGGTGACGTGTCGGCCTGAGTTGGTTGATTCCATCCCGGTGGAAGAGACACGTATGGCGTACCTCCGTTGTCATAATCTTTACATTCCGGTATTGCATAGGGGTAGGAGGCCTCGAGATCACCTGAGCCTGGTTGGCGTAGGAGTACGAGGTGATTTTCCGTCGTCGCTTGGACATGGGAACGTGCCTTCCTTGTGTACCCAAAACAACAAAACACTGCCCCATGTTGGGGGTCATGGCCTCCAATCGGTGGATCGGGAGGACGTAGGCATCATCCATGCTTTCCCAGGGATAACTTGTGACTGGGGTGGGTTCATCCTTACTTTCTAGGATTTTCTTATCCTTACTATTGTAATAATCAGCATCCAGATAGTGGGCCTCACAAGAGGAGAA
Organism: Viscum album; assembly: GCA_963277665.1. Taxonomy (NCBI): domain Eukaryota; kingdom Viridiplantae; phylum Streptophyta; class Magnoliopsida; order Santalales; family Viscaceae; genus Viscum; species Viscum album. The sequence goes on from OY728162.1 coordinate 241,783,950, forward strand.
AGGAGACGCATCTCCTCAGAGCACGCCTACTTGACCATTGAGGGAGTATTTGAGGCACTGGTGATACGACGAAGGGATTGCTGCATGAAGATGGAGCCATGGCCTACCCATCAACGCGTTGTAGGCGGTGTCCTCAGAGACGACCATGAACTCGGTGCTAGAAATTAAGCCACTGAACTGAGTCTTCAAGCAGATCTTGCCAACTGGGGTTTTCTCGGTCCTGTCATACCCCTGGATTCTGAGGTCAGAGAGAGTTAAATCATCTTCAGACAGACCTAGCTTTCGCAATGTCCGAGTCAGAATTAGGTTGATTTCGGAACCCGTGTCAACGAGGCAGCAGCGGACTTCCACACCATTGAAGTGTCTATTTATGTACAGAGGGAGAATATTACCCTATATAGGAGGGTCCTCATCTTCACCAGAGAATGAGATAACCGCCTGATATTAGGTGTTCTCAATTGCCTCGGTGTGGAAGGCTTCTGCGGCTGCTACCTCCATCTCAAACTCTAGGGGGCTCCTTAGGGCCTCAACAAGTGCCTCATGAATTTCAGACGATAGGCGAAGGTCCTCAAGGATAGAAAGCCTTGTTGTAATGCCGGCCAGGTGCTTCAGGACATCGTACTTTCGTGCCAAGCGTGAACCTCTACTTACAAGAGGTCATTCTGCAGTTGGAGGCACAACGGGTCCTGCCGGTTGAACCAGCGGTTGGCTAGTGCTGGGTACATCCTGCTGCCTACTATTTAAAGCCTGGAGAGTAGTCTCCGGACTAGGATCGGATAGCGGAGACTGGCCTGTAGCTGGGAAAGACTGGTTGTGATATAAACGAGGCAGCTCTCCCTGATCTAGTAGCACAAACGGCGGTGGAGGTAAAGATGAGGGCATCAGACGGGGTTGCACGTGCTGAGCTCTGCACTGAGCCTGTTGTCTGGTCTCAGTAGCATGCACATCTTGGCAGAAAGTGCCCGCTAAAGTGCCTCGACGACCGGCATGGTTGTGGTTCTGCTGACGTTGACGTCAGCTGGGGACGTTGGGGAGGCTCGCCTGGCGTTCCCCTTCATCGGGAGTCATATAGGGCTTTACCATCTCCACGGTGTTAACCGAGGCGTACCCCTGGCTTTCACTCGACAAGTCATCCACCACTGGGAAGATTCTAGGAGGAATCCCCATTTTAGGGGGCATAAAGTCACCGAGAGTGCGGGATGACGACGACACCGGAGGAGCGCGTTGTTTCTTCTTGCGTCGTCGCTACTTTCCCTTTTGGGCAGAGGTCGACTGTGAAGGCGATGCAGAGGTACTGGCTGCCTCTTCTAAAAGTTCCGACTGCTTCAGGCGCACCCGGATGATACCATGGGCACGGATGATGGTTTTTCGAGCCATCCAATCGTCGTATCTCTGGGAACCGCAGCTGGGAACCTGCTTCCACCCGCCTTCGTTGTCGCTACCGATCTCTAACCCTGCAAAGACACCTGCCACTTGTGTTAGTGTCGGGCCCAACCTAACTATGTTGTTCTTGACCTGGTCTTGAAGCCAGTCTTTAAACACATAGCATTGCTTGAGGGTGTGCCCCAGAATCCGATGATAAGGATAGTAGTTGGGGTGATCGGTGAGATTCGCCTCTGTCGGCCTTCTGCACTCAGGCAGGCGCACAATCCCTTGCTCTAGAGCACTTCGGAAGTAGCCAGGGACCTGATTTTCATTGAACGAATAAGTCTGGTGCCTTCTTTCCGGATAGGGGGCCCTGGGGGCCTAGCCCTGACGAGGGGCTGGAGGGGCCTGTCAAGGAGGCGGCGCCTGATTGTCTCTCCTAGGTGGAGGTGGCGCATTGCGCGGGGGAACCTGTCGATTCTGAGGCGGTCGCTACTGGGCAGGAGCCTGCGCTTGAGGTGGAGGACCTCTGCGGGGTTGCAGGGGTGGTGTCACTGGCAGTAATTCCAGTTGCCTAGGGGCTTCTATTTGGGCCACCGCGGCGGGTTCTTCTCTGGCAGTCCTCTTGGCTGGGATCATAGGGGGCAACGAACACGCCTGGCTAGCCTATTGCAGAGCCTCCTCAAGGCGTTGAGCCTTATCTGAGAAATCCAGGAATCCTCTGGGGTAGTTCTGGGTAATCAGGGAAGGTACCAGCTCCGTTTTAACGTTCCCCACACACATCGTCAGTAATTTCTCCTGAGTCAGTGGCATATCGAGGGAGTATGTAAGTCCCTTCTACCGGGCGATGAAATCTGCGACTCGCTCGTCAGGCCTTTGCTTGCACTTGAAGAGGTCTGCAATGCTAGTCTTCTACATGGTGGAGCTGAACTGATATACGAACTTCCAGCGGAGATCCTCCCAACCGGTCACCAATCCGATAGGGAGATGTTTGTACCAGAAGAATGTGGTACCTTCCAATGTCTGTACGAAACATCAGAGCTTGGAGGCTTCTTGCTGGGCTGGAGTCCCCAGCATGGGGCCACACCTGGAGGAAAAATGGGCCAAGTGCTGCGGCGGGTCCCTTGTCCTGTTGAAGGGCAAGAAAGTGGGGTTCCCAAAACCCGGGGGTGAGGGCATATCAATCACCCACACGGGATACGGCTTACCATCCCGTGGGACTGCCACCTGCCGCGTTTCCAACACTTCGAGGTGGGCCATGAGTACCGTTATAAGATCATCCAGGTGGGGGTCCCTATCTTGACGGGGATCCCTAATCACAAGTGCATTGCCAGGTTCTTCAACACGGTAGATGGCTTCAGCGGCTCGTGGATCGACTGGCGGAATGGCCTGTGGGGCGACTGGGGGAACCCGGACCGGGTTCTTCAGATTGCCCTGTCGTTCAGGGGGGTTTGGCGAGATGTATTGCGCCCTCTTGTCGTAAGTTCCGGCTTCTGCCCTGTCTGCGGAAGCAACATGATCAGGGTTGCCCTGAGGCATCTCACCGGGGGGAATTGTTCCTACCCCTGCTGCCCCGGCTTGGGATTACCATAGTCGGGTTGCCACTCTGCAGCGCGCTTGGCCAAGAGTTCGTCAACCAGCCTCCTATGATCAGTAAGCTGCTAGCATAACGTGGCCTTCTCAGGATCTTCATCCGTCTTTTGTACAGAGGCGGACGGTTCGGAGTGCTTGACAGTTCCGATGTTCTCCTTACCCTTACCGGCATTTCGACTGAGTACCAATGACTCGGTGGGTACAGGGAGGCCTAGAAGGTTCCTCTGCTGATGGGTAACCCTCTCTGATGGGTCCAGCAGTGGCGGTATACCCTCAGGGGGTAAGTCTCCATCAAGAAACTCAAGCTCGTCTTCCTTGTCCACTATGTCAGTCATGTGGACTGTGACCCCTCTCGAGGGCATGTCCTCAATGTCGCATAACGAATCGGGCTGTCGTCGGATAGGGTCGAAGAGGAGAGAAGCATAGTGTCCCCAGCCACGGACTTGCACATGGGGGGTAGCTTCCCTGATGACTCTGCAGAGTACTTTGAAACTCTGAACACATTTTCATTGAAGGGTGCTCTGATAGCCTGGTGACTCAGGGTGCTGGGCCACAGGGAGTGCGGCCAAATCAATCAGGCGGTATTGCTCGCCGATTTCTTCAAAGTTCTCTCGACTTCTGGGGTACATCACCCGCTCGTAACAAAGGCAAAAGTGTGTCGCCCATAGGGTTCGGCAAAAGCACCCCACCTCTTCTGGGGTAAGAAACTCAGGCGCGCGAAAATTCGGCGCCGCCGTCGGCCAGAACTTCTCTGGGAAGTGATCTGCTGCGAGAATGCTCCAGAAGCTCCTGGGTTCGGACTCGGGGTATGGCCCTGTATTTCCCCACTCGTCGACCAGGGGCGGCTGAGGGACCGGTAGCGGTACTGAGGCGGACCTCTGGGACAGTAAACTTGGCAGCGGAGAATACGACGAACGAGCTGACTGGCCGCCGAATTCCGGGCCATCCTCTGAAGAGTGAGGTGACCTGACCATGATATCACGATACGATGGGCTGATAGACACAGCCTCAGGCGCAGGAGTCACGGTCACTGACGATGGGTTACGCCGTTGCTCTTCCGTCGTTGTTCCCCAAAATAGCTCCTTGTAATCTCTGGTAGAGGTAGAGGGAACTTTAGGTGACAATTGTGGTGATTGCATGGTCATGACCTGCGGAATTTCCACAACTTCTTCCTCCTGGATGTACCTGCGGAGAGAGGTGGGAATCCGGTGGACCTCGCATTCCGGGAGAATGAGGCGGACGTGCCTGGTTCCTTCCCCAGTCTTTGATGTGGAGGAGCGGGGAGAAGGTTCCATCGCTGAGTCTCATTCCGCTTCAGAATCCGAGAAACGGGAAGGTCTGATATCCACCCGGGCCTTCCCAGGACTCTTCTTGTGGTGGCGACAACCCGCTCTTCTACCCTGGGGTGGCTCCTCGGGACAGGGTTGATTCCCACTATGTAGTCTTGGGGCGGCGCTAGAGTCGTGGCGGAGAGGGCTCCCGCTCGAGGTGGCCGGGGTGCGAGGGGCACCAGGGCAAATGTCGAAGGGTACATGGGGAGGACTTCCATGGATAGCACCCATGTGGGTGGAGCCTCTGTTGGAATTGGCAGGATCATGGGGAGGACCTCCATGGTCGATGCGGGCGGAGCGAGGCTGGCCTTCACTCCTTGAGTTGTTAGGGCGAGGAGGACCTTCGCCCGTTGCAGAGAGGACGTAGGGAGGACCCCCACGTTGGAGAAGGACCATATGGAATGTTCCTTCAAATCGGCGGTCGGGGGCAGGAGGATGGACTCCATACCCTATATAGTGGGTGTGGGAAAGGTTTCCGCACCGAGCTTCACCGCCGCGGAGTGGGCCTTCCTTCGGGATGGGGGTAGCACGAGGCATACCTCCAGGACGAGCTTAGAAGCGGGGAAATCCCACACTCTGTGGAATGGTGGTATAGAGAGGACCTCCGTATGGAGTGACGTTACCGCAGATTGGTTCACGGCAATCATCGCCCGGGCCTGCGACCCCGAGAGTCGACCCAGCCTGCCCGTGGGGCGGCTGAGACCTCGATCCTGGTCGGGTGAAGGAGTGACCCTGGTCAGTGTATGCAGGAACTCCATGATGTAAATTGGCGGTGGATTGGGCCACAATAGTTGTTTAAGTCGACGTATCTTGTCAATCGTCCTCATCCCGGGCCCGGTGCTGACGTCGGGTCAGACGAGCTGGCGCAGGTGGTGCAGGGGCATAGCCTGCCTGCTCTTCCTGCGAAGCCGGACGGCGGGGTTGACGTGGCCGAATGGGAGCCCTCGCCCAGAGCCCTTGGGTCGGGACCCTGAGCAGGCCGAGCCGGACGTCACCCATCTCACCAGCATAAGGCGAGGAATCGTCGAGGAGTTCCGGGGATAGGCTCCCGAAACGATTGAACGTTGGGTAGGGAACAGGGGATCCTTGTGTGGCCTGTTAGGGCGGCGTTGACGGCAGGGCCTAGATGCCTCCAGGTCCAGGCGGGCCATATCCTGAGTTGGGATGACCCCTTCCTCCTCGTACCTGCGTACAAGGTTGTTGATCACCCTTCACTGGATGATCTCTGACAGGGAGAGGGGACATGGGCGTTGCGTATTCACGGATGTAGAGGTCATCGTGGTGGCAGCGGAGCCACGCGGGGCGGCTGTGCCGGTATTGCCCCTACCCCTGTGTAGGCGAGCGGGCGGTGATCGCGTCTCCATAGCAGCAGCCTGGTTCCTGGGAAATGGAGAGATCAACTCATCAGCACTACGAGGAAAAGGATTGACAACCAGTGCCCCAGCATCATTCCATTCCCCATGTCTGTAAGAAGGATCCATGCCAACACTCTGCATAACGGAATGCCCCACGTTCTACTACCCCAACTTCCGGTGAGTTTCACGCCAGGCCCACCATTTTCTTGGTGGGACCCGGTGCCGAATATCCAGATCTAGTGACACGTCAATCTACTGGTGTCTCGAATGCTACTAATCTCCACATTGAGGAGAAGAATTTCACGTCGGGTTCACCATTTCTGTTTCCGACGCTTTCGCTGGGGCGCGCGCATCTGTCTGTCTGCAGAGGAGGGCGTGCTGCATTTTTTCCCCGCATTCCCGCTTTCCAAAGGCGGGCGGCATTCGGTCCTTATTCAGGGAAGTCTGCTCCTTGATCGAAATGGGATGATGGGATGTCGGTTCTTCCTTCAGTGTATTCCTCCTCAGAACTTGTCACCTAGTCCGGATCTCCCTCATAGATTTAATACGTTGTTTGTGAAACTCTTCCCAGTGCCATGTTTCCATGGACGCTGGTTAATTACACTTCTTCTGTCAGGACATTCCAAAGGGTCTGGTCAGGGCAGCAACCTGCAGTCGTGGGAGTAGTCACGTCGAGGCATCAGTAGCGTGTCTGGATACTGGGGAACTGGCGTGTCTGTCTTTTATCCCTTGTCATAGGTCTTCTCGAGGGAGTGGAAGCCCGAGGCATCCCACATCGAGAACGGGGAATTATATGCCATATACATATATCTGAGGTTTTCCTCAGCTTCCTGTGTTTAGCACAGGGTATGCCGCAGGTTTAACGTCCAGCGGGGGACGGATCAGCCCGATCAGAGCATTAGCTGGGATGAATCGGATCAAGGGATTTCCCTTGAAGGGGTGCTGATACCGAGACCAGCCCAGGGGCGGCTGCGAAGAGGAGCGGAATGGTATGATCTTGCCGGGACATGGAAGTCTGGGTGAGGATTAGGATGGGTGATGGAGAGTTGAATGAAATGGAGGGGGAATGAAATGGGACCATCGCAGGGGTGATAGTGAAGTTGGGATTGAGCCTCGAAGAGACCTCCTATGTATCCCCGTGGTAGGGAATCAAAGTCCGCGTAGTTCGGGGTGGTGCCGGCGAGCCGACGTGAAGGTGGACCTTGGCCCTATGGGCATCGCCAGTGAACCGACGTGAATGCGGACCTTGGTCCAGATGGTGTGGGGATTACGCACTAGGTTGCCCAGGTGCTGGTGACCTGATGGGAATGAGGTCGGGATGACCAACTGGTGGTGGGATTGAACCTCTGGGAGGCTTCCTATGTACCATGCCTTGACATGGATCAAAGACCACGTAGTTCAAAGGGGGGTCTGTCGGTGAACCGATGTGAAGGTGAACCCGAGGGTCCACTTGTGGTGGGTGTCGGTGAACCGACGTGAATAAGGGACCTTGGTCCGATGGGAGAGGGGCTCGAACCTCGTGTGGCTTCCTACATACCATGCCTTGACATGGATCAAAGTCCTCGTAGTTCGGGTTTGTCACAACGGCTTTTCGTTGGACTGGAATACAGTTTAACGTCATGTGGGATGAACTCGACATGAATAAATGATGGGTGGGATTGAACCTCAGGAAGGCTTCCTACGTACCATGCCTTGACATGGATCAAAGACCTCATAGTTCAAATGATGGAAGTCGTCAATGAACCGACGTGAAGGTGGAACTTGGTCCAATGAGAGATGGGATTGAACCTCAGGAAGGCTTCCTATGTACCATGCCTTGACATGGATCAAAGACCTCGTAATTCGAATGGTTTCATCGGTGAACCGACATGAAAGTAGACCCGGGGGTCCACTAGTGGTGGGCTTGAACCTCGTGAAGGCTTCCTACGTACCATGCCTTCACATGGATCAAAGTCCTCGTAGTTCAAATGATGAAATACAGTTTAACGTCATGCAGGATGGTGGTGAACTGACGTGAATGAGGTCAGAACGACCAGTTGGTGGGCTTGAACCTCGTAGAGGCTTCCTACATACCATGCCCTGACATGGATCAAAGTCCTCGTAGTTCAAATGTTTGTGCAGTTTAATGTCATGCTGGACGAGGGCATACAGTTTAACGTCATGTTGGATGTGGTGTTGTCATGGCCGATGCTTACTCTAAGCCCACGTGAGTTGTGATCGGTGTGAGAAACAAGAGACAGTAGAGACCTGATGATCATGCCGTGAAGGGTGCGTCCGTGATAAGCGAAGAGGGTCTTACGCGTTAGGCGGCCCATGGTTCTGGGACTTACTCCAGGATGGAGGCCCAAAGTGCGGCAAAGCGCAGTGAAAGAGGGATTTCGGACCGATGATGGTAGGTGCCTCGTTCCCTATTATGCCCTCCACCGACCTTGGTAGTGGGTAAGTATGGAGATGCAGGGGTGCAGCCTTCCGCAAGAGGGGCTAGGGGCTTATACCAAGGTGGTTTCCCTTCTCCCATGGACATACACTACTCCGAGAAGGAGGATATCATCCCTTGTGGAGGGGGTGACCCCGTCTCTATGGAGACAGGTGGCGTAAAAAATGTTTGAGCTGGGGGAACCCTTCGTACGAGGCACGGGGCTGGATCACAGTTTAACGTCATGTGTTGAGGATGAGGTTCTTGGAAGTTTAATGTCCTGCAGCTCGGACGAGGTGGGTTTACTCCGCACCCCAAGGAATTACATAACTGGTACCCATTGCTCCTTGGGTGAGGGAAGGTACTAGTAAGGTCGTGGTTAAGGGGGGTCGTAGAGCGAACCATCGAGGGGTCCACGTTAGCGTGGCTATGCGAAGAAGAAATAGCCGTTAGCGTGCCTATGCGAAGAAGCATTAGGCGAAGCAACGCTACGAGTGGTGTTGTCCGTGGTACTTTGAAATCACATCGTGCAAACCTGGAGGGTCGCACGGGAAGAGGAATTGCCAAGCAGAGGATTGTGCTTCGCGAAGTGGAGTGCCTTGGCCTTAGCATGGGGCAGAGGTGTGGATGGGGGGTGCTTCGTGAAGTGGAATAGTGTTCACAGAGCACTGCCTCGTAAAGCAGAGGTGCCCCATGAAGCAGGGTGTTGCGAAGCAGTGTGCTTCGCGATGTGTAGCGATCCTGCCTTAGTATAGGAATCGCTAGTACAGGACGGGTGTTTCACGAAGCATAAACGCTCTGCGGCTGCCCGGGTTCCCTTGGGAATCCCCCTCCTTCACGAATGCCCTTGAGCTTCGCGAAGGGCATCCCTATCGGAAGAGGGGCTCAAAACGAGACAAAGCGAAGGTGTCACGCAAAGTAGAAGTACCTCACGGAGCTCATGATTCATGGGGAAAAGGGTTCTTCGCGATTCGGGAGAGGAGAAGCCGAAAGGTCGGATTTTCCATTTCCTGGGCTCAGGGGGAACCCAGTATTTATAGAAAGGGGCGCCATGAAGATAAACTCTCGCACCGCCTCCGGTGCTTCGTGGCGCGCTCACAAACGTCAGGCTGCTCGTGGAGAGGTACCACCTCCGGAGCTTCGCGGCAGGATCGCGAATGTCACATTCGTTCGCGGAGAGGTACTGCCTCCGGTGCTTCGCGGTGGGATCGCGAACGTCAAATTCGGTCGCAGAGAGGTACCGCCTCCGGAGCTTCACGGAGGGATCACGAACATCAAATTCGGTGGCGGAGAGGTACCGCCTCCGGTGCTTCATGGGACCGCGATGCTCGGGGGTGCTTCACGTCGGTGCTTCGCGAGGCAATGTGCGGGGCTTCTTTGGTGCTCCTTCCTTTCGGACAATATTTTGGCACCAACAGGGATAGAGGTTATGTGTGCATTGGTATCAGTTTTGGTTTTATATTTCATCATTTTATGGTATTGAAGATGTTTGTATTCATATAGGTAAATTATAATAATTTCTCTCATGTGTGTTACATGCCTACTCAACATTGGTTGTTGGCCCCAGGCCTATTGGATGTTGTCTTGGGTTAGTCACACTTCGATTATAGCTAGCTAGGTGACCCCAGATGGGTTGGTTCATGAAACTATTATTGGCATCTCTTTCAAAATAATGATTTTAAAAGTCTTCATATCAACTTTATTAAATTATCTTTTGAAAGTGACTCATAACTTCTTATTTTTAGGATGATGTAAAAATGCATTAGGAAATATATTTTTTTATGATTTTACTTCCATTTTTATCTAAAAATCTAAAAGAATCATCTCCTTTAGAATTTTATTTCATGTATTACCCTCTAAATACTCTTATAAATTTATAGTTAATACTTCAACTTGTTCATGAAATTTATGTTCTCTATCAATCTTCATCCCTATCTTGTATTTACTTTTTTCCTTCATGTATATATTCTTTAATCGCATAGACATATGTTAAATAATTTCTATTATTGACTTAATCATATATCTATTACTATATATGATTTAAATACCTTATAAATTGAAGTCTATTTATAAATAAATTTATTCCATTTATTAACTAAGGAATTAGTGACAATCCTTATACTAGTTATTTTAATACAGATAATTATTAATTACCGAGGCATATTGATTATGTATTATTTATTCATTACTTTAATATGATGAATAAATTGGACTTATTTAGTGATGGGTGGGTCGTATAATTATATATTACCACACTATATTGGTGGTTCTCATGCAAAAAAACTAGCTTGGGTAATTGGTGAATACCTAACCCGTTTATATATGATGTCTTAAAATGAGGACTCGGCGGTATGTTTATGATGCCCGACATTATGCATTTCATCACTATGAAAATAGTTATTTTTATCCATGTGATTATTTATATTGTCATGTTATCCATGTATATATTATATTCTCATGTTATCATCTTTATGGCATTATTTTATTATTATTTATTCCTACCATATTATTCATTCTTGTTTATTCCATGATAGCTTCAGTTATTATTGAGCATTTGAGTCCACCCTTCTTATGTTTTCCTTTTCCCCAGGTTGTGAATAATAGTATTAAGTATTATATGTCTATATTGGTATCATGTGTGGATAATGTTATGGAAGATGTTGAAAACTTATTATAAATAAGGTTTTTTAGGGAAAATATACATTTTATAGGAAAGAAATGGGTTCTGTTAATCAAAGGTTTTTTCTAATTCTCTGAAACTATAAACCTAAAAGATCATGGGTATGTAAGTGGATCAATATTTATTATTAATATTGTAATTATATATGGTTGAGTTTTGGTTGATTTAGTTGGTTTCAAAGGTGATATGTAAAGAATATGTTTATTAGAAATAGAAATAGGATTGAGGGTCAGGGGTGTCATAGTTAGTATCATAGAAGGGTTTAGATAACTTTAGAGGTTAGTAAGAGTACATGATCAAGGTATAAGTATCTATTAGGTTTGGTATGTGATTTAATGTCAAATAAATTCCAGGTTATATTGGAAAATGTTAATATATTTTAAAATTATGCGTGATTAAGGTATATATTGATTGTTATGAGATTGTTTTGGGATGTGAAGCTTAGTTTTAGGTTACTAGAAGTTATTTAACCAGATTTAAATTTATCAAAAATTGGTCAGTGGAATGTAGTAGGACTCATTGTGTAGACGGTGATAATTCAACCTCTCCATGTAGAATAAATTTTATTAGAAGTTGGTTTCTTCTGATGAAGTCACAAAAGTCTGTAATGTTCAATGAAGACTTTAGAATGAAGATTCTATAGATGGTTACTGATGAAAGTGGTTTAGTCTAATGAAGTTACTAGAAATATCTTGTAATATCCCAAATGGTGGATTTTCCATGAATATTGGAAGGCATGCGACCTAAACAACCGACTAAGGTTTCCTATAAAAGGAATTCAAGAATGATATAAATAGTACATCAATGATATGAATAGTAAATCTTTTTTAATTATAGTCTAATAGAGATTTGATCCTTTATAATGAAATCTAACTAACAGGCCTTTTATTTTAATATAATCCTTTTACTTTCAGTGAATGAAAATAAAGTCATGGTGTTTCTTCTATGCATGTAGGATAACTCATATGAATCACGTTAAACCTTTTTATTTTTATTTTTTTCTTTATTTTTTTTATTTTTTCCATTTCCTTTAATGTTTTTGAGTGTTAATTCAGTTTGTGTGTGATTTCAACTTTGTACAATGGGTAGGGTGCTCAGAATTCTTACTTTTGGTATACTCAGTCGAAGTGAGGTAGAGTTCTAAAGGTTTGGTTTTTTTTTTCTACTATGTGTGAATTTATAGTGGATCAATAGTATTTGTTTCATTGCATTAATCATAATAAAAGTCTATCAGTAGTTTTTCCCACCCAATAAGTGGTATCAAATCATGTGGTTCAATTCATCACAACTGAAGTAGCTCATGTTTTTTTCTCTCTTTCCTTTGATATTGTTTCATTTTTAGTGATATTTTTTTGTCCGTGGAGATTATAGAATTGGATGAAAGAAATATATGGATAGAAAAATTTTATGGAATGGATTTTACCTTCTAGATAATGTAGTTAGGAGACTATCTGGTTCAGAATGACCTAGATCTTTCAATCATAGGTGAAAATCCGGAGAAAACAGAGAAGTAAGGATGTAAATGGTTTGATGAGAAGGCATTGATGCTGGTGAGGATGTATTTTAAAAGTAATTTTTTCTTTAATATTTATTAAAATAAAACAATGGTGTAAGTTATAAAGGCATCAGAAAACATGTATGAAAAAACAACAACACTTGATAAATATTTCATGTTGTGATGGCTATTCAGTTTTAGGTTGTTATAAGGAATACCATGGGAATATCATGTAAATGACTTTAATATGATCTATAGGTAGTTTGAATCAATGAGGTAACATTAAATGATGATTTTTGGTCATTTCTTTTGTTATATTCACTTCTGAAGAGCTGGGATTCAATGGTGATTATAATGATAAAATCCAATGAAAAAAATAGACTTTGTGTTTGAGGATATCTGGAATCTAATCATGAAGGAGTATCTCAGGAAGAGGTAAGTCTATGTACCATCAGGAAGTGTAATAAATACTGATGGATGAGGATGATCACCTCAATGAAAGAAATATTATTGAAAGAAATCGTCAGAATATAATTTTCAAGAAAGGATCTGGAGAAACTCGGACGGTCTAGGTCTTTTATGTTGAAATTATGATAATTAAGGACATATTAAGAATAATTGAAACGGTTTAAAGGAGAAAAATATAAAGGAATCAATATCTGGTAGTTCAAATTTTTTTATCTCAGTAAAAGTTTGTGATAATTTCTTGTTGAGTGTTAATACTTTAATATAATCTTGTGTGATTAACTCTGAATTGTCCTTTAATTCAAATAGTGATCAAAAATTCATGGTATATTATGTATTTGGTAACTATGGGAATGTCCATATAGTGAATTATGAATCCCTATAAGTTTTTGCAAAATGGTATATCAACATCTAAATGAAAAATGGTGGATTTTGGAAGCTCATGGAAGTTAGGCATATCTCTAGTCTATGGGAAAATATTATTTCTATTGGATATCTTAATGAAGAAGGATTTTGAACTAACTTTTTCAATATAGTATGGAAATTTACCCAGGGATCCTTGGTGGTTTTTAGAGGTGTAAAATATGGAACTATTTAATAGGCCATGAATTCAAATGGAATTGAAATTTTTATAAGTATAACTTTGGAAGATCTAGAAGTTTGGAATTGTAGTCATTATTACCTCAGTGAGAAAATTATAAAGTTTCTAATGGAAAATGTTATAGTTAATATTAATCAAAAAAAATTATAATATGTAAAATTTGTTTGTTGGGGAAGTAGATAAAGGTGTCTTTCAATTTAGATAGTCAAAAACCTGGAGATTAGAAGTTAGATATTGTTTACTCAGACATTTGGGGACCTTCCCTTGTTTATTCTTATAGTTGTTCTATCTACTTTGTAACCTTTATTGATGATACTACCTAGAAAGTATGAATTTACTTTATAAATCATAAGTTTGATATAATTTAGTTTTTCACTTAATAGAAATATTTGGTAGAAAGGGAGTGTGACTAGAATCTAAAGTGTCCTCATATAGAAAATTAAGGTGAGTACATCATATACAAATTTTATAATTTATGCATTAAAGGGATAAAGCATGGGAAGATAGTTCTCATAACTCTAAAAAATAAGTTTTTGAATGAATGAACCAGAATTTGATGAAAAATGATAAAATTATGAGACTTCACTCATGAATGTATAAGATAATTTGGGTGGAGGAACACAATACAGTATCATATCTCATCAATGGGACTCTAGAATCGTTAGTTGGATGGGAACTTATAAAGGAGTTATGTTCCAATAAATGACAAAAATTTAACCATCCTAAAATATTCACAATCTTGGTGTATGTGTATGTTGATTCTATGGATCAAGATAATCTTGAGGATAAATCTAAAATGTGTTTATTCATAGAATATGGAGATAAATAATTTGGATATCAACTATAATATGGTGATATGTGACAAATAATTATAAGTAAAGATGTTCTATTTAATGATAAGGTTCTATAGAAGGACTATAATTTGGCAGAAAAAGAAGATAAAAGAGATAAATTTATTGGATCATAAGAGTAGCTTATTATGGATATACTTACAATAGAAGGTTGAATTTTATTTTAAAAAATATAGTCTAAAATATTTAAATTAAACAAAACACAAACCTCTTAAAGTAAGTTTATCAGAATCATACTTATTTTGATTATCAGAGTCACAAAATCAGAACTATAAATAGTTTGATTAAATCAGTGTAAAATATCAAAATCATAATGGATCTGATTTGTATCAAAGTATTGTTTTTATAGTATTAATAATAACACTAATAAAAAAATTGTATAGAAATCTAAGTTCGATGACTATCTTTCTATAACATGAACAGTGGAATAGAAACTTGTAAAAATAAGCAATACAATAGCTATGTAAAAGTAATAATGAATTATAAGCTATTATTAAAAATATTTAACTCCTTTAAACTTAAGATAAAGGTATTCAATAACCTTAAATAAATTTATCCACAATTTTATACTACTATCAATTTTATCTTTCCTTATCAAGAAATCCCTCGATATAATGATCGGTTTTGCTCTGTCTTCCTGTCCCTAGAATCCCTCAATACGATGATCAACATCTATCTTCATATTCTCAAAAGCTCTCGATCTGATGTATCAAATTAATTGTATTCATATCCCCCATAATACCTTGATTATAACAATGACCATACATAATTTAAAAAAGAAAAATTTTGTAAGGAAACAACTCTGAAAAAGATTTCTTAGAACTATTAGCTCTCTAAAGAATTAAAAAGACTAAGAATGATCAGTTCACACTTTAAAAAATTTCATATGACTTGATTTTTGAATTAAATCTTCTCCAAACTCTTCAAAAGTATCACTATTTATAGGTGATTCTTCAATGGTCATATTTATGAGTGTGTTTCAATGGCCTTAGATAGCTAGTGCTTGAAAACTAATTTATAATTGAATGTCCGACATTGTATTGAATAACATGATTATAGTGTTGAATATATTCCTTATGATAAAAACAAGACTATGTATTCTAATTATAAACATTGTTTAGCCTGATGGACTTCCTTATATATTTTCAATATGACAGTCCTTATGAGTTTCATTCTGATGAATCAATACCAGAATCAGTCTGATGGTCATGACATTTGTCAGTACGATAAAAAATACAAAATTATAACTCCTAGTTAGATTAATGGTGAGTTATATTAATCGAGCACATACTCAATCCGATAATCATATGGAATAATGAAAGTTTATATTTGTTCACACTTTAGAAATTTTTCTCTGTATGGTAAAAGGTAATGTTTTCTAAAAAACATAATAAAATACTTAGGTCAAAAAAAGTTCGTAAAATTATTTTAAGAAATTTTTTGTGATTTCAAAAACTAAGGGAATAGAAAAGTAAGAATTAATATTTATGACTCAATAATCTCCCCCTTTTTGGAAATAATAAACCCCAAAACTTAAATGAAAAATAACTTTATAACTTATATCCCTTTTGTTTTTTTAAGAACTATATATTCACAGTTATTCTTTAAACCTTAAATCCCCCTAATTTTGTAACTCTTCTGAATATGTTGTTGAATACGATGTTGAATAGGATATTGATTGCAATGTTGAATATTAAAATAGTTATTATACAAAGAAATCTTATCTCCCTTAGGAAAATTTCTCCCCATAAGGATTGTATTCTATCCCTTAATAAAACAATCTTCCCTTATATAAAACTTTCTCCCATTTTTTAAAATAAACTCCCCCTTAATATACTATTCTCTCCTTTTGGGATTTTCAAAAATGAATGGGAAGAATCTAATGATTCCTGAAATGTTAGAAAATATAATATACAAAACAATAGTGAACTGACTAATCGTCCATGTAAAGATAAAAGAAAATATAAACGATTGTAATTAGGAAACATTCAAGTATAAAGGATATAAATGAAAAGATAATTCATTATCAAAAAACACATTCAAATGTTTTAAAAAATAATTCTATGGGTTCAAAAGAAAAAAAATATTTCTTAATAAGATTCTTCATGAAGGATTTCATATTCTTAAACTCATGGAGATCTTTCTCAATCTTTTAAACTTTATCTTACAGTGTTTAGTCTTGATACTTCAACTTTTTAATTTCATTGGTGATTTATTTGTATTATTACTTCAATACAATCACTTCATATTCATAGGATCAGAGTTAACTCATCTTTAACTATATTTCTCAAATCTTTTATTTCATAAAATTCACCTCCTCAGTCCTTTCATTGATGGAATCTTTTAATTCTTCAACAAACTTTACTCTATCTACCATATCGAATGATAACTTGTTGAAAGAATCATCTTATTATATCATAAGTTTCTTAACTTCATTAAACTATTCATCATGCATTCGAATATCGAAATTGATTAGGTTGGACCACTTCACCATCTGATTGTATGATCTTTTGTGAGTCCTAGAATTTTATTGAAAATTATTCAACTTGTCTTTAATACGAATTAATGTCTCTGTTAAAACTTTTATTGATTCTTATTTCTCACTAAGAATATTTTTAATTAGCTGACACCATGACTCAATATTAGTAAAATAAGTAATTATTTCTTATAACCTCTTCTAGGATTGAATAATAAAATCAAAACCTTTATGTGCAATTGTAGCCTCCGAATATGATAATCTTGAATAAGTTTTTGGACATTTTATATTTTTGGTTCCGATGTCAACTTACTTTCCTTTGTTTTCATCTTTCTTTGAAACAAACTTTTCAAATACCTTATAAAATTTCTTATTATTTTACAGTTCAACAATATTAACATCCTTATCATATTTGACTTTGTCATAAACTTTTGTTTTTTAAATTTGATCTTCTTCTTATTTCTATGATGGTGATTGTTATTCCTGGTCAGATGAAGATCATACTTTCTAAGTACTTTGATGTTTTTCATCCTTTTTAATCTTAGATTGTAAAATTTATGAGAATGAGGATGACTATGATGATTCCCTATCTATCTTGGTTTCTTCACTATCAACATCTTACTTATCTTTCTCTTCTTCCTCTTCTTCCTTAACTTCAAATTATTCTTTTATTTCTTCATATTCCTCTTCTTCTTATTTTTCTTCCTTTTATTTTTCATCACTTCTTCATAAACTTCCTTATAAATTTATTCTTGTAATTTTATTATTATTATAAGATCTTATTTACTGGATTACACAGGTTCCAATTCTTTTTCTGGAATAACTAGGACTGATTCTTCCTCAACAACTTTTTTCCCTTATCTACAACAGAAGGGATATCGATTGTAACTATTGTTGTTTCTTAAAAAACTAAACCACCTTCTGATAAAACTTGATTAGTTTGAGATGTTGGAAGTACTGAATTTTTAAAATCTCTTTCAACTCCTTTCAAAATAATTTCTACTATTTTGGACTCTTGTAACCTCTTATTTTTATTAATTATTTTTTTTATTCTTCTAACATTTCTTCTGTTTGAATTTTTAATGGATTTGCCTCTATAGGGTCAAGTCTAGTTTTCAGATCCCCTGGCTTCTTCTAAACCTTATGTTTCATAATTTATTCAAAAACATCATTAGGAATCTTATTTTATTTCTTTATATTGATGGGATAATATTTCTCATATTTTCTCCCTTTTCTTATTATCTTTCTTGTATTTTCTTGATGGTTTTACCTATGATGCATCACCATCATCTTTCTCCACAAACATCAGGGACTTAGTGTCAAAAACCAATCTCATCATGGACATCATATCATCACTGATAAAGGAAATTTTTTATTGGACTGGATATGATGTGTTTTCTACCTTGAAGATTTCCATTCACTTTATAACCAGTTTTCAGATAAATATTAAGAACATTATAATCTTTGAATTTATTGAGTGGTTTTTATATTCTCTATTAAGATAAATATGAAATTGAAAAGGTATATATTCCTTATATTTGCAAGATATTCAAGCACAAAAATGAATAATGCCTTAAATGTATCTCGGTCTCTCGTTCTTAGAATAAGGTACCCTTGCATCCATAGGTAAATAACTTGGTTATTAAGATTCAAGTGGGATACTTTACTAACCTTTTAATATTCCAGAAACAAGGATTATTTTGCCTTATTCTAGTTAAATGTTCTAAGATTATTAAGAATATTGTGAGAAGGAAAATATTATTCTCCTTCTAACGGAATTCCAACAAGATTTAGAACTCTTTTATAAGCTAAATTTTACCTATTTCCAAACATTGTGAAAGATACTTTATCCTTACCTTCTTCTGTAACAAATTGTACAGAAGTGTAGAACTCCGAAACAATATCAAGATAATACAAGTCAAAATCCTTATTAGGATTTTCTACACCAACTGATTCCCAAACTTGAAATTAGATGATCTTATTGAGATTTGAATCATATTTTTCAAACTACATCCCTTCAACCATCCTCTCCCAAAATATGAACCACTTTGAAAAATATTACTTGTTTCCATCGGTGTTAGAACTGTAACTAAAGATTGAATGCAAAGGAAAACTTTCATACTGATTCCTTTGAGGGGTTTAGTAAGTTAGGAGAAAAAACACTGAAGAATCTATGTGAGACACAGGGTTACCCACCCTTATATAGGGGCTAGATTGAAGATTTGACTTCTATAAGATAATGTATGGTTGAGATTCAAAAACATTCTAAACTAACGGCCAAAATTGATCTGAATAAATATTTAAAAGAATTTTTTAACACTAAAAGTTTTTAATAATTTTATTGGATTGATGATTATTCTAAATAGAATACTTTTAAAAATTTTGAGAAAAATTTTTTTTACAAAACTAAAAGTATAAAAACAACAAGAATTATAAAATAATTTAATGAAATAGTAAAAAAAACTTAAAATAATAGAATAGTACCTTTCATAATGGAAGGATTCGTCGGTATAACGAACCTTTTATTCTTCATTTCTATAAAATAAATAGATTAAAATAGTTCTATAATAAATATTTAATATTATAGTTTTATTATGAAATCTAATTATGATAGTTTCTATAGTAAAATTGATTACGATGGTTTTAGAAACAAAAAATGATTACGATAAAAAACTAATTATGAAAATCTTGAAATAAAATTTTATTACAAAAAATTGAGTCTATAAATTTTATAATATTTCTAGAGTCTATAAAAAAATGGGAACTATTAATTTGGAAAAAAATTAAAAAAATTGATTCTAGAAAACTCATTACGATAAAAGTTTAAGAAAACTAAAAAAATTAAAAAAAACTAAAATATTAAATAAAAACTAAAAGTTTTTTGAAAAAAATATATACTACCCCTATGAAAAAGAATATATTTATGTAAAAATATGGGTAAACAATAAGTATATGTGAATAATTAATTTAAATTGATCATTCCCAGCTTTTGTTTAATGTATTCGAATCTATCGTAAGTAAGGGGTTCTGTAAAAATGTCAGCAAGTTGTTCTTGTGCTTCGATGAATTATAAAATTATATCTCTTTTAAGTGTGTGATCCTAAAGTAAATAGTGTATTATATATGTGTGTTTAGAATGTGAGTGATGTTCTGGGTTTTTACTTACTGTAATGGCACTTGTATTATCACAAAGTATTTGAGTTTTAGTAAAACTCATGCCATAATTAGTGAGTGTGTGTTGCATCCACAAAACTTGAGCACAAAAACTTTTATCTACCACATATTCGGCTTTATCAGTGGAAATTTATAGTGAGTGTTATTTGTTACATGACCAAGAAACTAAAGAATCTCCTAATAAATGACAATTTTTTTATTTACTTTTCATATCCATTCTATGTCCACCAAAGTCGATATCAGAAAACTTTTTAATTCAAAAAAAATCCAGAAGAGTAGAAAAGGCCTAAATCCATAGTTCCCTTAAGATAATGAAAAAATTATTTTATAGATTTTAAATGGGATACTTTTGTATTTTCTTGATATCTCACACATAATCACACTGAAAACATTAAATCTAGGTGACTAGCATTTAAGTAAAGTAAACTTCTTATCATACCTCTAAAAATATTTTGATCAACAGATTTCCCAGCCTCATCAAGATCTAAAGTATTTGAGGTACCAATAAGAGTACTAATAATTTTAGTATTTTAATATCTAAGTTTATTAAGAAGATATTTTATATACTTATTTTGAGATATAAAAGTTCTTTTTGGTTTCTGTGAAATTTGAAAAATAATAAAATATGTTAACTCACCCATCATACTCATTTAAAACTCGAACTTTATAAGATCCACAAAGGAATATATTAAATATTTTTGAGTTAAATCAATATAATTTCATCAATATAAATTTTTACAATCATAATATTTTTATTAACTTCTTTTATAAAAAGGTTTGGATTCACAGCTCCCTTAACAAAAATGTTTTGTAACAAAAATCCAGTTAATCTATCATACCAATCTCTAGGGGATTGTTTAATTCCATATAAAGATATGGTAAGTTTATAAACATATTTTTGATGTTTTTTAATTTCAAAACTAGGGGGTTTTCTACATAAAATTCCTCCTGAACATATCCGTTAAGAAAATCACACTTTACATCCATTTGAAATAGTTTAAAATTAAAGAACACCATAAAGGCTAAAAGTATTTGAATAGATTCAATTATTGCTACTAGAGAATAAGTTTCTTCATATTAAAATCTCTATTTTTGATTATATCTCTTAGCAACAAGTCTATATTCATTTCTAACAATTATCCCATTTTCATCACACTTATTCTAAAAAACCATTTTACTCCAATTATAGATGTTTTTATAGGTCATTTAACAAAAGTATAGAATTTGTTCCTCTCAAACTCATTGATCTCATATTAAATTACTTTAATACAATATTCATCACCAAAATCCTCATTAGGATTCTTAGGTTCAATTTGGGATAAGAAAGATAAATGTTCAATTTCATTTCTTAAGGAACTTTTAGTCCTAACTGGTTAATCTACATCACCAATGATACTATCACTAGAATGGTTCCTAATAAACAATTGACTTATTGGGTTTTCAAAATTATGTTCTTCAAAAATAGGTATAAAATATTCCTCAGGAATAAATTTAGAAACTAGTTCTTGGGTTACTTTCTTATGAGAAGAAGTTTCTACAAAGGTTGAAAATCAGTTTTAAAAATAACATCTGAGTGCACATGATCCTCATCCCAGTTGGTGAGGACTCGAAAAGTGCATCCAAGATACCTGAGTTCAAAACTGGGGAGAGAAATAATTTTTTGGGGGACTCTAGTAGTGTTGTATCAGGAACTATAGCAGGTATTGTAGAAATCATTGTTCAGTACTGCAGCAGCCGGAACTATTCATCTGTTTGGACTTTTAGGACACCAGTTTGGGCCTCGGGTCCTTTAAGGGATTTGGTCCACCCAAGGACTTTGGGATAATAGGGATTTTGGGAAACCTTAAGGCCTTCGAGCCACCTCATGGACTTTGAGCCACCTCAAGGCCTTCATTCCACTAGAAATTATGCTTAATGACTAGAGAGACTCTACAAGGAGCAGGCTCCAGATGAGGATTCAGATCAGGCGCATTCACTAGAGCAGAAGCTAAAGAAGATTTTTCAAAAATATACGATATTTCATTACCATAGGTACCATCCTATGCATGCATGGGAATCCTATTTGAACAAGCCATGCGAAGTTGGAGAGCTAACATCATTATGAAGAAGCTAGGGAGGAGTAGTTCCATGTAGTTATAGTCTGTATATTTCCCTAAGACCTATGGGTCAAGTAATCTATAATCCTACAGGCCTTGAAAGAGTTCCCCCTCATCCCTTAAAAGGGGGGTTGTCAAAAAAACAATAAAAAAATAAGGCATTCAGGCCATTCGGGCCAGAAATAACATCTAAGTATGTAGGTTTAGGTTGTTTGAAAACAAAGGGATCGGTTTCATCAAACTTAGCATGTACTATTTCCTCAAAAATATGATAATTTTTATTAAAAACTCTATAAGCCTTAGAAGTAGTGGAATAACCTAAAGATATTACTTCATTGGATTTTGGTGATAACTTATGTAAATTATCTTTAGTATTCAGAATGAATACTTTGCAGCCAAAAATTTTAAGTAAGAAACTTTTGTTTTTCTTCCTGTACACAACTCATAAAGATTTTTATTAAGAAAATATATAATTAAAACTTGATTTATATTATAATAGTCATTATTAATTTCTTCATCCCAAAAAAAATTAGCAAAATTAATATTCACTCATCATGGTTCTAGTTATTTCTTGAAGAATTATATTTCTTCTTTCAACTAAACCATTTTTCTAGGGGGTTCTAAGTGCTGAAAAGTTATATTCAATACCTTTATTACTATAAAAACTTTCAAAATAATAATTTTAAAATTCTCTACCATGATCACTATGAATAGTTATCAAATATATTTTTTTCTCATTTTTAAAACTAGCTACAAAATTTTTAAAATAACTATGGGCTCCATATTTCTTTGGAAGAAAACAGACCCGTGTATATCTAGTGTAATCATAAACCAAGGAATATACATAGTATTTTCCCCCAATACATCCATATTTTTTAAAACCAAATAAGTTCATATGCAATAACTATAAAGAATCAAAATTTTATACTTAACTAATATATTTAAAACTTGACTTATGTTGTTTACTATATTGAAAAGGGTTATGAAATTTTGAAGTATCAAACATAAGTTCTGGTAGATCCTTAAAAATTCCTTTCTTAGTCAACTTAGATAATTTTATAAGGTTACATTTTCCTAAATTTCTATTCTATAACCAAATTGATCTTCAATTACACTAAGGCAAGTTAATTCTTGGATCCTAATGTCTTTTAAGTTTAGTGTGAAAACATTCTCATACCGATTGGCAGAAAAAATGAACTCATCCTTGGAAATATGTAGTAAACATTTATCATTTCTAAATATCACAAGGAAACATTAATTATATAATTGACTTATTATTATAATGTTTTCTTAATACCTACAATAAACAAAACGTTTCAAATAAGATATTTTCCAAGAAGAACAATGTTACATATTCCGATAATCTCTCCTTGAGAATTATCACTGAAAGTTAATTTTCCACCTTTCAACTTGATTATCTTCTTCAAGAAATATTTTTTCTAGTCATGTTCCAGGAATATCCACTATCCATGTACCATATATTTTTTTTTGTACTTTCTTTGTTATCCCGAAAACAAAAAGATTAGTTTTCAGAACCCAAACCTTCTTGGATCTGGTAATGTTAGAAAAAAAACTTTAGGTAACCACATTTTTCTGAATTTGTTTTGGGAAAATTTTATTTACTTTGAAAAATAATCTTTATGAAAACCTAGGTATTGTACTCTGTTTAAGGAACAATTATTCTTCCATTTCCTACCACTTTGGAACTTAGAGAAAAAAGGTTCACTTTTAGGAATAAAATAATTGTTGTAAAAAATAGGTTTTTTATATGTAAATCACATTCTAGAACTATTACCATGAGGTCAAATTTTTTTATACATTTTATTAAAATTTTCTTTAATAGTGGTAAAATTTTATAAAATTTTCCTCAAACTAGAGATTTCTAATTTCAGTTTGATAACTAAATTTTTATCCTCATTAGTATTATCTTTAGAACTAAGTTTAGTTTGTATAACATTTTTCTCAGAAACAACTTTTTCAAAATCTATTGAAATAGTATTCTTTTCTAAAATAGTTTTATATAGATATTTAGAAATATATGATATTTCATTTTTTAAAAGTGATATCATTGAATCTTTCTTAGTAACTTTAGCTTTAGTATTATCAAGTTTCTTACAAATCTTGCAATTTTCATTTTCTAATAATTTTTAAAATTAGTAAACCTCATCATAAGTAGGTAAATAATTATATTCTTATAAGGAAGATTCTTCATCAGAATATTTATAAGTTTTCTCATTAGAATAATTATCATTTAAATACATATTTTTAATAGATTTAGTTGTTCTTACCTTTTCTATTAAACAATGATTCACCATAGGTGCGTTCTCAAAAATACCTATGTTCCTCTATCTAGAACATTAATTATCTAAAGAAATTTCAAAAGAATAACCACAACTGGCACTAAATGTGTGATAATATTTCAAAAATTTCTCGTGTTTAGACTTTTCATATTTTTTGGAATTTCATTTTGAATTTTTATCCTTTCTGTCTTTCCTCTTTAGCTTTGGAGAATCAAGTTGGATATTTCCAAATTTCTTACACTCATAACAAGTTACTTTAGAATCATTCTTGTCAAATTTATCCGTATGAAATTTTTTATATAGATATTGAAAATATTTCTTTCTAACTATCTTGTTCATCATTTTTGAAATATTAGATAAATCATTCTTTGAGTGTTATGATATACTTGAATTTTTTTGAAAAACAAATTTCTTCTTCCTTAAATATTTAACTTTCTCAGCTAAATAATATTTTGAAGGAATATTAGAGATTATAGAAAAAGCAACACCACCATTTTTCTTTTTCACTTTCCCATAATCTCTTTTAATCCTACCCTCGTATTTCATAAGGGTTCCAATAAGATCATCCAATGTGATATTATTAAGATTTCATGTCTCATCCATATCTATTCATTTTTATTCTCACTCTTTGGGAGTGATATTAATAATATTTTTAGTAAGAATTTTATCATCAATAACTTTTTCACTAATAGATTATAAACTATTTATTATTTTCATGAACCTATAGAGAATCTTTGTAACTAATTCTACAGATAATAAATTAAAGGCCTCGTAGTCTACTCTAAGAATAACTCTTATAGTTCCAAAAAACTTTAGAAGTTTCAAAGTGTGTGACTTTAAGATTTTTCCATATACTATTTAAAAATTCACATGAGGATATGTGATTGTATATACTTCTTGTAATGGAACACAATAGAGTATTACTTACTCTGTAATTTAACTAATAATCCTATTTTTCTTGATGGGAAAAATTAGTGAATTCTTTCTCAGGAATCTCGTAGTCTCTAGTATTCATGAAAAAATTATCAACCCTAGTGTTGATAACAAAAGTTTTCATAGTATCCCTCTAGTACTCATAATTTTCACCATCAAAGATAGGTGGTCTTTTTGGTTTTATATTATCTATAGAGCCAAAATTAATACATTCCATCTTAAAAAAATACAAATACTCTATTCCATATATGCACATTAGTGTAACAAAGTTTATAAACAAAAATTTTATATCAAAACTTAAACAACTTTTAATAAGTAAGGAAATTAAAAAACTCAGCAATTCTGTGATTAGTAAAAACCTTGCTCTAATACCAATTATAGGATCGTAAGAGTAGATTATCATGGTTATAATTACAATAAGGGGATAAATTTTTGTTTAAAAAACTTAATTTAAAAGATTTAAACTATAAAAAAACATCTTAAAGTAAGTTTATCAGACTTAGAATTAGCCTGATTATTAGATTCACAAAATCAAAACTACAAGAAGTCTGATTAAATCAGATTAAAAGATCAGAATCACAATAGATTCTATTTGTATCAAAGTATTTTTTTATCTTATTAATAATCACACTGGTAAAACCAATTGTATATATAACTAAGTTTGATGGCTTTTTTTTTATAACATGCACAGTAGAATAGAAACCTGTGAAAACAAGTAATAAAATAGTTATGTAAAAGTAATAATTACTTACAATATATAATTAAAATATTTACCTCTTTTAACCTTAATTGTAAGGTAGTCAATAACCTTAACTAAAGGTATCAGTGGTTTTATAATTACTAACAATTATTTCTTTTCTTACTAGGAAATCCCTCGATATAATGATCGAATTTTCTCTATCTTCCTACCCCCGAAAGCCCTTGATATAATGATCGATGTCTGTATTCCTATCCCTAAAATCCCTAGATATAATGGTTCATATTCACCATATTTTAATCCTTATAATCCCTTGATCGTAACAATGATCAGATGTGATTTACAAAACCAAAAAATCATAAGGAAACAACCCTAACAATGATTTCTTAGAACCATCAACTCTCTAAAGAATTATAAAGATTAAGAATGAGTATTTCACACATTATCAATATTCATATGACTTTATTTGTGAATGAAAATATTCTCCAAACTCTTAAAATGACTTCTTATTTATAAGTGATTCTTCAATGGTCATATTTCTGAGTTTTTTTCAACAGCCTCAGATAGCTAGTTCTTGACAGATCATTTTTAAGAGAATGTTTGATGTCATATTAATTAAAACTATTGAAGTGTTAAATATATTCCTTATTATAGAAATAATTATATGTATTATGATTATAAATATTGGTTATTACTATGGAATTCCTTATCTATTTTCAATACGATATTCCTTACGAGTGTCTTTCCAATGAATCGATACCAGAATCAGTCTGATGGTCATAACATTTGTCAGTATGATAGACAAGGAAAAATTCTAAATCCTAGTATGATTAAGGGTGAGTCTGATTAATTAGACACATACTCATTCTTAAAATCGTATTGAATAATGTAAGTTTAAATTTTTAAAACATTAAAACTTTGTCTAAGTATGGTAAAAGGTAATGTTTTATAAAAAACATACTAAAATACTTTGACATAAAAAGTTAGTAAACATGTTTTAAGAAAGTGTTTGTGATTTCAAAAACTAAAGTAATGTAAAAGTGATAAGTAATACTTCTAACTCAATAAAATCAACAATAAAATTCTAATTTGATCAAAGTAAGAGCATTGAAAATTCATAACTATCAGAGAACTTTGATGAGAATGATGATATCACTAGAAGTTAAGGAGTAAGCCCATCGGAAGATATTTTAGAAAGTTAAATAATTACTAAAGATCAATTGGGGTATCAAAAATTAAGTCTCTATAAGTTCAAGTAGAATCAATTAGTATAGTGCATCCAATTAAGTTGAGGAGATCAATGAGAATTGAAAGACTGTTTTAGAGGTTTGGGTATAATATGAATTTTCTACACTTAATAGATGTAGGAGAAATAGAATGACCAAAAGAAGTAGCAACACTTAATGATTTCAAATAGTAGAAGTTGGTAGTAAAAACCAATAGAAATTAGGAGAAGATGGAGTTACTAGATGGTAAAAAGGCACTGGAGAATATGTGGATTTTTCAATTGAAAAAGGAATATGATGGAAAGAATAATTACAAATCACGATTGGTGGAAAATAGATTTCAATAGAAGGAATGTGTTTATTTATCTTAAATATTCTCACTGATGGTTAAACATTTAACTCTCTAGATGGTACTGAGTATAGTAGCATCAGAAAATATACATCTTAAACAAATGGATGTTAAGATAGATTTATTTTATGGTGAGTTGGAGGAATAAATTTATATGAATCAACCTATAGGTTTCAAAGAACAATGGAACCATAAATTATTATATAAGTTGAAGAAAAGTATTTATGGCTTGAATAAAGAACTGCATAAGTATAATAAAAAATTCAACTCATTAACGTTAGAAGAAGGATTCATAATAAGGTGCAATGTTGATCACTAATATTAACAGAAGCAATGGAATGATATGGATTTCATCATTTTGGTTTTGTATTTCAATGACATGTTATTGGTTGGACCAAGTGATAAAAAGATTTGTAAATTAAAGAGTAAGTTTTAAGATGAAATATCTTGAGAAACCTAATAAGATATTGGAGATGAGAATCAATAGAAATAGGAAATCCATAACATTAGTGAAATCCCAAAAAGGGTACATTCAAAATATTATCACAATATTTTAGATGACCAAATAAAAACCAGTATTGACTTCACTTATCATACACTTTAAACTATCAAAGGTATAGTCACCTAAAATAGAAGAAAAACATCAGTACATGAAGGATGTTTCTTATGCATTAGTTGTTAGAAATTTGATTCCTTCTATGATATATACTCTTTGGGATATATAATTTATAGTGGGAGTTATAATTTTATTTTCAGCAAATACTGGAAGGGAAGGATGGGAAGCTATAAATGGATCCTTTAGTATTTAAAAGAAAAAAAATTTATAGATATTTTCTTTAAGTAAAAAGGTTTAATACAATGATTTATTTATGTAAACATTTCTAGATACTCAGATACACAAAAGAGAATAACTGATTTTTTGTTTACATACAGAGGAATGGTGATAAGTTGGATGTCTTGGATATAGAAGATTGTCACATTGAGTACAATGGAAGATGAGTATATAGATATAATTAAAGTTGGGAAAAAGTTGGTCTGGTTGAATAAATTACAAAAGGAACTTGAAAGGATTTAGGAAGGATGAATTTTATTCTATGATAATCAGAGTGTGATTTACTTGGTCAGAATCTGGTTTTACATGGAAAGAAAAATCAAATATATCTAAAGTACCACTTAATAATGAAAATATTAAAGGAGAAATTTTTTTATCTCTGTAAGATATCCATTAAATATAATCTAATTTAAATGTTCACTAAATCATTAGTTTAAGAAATTTTGAGGCATCATCATGCCTTAGTGGGTCTTAGGGGAATAGAATCAAATAGAGAAACATTTCATGCTATGGAAGAAGGAAGTTTGTTGGAGAGCGTCATAGTTATTTCTAACTAAAAATTAATTTTTTATTATAAACCCTATTTAAGGGGAGAGGGGACCCAACATGAAATCACAACTAAATCAACAACCAAGTCTTCATAGTCAGTTCAAGGACAAAACAACTCATTCAAAACTACAAAGTAAAGATCCTACCCAATATCGTAACCATGAAGACCAGCTTCCACCTACACATCACTGCTCGGAAATTTGTCATGTGCATAAATGAATAAGCCTGGAACCGATGTCAATGTCTTACCCTCTCAAATGAATGAATCTGAATAGCAATTCCAGGTGAAAAATCTATGCTCTTAACCTCTTCTAAAGCAACTCCTTGTAGATGAACTGATTTCAAGTTACCTTGAACGTAAACTGTAGACCACAATGCAAACATAACAACAAATAGAAATCAATGAAGCAAAAATATCATCACATGGAAAGCCTACACCAAACATTGTAGCTCCTCCATCTAAACAACAGAATCTTCAAAAAATTGACCATCGCGCACCACCATTGTCAGAATCACAAACCGCAAAAGACGTCAAAACCGTCACTGATACCACGCCACTGCCATAACACCAAATCCTACCAACCACAAACATGAATCTAGATCCAAACTTTGAACCAACATTGCAACCACAACACACATACAAGATCCAAAAAAAACACAAACTAGGGAACGAAGAAATCCCACAACAAACCTAAACCGCAAACCTGTCGTCTCCTTCAATCCCACACACAGAGACCAGATCCACCCAATGCATTTAAATGACACAGAAGTGTGATGGAAACCTCACCGTAGTAGCTGGAAACTCAAAATTGGACTCAATGCGCCACAAGGAAATCCCTATCCAAATCGAAGGGTAGGGCATGAAGGAGATCAGAAAACGGTGAGATCCACCAAGATGAGATCCCATGGAGTCGACGACGCCGCCACAGGAGATAACACATGCCATGATCCCACCTAACCGAAGCGTTGAAGGGAAGTTGGTCCACAGTGGGGGAGAGGAAGATGACAGGGTGGGAACCCTAGCGCGGAGCCCTTTATGGGTGAAACACCATTAGGAAAGTTCTATGGATATCATGTAATTTTATATAAAATTATTATTCATGTGGGAGGCTATTGGTATATGAGGTATAGTTTCAGCTTACTGGTTGTTCATTCACAAGATTTAAGTTTACTAGATGTTTCTCAACAAAAGGTAGAATAATTCAACATGAAAATAGTGTCAGTTCAACTGCTCTAAGAAGAAGAAAGTTCATCAGAATTTTTTTCTTCTAATGAGGTCACAAAGGTCAATAATTTTATATGAAGACTATTTTAGGGTCTGTTATGAGAAATTTTTTCTAATTGAAGTGTTTTAAGCTCCATAATTTTATTCACTGAAATTTACACTTGGGAGAGATCATATGAAGATAAACACACTAACATCATGAATATCTGGATTCAGGTAGCTGAAGTCGGTTCAACATATTCAGGTGGATAAAAAAAATTTGGGGGAAATAGTAAGTGTGATTTGGATGGAAGTTTTAATAGAGCCTTGAAATGTCAAGTCACTAGATAAAGGAATATAAATGATGCATTCACTAAAAGTTCAATGGGAGTGCCTTCACTGGAAGATCAGTGTCAACATGATGGATAGTGTGAGTTCAACAGAAGTAGCGGAAACATCTAGGTGAATGTAGTCCAGTGGATGGAGTACAGTGGATTCAAAGTGAGGTAATATTGAGGAGGTTCTTCCAATGCATTCACTCTAGTAATTGGTCATGGTTCCATAGTATGAATTGAGGTGTATGAAAGGGGAAACTTTTGGTAGTTGAACAAAAGTATGAATCAGATTATGGAAGTGTGTGGGTTTATGAGTTCCATAAACTCTAATGATAGAGTGTCAAAGCCTTTACTATAGGATTCGATAAGGGGGTATTTTTCAATGTAATTAGAATGAAGATGAATAAGATGTTTGAAATTGATAAAATATCATCACTTTTCAATATATTACAACTCAATAAAGGAAAACAAATTGGTCAATTCTCTAAGTAGGAAAGACTATAACAAGCCAAAAAAATACTTTATGTTATTAAGAGTTGTTATTTTAAAATGATTGTTTTATTATGAGAACATAGAAAGACTATCAAATTTTATAATAACATTACATATCATAAATTAATATTGACTATAATAGTTATAAATAATATAAGAAGATAAATAAAAAAGAATAATGAACACAATAATATAAACTCTATAGTCTTGGATTCTATAATGAAGATCGTTACTCCTATAAAAATAGTAAAAATAAATAGAAGAGTTGGGAATATGATATAAATTATCAAGGGAATTACAGAACCTTTATAAGTAAAGTAATAAATGTTTAGGTATGAGAATAATGGAGTATATATAGGGTATAAAGGGAAAAGTGATCATTAGGATATAACCATTGCCTAGTTATCAGTTAATGTGACCATTGGTTAACATGACCATTGTCCATTATAACCATTGGTGAAATTTTACTATTATAATTAGTTTATATAAAGGGTAATGAAAATTGATAATTGATGCAGAAGAGAGAAAAAATGGCCTCAACCATTAGGATCATGCCTTTTCAATCCCATTTATTAGAAATTGGGAGGTAGGTAGCATCATTGGGGTTTAACCTTGACCAAGCCCAAGCAAAGAATCAACAATTAAGGCTCAAGAATAATCGACTACAAGATAAGTTCAAGTTAGTTGAAATCACCACTAGATCAAAAATGGTTGAGTCACCCTATTAAAGTACAATCATTGCACACCTTACCCTTAGGGTGTATGCCAATGTAATAAGGGATTATGTATCTAGACCTTAGTATTATAAAAGTGTATTTTTTACTTTATAAATGAAATGGACGATTCTTCAACTCCATTTTTATTATTATTTTATTTAATAAAATATATATGAATATTGGATGAATATGATAAATAGTTTTTTGGTTATAATGGAGACATAATTATATTTTCAAAAAATATATAATTAAAATACACCTCTATGATAAATTTAGTTATTTTAAATAAAATTTAATTTCATGAAATGGGATTATAAAACACTATTTTTTTAAATATAAATTATAATATAATTTTATAATATCCCAAGTAATTTTCATAAGGTTCAGAAAGTCGAATGTGTCATAAAAATGAGTATTTTTCAATAAATAATGATTTTTATTTAAAAGATAAAATTATAATATTTATAAAATTATTTTGATAAAATAAATATTATCTTTTAAATCATCACCTTGAAATTAGGTTTGGTTGAAATTTTAATAATTTTCAAAAAAACTTTTTTTTCAGTGAATAGTAAAAATACAGTTTTTTGTTTTCGATTTGTTTTTCCTCTTTATAAAAATTTTATAATAGTAAAATATTTAATAAAAATGAATAAAAAACCAAAAATAAGTTATTTTAATAATAAATTTTATTTTACTGAAATTAAATGAATTTCCAAACCTATAAATAACTTTCCAAAATATAAAATGGAAATTATGGTTTTAAAAGACATTATTTTGTGAGAAAATTATTTTCCCATACCAAAAGTAATATAAAATATTGAATTTTATTTATAAAAATAAAATATTACAAAAAAAACCTTTTTAATGTCATAAACAATTATCTAAAACTTTGGTTAAGCCAATGGTTTTCCATTTTCCATAACTTAGATTTCTATGGCCTGTAATTAGAGATTAATAAAAAATACTCCGACATTTTTTATAAATACCCATATCACCACTCCATTTCATTATTTCCCAAACCATTAATAACTAATTTCCCCTCATTTTCCCTCTTTATAGAATTTCCAATGAGTTTTTAAGGTTCCAAGGAACTCTCCTTATGCATTAAGAAGCTATCCCGCAAGGTGAGGGATTCTCTTCCTATTCCTTTTTATCCAAATAATTTCTTTATAGTTAGTCTTCTAATTTAAATTTTATTATGTTCTAATTAAATTATAATCATTAAATTATTGTATAAATTTTGTTATATAAATGATATACTTCTATTTTCACTCAATAAGCTCATTCCATAAACCACTTTGTATACATATTATGTTGCTGAAATTATTATTTTATTTTATCATGCCTTCCTTTTATATTGTGAATACCCTAACATATTTTATTTCAAGGGTACATATATAGATTTAATTTTAATTAATTTATTGGGGATTAAAATTTATGAAACCCAAATTCTCTTCTCATTGGTTAAAAATGGTGGAAATTTCAAGTCTTTAAACATTTTTATACTCAATGATTTTATATGACACTTATTTTTATTCACTGTGAGTTATTTGTGAAATGATTTATCGTTATATATGATCTATGTGTCACACATGAATTAATACATGTGAAGGGTGCACCCTGATAGTGCTCCAATTTTTTTAGTAAATAATTAATCTCTAGATATAACATGTTTATGGTACCTTAGTGAATAACCTTGGAAATATGTTTTACGACACCTAGGTGATGAACCTTGGTGATATGATTATGGATGTTACATTTTTATGTTTTAGCCACATTTCTATGTTATGTATCATATACTTATGATCATGATATCATATTATGCCTCATATTTTATCCATGATGATCTTTCATGTTCCATTTCCTTTGTATATCCCTTATCGGGCCTTATGCTCACCCTTTACTATTGATTTATGCCCCCCATAAATCACTTGCAATAAGCTGAACTATGATGGAATAATAAATAATCATTTCAAGAGGATTAATTAAATCTTATTTTTATGTTTTCCTTATGTACTTAATGTATTATGTACCTGGTTTCCAAGACACTAAACCTCAAAAGTTCCTTTAAAGTAATTAATGTAATATTATATTCTAGTATGAGATCCTACTTGGAATAGAATTCTGATTTCCATGTTATATTATCATTAAATCACTACTAAATCTAGTTATTATTTTCCTTGGATAAGGATATTTAATAATACTTAGATTATCCCCTCACATCTGAAACTCATCTTGATACGTGGTTATAACATAATTTCATCTGATTTTTGCTTAAAATATATTGGTATTACTCTTTGTTCCAGGTATAGCCTTTTCAACCAATATAGGGAAGACACTGATCACATTTTCCTTTATTATTCCACTACCTCATATCTATGAAATTTTTTTTGACCTCTTTGAAATCCACCAGCCAGTATCATTCTCCCTTATCACCCAACTCCATATATGTATAGGCATGTATATTTCTCCTTAACTCAGCAGACTCTTCCATGTGGTTACATCCAAGATGTTACATTATATATAGTATGGATGGAACTCCTTAATCTATAATCAAACCCTCTTCAATATTAATACTTCATAATTGAGGGTTATTTTTTCAATCAAGGAAGATAATTTAATTTAAGGTGATCATTGTTTCAACTCTATTAATGATTTTACTATGATGAGAATACTTGGAATTAGTGGAAACTATATAACACCAGTTGGTGCCTTTGAAGTTTTTTGGAATTCCCCTATATCTATAAGGATCAAATTCAATTTTTATGATGCCTCAAAGGGGAACCTAGTCCATTTGGTATGTAATTTTGTCTTCTACGATCATAGTGGTAAGGTCCTTAGATGCCTATATGGAACATGTGTCATAACATCATCTCTTGAATAGGAAATTATTATCTTCATCACTAAGGTTTATTTTTTGAGATAGAGAAGTTGGAACAATCTTTGGATTGAATGTGACTCTACCACTATTGTGAAAGTTATCTATAATGGCATGATTCATCTCTCATGGAGTCTCACACCTTGTTGGATAGAGTGCATGGACTTTCTTTCCAACTCTAGTCATATTATCACCCATATTTTAGGGATAAAAATTCAATATCATATGTTCTTTCTAATAAAGGCGTCAATAATGAACTCACATGGATATAAGATCTTCCTTCTGACTTGCTTTATCTCTTTCAGAGATATTGTAATAAAATTTATTTCTTCGGACTCATGTAATTGTTTTCTTTTCAATAAAGGATCCTTGTCCATTTTGGATAAGGAGACACCATCTTAAAAAGGTGGGTTTTCATAGTTGGTTTAAAAGGAAATGTTTATTTATTTGTGGAAATTAAGGATAGAAAATATTAGTAAGAACCCTAGTGATAAGTTTAAATATAGGAAATCTTCCTGAAATTTTGGTGAAGTATAAATCAAGTAGTTTCCCAGAAATGAAATATCTATCTGGATACTACAAATAGATGTAGCTCTAGAATATTTGTACCTATGGTTAATAACCATTAAAATGGTTGATTAGGTATTAAATAATCATCACCTAGTGTATGATAAAGAGGCCTTGTTGTGCACCTAGTTTGACACTCCTAGTGGATATACTTTAGTTAATCATAATATTTTTATAAACCATTATGAAGGATATATAGATAATGTAAATTAAAATTAATATTTAAGTATATTATCCTAGAATCATTATAAAATTTTAGTATTAATTGTTCCTTTAGAATTATTATTATAGGATTTACAATGGTAATAAATTTCTCAATTAGGTTTTCTTCTTTTAGAAAAATGGTAGGAAATATAAGTACAAGTATAAATAATGTATTCAATGGATAGTGAAAAGATTGTCTTCTTAATATGATAGAAGATGGAGTTTAAAACATTGTGATGATGATGAATTAGTTAACTTGGGTCATGAATAACAACCTAAACCATGTGGAGCATCTCACTTCACTAAGGAAGGAACAACTAGAATTTTAATCCTTCATGTGTCAATGACCACCTGTTTTTAGTGGAACATATAATCTATTTATTGTAGAATAATGGATAAATGCTATAGAAATTATATTTTATATAATATATCATTCTAATCAATATAAATTTAAATTGTAAGTATATCTCTTAGAGGGAGAAACTAATCAGTGGTGAATACTGATCAAGAACAAAAAGACATGGGATAAGGTGGAAGCCTTCGAATGGGAATACTACAAAAAAAGTATTTTTTGATAATTATTTTCCTCATAACCTCCAAATAATGATGGAGATCGAATTCATTGAGTTTAAATAAAGGTAATATAAATCAATGAGTAATTATGAGATTAACTTTACAAGGCTTGTGCAAAACACTTCAATCTTTTTCATTGATTCTGATATGAAGATTGACTGGTTATTTAGTGGGATAAGACCACGTCTACATAAATTTATATTAATTAGAGAATTTAGGAGTTATGATAAAATAATATGATGTTCTCTAAAAGTGGAAATGGAGTTTGGAGATGCACAGTGGTCACATGTATTGAATGATAAAAAAAGGATGATTGAGCCAATTTTTAGAAATAATTTCACCCATGAAAGAGAAGGAAAAAACAAAATATATCCATGTGTAACAAGTTTGGGAAGAATCATTTGGGAAATTTTATAAAAGTAAGAGGAATGTGATATAAGTGTGGAAGAGATATCCATATTGCTAAAAAAATTCATGGAGATGTAAATCCCTAGCATCTGAAGGCCAATGATAAAGGGAAGATGGTGTAATTACAACCTATAGTACAATACTTCAAGTGTCGGGAGCATGTACATCTCACTAATAATTTTCCAAATTAGAATATAATGAAGGGAAACCACCATCTATCCCAGTAAATTCCAAGAGATAAATACTATGATTTTTCAATTACAACTGCTGAAGTCAAGGACCCAAATGATGGTGTGGTAGGTACACTCAAAACTAGCAAGTACATTGTTTGATTTTGGTTCTACACATTCACTTATTTCATTCAATTTTTTAAATGAAATAAATTTAAACATTAAATTTCTAGTGGTATAGTTATTTATAAAAACTCAAGGATTAACTATTTAAGCATAAAAGATATATAGGGATTCCATTATAAACTTTGGTGAGTAAAATATCTCCACAAACCTTGTGTTCATTCCAATGGTGGAATTTTACATAATACTTGGGATGGATTGGTTGTCAAAGTATAATTCCAAGATCAACTGTGTAAGAAAAGATATTACAATTGTCTTGAAGGTATAAACTATAATTATCTTTAAAGTAGAGATATCTAAACCTAAGTATTTCCAAGAACCACGTCTTATTTCCTTTTTTATGAAAATGATTAGTGAATAAATAGAAGAAATATAAAGCATAAAAGATAGGAGAATTACCCATTTTTCAGAAATAAATTGATGTATTTCCTAAAGAGTTTCCTAGAACTTCCCTAGAAATATAGGTAAATTTATCAACTAAACTTGTATTTGGATCCAAGACAATATAAAATACCCCATATATAATGTTATATGTGAATTTAGATTAATTAAAGAAGAAACTTCAAGACCTTTTTCATAAGTGTTTTATTCAACCAAGTGTGTCTCTTTGGGGAGAATTTATTCTCTTAGTGAAGAAGAAGGATGGATCTATGTGGTTATCAAATGATTATAGAGAACTTAATGTAATTAAAATGAATAACAAATACCCTCTTCTAAGGATTCAAAATCTGTTCGAATAGCTTCATGGGTCTCAATTATTTTCCAAGATTGACCTTTAATCAGGGTTTCATCAGCTGAGGGGGAAGAAAGAAGATATCCCAAAGGATACCTTCTAAACAAGATAAGGAAATCATGAATTTTTTGTTATTCCATTTGACATGGCTAACGCTTCTTCCATATTTATTTATTTTATGAATAGATTCTTTAGGTACTACCTTGATAAATTTGTGCTGGTATTTATTAATAATATTTTGATATATTCAAAAATTCATGATGAGCGTCAAGATCATCTAAGGATCATATTAAAAACTCTAATGAAATAGAATATTTTTATAAAATTTAGAAAATGTGATTTTTGGTTACAAAAATTCACATTCTTGGGAAACATTGTGACCAGAGAAGGAATCTTAGTAGATATAGAAAAGATAATTCATAGTAGTAGCCACATCCTATAACAGTAAATGAGATTCATAATTTTCTTAGTTTAGTAGGATACTATAGAAGGTTTGTGAAAAAAAATTCATGAATTTCTAATCCACTAACCAATTTAACAAAAAATATAGTTAAGTTTATGTATACAAAGGAGTGTAAAGAAAATTTCCAAGAACTGATGAAGAGGTTGGTTAGTGAACATGTGCTAAATTTACCCTCTAATGGAAAAGGATTAATTATTTATAGTGATGTATACTTGAAATGGATTGGATTTGTACTCATAAAAATGACAAGGAAATTTTATATGCTTTATAATAGTTAAATTCCCATTAATATAATTATCTTACCCATGATTTTGGAGTTAGTTATAGTTATATTTTCATTAAATATATTCAAATTCTATCTTTATGGTGGGAAGTGTTATATATACACCAACCAATAGATTTTAAAGTATATACTCACACAAAAGAAACTAAACATTAAACAAAGGTGATGGTTATAACTTATTATGGACTATGATTGTTCTATCCATTATCACCCTATAAAATAAAACAAAGTGATTAATGATTTGAGTAGGAAAGACCCCAAAATTATTTCAATGATGCATATTTAAGGAGGTCTATTGATCAAGGACCTAGTAAATATGGGGATGGAATTTATAAGGGAGGGGGAATCACAAATCATATCCCAAATTATTTACCAAAAATCATTACTATAGAAGATCAATAAATTACAAAGTGATGATCCTAAGTTACAATAGAAAATATAAGTTGGGAAACTGGAAAGCTTTTGGAGTTCAATGTTGATCAAGAAGGATTATTGAGGTTTGGTATAAAGTTATGTATCCCATTCGATACAGAGTTAAAGAGAGGGATTATGGATGAATCTCACCACTCTACATTCTCTATACATCCTAGAATCACAAAACTGTATAGAGATTTTTGAGGTCACTATTGGTGTGATAACATGAAAAGAGATATCACTGACTATACTAAAATATGTTTAGTGTGTCAATAAGTAAAGGTAGAACAAAAATTACCCAAATAAGTGTTGGAACCACTACCCATACATGTATGGAAGTGGGACAGCATCACTATATACTTTGTTACTATCCTTCCCAATAAATATAAAAATAAATAATTACATATGCATAATCATTGATAGATTAACAAAGTCTGCTCATTTTATTTCCATATAAGAGGATTTTTACCTTAATCCCCTTGCTTGTATATATATTCAATAAGTGATGAGACTTCATGGGGTTCCATTTTAAATTTTTTTTATACCATGATCCAAGATTTAATTCTATGTTCTGGAGGATCCTTCAAAAGGATATGAACACCAAAGTAAACGTTATCACATTCTATCACCATTAAACTAATGGGTATTCTGAGAGGAATGTTAGATATTGAAATACATGTTACAATCTAGATCACTTGGTTTTAAAGAGTTTTAGGATCAGTATGTTCAACTTGTTGAATTCTATAATTACAACATTTTTCACTCAAGTATTCAAATGGATCCTTTATGAAGCACTCTAAGGGAAGAGGTGTAGAACCCTAACATGTTGGGATGAATTTGGAGAAGGAAAGCTGTTTAGACCATAAATTGTGAAAGACACTATGGAGAAGATAAAATTGTTCCAAAAAAATATCAAGGATCCTCAAAGTTGGTAAAAGAGTTATGCACGCAATCAAAGGAAGAACTTAGAGCTTCATGTCGGGGATCATGTATTCCTCAAAATTTCACCATAGAAATGGGTCACAAGTTGCTAAAAGAATAGAAAATTGATTCCAATGTATATTGGACCATTTGAGATTTTGAAGAATGTTGGAATAGTTTCTTATCGGTTAGCACTACCTATAAATATTCCTAATGTCCTCAAATACTTCTACATGTCTCTATTAAGAAAGTATATGCCAGACCCAACACATATACTAGACAAAAATGTAGTGGAATTGGAACTTGACCTATAATATGGAAAAAAATTGATCCATATTATCGATGAAAAGGGAAAAATTGTTGAGGAATAATTTAAACCGACTCATGAAAGTATTGTAGATAAATAAAAAGTTCAAAGAAGCAACCTGGGATCTTGAAGAAGTGATAAAGGAGAAATACCCCCATCTGTTTTGAGGTAGGACATAAATTTTGAGGATGAAATTTCTTAAGGGGGAGAACGTAATGTACCAAAAATTTATTTATGTTATTAAGATATCTTATTTTATAATGACTATTTTATTGTGCATGCATATAAAGACTATTAAATTTATTAAGAACATTACATGACATTAATTAATATTGACAATAACAGCTAGAAATAATGTAGGGATATAAAAAAAGAGCAATGCACTCACTAATATAAACTCCATAGGTTTGAATTCACCAATAAAGATCACTACTTCTATAAAAATAGAAAAAATAAATATAAGAGTTAGAAATATGATTGAAATTATCAATGGAGGTATAGAACCTTCATAAGAAAAGTAATGAATGTTGAAGTGTGAGAATGGTGGAGTATATGTAGGGTATAAAGGGAAAAGTGATTGTTGGGATATAATCGTTACCTGATTGCTGATCAATATGAACATTCTTCAACATTACCATTAGGAATTATAACCATTGGTAATAATTTTACCATTAGAGTTAGTGTATATAATAGATAATGATAAAATATAATTGATGCAGAAGGGATAATTGATGGACTCAACTAGTAAGATCATGCCTTTTGAAGCCCATTTATCAAAACTTGGTAAGGAGGTAGTGTCATTGGGGTATGCCATTGACCAATCCCAAAACAATCTTCAACAAGGCTTGAGTAGAATTAACTATGGGAGAAGTTTAAGTTAGTGTAAATCACCACAGGGTCAATGTTAGCTGAGCCACCCCATGAAAGTACCAACATCATGCACATTATTCTTAGGGTGTATGTCAGTGTAATAAGGGGTTATGTATCTAGACCATAGTATTA
The DNA here is from genome assembly GCA_963277665.1 of Viscum album. Classification (NCBI taxonomy): domain Eukaryota; kingdom Viridiplantae; phylum Streptophyta; class Magnoliopsida; order Santalales; family Viscaceae; genus Viscum; species Viscum album. The sequence goes on from OY728162.1 coordinate 241,824,590, forward strand.
GAAAAGTGTATTTCATTTTTTAAATGAAATAGTGGTATAATCAATTCCATTTTTATTATTATTTCATTTAATAAAATAAAAATTAATATAAGATGAATATGATAAATATATTATTGGATATAATGAAAAAATAATTGTATTTTTGGAAAATATATAACTTAAATACACTTTTATGATAAATTCAATAATTTTAAATAAAATATAATTTTATGAAAAATACTTTTAAAACAATTTTTTTAATATAAATGATAATAGGATTTTATAATGTTCTGGGTAATTTTTATAAGGGTCATGAAGACAATTGTGTCATAAAATTTATTATTTTTCAATAAATAAGGGTTTTCATTTAAAAGTTAAAATTATTATATTTATAAAATTATTTTCATAAAATAAATATTGTTTTTGAAATCATCGTGTTAAAATTTGGTTATGGTGAAAAATTGATAATTTTCTAAAATACTTTAATTTTCAGTGAATAGTAAAAAATACAGTTTTGTGATTTCGGTATGTTTTATGACTTCGTAAGTATATAATAATGATGTAATAATTAATAAAAATTAATTAATTAACAAAAATAAGTAATTTTATTGAAATATTTTATTTCAATGAATTAAAATGAATTTCCAAACCTATAAATAACTTTCTAAAATCTAAAATGAAAATTAAGGTTTTAAAAAACATTAATCTGTAGAAAATTATTTTTCTAATACCAAGAGTAATATAAAATATTAAAGTCTGGTTTTGAAACTCAAATATGTCAAAAAAAATCTTCTCACCACCACAGATTGAGGTAAAAGCAGTGTCGGTCTTTATCAACGCTAAGAAAAACACACTGATAAATGGGGGGCCTTTAGCAGTGCTAGTTAAAAGCGCTAATAAATCTACCCTTTATCGGTGCTTTTTTTAGCACTGATAAAATGTATATTTATTAGTTCTATTATTAGAACTGATAAAAGTTTATAATAAAAAAATATCATTAATTTATATAAAATTATTATATTTATATTCAAAAATAATGTTTATTTATACACATTAAATAAAAAACACAGGTTTATAATTAATATATTTTTTTAATAATTCAAATATATATATATATAATGTTTTAAAAAAGTATTTATAAGATTATAAATATATATTTAAATAATTGTAAGATTATAATAAATTTTATTGAATAATAAATATATTTATTATATTTATAATTATATATTTATAATTATTATATAAATACTTTTTAAATATATATAATTATAAATATATATATATATATATATTTAAATAAATATATGTTTATAATGAATTTGGTCAATAAATATATTGATGTGTGAGTATAATTGGCGTGCATATGTTACGTATTCATAATGAATTAATGTTCAATTATACATTACACCCTTATTATTATTATTCATGTTGTCCATATGTGGGGACTCATTTTTTATTATCTATATACTTTACTAGGTATATGATTCATTCATGTTATACCCATTAATCTATTCTCATAAATACTTATAAAATTATAATAAATATATTTAAATAATAAAAATATTTATTATATTTATAATTATAAATTTTTAAATATATATAAATACTTTTTAAATATATTTATTTATAATTATAACTATAACTAAATATATATATATTTAAATAATTATAAAATTTTAATACATACATCTATTATAATTATATATATAGTTATAATTATATACAAATATTTATAAATATATTTATTTATAGTTATAATTGTAAATATATATATATATATATAATTATAAAATTATAATAAATATATCTATTATACTTATAAAGTTGTAAATATATATAATTAAATAAATATATTTATAAATATATACAAATATTTATAAATAAATAAAAATATTTATAATTATAATTCTAAATAAATATAAATATATTTAAATAATTATAAAATTATAATAAATATATTAATGATATATATTTATAAAATTATATATATAATAAATATATTTATTATAATTTTATAATTATTTTAATAAATATATATATATATATAATTCTTATAATGTTAAAAATATATATAATTAAATAAATATATTTATAAATATATAAAAATATTTATAAATAAATATAAATATTTATAATTATAATTCTAAATAAATATAGATATATTTAAATAATTATAAAATTAAAAGAAATATATTAATTATATATATTTATAAAATTATAAGTATAATAAATATAGTTCTTGTAATTTTATAATTATTGAAATAAATATTTATTTATTTATTTATAAACTATAAATATATATTTATTTATTATAATTTTTAAATTATAATTAATATATATTTATTTATAGTTATAACTGTAAATATATATATTTATTTATTTATTTATTTATTATTTATTTAAATAATTATAAAATTATAAGAACGGTATTTATTATACATATAATTTTATAAATATATATATAATTTATTTATTTCTTATAATTTTATAATTATTTAAATATATCTATATTTATTTAGAATTATAATTATAAATATTTGTATTTATTTATAAATATTTCTATATATTTATAAATATATTTATTTAATTGTATATATTTTTAACATTATAAGAATTATAAATATATTTACATATATTATTAAAATAATTATAAAATTATAACAAATATAATTATTATATTTATAATTTTATAATTATAAATAAATATTTATTTATTTATAATTTTTATAATTTTATAATTATATATAATTATATAAATATTTTTATTATATATAAAAATATAAATAAATATTTATTTATTTATAGTTATAATTATAAATAAATATATTTTTATTTATTATATATATAATTTTATAAATATATATAATAATATAAATAAATTATTAAAATTATGGACTTAGCAGTGCTTTTTTAGCGCTTATAGAGATATACCTTTATCGGTGCTAAAAAGATGCTGATAAACTGTGTCTTTATCAGTGCTATAATTTTAGCACTGATAAATACACCTTTTATGATCGTTTTTTAGCGCTAATAAAGGCTTGTCTTTATCAGTGCTGATAAAGGGATGTTTTATCAGCGCTTTCTATTTTAGGGTTGATAAAACGTACCTTTATCAGTGCTTTTTAACTAGTGCTGATAAAAGATTTACCCGCTTTTATAAATGAACCCTAAAAGTCGAATTCTTCTCTCGCATGTCTCAAGCTCTCATGGAAGCTGACCTCTACCGCTGTCTACCCCTCCTTTGTCACCACCGACCCCTCCCCTGCCCCGACCCCTCGTCTTCCACTATGAATCCCTCCCCCACTGCTGTGAATCCCTCCTTCATCGTGAACCCCACCTCTATCGCAAACTCCACCTTCGCCGCCCGTCGAACCCCACCTTTTCCACAAACCCCTCCTCTGCCACGAACCCACCTCCTCCATGAAACCCACCTCCTCCATCAACCCCTCCTCTACCACGAACCCACCTTCGCCACGAACCCCACCTCTGCCACAAACCCCTCTGCGACCTATGATGTCGTTTCCGTTGCCGCCACTGCCGGACCCTACTACTATCGTCAGACCACTAAATCTAAGGTATGTTCCTATTTAGAATACGAGACTAGTTTTGGTATCACATGACTCCTGGGATTGTGAGTCAGGTTGTATGATCTAGTGGTATGATATTGTACCCTATTATGTTGATCAATTCTGACATAATGTGCATGGTTTAATGTCATGCCTATTGAGTTTTAAATTGGTGGGAGGTTATGTGTGGCCCAAGGACCAATGAGAATTGTGATTACGGGCAGGTATAATTTCCTGAGGCTGGGATCAAAATGGTAAATTTCACTATGTGGTATAGAAGATTCTAGAAAGGGATCAAGTATCATGGGACGGTCAACCTAAGTATAGGTCATGAAATGGATCACCATAAAGGCTTAGTGTTAGAGGTTGATAGTGGGTGAGTGTGGATCATAAGGTAAAATTCATGTTTGATGGTGGAACCTATTTAGGTTTCACTCATGGAGTGATTTAATTTAGGCAATATGGTGGGTAGTTCTCCATTGTTCATTTAAGGGCATAGAACCCATTATGATTTGATTTTTTAAAGTAATAAGGAAGATGTACCTGCGAGTAGTGATAGGCAGTGATTATTGTTTCATGTTAATGCTCAGGTATAAGTGAGGTGTCCATGTCTAATCATTAATGATGGTAACATATGGATATGGGCTATGAATATTGGGTTTGACTGATGATAAGGACACTCCAATATTGGGAAGTGTTTTATCTCTCTCAGGTGATGTGATCTCATGAGGGTATGGTAGTGGTTTAGTGAGACCGACCATTGGATAATCATTATGGTATTATAATAACAGTGGGAAAATGGATATGAATTTATCTATATTCCTCTAGTTATAAAATTCAAAAATGAAAATTCATTAAGTATACAAACTGGATTTGGGATCAGGATGGGAATTGAGGTAATTCAAGCACGGATCATATAAGTGATGCATCAGTGCTTGTGGAAGATCATGATGATAGTTTTTTTTGTTAATGAATCAACCATGGTATTACAATTGAGATTAGATTGAATCTTTATTGGATGTATCGGGATGATATTAGGTTGACTTTAGGAGTAATGGAATCATAATCAAGTGTTTCATGTAATGCATCGGTGGGGGAAAATGAGTGACTTTAGGTGGATTATATTAATAAGGTTTGACTTATACTCTCAAGTGGAATTGGATGTTGTGGGATAAGAACTATGCCAGGTATGTCTTTTTGGACATGACGGGTATGTTTTGGTGGTTATGAAAGTCTTTTTATTGAAAACTAATTATATTCATGCTTATTTTTTGGATGGTGGGTATGCATTAATTTTGGTATAGAACTATGAAATGAGAATCAGAAATGGTGTTCTCAAATTTATGGTGGTGTTGTATATCTAAAACTACACTAATCATGTCATTGGACTTCTAAGAATGTGTTTTGATAAGAATTTCAAATAGTTGAGGGTACCATATCTCAAAGTTGGCTTCTTTTAGCTAAGATCTAAGGTGAGGAGCACCATGGGCCGAATGATTATTTGGATGAAAACCCTTGGGTTTCTCGAGATATATTTGTGTGGGTGACTGGAATATCGGGGTTTTGATAATGGATTTGATATATGGATTGTGTTTTTAAAGTTTAAGCACATTTAATTCAAATTTATTCTCTATAAGCATGTCTAACATTCAGGGATGGAACATAGTCATTTTTCTTAGAATTAATAACAATCTAATGTCATTAGGTTTGGTTGGATGACCAAAAAGGCTTATTTAGGATGAGTAGTGTTATTCTTGTGAGGTTGTAAGAACCTATGTCTATACAGGTCTTAAATTTTACTAAAAATTTGAATTTTCATCTCTTTGGATGGTATAATTTTTAATTTTACTTCAAAATATGATTCCAAAGGTGGGTAACTCTTAAAATTTTATTAATGGACCTAGAAAAAATTCATTGGATATTGGGAAGTCATGAGAGGTCACTAGAGCGGGCCTAGGGTGGTTGGGATACTAGTTTCCAGCATCCTGCAACCACCATCTAGTCATTGTCCATCCACCAAATAGTCAATAGGGTATTTAAAGGGTAAAATTACATTTTTACCTCATCTAATTTTTATAGGGGGGATCCCATATTATCCCTCTTTTTCTATCTTTCTTATATATGAGTTTCTTTCCCATTCTTCTCCTCTTCAATCCAAGGGCGTGTTTTAAGTATATTTTATTATTAATCAATGGTATAATTCAACTTCAATTATTCTCTTTTGTTCTCATCCTCCTTTCATTATATTTTTTCTTCTCTGTAGCTAGGGTTTTTTATATGATTCCATCCTAGAATGGTGTAATCATATGATTCTCATGAGTATATTACTTATCCTAGCTAAAAGAAATCCCAAGATAACGTTTTCATGTCGTCACATACCATTTCAGAGAGATACGTCACTGTAGTGATCTTTCAAATCTTTAAAAAATGATTCAATTTGAGCTTTTTTTTAATGTCATCTTTTATGGAATTGGAATGGAATGATACCATGAGTGTGTAATGGACCTCCTGTGTGTATTTGGTCATGGTTCATGTGCAACGATAGGACCCGGTAAATAATTAGGAAATTATTTTTAATGGGATTAAATTGGAATTCAATTATGATTTTTTTAAATTTATTTTTTGTTTACCTTTGTATTTTGGAACATGTGTAAACCTTTTATATCATTATATTTTATAAAATGTTGGTTATTTTTATTCATGTATCTTTTATAAAGTGACCCTCTTGGGATTTATGCCTTTGTGAAAATTCCTAAGTGGGTCTTTTAAAACGATTCAAGTGTTTTGAAATTTTTATTGAAAATTTATATGAGTTCAACAAACCCATTTTTGGTTTTAAATAGCTTTAAAATGATTTAAACACTTTTCATATACTTAGGTTGCATGCTAAGTGTCTGTCAACTCGCCTGCTTGGCTTTCATAAAGGGATGTGAATGATTTGAAAGCGTATTTAATGATGGTTTCATTATAACAAGGGGTGTGGAAAGTTTTAAATGAAAATTTATAAAATATAGAGGTTTTTCTCTCATTTTAAATGATTAAGACTTTTGGTTCATGAATTTTCCTTAAATGATTTAAAAAAAGGGAATTCTAGTTTTTTGAAAGAGTGCTTGGAATCGATTCATTTATTTTAAAAAGGTTGTGTTATTTTAAATATGAATTTGTGTAAATGGTAGGTTTTTTAAGGGGATTTCAGGTGTGATTTTATAAATAGTTTTTAAATGACATATGAATTTTTTTTTCATAATCTAATTTTAGATTTTTATAGAATTAGGAAAATCGTTACATTATATAGGGAAGACAGTTAGATTAATAATAACACCATGAAAAGGTAATGTAACTAACTCTATCTAACCCATAGGATATCCATCATGACCTCACTCCCACAAAATTTGAATTAATGCATAATCCCATTGAAACCCCTAAACCTACTTTTCATACAATATCACTAGCATGGTTTAAATTAGAGGATCCCTCTAAAATTACATCTTCTTTCTAGTTTGGTGTTAGCTTTTAAGGGGATGAGTATCAGGAAACAAAATACAATAATAACTATCATTCAAATTTTGAGTTACCATTATTTGAAAGGCCTATTTTGTGTATTTATTTAGTTAAATATTAGTATTAATGAATCAAATAGGATGGATATGAATAAATAATGGATGGATAACAATCATCTGAAAAAAGAGTATGAAGATGGAGTGAAAGATTTTATCAAGTTTTCAAAAGATCATCCATATGACCCTTCTCAAATACTTTATTTATGTTTACATTATTTTTATTTAAGACTAATTAGTCTATAGGAGTTAGAAGAACACTTGATCTATCATAGAATAGATCGAAGTTATAAATGTTAGAATAAACACGGAGGAAAAGAGAATGTAGCTAGTGGCTGGGATAACACTGCATTTTATAGATCATCTAATATAATTACAAGTGTGTACAATGAAGAATATTGTATTGAGGATGTGATTATAGATGTGAATGATGATGATGATGATATTGAGTAAATGACAAGGACAGTTGAAGATAAACTATGTGATTTTCCAAAATTGTTTGAGAAGTCGAAGATTTGTGTAAAGACGCCATTATATGCTGGTTACACTAAATATACAACATTATCAACCATACTAAAACTATATAATTTGAAATCAGGAAATGGCTAGAGTGACTCCAGTTTTACAGAATTACTTACTCTCTTGAATGAAATGATTTTAGAAGATAATGAGCTTTCGAACAGAACATACGATGCCAAACGAATGCTACGCTTGATGGGTATGATCTCTGAAAGATTACACATCTGCCTGAATGATTTTATATTATTTATCAAAGACTAAAAACCACTATAGAATTCCCAAAGTGTAGTGCTTCTCGATACAAGAAAGATTAATCTGGTCCTACTAAAGTTGTATGGTACTTTCTAATCATTCCAAGGTTTATGTGCCTATATGGGAGTGAGGAGACTATAGGGAAATTTATGTGGAATGCAAATACAAGAAATAAATATGGGAAACTATGTCACCCGATAGACTCTCCTCTATAGAATAGAATTGATTATGAGTATCCTGAATTTGGAAACAATCCGAGAAACCTTTGTATCACGTTATTTACAGATGGGGTGAATCCTTTTGGTTTTCAAAGTATAACTTACAGTACATGGCTGGTTATGTTTTTAAATTATAACATTCCACCATGGTTATGCATGAAATGAAAATACATCATGTTATCTATGCTTATATTAGAACCAAAACAACTGGGTAATGATATTGATGTTTATTTGACTCTATTGGTCAAAGATTTGAAATTATTATGGGATTCAGGTGTTATGTTGTATGATGCTTATATAAATGAAGATTTCATGTTGAGAGCCATGTTGTATGGGGTGATAAAATACTGTAATTCTTATGGAAATTTTTCAGGATATAGCATTAAAGGGACTCAAGGGTTTCCCATTTTTGAACAAGGCACACAGTCAATTAGGTTGAAATATTCATCAAAAATCGTGCTTTTAGGAAATCATATATTTCTACCCTAATGGATTAAGGACCAGTCTTGGATGACAACATTCGATAAAATTTCAAAATAATGTACAACACAGTCTCCACTAACAGGTGATATACTATTTGAGAAAGTAAAATATATGTACACTCCTTTTGGTAAACTATTTTCAAAAAACCTTACAAAACCCGATTGGAAAAAGAGATAATTTTTTTTGAATTTCCATACTGGAATAGTATGTACGTTATATATTTTCTTTATTTTATGCATGTTGAAAAAAAATGCATGTGATAGTGTTATAGGCACATTACTAAATGCATTAGGAAAAACAAAGGATGGAATTAAGGCTGGGTTGGACATGGTTGACATGGGAATATGAGAAGAATTGGCGCCAGTGAAGGGTGAAAAACAAAATTTTCTTCCTCCAGCTGCTTACACTCTTTCCAGGAAAGAGAGATATTAGTTTTTCAACTTCTTGAATGAAGTAAAGGTTCCATAAGGGTATTCATCAAATATCAAGAACATCATTTAAATGACTGATTTAAAGTTAAAGGGTATGAAATCACATGACTTCCATATTTTGATTCATGATCTAATTTCTATAGCTTTACATTTCATTTTTTCCAATAATGTACATAATACATTAACTGAGCTTTGTTTCTTCTTTAAATCTATATGTATCAAAGTTATAAACCCAATGAAATTTCCAACTATAGAAATAGAAATTACTATTATATTATGTGAATTGGAAATGTTCTTCCCACCAATATTCTTTGATATGATAGTTCATTTGATGTTCCAAGTGAGAGAGATATATATGTGGTCTCATACACTATAGATGGATGTACCTCATTGAACAGTATATAAATATTTTTAAAGGATGTGTCAAAAATAAAAGTTGGCCAGAGGGTTGTATTTAGAAGTAGTATATTGTTGAGGAATTATTTGAATTCTTTACCGAATACCTATTCAGTATAGAAAATATTGGTCTGCTGAAATCTCATCACATTGGGTGGCTTACGGGTGAAGGAATTTCTAGAAGAGATGTTGTCACAATCAATATTATAGATTGAGGGTAGTCCCACCTTTACATTTTTCATAATAGTTTAGAGGTTTCCCAATATGTTAAAACCCACAAAGAAATTATTAGTCATTTAAATCTATCAAAGGATGAAATATGGATATCAAATACACATAATCAACAATTTATAGGATGGTTTTGGGATCTTGTTTTTAAGGAGTGAGATGAAAATCTAGATTCAATTTCAGAATGACTTTGATGGCTAACCAGAGGACCAATTGTGTATGTATTATCTTATAATGGTTACATAATAAATGGTTATACATTCTATAAAAATGAAAATTATGAACACAGTACCATATAAAATAGTTTAGTTACACTGGTGGCTAAAGTGATGCATGTTTCTGGTACTAATGATAGAAATACAATTTACATGAATATATCATAATTTGGCATCATCAAAAAAATATGGGAGTTGGATTATAAAACATTAAAAGTGGTGATTTTTCAACACAAGTAGGTTGATAATAGGAGTGATATTAAAATAGATGAATTTGGATTTGTGAAAGTTGATTTCAATAAGGAATTATACACAGAAGAACCATTTATAATGGAATTATCGGTACAAGTATTTCATGTTCTAGATCCTGCAAATTGAAAGTGGTCAATTATTTTGTTATCGACCAAAACCACTGAAGGGTTGGATTAAAATTCAAATGAGGATAACCCTTTCATAGGTATGTCACAATAATTTCATAGCGGTCCCAATGTAGAAAGTGTTTTGTATGTAAGAGGAGACCACAATGTAGATATTTGGATAGTCTATAGAGGTTTCTAATCCCTTCAGTCTTAAAAAAAGAGATAGTCCAATAATCAGGTTATATTTTTTTTTGTAATATACATCATGTTACCTCATGTTATTATTCATCTCCTACTGAATTTATATAATCTAAATTAAATGTTAAACCACTTCTGTGGATAATGACTTCTTCACATTCTGGTGCTCCCAATACCAAGGAACAATAAGTCTCTAATTCTAATGATGCTCGTAGTGTAGAGTAACAACAACCTTTTGCACATGATGGTGATCCCAATCCTAAGGAACAACAGGTTTCTAAACCTATTACTGCTCCCAGTGTAAAGGTACAATGATCATATATACATGTTGATGTTACCACTCCAGAGGAACATATTGATGATGTTGAATCCGAGTAAATGGTAGGTGAGGAAGGACCGAAAACACCGAAAAAAATAGGAGTGTTGTAGTTTGATGGTGTTTGTAAAAAACATTCAGGCAAAAATCAAAGGCATAAAATATGAGGTTGGATGGAATGTGTGGAGCTAAAATGTTAACCTCAATAATTCCATGTTTAGTATTTACATTGGAATCATCACTCGGTAATGTGTGTCAATTGATGTAGATTCGTGGAACCATTTTGTGGTCAGTCTTAAGAAACTTATGTGGGAAGAGATTACGGTAACATTATGATATCATTTATTTATTTTAATAAAAAATAAAATAATGAAACATTTACTTACTCTTCATCATCCCTTGTAAAGTGAATTTATAGTAGATGACTGACATAAAAAACATGTATTAATACTTTTTGGAAGGATTCACAAAAATATTTCGCAGAATTATAATGAGACATTATCTTAAAGATGTTGAAGGGAAAATAAACTCACATCCACTACTTATCAATGCACACCTAATAACCCAAAAATCATGGGATTCATTTACTAGACGTCATGCAAATGTGTCTTTTTAGGTACATTGTGGCTAGTAATACATTGTTTGATGATACGTGGATTCATCACTTTGATTGAAAATTTTATTTATGAAACAAAAACTAAATGCTGGAAATAAGGAATGGGCAGAAAAACCAACGTACCCCTACCGCAAAGCAAGGATGGGGTAAGCTTCACTTGAAAAAAATTGCTAGATATTTTAAATCTACTGTGATACTTTTATGTGACATGAAACAACATAATTATATTCCTCTATTTATATTCAGATTGATGACTCCAAATCCAAATCCACTTTCATCTCATTCCATGTGCTATGGAAAGATTCATGTGTAAATAAATATGGGATACTAATAGATGAAAACGCACAAAAAAATGTAAAAAACATGTGTAAGTATGACATAATAAAAAAAAAATAAATCACTATTACATAACAATAATTATTTATTTTCCTATATTTTCTATCTAACATAGTCACAATAATCAGAAAAACCTATACCAGATGAACACCTACTATCAGTGGCCTTAAAGCAGCCAGAACAATATGGCCACATCAAAGGTGCAGGTTTTGGGTTGACACTTCGAACGTATTTTGAGGGAAAAAACAAGAGGAGGATTAAAGTAAAGAAATGAAACATATGAAAGAAAGAATAGATACCCTTTAATAATAATTACAATTCCAAATAGAGTTGATAGTAATTTTTATAAGGGAGAAAATAGAATAAACAAACCAATAACAACCATCGTGGCAAGATCCCGCCCCTCCCCCCACCATCTTTGAGGCAAACCATTATCCACAAAAAACTATCTTAACCATGGTAATAAATGTTCTAATACTTTTTTTGTGAAATGTGGATCAGATATACATTGATACCTTTCCTGTACTGATATTCTATAGGGTGATAATGACTGTAATTTATATCTATCAACACTCACCCATCGCCTTGTAGCAAGGGATACGGTGTCAATATCAAAGAAGATAGTCTACACAACAGACCACTTCCAACAGGTTATATGAGAGTGTTGATTAGTGTATCCCATGATCCAAGCACTGAGCTACCTATTCCAATTGATGAGGAAGATATTCATAAGGTCGAACAAGCTTTTGTAACATTCTTCACATGTCTATCACATCTTATTAAAAACATGTCGATAAGAAGGTATTCATTTCCAATTTATTTTTCAAGATAAAACTTTAATAATTAGTGAAAAAAGGTTTGAACTGATAAATGTTATTATAGATGGACAAAGGGAAGGGGTGAAACAAAATACTGGCTCAAAAACATCTAAAGTATTGACCAACTGATTGAAAATATCTACAAAAAGCATTGTTACCTCACTCATTATATATCCGCATTTACTATCATTGAAGGTTCATGTGAATACAAATTTAAAAAATGGTCATACTCACATATTTTATTTTGAAGAAAATATATACAGAGAGGAAGTTCAAGACTTATATTGGTGTTGATAATGTAAGTGAAATCCTAAACTATAATTGGATAGGTGTCTCAGTTGTAAATGTATACATGAGGTATGCTTAAATGATTTTATTTTCCAAAAGTTGATATACTATGTTAATTATGACTAAATACATTTCATATTTTTGGAAGAATTATATATCAAAAACAATTTAATGGATTTCCCCATGAAAAAAATTTGTATTTTTTAGTCCTCACATCACCTCTATATAACAACCAAAAATAGATTCCAAAAAAGTGGATGAAATAGTGGCGCGCCTAGCCAAATCATTTGAAAGAAAACTTACAGATGACATACTCTTCTTAATACCAACGACGCAGGGGTAAAACTCTACAATTTAACCATATCAAATATATTTTTATTTCTTTCATTACTTATTCCTTTTTGTGTTTTTAGGAAATATTGGATGCTCATTGTGGTTAATTTGGATACTCCAAAGATTTATTTCCTAGATTTAATGCATGGATACCCAACAAAACGACCACACATGATGGTGTTTTTTAATTTTTAATACACTGCATACAATTTTTTAGAACTAAACATAAATTTATATAATTTAAATTATCTTTTAATGGGGATTATATTATGATAGTTCGGTGCATCTATATCGTGAAAAAAATGGGATGAGGTCAGGGAATAAGCACGAGGACCATGAAAAGTACTACGAATGAACAAGTATCAGAGTATATATAATAATATTTCACTATCCAAACACATATCAAAAAAAATTAATTATTTATATCAATGTTTCTATGGTTTATAAAACAAATAAATGGAAAAGATTATGGTTATTATGTTTGTAAATTTATGAGAGATATCATATTCCATAAACAAACTAGCATCCCTAAAGATGTATTTTCGAAGATAATTACTATTTAATTTAAAATATTTATTAATCCTTTGTGTATTTTTATTTTGTTAGTACTAATATGACTTTCTAAAAGACTCATATTCACAAGACGATATAGATTTTCTTATAAATTAATGGGCAGCAAACCTGATTGAAGAATGTACACAAATACCATGAATATGTGACTTCCATATAAGTATTGGATTGTTTCATATTTATATTTAATTTACTTATTTTTTGTATTACTCACATAAGAATCATTTTCTTATACAGGTGGATTCCTTTGTTCAAGTTGGGAAATTTTTTTGAAACTGATCATGTTTGTGAGATATTGGACTTTGAGGCTACAAGTGAGATAATGAAAACAAGGAAATTGGTTAAGAATATATAAAGGTGAATTCCTACTACTTATGTAATTAATTAATTTTTTCATCATTTTATCTACTATTTTTTAGATAATTTCCTTATCATTTTTATCTAATACTTATTTAGCCTTTTTTACAGATTGTTTGTGAAGTCATATTTTCCTTTCAACTATCTACAACAAGCCAGAAAAGAGGTAATATGTTCCTTTCAGGTGGAAGAGGAAACCCCGTGTTTCATGAAATGTGAAGTGAATCCTAAGGATTATTTTACCAAGGTATTTCTCAGTAGTTTAATAAAAATTATGACTTCCCAAAATATATTAATGAAAATTTTCATGAACAGTATAGTAATCAGCCACAACTCAATTCGCCACACCTCAATCTAATACACAGTTTGCTCGATATGACTCAAATTGTTTGTTTTTAGTTTACAATATTCTTTTATCCTTTAATATTCATGTCTTATGAACTACCATTCTTTGATCCATGACTCGTAATTATGATCCATGATATGCAAGGTATGAATTTTTAATGTTAATATCACCTTATAACATATTTATGCTCATGTTATCCTTATATTATCATTGATATCTTCCTTGTTTACATTTATTGAGCATCTATGATCACCCTTTATTTTGTTTCATATCCTTAGGTTATGAAGAATGGTTTTAGAAATGATATGTATAAAAAGGTTTATAGTAAAGAATAACTTAATGAGAGACTCTTATGAACTAGTTCTTTATGTTTCCATGTTTCCAAAAGAACTATACCTAAACTATTCTGGCATGGGTTGTTATGTTATATAAGGAATATTAATCTACTAAGATTTGATATATATTTACAAAATGTCTAGGTCAATATAGTTGGTATCAGAGAAAATGACCTACTCAAAACTGATAAAATGCATTCAGATTATTTTGATACTTTATTACAATGATATATAAGTCATTTTTTATGTTTAGTAATCAACCTCACCTTAATAAGATGCACGGTATGACTGGTATCACTCAAAATGCCTCTTTTTTATTTAAAATTGATATTAATTTTAGTAAAAATAACAAGTGGAATTTGTATTGTTTTTATACTTAAGGAAAAAAATCCATAAGTTATTTTTGATGTGTAGGAATCAACTGCACCTCAATCCGATACATAGTGTGGTCGGTATGACTTTAAGTGTGTATTTTAATATTAAATTGACATTAAATTTAGAAAAAATAATAAGTGAAATACTGAAAATAGATCAAACACATTCATATTATTTTTATACTTTATGAAAATGATACCTGAGTCATTTTTGACATATACGAATCAACCACACCTCAATCTGATGTGTGGTGTGACTGGTATGACTAACAGTGTCCGTTATAAATTTTAAATTGACATTTTAGTTCAAAAAGTTTCACTCATTGAAAATAAAGGAAACACGCTCTAATTGTATTTATAATTTAGGATACTGATTTATAATTCATTTGTGATGTGTATGAAGTAGTTTCACATCAAACTGATGCACGATGAGATTGGTATGACTCAAAATGTTTGTTTCTAGTTTGAAATGACGTTTTAGTAAAAACACATAACTGACATACTGAAAACTAAGCAAACGCATCCAGATTATTTTGATAGTTTAGGAAAAATATCTATAAGTAATTTTTGACATTTAGAAATCAACTAAACCTCAATACAATGCACGGTGTGGCTGGTATAACTCAAAGTTTCTCTTTTTATTTAAAATTGACATTAATTTTAGTAAAACAAAAAGTGACATTCTGAAAACTAATCAAATGCATTTGGATTGTTTTGATACTTTATGAAAATGATGCATAAGTCATTTTTTATGTGTAGGAATCAAACACACCTCAATATTATTCACTTTGTGGCTGGTATGAATTTAAGTGTGTATTTTTATATTAAATTTACATTAACTTTAGAAAAAAAGGATAGGTGACATACTAAAAACCAAGAAAATTAATTCATATTGTTTTTATACTTTAGAAAAATGATCCATGAGTCATTTTTGACATGTAAGAATCAACCAAAACTCAATTTGACACACAGTGTGACCGGTATAACTAAAAATATCTATTATCAGTTTAAAATTAACATTTTAGTACAAAATTTGTCATTCACTGAAAACTAATAAAACACACTCTGGTTTTTTTCATAATTTAATGTAGTGATTCATAAGTCATTTTTGATGTTTATGAAATATTTTCACATCAAACAGATGCACGATGAAACTAGTATGACTCAAAATGTGTGTTTCTAGTTTGAAATGACATTTTAGTAAAAAAACACAATTGGAATACTGAAAATCAAGAAAAATAATTAGGATTGTTTTGATACTTTATTACAATGATCTATAAGTCATTTGTGACATTTAGAAATCAACCTCACCTCAATATGATGCACGGTGTGGTCTTAATAACTCAGTGTCTCTTTTTATTTAAAATTGACATTAATTTTAGTAAAAAAACAAGTGAAATATTGAAAATTGAGATAATATATTCGGATTGTTTTGATACTTTATGAAAACAATCCATAAGTCTTTTAAAATGTGTAGGAATCAACTTCACCTCAATCTGATGCATGGTGTGGCCGGTATGACTTTAACTGTGTATTTTTTATATTAAATTGACATTGAAATTATCAAAAAGAATAAGTGACATACTAAAAAACTAAGAAAACATGTTTTTATTGTTTTGAAACTTTAGTAAAATTATAAATGATTCATTTTTTATGTGTAGGAATCAACCACACCTCAATCTGATGCACATTGTGACCGGTATGACTAAAAGTGTTCGTTATCGGTTTAAAAATGACATTTTAGTTCAAAACGTGTCACTCACTAAAAACCAAGAAATCACACTCCAAATGTATTCATAATTTATTAAAGTGATTCATAATTCATTTTTGATGTGTATGAAGTAGTTTCACATCAAACCAACGCATGATGCAACCGGTATAACTCAAAATGCATGTTTCTAGTTTGAAATGATATTTTAGTAAAAAAACACAACTAGCATACTGAAAACCAAACAAACGCATTCGATTAGTTTTTTTATTTTTGAAAAATGATATATAAGTAATTTTTGATGTTTATAAATCAAACTCACCTCAATATAATATATAGTGTTTCTAGTATAACACAAAGTGTCTCTTTTTATTTAACATTGATATTAATTTTAGTAAAAAAACAAGTGACATATTGAAAACTGAGAAAACGCATTCATATTATTTTGATAATTTAGTAAAATGATCCATGGATCATTTTTGATGTGTAAGAATCAACCCCACTTTAATAAAACATATATTGTGATCGATATAACTCCAAATGTGTCTTTTTATTTAAAATTGACATTAATTTAAGTAAAAAGAACAAGTGACATACTGAAAACCAATAAAACACGTTAGTATTGTTTTTATACTTTAGTAAAATGATCCGTGGGTCATTTTTGACGTGTATGAATAAAACTCACCTCAATATGATGCACGGTGTGATCGATATGACTAAAAGTGTCCATTATTAGTTTAAAATTGACATTTTAGCTCAAAAAGTGTCACTCACTAAAAACCAAGAAAACGCATTCTGATTATCTTGATAATTTAGGACAGTGATTCATAAGTCATTTTTGATGTGTATGAAGTAGTCTCACATCAAAAAAATGCATGATGCGACTAGTATGACTCAAAATTCATGTTTCTAGTTTGAAGATACATTTTAGTAAAAAAACAAAACTGACATACTGAAAACCAAAAAGATGAATTCATATTGTTTTGATACTTTAGGACAACAATCCGTTAGTAATTTGTGGTAGGTATGAATAATCCTAGACTCAATAAGATGCATGGTGTGATTAGTATAACTCCAAATGTGTCATTATTTAAATTTTATATTAATTTTAGTAAAAGAACAAGTGACATACTCAAAATTGATCAAACACATTCGAATTGTTTTGATATTTTAAGACAACAATCCATAAATCATTTGTGACGTGTAAGAATCAACCCCGCCTATAACTCCAAATGTGTCTTTTTTATTAAAAAATGACATTTTATTAATGTATTATTTCATATTAATGTTTAATTTATTTCTGTATAGTATTACTCATATAATTTTTGTTTTCTTATATAGGCAGAATCTTTTTATTGAGTTGGGATGATTTATTTGGAAACTAATACCATGGGATGACATTTTTAAAAGGGGGTCATGAATTTAAAAAGATGAAACATTTATTTTTTTAACTATTTTGTGTACAATTGTAAATGTAATTATATAAAACATTGTTTGAAATGTATATAACAGTGTTTTTTATATATACCATGGGTGGATATTTTTTGTATTCATGATGTCAATTAAATGTATATAGAATTTTTTATTAGGTGTGTTGTATATAGTTGCAAGTTTTTTCTAGGTGTTATTTTATATTAACAGCACATTGCATCCATCTAGGCCTTTATCCATGCTAAAATAGCACTGATAAAGGGGGTCTTTATCAATTCTTTTTTAGCATGGATAAAGGACCCCCTTTATCAATGCTATAATTAACAGTGCTTTTTTAGCAGTGTTAAAATGTTTTTTGTGTACTGTTAAATGGAATATTTGTAGTAGTGTCTTAAGGTCATAAACCATGATCCAAAACCCTGGGTAAGCCAATGGTTTTCCATTTTCCACAACCTATATTTCTAAGGATTATATTTAGAAATTAATAAACAATCCTCCCACATTTTCTATAAATACCCACCTCTCCGCCCCATTTAATTCATTCCCAAACCATTAATCATGAAGTTCCCATAATTTTCTATCTCTATATCCTTTCCAAGGAATTTATAAGTTTTAAAGTAACTCTCCTAAATATTTAATAAGCTATCCTTTAGGGTAAGATATTCTCTTCCTCTTCCTTTTTATCCGACTACTTTTTTTATAGTTGGTCATATAATTTAAATGTTATTATTTTTTAATGAACATATGATTATTCCATTAATTTCCAAATATTTTTCTATCAATTAGATACTTCCATTCTATCCCATTAATCTTGTTCCATAAACCATTTTTTATACCTGTTATGATACTAAAATCATTATTTTATTTTCTCATGCCTCCCTTTTATATTATGAATACCCAACCCTATTTTATTTCAATGGTATTAATATATATTTAATTATAATTTTATTTATATTTAATTATAATGTATGAAACCCAAATTTCCTTCTCATGGGTTAAAAATGATGAAAAGTTTAATTATTTAAATAATTATGTACTCAATGATTTTATATGAAACTCATTATTTATCCTCTACATGTTATTGATGAAATGATTTATTATGATATATGATTTATTTGGAACACATGAATTAAAACATATGAATATTTTTCCTTGATATTGATCTAATGAATTGGGTAAATAATTAATCTTTTTAGATTACGTGTTTATGATACCTTGTTTAATAACCTTATTAATATGTTTTACAACACCTTGATGACGAACCATGGTGATATTCTTATAAATTTATAATTTTTATATTATATCCACATTTCTATATTATATATCATATACTTATGATTATGCTATCATGTTATGACTCATGTTTTATCCATTATTATCATTCATGTTCCATTTCTTTTTTTATCCCTTACTGGAATTTATTCTCACCCTTTTCTAGTGATTTATGTCCCTAGGAAATTACTTGCAGTGAGGACAACTATGATGGAATAATAAAGGATACTTTTAATAAGATTAATTAAATTTTGTTTTTATGTTTTCATTATGTACTTAATGTATTATGTATCTAATTTCCAAGACATTAAACCAAAAAAGATCCTTAGAAGTTATTAATGTAATATTTTTTAAGGAATTATGTTAAAAATCATGAATTAAAAAGGTGGTTCTCTATAAAGACCATGATAATCTATCCATCATAAAAATTGAAAAAGACTCAATAATCATGGATTTATAGAGGATGAATCTTGAAGTCATAATGTGATGAGATAAATCCTATCCTGACCAACTGAATTTTCAACATTACATTCATGTGAACATAAAATAATTATATAAATATGATGTAGATATGAAAAAAGGGGTAGAGAATATTCCATATTTTAACTTTGATAAAGATGGAGTTATAAGGTTTAGAACCCAGATGTCTATCTCATAAAAATAATAACTAAAAAAAGGAACTTTTGGATGATGCACATAACTCATCCTTCTCTATTAATTCAGGAAGTATAAAGATTTATAGGGATATAAAACAAAATTCTAGTGGGATATCATGAAGAGAGAAATTAAAGAATGTGTATCTTGATGCATGGTATACCATTAAGTTAAGGGTGGATGAAAAAATTATAAGGGTATGTTGCAACTATTACCCATATCGGTATGGAAATGAGGAAAACATCACCATAGATTTAATCATATGACTTCCCCAGACATTGAATGGATATAGTTCCATTTGGGTTGTAGTCTACCAACTTAAAAAGACAACACATTTTATTTCCATTAAATAATATTTCTCTCTTGACCAACTCACCAAGATATACATCAGGGATTTGGTAAGGTTGTATGGAGTACCACTCTCCATTAAATTAGATTAGGATTCAATATTTACCTTGAGGTTCTGGAGAAGTCTTTAGAAATCATTAGAGATAGAGTCGAGTTTCGACACTATTTATCATCCTTAGATAGATGTTCAGTTTGAGAGTACCATTCAAAATTTAGAGGATATACCAAGATATTGTTCTATGGATTTCCAATGATGTATGGATCAAAACCTCCCCCTAATAGAGTTCTCATATAAAAATAGTTTCCATTCTAGAATTTAAATAGAACTATATGAGGATCTATATGGGAAGAGATGTAGGGATCCAATATACTGGGATGAAGTTAGAGTGAGGAATATGATAGGTCATAAAATTTTCCAAGAAATGATGAAAAAGGTTCAAAGCATTCAACGAAATATGAAAGAAGCACAAATTTAGTATAAGGGTTATGTAGATAATAATAAATAGGATATAGAGTTTGGATTTGGTGACATGGAGTTCTTATAGATATCTCCATAGAATTGTGTTGTGAGATTTGGGAATAAGGGGAAGATTAATACTAGGTACATCGTTCCTTTTGAGATCCTTAATCATGTTGGGTGGTATCTTATCACTTATCACTCCCTTCATACCTCTCCCTAGTGCATTATGTGTTCTATGTATCACTTTTGAGGAAGTAAATATCTAATCCATCACATGTACTGAACTCAGAAGCCATGCGATTGAAATTTGATCTTTTATATGAGGAATAATTGGTGGAAATTATGGATCAAAGAGATAAGATATTGCAGAACAAGACCACTCATCTGTTAAAAGTTTTATGGAGGGATCATAAGTTTGAGGAATCTAAATGGGAACCTAAGTATGTAATGAGACAAAATTAACCTAACTTTTTTTCATCCGAGTAATAAAATTTTGAGGATGAAATTATTTTTAAGGTGGGTAGAATGTAATGACCTGTGATTTTTAGTAAATACTTTTCCATAATTAAATACCGTGTGACTATCTTATCTTACATGAAATAGTGAAATAAAACAAAAATTATGTTACCTTAATAAAATTATTAATCATTATCATTGTATTATAACCGTTAAATTGGTAAGTATCAATATAAGTAACCACTTTATAAAAAAACTATATAAAATGGTATAATAAAACAAATGTCATTTATGCTTAGAAGATTCATATTTCTTTAAAAAAAATTATGTATTGTGTGTACTTATATTAAAATTGATTTTTATCACTTTTATAATTGAATTAGATAAAATGATTTGAATTTTTATAATTAGAATTTTCAAATTAGGTAATGGGTTTAATTTCATTTTTATCCATAAAATTAATTTATAAATGTAAATATTAGTTACTGTGATAAAATATTTATTTTTCAAAGAATGATATTTTTATAAATATTGTTTTTTTGAAAATTGAAAGGACCTATTTTAAATTAATACTCTAATATAACGTTTATTCACATATAAAAATTAATTATAACTCATTTAATTTGTAATCAATGATTAATAACACTTAATGATTAAAATAACTTTTTTACAAAACATTTTTTCAACACATTATATGTTTTAATTTAAAAATTAATTTTCTCATATTTATAAATTGAATTAGATTAAATGGATTCCAAATTCATGTTCAAAATTTCAAAAAATTTGTAATAACATCTTATATTTTTAGTGATAAAACAATTACCATGATTAAATTTTAATCAAGATTAATAAGTGTTAAATTGGGTAATCTAATATAGCTCAAATTTTACAAAATCTGTCTGAAACTTAAACCTTATATAATAAATTTTTTAGTTTGTAAAGTCATACCTATATTTCTCTCCAATATTTTCCCACCAAATTATCATTCAATTTCATTCTTACACATTACCTAACACTTTTTTCCAAATATTTTCCCTTATTTTTTACCTGTAAAAGGTGTTCACTTACACCATTTTCCAGACACACCCCTAGTTAAATGTACCCATGAAAATATTCCCAATTTACTTCCTATAGGTATACTCTACACATTTAGAATACTCTATCCAAAATAAAGTGCCACAATTCCATTATTTCAAAATAATACTTCAAGAGAAGATCAAAATTGTCAATGTAAGTATTACTTACCCTTTAACTTATTTTCTTTATCCTTATCATCCAACCTCCTCCAAACCCATTATAACCATATATATATAATTAAATAAACATAAATAATATACTGAAATTTTATTATATTTATGGTATAACTATTATTTATTTACCTCTCATTCAATCAAAAAAATAAAAAATGTTTCTCATGTGTGTGTGTGGACTACCACCTCCACGAATGACACATTTCATTTTTCATCACCACTTTTCAAGGATGGTTCTATAAATAGTTTTAGTGAATATATATTTTATTTATGTCATTATTTTTATTTTGTATATATAAATTACTCATTATATAAGTAATATTAGCAATAAGTGATCATTGTAAAACTAACCACCAAAAACAAACATACCAAGAGGAAAAGTGATTTATTTATAAGTGACAAATTATTTTTCATTTAACCTCTTATTATAACTCTTAATAATTATTTTTCATCTCTTTAATAATATATAAATAATTTCATTATACTTTTGGGATAATGATATTATAACAAAATAATCTCTTCCATGGTCATACTCACACATAGATTATAGCATATTCTTACTGGGTTGGTTTAACCACTTACATGAAAAATGATATAAATTTATATTAAGTATGGAATTAGTAACTTAATATTTTATATTAAAATTTAAATAATGTTTTTTTATTCTTAGGATAAATATTTAACTCATTAATTAAGTTACCACCATTCATTTGTTAAAAATCACCAAAATATTCTCACCATCAATTTCATCTATGATAATGTAACTAAAAATATTATAGAATTAAATGATAAGTTTATAATATATCCTGAAACATAAATTAAATTGCCTTGTATGATCTTGGAATGATGAAATTTTGGAGAATAATGAATAACAACACTGTTATTATGAAACTAGTTCAAAATAATCATGATTACTCACACTCGATATTGAAAATAGATAATAAATAACTAATATACATATAGGTAATAATTTTAAATTAAGTTTATAAAAAGTTATATACATGAATAAGGTTCTAAAATAGGTTATTAAGAAGGTTATGTTTGTCATACAGTAGGTTAGAGTATGATCAACTAAGCGAGAATTAAATGTAAGGGTTTCTTTTTCTCATTTTTAACTCCATGATACATATTTGATATTATGCACGATCATTTATTTTATATGCTATATTCACTTACCTATTTCTTTTACATATAAAAATATCATCTATTTAATTATGTTTTTATTTCCATTTAATTATCTTTCTCTCAAGTTCATTTATTCTTACATTACCAATACTATAAGGGTTCATTGACTCAAGGAATGTAAGGTTTAGAGTATTATATATTAGCTACATAAACATCTTATTTTACAATACTTAAAAACATTTCCCCATAATCTTTCTTCTATAGAAAATTTTTCTAGGAATATCACATGACATAATCATATTCATAACCTATGTAATTGAAACATGAGAAAAGGGTGAACTCAGATGCTCAGTAAAGGAAAACGTATCAGAATGTAACAAATCATAAACATGAAGGGGAATATGGGGAAGGGATAAATATCTTAATAAAATATCATGAGTCTATATATGATAATCATAAAACATGATATAGAAACATAAGATCATAAAAGTTATGAAATGGCTCAAAATACATCTCAATAATCATAAAATGTGTGAGCACGTCATAAGAGTGTGGAATACTTTGAAAATAAGGCGTAACATGAAAACATGGAATATCAGGAAAATGAAATAAATCTTGGAAATGTTTTATAACTTGATAAAAATATTGGGAATGTGAAATAATAATAATCATAGGAAAACCTTTTTTCATGAACTTATTTGTCTATGCCTATGTAAAGAAACTCATTATGTTCATGCCAAAAAATGTGAGCAAACTCATTATGACCATGCCTGTATTAAAAAACTCATTATGTCCATGCCTTATTATTGCATGAGATATAAACTTAAACTAATTAATTAGAGGGTAATATACAACCATGTTCTTCATCAACCTTACATATGTGTGTCACCTAAAATAAATCATCGTTATATCTTAAAAACCCATGGAAAAAGAATGGGTTTCTTAAACTTTTCAAAAATTTCACATAACATGAAATTAAGAAATCATGGGATATCAATAATTTCATTTTCCAAAATGAAAACAATATACTGGGTGGTTAACAAATCACTTCATGAGAGATAAAACGTAGAGGAAAAATATATGTAAAAATATAAAATATTTAAAAAAACTTTTAAACATTGTTATAAAAAATAAAGTGAAATTTACTTTCAAAAATACTCTAGATAAGGTAAATAGAAGTCCTTTAAAAAAATTATTATAAAGAGTTCCAAATAAAATATCCTTCAAAAGAAAAAAAATAAAACTAATAAATCTAAAGTGATAAATAATTAAAAGTAATGCCTTTATTAATCTTTTATGTCATTTTAAAGAAAAAAATCACTTCAAAGAAATTTTGAAAGACTTTTATTTCATAAAAGAGGTAAATAGAAATATGAGAAATATAAAAGACAAAAAATATTTTTATTTCATTAAAGAAAACACTTTGGATAAGAAAAACTAGGGTATGGAAGAAAAATATTCATTGGTAATAATAAGTATTATTCTTAACAACATTATAATATTATTTTGAAAAACATTTTATCAAAGAAGTGGTTATTGATTATGAGAATAAATTTTACTAGAGAACAAGAAAAAATAGAAAATAAAATAATAAAATGGAAAAATCAAATAAATCTTGAAAATTATATTCATCTAAGAAATACTATGACCCAATGAATCATAAATTGAGTCGATAAACCCTTACGATACTGGTAACGTAAGAATAAAATGATATTGAGAGGAAGATCATGAAGTGGATATTAAAATCTCATAAAATGGAGGATGTTTTCATATGTGAAAGTAATAGGGTATTAAATACACCATATAAAATAAATTATGGTGAACAATATCAAACATCTCCCATGGAGTTGAAAATGATACAAATAAACTCTTACCTTGAATTCTCTCTTAGTTGATCGTACTCTGACCTCCTATATGAAAAACATAAAAATATTAATCACCTATTTAAAAATCATATTCAATTATATAACTTTATATAAAGTTAATTTATAATTATTCTCTACATATATATTATTTTATTATCTATTTTCAATATTGAGCATGAGTAATCTTGATTGTTTTGAACTAGTTTCATTATATCAGTGTTGTTATTCATTATTCTCCAAAAGTTCATTATCCCTATATCATAAAAGTTAATAAAATTTATGTTTTGGGTTAGTTTATAAACTTCTTTTGGCACCCTCTATTTTAAGTAAGAAACCCTTCATTTATGCTTTTTAAGTATGTAAAGTGTTAGGGTGAAGTTTGGGAGGTTTTGTAAGCCTTTTGTAGTGTTTTTGGGGCTAATCTAAGGGTGCACAGTTGGTGTATGGTTTGTGAAAACCATGAAACGCTTGCAAGAAACCATGCACAATGAGACAGGGGCTAAGGAGAAAGTGCACGGTTTTTCCAAAATGTGCATCTTCCTAGGAGAAACCATGAAACTTGAGATAGTGGGGTTTTTTATGGCTGACACATAGTTTTTATAACCATATGATCCAACCATGCAAGGTCCCCCTTGAGATAGAATATGGTGCATAGTTAGTGCATAGTTTGTCTAACAGTGTGACTAACCATGCATGGTTTAAAAATAAGATCCAAAAAAAGTATATCTAAGTTATGATTAATAAATAACCCATATTTTTCTCCCAAAATGGCCCCAAATAAATATTTTCTACTACCATAGGAATTTAAGGCTTCTCCCATCAATCTTGAGTCTTCTATTGATGAGTTGAATTTGTATTCTCATGGTAAGTATTCGTTCTTGGTAGTTTGTCTTGGTATTCCTTAGATCTACTTTTCCCTCTCTCTTAGTTTCTTAGATATACTTTCGTTTCAGATAGATATATGGTATTTGATGACAAATATGATTATATTTGTCTTTTTTGATGTTAGGGGAAGATATC
Organism: Viscum album; assembly: GCA_963277665.1. Lineage (NCBI taxonomy): Eukaryota > Viridiplantae > Streptophyta > Magnoliopsida > Santalales > Viscaceae > Viscum > Viscum album. The sequence continues at coordinate 241,851,269 of OY728162.1, forward strand.
TAATGTGGGGTTTTGGAGTTTCGGCCCAGTTTTGTGGATGTTTTTTATTTATTTTATCGTTTTCACTAAATATATGAGGTGGGTGGCTTCACTATTGGATAGTTTATTTATAACTATAAATATTGAATTCAAATTGGTTATTTTACTTGAATTTTTTTGTGAAATTGGTGTGAAAATCAGGGTAGAAGAACTCTTTAATGATGGTTTTTTGTATTTTTGTGATTGTGTAATTATTATGCAAAATGATTTGTGGTTTGATTTTAAAATAATGATTTTAAAATCAGTTTTTTAGTTTTAAAAAGTTTTTATGAAATGGTTTTCAATAAGAATTTTTTTTTATCGAAATGGTTTCGGCACACTTCGATTTGGAATAGGTTTGGCATGGTTATTTGGCATGTGTTCATATGCATTGGGATAGATAAGGGTGTGAAGTACCCCCATAAAAAGTTTGGGAAGGATAAGGGCATGAAGTACCCCCTTCAAAATGGTTTACTAAGTGATGGCTTAGTGAAAGGATGACTCACTGCTCATGAGTATAGGGAGGTCCAGGTTGCATGTATGGTTAGATGTGTGTATATGTGGAATGGAATGGATTATTCCAAAAATAAATTTATGAAATAGTTTTAGAGAATTGTTTGGTTTCTTTCCTTGGAACTTGTTGTTTTAAGAAAACCATTTTACTATGGCACTTGTTTATACTATCATATAAACTACTTTAGAATTTGTTTTATATAAACTATTTTATATAAATTTTCTAACATGTTCTATCATAGCGGCATGAGTAGGGAATTTATTTGGGCAGAACCTTATGAGTCTCATTACTCACCCTCACTTTGTCACTTTGGTGCTTTTGTAGATATTGTCTATCAGGACACAAGAAAAGGTAAAGTATCACAATTCTCTGGTGGTGCTTAGTGATACTTGGATTGTTTGTGGAGTTAGATAATGGATCATGTTGGAGCTTTAGAGTTATGTGTTTTTCATTGAGTTTTTGTTTGTTTTGTAGTCTTCCACCATGTATTTGGTTGTTTTGTAGTCTTCCATTGTGGTACTCTTTGTAGTTGGTTTTGATATAAATGGAATGTTTGAGTTGTATTTCATTGTTATTTTGCATCATATATTGGTTTCTTTAGTAATAGAATGTTTGGTTAGTTATTTATTTTCAAATGGTAAATCATCCCCCACTAGTTAATAAATCCCTTAGAATTTATTGTTAGCCTTTGGTGTCTTGGGGATGTCACTTAAGGACAAGTAACGTACTTACTTCTTCTCAAACCAATGAGGATAGGTGGGATGTTACAAGTGGTATCAATCTTGGTCCTTCCAAAAATCTTTGTGAAATAAGTGGTCATCAGTTCTGTTGGTCTCAGAGATGAAATTCATTCTGGTCTATTTCTTATGTTGGGTTTATATAAAGGATTAGGATTGTCGGGACTTGAAATGTAGAGCATAAAAATATGTATCTGGACTTTTTATGTTGAACCTCAAGTTACTAGGGATTTAGGTGCATAAATTTTTTGGAGACACATATAACTTTAGAATCTCATTTTTATGGGTTTAGCTAATGAGATGATCATGACATGAATTATAGAAATTAATTCCCACTAGGAGTGCATATTTCAATTTGAGTGATGATTTGGTGCAATGTGTTGATTTTTGAAAAATGTTTAAATTGTTTTCAAATGTGATATTTTTAAAAGATCATGTTTGTGGTATTTTGAAAATAGTTTGATTTTTAAAATCAGGTTGTGATTTTTCAAAAAAATGGATGAACGTGGAAAAGGTTGGTTTTGTAAAGCATTATTGTGATAATTGTGATATGGTATAATTTTTAATGTTAAGCCTTTAGTTCATAGGGAGTGAGACTTATGTCGTTTGTTGTGTTTATAGAAAATGGAACCTAGTAGGAGTTTTAGAAACCAATATGAGGAAGCTGCTGAAAATGTGCTTGCACCTGAGCCATAGGTGAACCAATAGATAGTTTGGAGTATCATCCAAGAATTTTATTGTAATGTCTCGGACCTCTCCGGCCCATTCCTTTGTCAAAAAGAGGGTCAAGAAGTGTTTTGGAGGGTAAAATGGATTTTTCCCACACTTTCCAGAATTTTGAAACTACACGCCGTGTAGTTTGAGTAAACGCCGTGTACCCCCTTTCCAGGTATACCCCATGTTGCAAGTCGTGTCCTTGCTGTGTGGAATAATGGGTGCATGCCGTGTGACCAGTTCTACACGTCGTGTAGTCCTTCCCCGCGTATGCGTTACCAGTCAACGGTCGTGTACCGTGTTGGAGTTGTGTCCTTGCCGTGTGCAATAAAGGATTAAATGCCATGTGTATAAACTACATGTTGTGTAGTCCCTCCCCACGTATGTGTTACCCTCAAACTGTGTGTTGACCAGTCAACAGTCGCGGAGCCGTGTTGGAAGCCGCGTGGAGACCGTGTGAAAGAACCGAGTACACGTCGTGTACCATAAAGTACACGCCGTGTAATTTTTATTTTCACGCCTATAAAATGAGGGGTCCCCTCCTCCTTTTAAACACACCCCTCTCCTCGCCTCCCCTCTGAACAGAGCTCTCCCAAGAGACTCAAAAGCTCTTTCTTCCATAACTTCTTCGTCCGAGCTCCGATTTACGATCCGTCAGTGGCCACGGGATCGTAACAACGATGCAGAACTTCCAAGCTTGGATCCGTTGTCTTTCCTTTGGACTTTCCTTTCTGACTTCCACCCGATGAGGTTTTTCCTAGACCCAACAGAAGTGACGGACTCCGACGGACGTCTTCTAAGGTTGATCTGGGGGAGCGTTGCAATCGGAACCTATTGAGGTAGGGATCTTACCTTTGTCTCTTTAATTTGTGCATCATGTGGGGTGGGTGTTCTATTGTTTACGTGAAACACTTTTGAACCGGTTTAATAAAGATAATAACTGGCTTATATAACGGGAATAGGAAGTTGTGATTGTTGTTACTTTATATCCTGTGATATTATGTTGTGAATTGAATGAGATTCTACCTACTGAAAATCACGGTCATTGGGGGCCTTTTCTTACGCAATTAAATGTTTCCCTCTCCTTCTAGATTTTCTTATGGGTGGAAACCTTGTGGAATGTGGAAATTGGTTAATCACGTAAAGTTGGTTGTTTAAAATCCGGAACCCTTGTGTGATCACCCCGGTTAAACAAAATGGAATAATGAACATGTGGGTGTTGTCTTGGTTACGAGGCATGTGTTGGGGGTGTTTTGTGGGTTGTTGTGGATCGGGTGAATAGCAGGGATGCAGTTGACTTGGTTGTGGGTTGGTGTGAATGTTATGATGGTGATCGGCAGTGGGGCTGCAATAAATGGTATTAAAAGTTGATGATGTATGGTACGGTTGTGGTTATGGTGGTTGGCAGCGGGGCTGCAGGGCTGGGATTAAATGTGAACGGGCTATGGGTTGTGAATATTAAATAAAAGTGTAAGAGTTAATGAATGGTGGGGCATGGTAATGAAACGGAAATAATAATCAATGGGGTTGGTTGGTTGATAAGAGGGACTTTGTTGTGCTGCTTAAGTTTTTCCTAACTTGTTTTGTGGATGGCAGGGATATGTTTTATGAACGATTGGTATGGTTATTTGTGGATAGTTTCCCAGTAGTTAAGGAACTAAATAAATATTTCTACTGAAATGTGAAAACCTAAAGATGCCCCTTCTGAGCTGGCAATGGTGAAAGAGAGATAATGACCCCCGATTCCCACCTCCAGTAGGCCCCGGGTTGGCGACTAGCACCAAGGGTATGAGTTTTCGCAAATATGGGAGGCATTACCCTTTTTATTTTTAAAGATTGAGAAATAGGACAAGTCAACCACCAAAAAGGGAAAAAACAAGTGTATAGAAATAAACCCAAACCAAACCCACATGCATGTTTAAACAAATTTTTATAACAAGGTACAAGTACAAGAAAGCTCAAAGTACAATACCAAAAAGGAAACAAGTACAAAAAACTGCAGCAACTCCAACTATCCGACTAGTAGGGTCCCGCACGGCCCTGGTAGTCCTCCTGGAAACCTGAAAGTAAACGTAGGGTGAGCATACAAGTATACTCAGTAGGGAAACCTAAAGCTCTCATACACAAGTGGGGAGATATCCTAATGTCCCGTGAGAACAACAGAAGAAACCTAGCAAGGAATTCTATCCACCCAACCTCACCAGCCACACTCACCAAAAACACAATCACAACAGGTATTAGTAGTATATAAGAACAAGAGTATTGGGTACCCCACACCATTTCCCTTTAGTTAGCTTCTCTTCCTAACGGTGAACGTCCTGACGCTGCCACACTCTCCACACCTGCACACACCTAGGCCTCACAACCACGTATCCCACCCGCACACACCTGGGCCTCACAACCACGTATCCTGCCCGCACACACCTGGGCCTCACAACCATGTATCCAGACCGCACACACCTAGGCCTCACAACCACATATCCCGCCTGCACACACCTGGGCATCATCCCGAAGATTATTGGGAAACAGTAGAACCTACCCGAAGAGTCTTGGGCTAAAGCCACCTCAATCGAAACCTACCCGAAGAGTCTTAGGTGTAAGGTCGCCTCAAGCCATCACAGCCTAGGGGAGAAGGAGTAGGAAGGAGCTAGTAACTAAGGTAAAAACACCCACTCCCATGAAATGGGAGTGTTCGGAACTAAGTGCTCAACATGGGTGGGGTGCGATAAAACACAAAAGATACAGATATAAATATATATACCAACCACACAGCCCAACCTATGGATTCTAAAAAGAGAAACTAAGCACGTGCCTCGGCACTACTACTACAAAGCATGCATACAACAAACAAACCCAACCCCCTTTAGGTTTTCACATTTCATAAGAAATAGTTATTTAGTTACTTAACTACTGGGCAACTATCCACAACTAACCACACCAATCGTTCGTAAAACATATCTCTGCCATCCACAAATCAAGTTAGTAAAACACAAGAAACACATCCAAGCCCTTCTTATTAACCAAATAGCCCCATTGATTATTATTTACATTCCATTACCATTCCCCACCATTCATTAACTCTTCCACTTTTATTTATTAACCACAACCCAAAGTCTGTTCATATTCAACCCATCCCCGCAGCCCCGCTGCCAACCACCATAACCACAACCGTACCGAAACCTATACATCATTATCCCTTTAATACCATTTATTGTCGCCCTGCTTCCCATCACCATCATAACATTCACACCAACCCACAACCAAGTCAAATGCAGCCCTTTTGTTCACCCGATCCACAACAACCCACAAAACACCCCCAACACATGCCTCGTAACCAAGTCAACACCCACATGTTCATTATTCCATTTTGTTTAAACGGGGTGATCACACAAGGGTTCCAGATTTTAAATGGCCAACTTTACGTGATTAACCAATTTCCACATTCCATAAGGTTTCCACCCATAAGAAAATCCAGAAGGAGAGGGAAACATTTAATTGCGTAAGCAAAGGCCCCCAACAACCATGATTTTCCGTAGGTAGAAGCTCATTCAATTCACAACATAATATCACAGGATATAAAGTAACAACAATCAAAACTTCCCATTCCCATTATATAAGCTAGTTATTATCTTTATTAAACCAGTTCAAAAGTGTTTCATGTAAAAAATAGAACACCCACTCCGCATGATGCACAAATTAAAGAGATGAAGGTAAGATCCCTACCTCAACAGGTTCCGATCGCAATGCTCCCCCGGATCAACCTTAGAAGACGTCCTTCGGTGTCCATCACTTCTGTCGGGTCCAGGAAAAACCTCCTTGGGTGGAAGTCGGAAAGGAAAGGCCGAAAGAAAGACAACGGATCCAAGCTCGGAAGTTCCTCCTTGTCGTTACGATCCCGTGGGTATACCCCGTGTTGCAAGCCATGTCCTTGTTGTGTGGAATAATGGGTGCACGCCGTGTGACCGGTTCTATATGCCGTGTATTCCTTCCCCTCGTACGCGTTACCAGTCAACGGTCGTGTACCGTGTTGGAGCCATGTCCTTGTCATGTGCAATAAAGTAGTACATTCCATTAGTCTAAACTACATGCCGTGTAGTCCCTCCCCGCGTATGCGTTACCCTCAAATCGTGTGTTGACTAGTCAACGGCCGCGGAGCCGTGTTGGAAGCCGCGTGGAGACCATGTGAAAGAACCGAGTACATGCCATGTACCATAAAGTACACGCCGTGTACTTTTTCTTTTCACACCTATAAAAGGAGGGGTCCCCTCCTCCTTTTCAACACACCCCTCTCCTCCCCTCCCCTCTGAGCAGAGCTCTCCCAAGAGACTCGAAAGCTCTTTCTTCCATTACTTCTTCGTCCGAGCTCCGATTTACGATTCATCAGCAGCCACGGGATCGTAACGACAAGGTGAAACTTCCGAGCTTGGATCCGTTGTCTTTCCTTCAGCCTTTCCTTTACAACTTCCACCCGAGGAGGTTTTTCCTAGACCCGACAGAAGTGACGGACGCCGACGGACGTCTTCTAAGGTTTATCCGGGGGAGCGTTGCGATCGGAACCTGTTGAGGTAGGGATCTTACCTTCGTCTCTTTAATTTGTGCATCATGTGGGGTGGGTGTTCTATTGTTTACGTGAAACACTTTTGAACCGGTTTAATAAAGATAATAACTGGCTTATATAACGGGAATGGGAAGTTGTGATTGCTGTTACTTTATATCCTGTGATATTATGTTGTGAATTGAATGAGCTTCTACCTACTGAAAATCACGGTCGTTGGGGGCCTTTTATTATGAAATTAAATATTTCCCTCTCCTTCTGGATTTTCTTATGGGTGGAAACCTTGTGGAATGTGGAAATTGGTTAATCGCGTAAAGTTGGCTATTTAAAATCTGGAACCCTTTTGTGATCACCCCGGTTAAACAAAATGGAATAATGAACATGTGGGTGTTGTCTTGGTTACGAGGCATGTTTGTTGGCTGCCTTGCACTTGGATGCCAGGGTAAAAAGTGTTAGAGGCTGTTTGTTTCAGATAACGGTGCAGTACTCTTTGTTGCAGCAGGTGGAAGAGTCTCAGTGGGGGGACTCCGAGGCGGAAGTGATGCGGGATCGTGTCGATCAGGGGAACGCTCCAGAGGGATGGTCAGAGGACAGACAACATCGGATGCTTTTCCAGGGAAGGTTGTTTGTTTCTGAGGCAATGTGTGAGGGAATTCTCCGTGAGTTTCATAGCTCATCCTTGGCGGTACATCCAGGAGTTTCAAAAATGTACCGAGGCCTGAGGGAACAGTTTTGGTGGCCCAGAGTGAAACGGTCATAGGCAGAGTTTGTGGATAAATGCCTAGTGTGTCAACAAGTGAAGGTTGAACACCGTGTTCCCAGTGGTTTGTTGCATCCTTTAGATGTCCCTGAGTGGAAGTGGGATGACATCTCAATGGACTTCGTCACAGGACTACCCAGAGCACGGGGTGGTTATGATGCTATCTGGGTAGTGGTGGATCGGCTGACGAAATCATCCCACTTCTTAGCAATTAAGGAGTCAGGCCTGGTGAGTACCTTAGCACAGAGGTATGTAGACGAGGTGGTACGTTTTCATGGAGTTCCAAATACTATCATCTCAGATCGGGATACTCGGTTTACCTCACAAGTCTGGAGGGGGTTACCGCATGCTTTTAGCACCCAGCTACTCCTTAGCACTGCTTTACACCCCCAGACCAATGGGTAGATGGAGCGGACTATCCAGACGTTGGAGTACATGCTGCGAGCATGCGTTCTAGATTTCGGAGGATCATGGGTACGACACTTGACTTTAGTAGAGTTTTCCTACAACAATAGCTTCCACTATACTATTGTCATGGCACCATTTGAGTCTTTGTATGGAAGACCATGAAATTCACCCATTTTCTGGGAAGAGGTTGGTGAGACAGGTTCTCTTGGGCCATAGGTAGTGCAGAGCACCACAGAGAAAGTCCAGCTTGTACATGAGAGGATGAAAGTGGCTCAGGACCAACAGAAGTCTTATGCTGATCGTCGGAGGAGGCCCTTGGAGTTCGAGGTGGGAGATCATGTGTTCTTGAAGGTTTCTTCTTGACAGGGGCAGTGGAGGTTTGGGAAAGGGAGCAAGCTCTCACCTAGGTTCATCAGACCTTTTCAGGTGTTGAGTCGAGTCGGCGAGGTGGCATATCAGCTGGCCCTGCCACCTTAGTTGGAGAAGGTTCATGACGTCTTCCACATCTCCCAGCTTCATCGGTACTTACATGACGAATCCCACGTTATCGACTGGGGAGAGTTAGATATGAGAGACGATGCGACCTTTAAGGAACGACTATTCAGGATAGAGGATCGTAAAGAGAAGGTGCTCCGTGGATGAACCATTCCATTGGTTCGTGTGTTGTGGAGGCATGGTGGCCTCGAGGAGAGCACTTGGGAGCGGGAGACCCAAATGCACGCTCAGTACCCGGAGTTGTTTTGACTTGTGTTTTCCCTTGTTCTTCTTAGCTTTGTGTTGATGATGTACTATGTACCCTTGTTATATGGAATGATTGGCTTGTCAGTTGAGAGACCTTTTGTTTCCTTGTTCCCTGGTAATTTGTAACATGTCCGGATGTGTGGAAAAGGGGAAAAACTGACCCTTAATCGAGACGCATTAATGTGGATGTGATCGAACCCGTGTGGGCGAGTCAGTGCTGCCTAAAGCGGATAATATCTCGACATAGGAGAAGGAATTTTCCCAAAACCATGTGTTCAGGCAGTGTGTTGGTTGTGTGGTGTTGGGGGTAGTTTGAGTTAAAAAAATCCTAATGTATGAAAGTGGGAAGACCCAATTCTTAATCGAGACGCATTAATGAGGATGTGATTAAACCCGTGCAGGCGAGTCAGTGCTGCCTAAAGCAGATAATATATCGACATCAGAGAAGGAATTCCTAACACATATGATTAGGGTTGTTGGTTGGGTTCCTGTTATAACGAGAACCCTAAGAGGTATCTTGTCGGGTTCCTCTGGGTTGGTTTTTGAATTATCGGGGACGAGAATATTTTAAGAGGTATCTTATGTAATGGCCCGGACCTCTCCGGCCCATTCATTTGTCAAAAAGAGGGTCAAGAAGTATTCTGGAGGGTAAAATGGACTTTTCCCACACTTTCCAGAATTTTGAAACTACACGCCATGTAGTTTGAGTACACGCCGTGTACCCCCTTTCCGGGTATACCCTGTGTTGCAAGCCGTGAACTTGCTGTGTGGAATAATGGGTGCACGCCGTGTGACCAGTTCTACACGCCGTGTAGTCCTTCCCCACGTACGCGTTACCAGTCAATGGCCGTGTACCATATTGGAGTCATGTCCTTGCCATGTTCAATAAAGGAGTACATGCCATGTGTCTAAACTACACGTCATGTAGTCCCTCCCCGTGTATGTGTTACCCTCAAACCGTGTGTTGACCAGTCAACGGCCGTGGAGCCATGTTGGAAGTCGCGTGGAGACCATGTGAAAGAACCGAGTACACGCTGTGTGCCATAAAGTACACGTCGTGTGCCATAAAGTACACGCTGTGTACTTTTTCTTTTTATGCCTATAAAAGGAGGGGTCCCCTCCTCCTTTTCAACACACCCCTCTCCTCCCCTCCCCTCTGAGCAGAGCTCTCCCAAGAGACTCGAAAGCTCTTTCTTCCATAACTTCTTCGTCTGAGCTCCGATTTACGATCCGTCAGTGGCCATGGGATCGTAACGACGAGGTGGAACTTCCAAGCTTGGATCCGTTGTCTTTCCTTCTTCCTTTCCTTTCCAACTTCCACCCAAGGAGGTTTTTCCTGGACCCAACAGAAGTGACGGATGTCGACGGACGTCTTCTAAGGTTGATCCGGGGGAGCGTTGAGATTGGAACCTGTTGAGGTAGGGATCTTACCTTCGTCTCTTTAATTTGTGCATCATACGGGGTGGGTGTTCTATTGTTTATGTGAAACACTTTTGAACCGGTTTAATAAAGATAATAATTGGCTTATATAACAGGAATGGGAAGTTGTGATTGTTGTTACTTTATATCATGTGATGTTATGTTGTGAATTGAATGAGCTTCTACCTACTGAAAATCACGGTCGTTGGGGGCCTTTGCTTACGCAATTAAATGTTGCCCTCTCCTTATGGATTTTCTTATGGGTGGAAACATTGTGGAATGTGGAAATTGGTTAATCACGTAAAGTTGGCTATTTAAAATCTGGAACCCTTGTGTGATCACCCCGGTTAAACAAAATAGAATAATGAACATGTGGGTGTTGGATTGGTTACGAGGCATGTGTTGGGGGTGTTTTGTGGGTTGTTATGGATTGGGTGAACAGCAGGGTTGCGGTTGACTTGGTTGTGGGTTGGTGTGAATGTTATGATGGTGATGGGTAGCGGGGCTGCAATAAATGGTATTAAAGAGGTGATGATGTACGGTACGGTTGTGGTTATGGTGGTTGGAAGCAGGGCTGCAGGGCTGGGTTTAAATGTGAATGGCCTATGGGTTGTGAATATTGAATAAAAGTGGAAGAGTTAATGAATGGTGGGGCGTGGTAATGAAACGGAAATAATAATCAATGGGGATGGTTGGTTGATAAGAGGGACTTTTTTGTGCTGCTTATGTTTTTCCTAACTTGTTTTGTGGATGGCAGGGATATGTTTTACGAATGATTGGTGTGGTTAATTGTGGATATTTTCCCAGTAGTTAAGGAACTAAATAACTATTTCTACTAAAATGTGAAAACCTAAAGGGGGTTGGGTTTGTTTGTTGTATACATGCTTCGTAGTAGTAGTGCCAAGGCACGTTCTCAGCTTCTCTTTTTAGAATCCATAGGTTGGGCTGTGTGGTTGGTATATTTATATATATCTGTATCTTTTGTGTTTTATCTCACCCCACCCATGTTGAGAACTTAGTGTCGAACACTCCCATTTTATGGGAGAGGGTGTTTTTCCCTTAGTTACTAGCTCCTTCCTGCTCCTTCTCCCCTAGGATGTGATGGATTGAGGTGACCTTACACCTAAGATTGTTCGGGTAGGTTTCGATTGGGGTGGTTTTATCCCAAGACTCTTCAGGAAGGTTCTACTGTTTCCCAAGAATCTTCGGGATGAGGCCCAGGTGTGGGTGGGTGGGATACGTGGTTGTGAGGCTCAGGTGTGTGCGGGTGGGATACGTGGTTGTGAGGACCAGGTGTGTGCGGGTGAGATACGTGGTTGTGAGGCCCAAGTGTGTGCGGGAGGGATACGTGGTTGTGAGGCCCAGGTGTGTGCGGGCGGGGAGAGTGTGGCAGCTTCAGGACGTTCGTCGTTAGGAAGAGCAGCTAACTAAAGGGAAATGGTGCGGGGTACCCAATACTCTTGTTCTTATACTACTACTACCTATTGTTATTGTGTTTTGGTGAGTGTGGCTGGTGAGGTTGGGTGGATAGAATTCCTTGCTAGGTTTCTTCTGTTGTTCTCACGGGACATTAGGATGTCTCCCCACTTGTGCATGAGAGCTTTAGGTTTCCCTACTGAGTATACTTGTATGCTCACCCTATGTTTACTTTCAGGTTTCCATGAGGACTACCAGGGCCGTCTGGGACCCTACTAGTCAGACAGTTGGAGTTGTTGTTGTTGTACCTTTGTTTTCTTTTGGTATTGTACTTTGAGCTTTCTTGTACTTGTACCTTGTTATAAAATTGTTTAAACATTCATGTGGGATTGGTTTGGGTTTATTTCTATACACTTTCTCACTCCCTTTTTGGTGGTTTACTTGTCCTATTTCCCGATCTTTAAAAATAAAAAAAAAGGTAATGCCTCCCATATTTGTGAAAACTCATACCCTTGGTGCTAGTCGCCACCCCGGGGCCTACTGGAGGCGGGACTCGGGGGTCATTATCTCCCTTTCACCATTGCCAGCTCAGGAGGGGCATATTTGGTGGGAGGGGGTCGTGACATTTATAATATGGAAAGAGGGAACAGGTGGGATGATCCAAGGCAAGTGGATCATTCCATCCAATTCTAGAAGCAGAATACACCTATACTTTAGGGTGATTCTGAACCAGAAAAGATAGAGGCGTGGATGAATAGGATGAATCATATCTTTAATTTCATTATCATACCAACAGAGTTAAAATTAAATTTTTCAACTTATATACTATATGATATTTCATTCCAGTGGTGGGATTTAGTTTTTCAGGCTAAATTAGACCAATTCCTTGCATGGGGGGGATTTTTGAATAATTTTTTAACAAAAAATTATATCCTCAAATGTTCATAATTCAAAGAACAATGGAATTATTTGTATTGAAGTAGGAAAATCTTTATTTCATGGTGTATGTGGATAAATTCATGAATTTAGTGTGTTTTTCACCCAAATTTTCTGCTAGTACGTCCTTAAAGGCAATAATTTTTTAATCGGGGATGAGGCAGAAGATATACTCAAGGATTATTTTGATATGTATAACTAATTATATGGAAATAGTTAATAGAGAAATGGTAGTTAAAATGGACATCTCATGAGATATGGGAGGAGGAATCATGTTGATACCCACAAGAAATTGTGGGAACTCTAATGCTGGGAGAAAGCGGAGGAAGGGCACATATTTCCAGGGTGGGACCATGAATTCAAATCAAATGGATGGATCAGTAAACCTTCCTACACAATCCAAGAAAAAAGCAGAATATTTCCAATGTGGTTTGCTTTACCACATGAAGAGAAATTGTAGGGAAAAACCTAGAGCATTCCACGACTATTGTCAGATGGGGAATCTTTAGCACTATTTTCAAAGTTCTACAAGTTTGGTGTTTGGAAAACTTCTCAGGTGTCGCATACATTGTATGCTTCGACATGATAAGAGAAGCAGAATACCTCTCTTCAACAGAACATAGCTATACATGATGATTTTAGGAATACCATAACTCCTTAGGTAGTGCAATATCAACTGGGAAACAAGGAACAAAGTGAATCAAGCAAGCAATTATATGGAGTTGAGCAGGTTATTGCAGATGATCAGTCTAGACTATCTATGGTGCGAGGTAATATTCTTTTAAATTTTACACTTATGCGAGATTTTTTTGATTTTTGTGCATCTCATTCCTTTATTTCTTCTCATGTTGTTAATTTTTTGAGTTTAAAAGTTGATATAATGCCTTTTGTGTTAGAAATTTAAACACTCTATATTCAAAAAGAATATGAATCCTTTATGTGCAGAGCATGTTCTATAACTATTGATTAAGCCGAGATGAAATGGGATTTATATGTTCTTGACATGAATTCCTATTATATAATCCTAGGTATGGATTGGTTGACAATGTTAAAGTCTTGCATCGACTATTATACTAGAAAGGTTGGTTTTACAACTGAAGATCACCTCGAGCATCTATTTCAAGGAGACCAGAATGTAAAGGTAGGTGAAACAGGATTGTTGTCACTAGTATTTGGAATGATCTCATACCAGTTAGAAGCTTTTAATTTATCATCTATTGAAGATATTGAGAGTAAAAATTTTCCAGTAGTGTTAAATTAATTTTCGGATGTGTTTCCCAATAATTTCTCAGGGTTTCCACCTATAAGAGAAGTGGATTTTATGATTGATATCCTTCCAGGGACAAGTCCTATTTCCCTTATATCTTATCAGATAAAACCAATAGAATTAGGGAAATTGAAATTATGGTTGGAAGAGATAAAAATAAAAGGTTTCATTTGGATGAGCATGTTTATGTGGGCAGCAGCGGTCTTGTTTTTCAAAAAGGTAGATGTAACTCTTAGGTTGTGTGTGTATTATTGTAATATTAACCAAGTTTAGATAAAGAATCAATATCCAATTCCATGAATTTATGATCTATTCAATCAATTGAGGGGATCTTAGTGGTTCTCCAAAATTGACTTCTAATCAGGATATCACTAATTGTGAGTTCAGAAGGAGGATATTCCAAAGATATCTTTCAGGAGTAGATATGGTCATTACTAATATATAGTAATTCCTTTTGGTATTACTAATTAACCAATAGTTTTTATGGAATTGATGAATCAAATATTTCATAGTTATCTACACTATTTTGTGGTGGTGTTTTTGTATAACATATTGGTGTATTCAAGGAAAAGGGTTGAACATGAGCAATACTTGGTGATAGTGTGAGGAATCTTAAGGGATCATCGATTGTATAAAAAACTATTAAAGTGTAATTTTTTGATAAAATAGTTACGTTTACTTATACATGTAATATATAAAAGAGGTGTTTCTTTGGAACCAAAAAATATAGGATCTATTATACCTTAGTAACCACCAAAGAATGTCTTTGAGATATAGATTTTCCTTGGTCTAGCTGGATATTACCGAAGTTTTGTTCATGATTTTTCATGACTAGATTCGCTTATGACATATTTGAAAAAGAATAATGTTTCATTCCAATGGGATGAGGAATTCCAAAAGTCTTTTCAAGAGCTTAAATTTCAACTTACATCAGCACCAATCTTGATTTTTCCATAATAAGGACAAGGTTATGTGGTGTATTGTGATGCTTTGGGATCTAGGTTGGGATGTGTTCTAATGTAGGGAGATCATGGTATTGCTTGTGGATCAATGGAGTTACAAGTGCATGATAAAAACTACCCAACACATTATTTGGAGTTAGCTATCATAGTCCATGCTTTGAATACTTGGCATCATTTTCTCTTTGGTGAGATATTTACTGTGTTCACAAATTATAAAAACTTGAAGCATATTTTCTCATAGCAGGATTTGAATATGAGACAAATAATATGGATGGAGTATCTCCAAATGTTTGACTTTGAATTTATGTATACATCGAGTAAAGTAAATTCAGTAGTATATGCATTAAGTAGAAATTTATATGATCAGTTTTCGAAAAAATCTTCAGATGAGTGGAAATTGATGTCGATCCTAGCTGACATGCACTTAGAATGTGAAGACCGATGTGATGTAGTGGTTTTATTTCCAATTTTGTTTGTTCCTGATTTGTTTGATATGGTTAAAGATGTATAGAAATCTTATGCATAATGTGTGTCTATGAGGCCAAAACTCAATGGTGGGGAGACTATTGAGGGATGGAAACTGGATGAGAGTTCAATGTTGTGGTTCAGAAATTGGATGGTCATACCTATGGCTTGTTAGGAAAAACTTCTTCATGATTATCACCATTCGAGATGGGTTTTACATCCTAGAATACAGAAGATGTATATGGAATTGAAATCATAATTTTTATGGGTCTGTGTGAAAAAGAAGGCAGCTGAGTTTGTTTCGAGATGATTAACTTGTCAGTAATTTAAGGTTGAGCATCAGTGACTAGTAGGTATGTTGCAGTCTTTACCTATTCTAGTTTGTAAATGGGATCATATATCTATGAATTTTGTAACAAGCCTCCCAAGATTGATTCAGAAACATTATTCCATATGGGTGATAGTGGATCATCTCAAAAACCCAGCTCATTTTATACCTATTCATAAATATCATATGGTGGAGTACTTGTCAAAAATCTATATTATAGAAGTGGTAAAGATGCATGGAATACTAGTTTCAATAGTTTCATATAGAGATCTGAGTTTTACATATCATTTCTAGAAATCCTTATAGAAATACCTTGGGACTCAGTTGACCATGAGCACAGTGTATCATCCTTAGAAGGATGGGAAATCCAAAAGGATGATACAAACATTGGAAGACATGTTGTGGGATTGTGTAATATATTTTGGTGGCTCATGGGAAGAGAACATATCATTAGTAGAGTTATCATATAACAATATTTATCAAGCCTCGATACATATGGATCCTTTTGAAGCATTGTGTGGGAATCCTTATTGTTCTCAAATTTGTTGGTTAGAAACAGGAGAGAATTCACTAGTTGGGATGAGCCTTTTCTAAGAAACTATGGATAATATTTAGTTGATCAAAATATGGATGGAGATAGCTCATATTAATCATAAATCATATTTGGATCATCGTCGATGATCATTTTTGTTTGAGGTGAGTGATCATGTGTTCTTGAGGATCTCTTCAAGGATTGGACATTAATGTTTTGGGAAGTAGGGAATATTATCTCCTTAATACATATGGCCTTTTAAGATAATTGAACGGGTTAGTGAGGTGGTATATCAGTTGGATTTGGAACCATGGTTTAGTATGGTTTATAATGTGTTTCATGTATCTCAGTTGAAAAAGTATCAGCCTAATCCTAACCATGTGATTCGATGGGATCATATTGACCTAGAGTCAGATGATTTATTGGTGTACATGTAAATGACAATTGTGGATAGGAAAGAGAAAGTATTTCATGGAAAAAGAATCAGCCAAGTGAAGGTTTTGTGGAAACATAGTCAGATTCAGGAAAATACTTGGAAACATGAGAAACAAATGATCGAGTAATGGCCTGAGCTCTTTTGGGATAGCAGTGGGTTTCTACTTTCTGAGGACAGAAATTCCAATAGTGTTGAGAATGGATCACCCATTATTTCAAGTAAGTAACCCTTTATTTATGTTTTTTTAAGTATGTAAAGTGTTAGGGTAAAGTTTAGAAGGGTTTTGAAGCCTTTTGGAATGTTTTTTGGGATTTTCTAAGAGAGCATATTTGGTTCATGGTTTGTGGAAACCATACAACACTTACAAGAAACCGTACACAATGAGACAGGGTCTAAGGACAAGGTTCATGACTAGGTTTACGGTTTTTACAAACCATGAGGACTCCTAGGAGAAACCATGCAAATTGGGATGGTGGGATTTTGTACAGTTGGTGCATGGTTTCTCTAACTTTGAAATCCAACCGTGTGAGTTCCCCCTTAAGACAGAATCTGGAACATGGTTAAAACACAGTTTGTCTAACCATGGGACTAACCATGCGTGATTTAAAATCAAGATCCAAAAAAAGTGGATTTAACTTGTGATTAAGAAATAACCCCTCATTTTTTTCCAAAATGGATCTAACTCAATATTTTATCCTCTCAAAGGTAGTATAGGATTCTCCCATTGATTTGAAGGAAATCTGAAAGATTCTCTTAGTGTGTTGAAGTCGGATTCTCACATTAATCCTTCTTTATTGGTAGTTTTACTTGGTTTTCCTTAGATATACTTCTCCCTCTCTCTATGTTTCTTAGATCTACTTATATTATAGATATATCTAAGGTATTTTATTCTAAATATGATTATATTTTTATTTTTTTATGTTAGGGGAAGGAATATAAGGTAGGGTTTTGGAGTTATGACCTGGTTTCATGGATTTTTTTCACGCCATTTATCGTTTTAGACAAATTTATGAGGTAGGTGGATTCACTCTCGACTACTCTATTTAGAACTAGAAGTCTTGATTTAAAATTGGTTATTTTAATTGATTTTTTTTGTTAAATTGATATAGAAAGCATTGTAGAAACCCTATTTAATGATAGTTTTTAGTTTTTTGGTTATTGTGGGATTGTTGTACAAATTTCTTTGTGGTTTGATTTTAAAATTGGTTGTTTTGTTTAATTTATTAAAAAGGTTTTATGGAATAGTTTTCAATAAAAATGTTGTTTTATTGAAATGGGTTCATCATATATAGATTTGGCATGGTTTTGGCATGGTTTTGGCATAGTTTTTTGGAGTTTGTTCATTTACATTGGTATGGATGAGGGCATTAAGTACCCCCATCAAAAATTTGGGATGGATAATGGAATGAATTACCCCCTTCAAAATGGTTCACTAAGTGACGATTTAGTGAAAGAATGACTCACCACTCATGAGTATATTGAGTTCTAGGTTTCATGCATTGTTGGATGTGTAGATATGTGGAATGGAATGGATTATGCCAAAAAATAATTTATGAAATGGTTTTAGAACATTGTTTAGTTTCTTTCCTTGGAACTTGTTGTTGTTTTGAGAAAATTGTTTTACTATGCCACTTATTTATATTCTGATATAAACTTTTTAGAAATTTTTTTATATAAATTGTTTTATATAAATGTGCTAACATGTTCTATCCCAGTGGTATGATTAGGGAAATCATTTGGGGATAACCTACTGAGTTTCATTACTCACCCCTAATTTGGCACTTTGGTTCTTTTATGGATATTATTTATCAAGACATGGGTAAAGGTAAATTATCACACTTTTCTAGTGGTTCTTAGTGATACTTGAGCTTTTGTGGAGTTGGATCATGGAGCTTGTTTGAGATTTGGATTTATGTGGTTTTCATTCAGTTTTTATTAGTTTTATAGCTTTTTGTCATGTACTTGGTTGTTTTGTAGTCTTCAATTGTGGTACTATTTATATTTTTTTTTATATAAATGGAATATTTAAGTATAATTTTATTGTTATAATTCATTATATAGTGGTTTTTTTGGTTATGTAATGTTTGGTTGTTTGTTTATTTTCAAAGGGAAAATTATCCCCCACTAGTTAATGAAGACCTTGGAATTTATTGTCAACCTTTGACATCTTGGGGATGTTTCTTAAGTCCAAGTAATATCCTTCATCATTCTCAAGACAATGAGTAGTTTTGGTATGTACACTTCTAATTTCATTCTATGAGATTTTTAGTTTTAGTTCTTGTGGACGATATTGGCGAAAAGAATGTTTCAGTGATTTTTAACAAATGAATGGTGGTAAATTAATTAATGGGTTAAATTATTATATTACTAATTTAGAGAAAAAAATCATTATTTACTAATTAATATAAAATATTAACTTTACAACATCATACTTGATAGAAACTTATAACATTTTTCATGTTTGTGGTTAAACCAACCCAATAAGAATATACTACAATCTATGTTTGAGCATGGATATGGAAGAGATTATTTTGTTGTAATATCATTATCACAAAATTATAATGAAATTATTTTGATTTTATTAAGGTTAATAATATTAATTTTAAATATTCATAATAAGGTAAATTAAAAATTATTTTTCACTTATAAATATATCATTTTTCTCTTGGTATATTTGTTTTAGGTGGTTAGTATGATCTCTTATTACTAATATTACTTATATAATGCCTAATTTATATTCCCAAAATATAAATCATGAAATAAATAACATTTTTATTCCCTAATTCCATTTCTAGAACCATCCTTGAAATATGGTGATGAAAAATGAAACATGTCGTTCATAGAGGTGGTAGTATTCACACACACATGAGAAACATTTTCATTTTTTTGATTGAATGGTAGTGGAATAGATAATGGTTATACCATAAATATAATAACATTTCACTATATTATTTATACTGGGTTTTTATTATGGTGGATTATAACAATAAAGAAAGGAAGATAAAGGGTAATTAATACTTACATTGAGAGTTTTTATCTTCTCTTGAAGTATCCTTTGGAAATGAAGGAATTGAGGTGCTTTGTTGGGGATAAAGGCTACCAAATATATAGATGATATCTATAATAATTAAATTGGGTAAAGTTTCATGATAATTTTGAACAAATTTTGTGGCTTGAAAAGTGAATAAGTGATCTCCTTTTATAGGTGAAAAGGAGGGACAAAACCTATGGTAAAGAATGTTAGTTAAGGGGTAAGACTGGAGTTGCATGAGAGTTAAGTGAGTTGGGTGGTAAAATGTTGGTTAGATATGTAGGTATAAATTTTCAACCTAAAAAATTTATTCTAGAAGTTCTATGTGTTAAATTGACTTAGTAAAATTCGAGCCTCGTTAGATTACCCATTTTAACTCTTATTGATCTTGATTAAATAATAATTAGGGTTATTATTTTATCACTAAAAATATAATATGTCCATTATTACCAAATTTAGATATATTGAATCCAAATTTAGACTCAATTTAATCTTATTCAATTTCTAAATATGATAAAATTAACTTTTAAATTAAAATATTTAATATATTAAAAAAATTGTTTTGTAGAAAAAATATTGTTTTAATCATTAAGTGTTATTAATATTATTTAACATTTATTACCAATTAAATGAGTGTAAATTAATTTTTATATATGTTTAAACATTATATTAGAGTCTTATTTTAAAATATATCCATTTAATTTAAAAATAAAAATATTTAGAAAAGTACCATTCTTTGAAAAATAACGGTTTTCCCATGGTAATTAATATTTACCTTGGTAACTTAATTTTATGAATAAAAATGAAATTAATCCCATTACCAAATTATAAAATTATGATTAAAAATATTCAAATCATTTTATACAATTCAATTTCTAAAATTGATAAAAAACAATTTTAATATAAGTGCACATAACGCATAAAAACAATTTTAAGAAACATGTATCTACTAAGCATAAAATGACTTTTTTTATTGTACCTTTTATATAGTTTTTATAAATTGGTTAATTTTATTGATAATTTCTAATTTAAATTCTAAAATATAATGATAATATTTAATAATTTTATTAAGGTAATGTGGTTTTCATTTTATTTCAATGTTGCATGCAAGATGAGCTGGTCACACAGTATTTAATTAAGGAAAAATATTTACTAAAATCATGGTTCATTACATAGACCACATGTTCAAGAAGTTAAAAAATTAATAGATTAGAGAAGATAAGCCTAAGGGCTGGAAGTAGGTGGATCTGGTAGGAGGAGAACACTTGGGAACATCTAGATGTCGGAAGACTAAAATGTCAAAGGTTATGTTCAAAGAACTAGAAGGATAAGAGTGAAAGATGCAATGACCAAAATATGGAATTGGTGAGACATCTTTTAGAGAACTGAATAGGGTTATTTAAAGTTGATATATTTTGTAACTCATGTACTTTATTTTCGATGGAATTAAAAGATTTTTCTTTGTTCTCCAATTCACATAGGACACATCGTCTAAAGCATGTAATCCTTTTGTGCATTGTGTTTTTACTTTATGCTTGCATGTGCGTGTGTTCGTCATGTGATTTTTCTCTTGTGCATTGATTATAAGGAAGATTACGATGTGACCAAAACTAAATGTTGGAGGATGACTTGATGTGGTGGTTGGGGTTCCTGAATTCCCAATTCTAGTATTTTAGCTCGTGGGGGATAAATGATCATAAGTTGGGCTTTTTACAGTGTTTTAATCTCCATTATGCTGTGTAATGAATTTAATTTTCCTGATTTTATTTTTAGAAATTATTTGGGAAAATTCTGAGATCAGGCTATGAGACGGCATGTGATTTCGAGGCCCAGGGTGCCTGGAATGATTGTTTGAAAAATGTTAAGTTTTTAATAGCACGTGCACACACCTTTTCTAAAAAGGTGAAATAAATATTAAATGAGTGACTGGATCATAAATATAAGGTCACTGTTGAGATCAGAGTAGTGGTTTTACCCTAGGCACAACCTAACATTGGTCGGTGCTAGTCATCTATAGAAAAATTCACCAAGTGCGTAACCATAAATAAAATAATTAAATAAAAAAATATTTTATTTTTAAATCCTAATAACTCATAAATGGTAACTCAGATTGGAAATATGAGACCACCATTGAGTTCATAAGGGGGTGGTTTCCTTAAGTGGGGCCTAACCTTAATTGGTGCGGGTCGAGGGTGAAAGTTAGATTTTGGACATAGACGTCATTAAAATATCTAATAAAAAAATTTATTGAGTGTTATGTGTTTACATAGTGGCGGTTTTGATTTTTAATAAGCCATTTCAGAAGAATTTAGGGTTATCTCAATAACCCTGTAATTTCTCTGAGGCAAGGAGAAGGAAGCTATCTCTCGACGACGAATGATGGCGGATCGAGGATCGATGACAACACGGACCTCTGTTCTTCATCAACGACCGATCCAATCATCAAGGTGTCAAAATCTTCATGATTTCTTTTCCCCTTATTAGAATCAAACAAAAAACACAGACTAACCCACGAAAAGGTTGATCTACGGTTCGATCGTTCTTACGAGAGGGATATTTATTGTGGGATTAAAGGGAATAGATCTTGGTAATTATTTTGCTATTTGTTTCTTCATGATATCGCTAACATGAACAGATCAAGGCTGAATGAACAAGGCCAAGATCCATTCTTTGGGTGTTCATGTGCTTAATCCCTCCCCCCTAAATCTATCATGTTCTTCATGCGTTATTCTCCCTTCGAAACCCTACATGAACAATTGATCATTGCGCCCATGATCCATGGCTCAATGATTCGAGACAGAAGGTTATGATCCGCGATGGAATTGAAAAGGTGTGATGGGGGTGCAGCTGGTAGGCGGCGGCTCACGGCAGAGGGCACGACGAATGGTAGGCCGCCGGTAGGGTGGCTAATGGTGAGGGTAGTGCGCGGCCCGGTGGGAGGCCGGTTTCGATGGGGTGCACAACCACAGTCTAGTGGGACCATTTCATAGGAGGATCCAATGGTGGTTGCGGAGGGACGTGGCTTGAAGTCGCATCATAGGGGGACCCCACGGTAGTGCGGCTGCGGGACCAGGCAGACAAGGCGGGTCATCCGCACAATGCGGTCCGACACCGCATTGGTCGGGGGAACCAGCTGACCATGCAGTCGAGAGACAGCATGGACCAGGCAGACGCAACCAGGGCGGGCCATGGTCCAGTGGCCCATCAGGCCAGCCCAGACCAATCGGATTGGGCCGGGCCCATACCAGACCCTTTTTACTAATTTGGTTGTATCTTTCAAACCGTGTGTCCATTTTATGAGTTGTTTGCGGCATTGAGACACTTACTATGAGGCGGTCCTTTTGAGATAATCTAAGTGAGTTTTTTTTAAATTTGTTTTATGACCTAATGGCTTGAGGAGTAGGTTCTCTCAGAATAATCATACTATGAGCGGAATCCTACGGCTGGTTGTGACTATGTGATCTTGGTGACTATTTGACTCGGGGGTCACATGACCCATCAATGATTTGTGTTCCATTAACATACCATGTTCCATCGACGCTCCATGCTCCATCGATGTTATGTGATCCATTGACATCCCGAACACCATCACCACTCTAGGCACCATCGACGCTCTGTGCACCATTGATGCTCCATGTTCTATCAACGTTCCTTGTGCCATTGATGCTCTGTGCACCTTCGACACTTCTAGTGTCATAGAGATTGAGAGATTTGTAGACTACAACTATAAATCCTTCTCTTTGTGATTTAGACTTATACCTATGTGAGCTGACCATATTGACTGTACTTCGTGTGTTTCCTTTATGGTGTACTTTGTGTGTTTCCTTTGTGGTTCACTTAGGGTGTTTCCTTTATGGTGTACTTCATATAATTCTTAGTGGTATACCTTTGTGGTTTTGAGGTTCCTACTGAGTATTGTTTTACTCACCCCTACACGGGCTATGCCCACACGTGTCATGTCTTGTGAAAATGATCAACACTTTGACAGAGTCCTTGGTGGACCGGAGCTAGGTGGTTCTTAGAGAGAGGCCCAATATATGAGATGTGCTTCAGCGACTTCATACAGTTGTTTCTATACCTACACTTTAGGTAGGGTTTTCTACGTACGAGATTCAGGAGCTTGTACTTTCACTTTTTGTTGGGATTGTATTATGGCCCCCATTTAATTTTCAGTTTTTTTACTATCATACTCTGTTGTTAGTATCTTAGAGGTATGCATGCCTGTTTACATAGTGTTTTTTGTTAAACACTTTTGGGCTTGGAAATGAGTGTGTGTGTGTATAGGTAATTAGTAAAATGCATCCCATTTGTGGGATATGCCTACTCATTGCTAGTCTCCAGCCCCTGGCCTATTGGAGGCAGTCTTGGGGTAGTCATGTCATAGGCCCCAGGGGATGGGTCGTGAAAGAGTGGTATCAGAGATGGTCAATTCTACCTAATGAACCAAGAGTATGTGAGATTGGTTTGGGGAAATAGTGTCGAGTGTTTTGAGTTTGGATTTTGGGAATCCAGTGTTGGTGCAGTGGCTGACGTATCCATACACTAGGACCCTGAATTTTGCTTTCTGACTCAGTTCATGAAAACACCAGTTGCATGGAAAATAATGGTACATTCATAATATAGGATTTAGTGTGTTATCATGTCCTTCTTGAGTCAGTGTCATCTCTCCAGGTATACTCTATTGAATATGTTACATATTGATCTATTTCAGGATGCCTCCATGCAGATAGCCAGCTAGGATTCCGATGTGTGGTCATGAGGATGATCCACCTAGTGATGAGGTGTCGGTACAGGGGCCAGTACTTGAGATAGCACCTCCAGGTGGTGTACCATCGATACCACCACCCGAAAAGTAGAAGTTACTACCAGCGTTAATGGTAGAGGATACACATAGGCTGAGTGTGTTTCATGAGTTCTAGAGGCAATGACCTCCCAGGTTTATGGGTAATCTAGACCCCCAGGTAGCTGAGGATTGGATGGAGGCAGTTATGCGTGTATTTTGCCTAGTGAGGATGCCTCTCGACCAAATGGAAGTCCTAGTTGTGAGTCTTCTACATGGTTCAGTGGGGAGATGGTGGAACTTAGTGATCCAGATGTATAAGGAGACGACCCTCACTTGGAAAGACTTTGAGTGTCTCTTCAGGGAGAAGTTATTTCTAGTGAAATTACACTTTGTGCATATGCAGGAGCTACTACATCTATAACAGGGCATCCAGACAGTAGTGGAGTACTTGGTGATATTTACAGATCTTTCTCAATACTCTATGGATATGGTGTGGTACCTATTCTTTAGGGCTCATACCTTCGAATGGGGATTACACCAGGGGATCAGGGCAGCCATGATATCCCTTAGCATCTCTACATATGATGGGGTACTGAAGCGATCCCTACTCATAGAGATCTTTTTGGTGGAGTAGACACCGACAGTGGGAGATATCACCAGTCATCATGTAGCTAAATCTTTAGCATCAGGTAGCTAACAGTTGATGCATAAATCCAATAAGATCAGACAGTTCGAAGGAAGACCCCAGGACACAGGGTCAGCAGTGCGAGGCTCCCAGGTCAGAGCGAGTCATCCGAAGGATAGGTTGTGTTACTCATGTGGCGGTCGGAGATATATGGCTAGAGATTGTCCGACCCATTGTATGACCAATTAGAAGTTAGTCGAGGGACTATCGAGGCAGAGGAAAAGGAAATAATAGGGTGGTCCACCGAGTTGTGAACGTAGAAAAGGATCTGGACGGGCAGCAGGAGGTGGGTGTAGGTTTGAGGTACTACCACCACCACCCCTCAGGCGGTCCACCATGGGCTCAGGGAGCTAATGGACAAGGACGAGGCCAAATTCAGGTGATTTAGGCTTACAACCCCGTTGGTCCAGAGATTATTAGAGGTACGATCTATGTATTTTCCACCTTAGCTATAATTTTGATAGACACAGGTGTCAGTCACTCTATTCTCTCCACGAACCTTGTTCAAGACACAGAGATTCTAGTGGAACTTTTGACTCAATATCTATGCTTAGATACTCCTATAGGAGGAAATTCAACGATCGCACATTGGTATCGATAGTGTGCCCTTACTCTTGGGGGTGAGAGTTTCGATTGGGATCTCTTAGTGGTAGCGTCGAGGCCTTACAATGTCATCCTTGGTATGGACTGGTTATCCATAGTCCATGCCTATATTTACTGTTTTAGGCACATAGTGTGGTGTGTCCACAAAGATAGAACCATATTTTCCTTTGTCAATGAAAAGAAAACCCAAGCAGTGCGGGATGGACTCGCATAGAGGAGGGTGCATCTGGTCACACACCAGTTGGTTATCATTACCCTCAGTGTAGTGGATGAGATGAGTCCTTAGTTTCCTGAAGTGGTGGATGAGTACGAGGATGTCTTTTCAGAAGATGTTTTAGGATTACCTCCTCATAGGGAGGTGGAATTCTACATTGATCAGTACCCCAGGAAAACACCAATATCTACACCTGCATATTAGATAGGTCTCACAGAGTTTCATGAGTTGAGGTTATAGTTAGAGGACTTTTAGAGGAAGGGCTTCATGAGGCCTAGTGTTTCACCCTAGGCAGCCCCGGTGTTATTTCCCAAGAAGGAAGATGAGAGATTGAGGTTATGTGTGGACTTCCAGTTCCTAAAATAAGTGACTGTGAAGAATAAGTATCCAGTACCAAGAATTTATGACCTCTTTGATCGTCTGAAGGGAGTGAGGTGGTTCTTGAAGATATACCTCAGATATGGATATCGTCAGATTTGGGTGCAGGATAAGGACATCCAGAAGATGACTTTAATATGTTGGTATGACCACTACGAGTACTTAGTTATTTCATTTGGAATGGAAAATTCCACAATAGTGTTCATGGGACTTATGAACAGGATCTTCTAGCCTTACTTAAACTGGTTCGTTATGGTCTTCATTGATGACATCCTAGTGTACTCGACATCCGAAGAGCATGAAATACACTTGAGGATGGTCCTAAACACACTCTAAGAGAACCATCTTTATGGGAATCTCTCTAAGTATCAGTTCTGGATTTAGAATGTCCACTTTATGGGACACATCATTTCAGAGGCTGGAGTTGTAGTTGATCTGATGAATATTGAAGAGGTTCTTTCTTGGGAT
Organism: Viscum album; assembly: GCA_963277665.1. Taxonomy (NCBI): domain Eukaryota; kingdom Viridiplantae; phylum Streptophyta; class Magnoliopsida; order Santalales; family Viscaceae; genus Viscum; species Viscum album. The sequence goes on from OY728162.1 coordinate 241,877,639, forward strand.
CCACCCAAGAGTGTTACCGAGGTGATGAGTTTCCTGGGTTTGTCTTGGTACTATCAGAGTTTTGTACCCAACTTTTCCAGAGTAGCACCACCCTTGACATCCTTGACATGGAAATGGTGGCCTTTCGTGTGGAAAGAGAAGTGGCAGAAGTGTTTTCAGGATTTGAGTCAAAGATTGACGAGCTCCCCCATCTTGAGATTACTAGAGGAGGCTGTTGAGTATGTGGTGTTCTATGCTACATTAGGGACCAGGTTTGGTTTTGTCCTGATGCAGGGGAAAATGGTGATTGCCTATGGTTCTCTCCAGTTGAGGCAATATGAGCAGAACTAAGTGACCCATGATCTTGAGCTAGCAGCAGTAGTCTTTGCATTGAATATGTGGAAACACTACCTGATGGGTGAGCGTTTTACCATCTACTATGGCCACAAGATTCTCAAGTATATATTTTATCAGAAGGATCTGAACTTGAGACAAAGATGATGGTAGAGTTTCTCTAGGACTATGACTTTGAAATTTTCTATACTCTTGGGAAGGGGAATGTAGTAGAGGACGCTCTTAGAAGGAGATCCAGCTTGCAGTTGTTGAGTGATACATCAGAGAAGTTGGCCATATTATAGATATCATTTGTGGATAGAGATGGAGCAGCTTACCTCCTGTCGATGGTTTTCACCCCTCCACTCTTACAGTGAGTTAGGGAGACACATTTTGGGGACACTGATTGTGAGACTTTATGTGCTCAGATGTCTACAGGGCATGTCCCTGATGGATATTAGAAAGGGGGAGCACTTCATTCTCTTTAAAGGACTCACAATAGTACTAGTGATGTTTCATGGGGAGTTCTTGAGGGAGTCTCATAATTCCCCTTTATCAGTACATCCAATAGTATAAAAGATGTATCATGACCTATGACATCAGTTCTGGTGTCCAGCGATGAATAAAATAGTGACATAGTTCGTTTCTCGGTACCTCACCTATCAACAAGTGAAGGTAGAGCACCAAGTTCTAGCGGGCTTGACCCAACCACTTGAGGTTCCAGAGTGGAAGTGGGATGGGATATCAAAGGACTTCATGAAGATTTTACCACGCATGTCCAGGGAACACGATACCATTTGGGTGATCATCGATCGACTCACCAAGTCGGCCCACTTCCTACCAATCCATGAGTAGATATAGGTAGAGAGATTGGGGTGCCTCTACGTGCAGGAGATAGTTTAACTCCATGGAGTCTCATCAAAAATCATCTTAGATCATGATGCTTGTTTTACATCCTGGCTATGTAAGAGATTATAGGAGGAATTTGGGACTCAGTTGCGCTTGATCATGGTGTTTCATCCCCTGAAAGATGGCCAGATGGAGAGGACTATCTAGGTTCTAGAGGACATGTTACATGCTTTCATCCTAAACTTTTTCCATAGTTTGGAGGAACACCTACCTCTGGTGGAGTTTTCATATAACAACAGCTACCATTTCACCATTAGGATGGCACCATTCGAGGCCTTGTACAGACGACCATGCAAGTCACCACTGTGGTGAACAAACCTAGGAGATTCAGCACTCATGGGTCCAGAGTTAGTACAGGCTAACACTGAGAAGGTACAGATTATCCAGGAGTGGATGAGGACTGCATAGAGCTTGAAGAAGTCATATGTTGACAAGCGGTGTAGGCCTTTGGAATTATTAAAGGGAGACCATGTGTTCCTTTGGGTCTCACCTCTATGGGGATTGTGTAGATTTAGTCAGGGTGGAAAGTTATCTCCAAGAACATCATCCTTTTTCAGATTCTAAGTAGAGTTAGCGAGGTGGCGTGCCACCTAGATCTAACCCCACAGTTGTACTGGGTGCATGATGTCTTCTATGTGTCGCAGCTGAGAAGGTATGTGCATGATCCATCGCACATCATCGACTAGAGAGAGCTGGACACTAATGATGGGATGACTTTTAGAGAGTACTCGATGGAGATCAAGGATAAACAGGAGCATATCCTTCATGGGCGGTCGATTCCTATGGTTCATATTCAGTGGTAGCATGGGAGTCTCCAGGAGAGAACATGGGAGCAGGAGGCTCAGATTCATGCTCAGTACCCTCACCTTTTTGTTGAGTAGCCCTTGTTTTATATTTCGGGGATGTAAATCCCTAAGGTGGGGAGAATGTAGTGACTCGGATTTTTTTGATTTTATTTTTAGAAATTATTTGGGAAAATTCTGAGACTAGGTTTTGGAACAGAATGTGGTTCCAAGGTTTGGGGTGCCCAAAACTATTATTTAAAAAATGTTAAGTTTTTTATAGAACGCATGTGTAACTTTTCTGAAAAAGATAAATAACTCTTAAATGAGTTCTTATATCAATATAAGGACACTGTTGATCTTAGATTAGTGTATTTACCCTTGGCATGACTTAACATTGGTCGGCACGGGTCATTTATAGAAAAATTCACCAAGGGCATAACTGAAAATAAAATAATTAAATAAAAAAATATTTTATTTTGAAATCTTAATAACTCATAAAGTTTAACTCATATTGGAAATTAGATATCTTCGTTGAGTTCGTAAGGGGGTGTTTTCTGTAGGTGGGGAATAACCTTGATCGGCGCGGGTCGAGGGTGAAAGTTATATTTTGGACATATATGTTATTAAAATATCTAATAAAAATATTTTATTGAGCCTTACGTGTTGACTTAGTGGTGGTTTCCCTTTTCAATAATCCATGTCAAATGAATTCATGGTTATCTCCATAACCCCAAAATTCCCCGGAGGTAAGGAGAAGGAATCTATCTCCCGAAGACGAATATTGGCGAATTGAGGATCAACGATGACATAGACCTCCATTATTCATCAATGATCGATCCAATCATCGAGGTAGGGTGTCGATCTCTTCATAATTTATTTTCCCCTTCTTATAATAAAATAAAGAATGCAAACTAACCCATGAATAGGTTGATCTGCAGTTCAATCGTTCTTGTGGGAGGGATCTTTATTACAGGATTAAAGGGAATAGATCTTTATGATTATTATATTGTTGGTTTCTTCATGATCCTGCTAAAATTAATGGATCAAGGCTGAAAAAATAAGTCCAAGATCCATTCTTTGTGTGTTCATGTGCTTAATCCCTCCTCTGTAAATCTATCATGTTCTTTGTGCATTCTTCTCCCTTTGAAACCCTACACGAACGATTGATCATTACGCCCACAATCCATGGTGTAACAATCTGAGACCAAAGGTTGTGATCTGTGATAGCATTATAAAGGTGCGATGGGAGCGCAGCAGGTAGACTACGACTCGCGGTGTAGGGCACGATGAATGGCGGGCCACTAGTAGGGTGGCTAGAAGCGAGGGAAGTGCGAGGCCTGGTGGGAGGCTGGGTTTTGGTGGGGTGCACAGTCGTGGTCCAGTGAGACCATGCCAGAGGAGGATCCTGTAGCGGTGGGGGTGGGGCCATGGGACTAGGAGGACGAGGCGATTCGGCCATGAAACATGGTCTTGTGCCTCATTGGCTGGGGAGAACTGTCTGGCCACGCGATCGGGTGACTGCGTGGACCAAGGGACGCAACCAGTTCAAGCTGCATCCAGTGGAGAAGAACCGGCCCATGCGATGCGGGATGGGCTGGAGAATCGGGCCACTCTAGAGGATAAGCATGCTAGACTATGCAGCCCATTGGGCTAGGCCATTTCAGACTAGCCCAAACCAACTGAGTCAGGTCAGCCGGATCGGTTCAGGTCGACCAGATCAGTTCAGGTCTGACCCAAACCGGACCATACCCTTTTTACTAAATTGGTTGTATCTTTCAAATTGTGTGTATGTTTTTGGCATTGGGACCCTTTCAATGAGGTACTCCTTTTGAGATACTCAAAGTGAGTTTTTGTGGAAGTTGGTTTATGACCTAATGGCTTTAGGACTAGGTTCTCCTGAAATAAGCATGTTATGAGCAGAATCATGCGGTTGGTAGTGACTATGTGATCTTGGTGACTATGTTACTTGGGGGATGCATGACCCATTTATGATCTTTATGCCATCGACGCTCCATGTTCCATCGATTCTCTTTACGCCATCGATGCTATGTGTATCATCGACTTCCTGGATGCCATCACCGCTTCAGGCGGCATCACCGCTTCGGGAACCATCGACACTCTGTGTGCCATTGACTCTTCATGCGCCATTGATTTTCCATGCACCATTGATGATCTATTCTCCCTTTACACTTCTAGTGTCATAAATATTAGTAGATCTATGGAATACAACTAGAAATCCTTCTCTTCGTGCTTTAGACTTATACATGTGTGAGTTGGACGTATTGATTGTACTTTGGGTGTTTCCTTTGTGGTGTGCTTTGTGTGTTTCCTTTTCGGTTTACTTCATGTGTTTCCTTTGTGGTGCACTTCATGTAATTCTTAGTGGTGTACCTTTGTGGTTTCGAGGTACCTATTGAGTATTTTTTTACTCACCCCTGAACGGGCTATACCCGCACATTTCGTGTCTTGTTTAGATGATAGAAACTTTAACAGAGTCCTTGGTGGACCGAGGCTAGGTGGTTCTTAGAGAGAGGCACAACAGACGAGGTGTGATTCAGTGACTTCAGACAGTTGTTTTTGTACCTACCCTTCAAGTAGGATTTTCTGCATATGAGATTCAAGAGCTTATAATTTACCTTTTGGTTAGTCTTGTGTAGATGATAGACACTTTAATAGAGTCCTTGGTGAACCAGGTCTAGGTGGTTCTTAGAGAGAGGCCCGACAGACGAGGTGTGCTTCAGCAACTTCAGACAGTTGTTTCTATACCTACCCTTCAGGTAGGGTTTTCTGCAGATGAGATTCAAGAGCTTGTACTTTCCCTTTTGGTTAGGCTTGTATTCTGGCCTTGTTTACTTTTTAGTTTTTGTAATATCATACTATTTTTTTTTTGGAATCTTAGAGGTTTGCATGCTTGTTTACTTAGTGTTTTCAATTCAGCACTTTTGGGCTTGGAAATGGGTGTGTGTATACAGGTACTTAGGAAAATTCCTCCCATTTTTGGGATATTCCTACTTGGTGCTAATATCTATCCCCTAGCCTATTGGAGGTAGGCTTGGGGTAGTCATGACATGGGCCTCGTAGGATGGGTTGTGACATGCTAGATTTTTGGAAGGGTGGATTTCTGGTGATCATAAAATCACCCTTATCACTAACAAGTGGTATCAGAGTTTGGTTACACTGATTGGTGGTGAATCATATTATAAAAAGATCCTAGTGGATCATTTTATCAAGGAATCAAATTAATGTTACCAAAATATGGTGACATAAAGACCTTGGTTGGAGACTATTGGGTTCCTCACAGTTAATTGGTTTATCAAGTTACCAAAACAATGTCACTAGAAGACATCAGTGGTACCAACAGTGTTGTTGGGATATTGAAAGTCCAAATATCCACAATATTTATGCTAAATGTTTCATTAATTGAGTGACATTATGTATCTTAGTGGAAGACTAATGAAATTTTGAATAAATCCAATGACCCCTTACATTTTTCAGATTCATTGGGAGATCATGTTTTTGGTGGAAAGCATTGGAATAGGTTAGGAACAGTTTGATGATCCTATTGTGGAAGTTATAGATCTTGGAGGATGTGAGTGTTAGTTACTCCTAAAGGGTTACTAATTCAATTAGATTGATAATTTAGTTGAGAGGAGAACAGTAAACTAGAAGGCCACAACAGTAAGAACAAGGATTATTCTAGAAGTTGATATTAGAAAAATGATGAATGTTCATAAAAGGAGGTGTCGGTTTAGGAGTCAGTCGATCCAAGGAAAATCAATAGAATATCAAAAATTCTATTCTTAGAAGTTAAAATTTTTGAAGGTTCCACAAACCTATAGTTGTAGGGGAGACTGATAATGCTTCAAAGTGTTTATAGATCCCATATATAGATTTGATATTTTTGGATCTGGAGTTTCATCGATCAATGTTCAAAGAGTGGAAGGAGGTTTCGTGTTCCATAGAATCTCTCAGATGTTATGGTTCCATTTGAACAGGGATTGGAAGAAGGGAAGCATAATCTCAAATCATCAGAAGATGGTCAGCTAGAATTCATGAGGATTGTGTAAGGGTGTGGGAAATCACGCTGGGGCGATTCATGGTTATGGAATATTTGGACAAGATTTCTAGCTCTGGAAGAAGATATTCATAAGGAGAGTGGAATGTCGTACATCAGATGATCGGAAGATGGAACTTGATGCATATTTTTTATGTTCACATTAGAGTGAGGATAGAGGAAGGGTGTGAATCCCAAGTCATGAAAATATTACTTAAACTCATTGGTAGTAAGTGAAATCTTCAATTTAAGTGGATGGTGTTCAATATTTGGAAGGAGATGTTCATAGGTATTATAAGTTTAAGTTTCAATGGAATCTATCTCACGGAAGTTTTTGTATCTCAATTACCTTTGATGAAAGTGAAAAACCATGATGTGGGTGGATTGTAAGTTATTCCAAAATTTGAGAGTTGAGGAGAAAGGATGGAGTTCTGAAATACTATTGATTGAGTTTTCTTAATTCAATAAGACTGGCCCGAAACACTAGAAATTGGGTGTCATAGAGAGGATGTTTTATATTTTTGAATGAGAAGGATAGGATCATGTGTCAGAGACATGTGTATTATCTCAATGTTCATTGTTTGGTTTTTTATTTGTTTAGGGTAGGGTCTTATAGATAATTCTTCATATGTCCATAAGAAAGACAGTTGTTCTCTAATCTTCAAGTCAATGGATGATGTGGGCTTGGGCCACACTGAAGCCAGAAGAAGGATGACCCCAATTCTTGGTGTGTGTTTCTTTGAAAGTCTTATGACTATATGGAAATGATCTTTGAAATAACGCCAAAGAAATGGAAGGAGATCAGGATGGAGGTGGGATCCTTGAAAGGGTCAGGACCAGACAGAAGAAGTCAGAGCAAAGGACCAATGTTACTTTGGGTGAACTGAAGGGAGTTTTTCTATGGGAGTTCATCATGTCAATGAAATCAGACTTTTCATAAGGTGATGAACTGAAAGGAGGTTGGTTCTAAATATTTTGTTGGATTTTTATGTACTAATAAGCTCTCAAATTCAATGAAAGATTGGTGGAAGTCTCCAAGAATACAGTAAATCTAGTAGAGAGGGGGCATGGACAGGATGCATGATGCAAATTATTGATGAGAAATTAAACAAAGTAAGAGGATGGAAAATCAGTGCCTATTTACATTGGTGGAATTCCATGAAAGTATTCAAATGAGTTTCGTGGAGGCAGTGGAACAGAATATCTTGGTTTTGGAGAATCTTAGGGGAGTTCCTTCAATAGGATTCAAGATGATCAAAATAATTATGGCATGAAGAACCATGTGGATATTGTGTAAATAAGGTAAATAGAATATGAATGGTGAGACTTTGGTGTAAGTAGGAAAACCTTCTTCAAGTGCAATATTGTTGGACTCAACCTGTGAAAACACTTCTCAAGTGGGAGATTATTAGGGTTTGGTGTGAGAAATGTTTTTTATTCCAAGCCGTGGAATATTTGATAGTTCATTCACCTAAATTTACACTTGGGAGAACTCAGATGGAGACAACCACACTAGCATCATGAATGTATGGATTCAGGTAGCTGAAGTCATTTCATCTAATTCAGATAGAATCAGTTCATAGGATGTATCAAGTGTGGTTTGAATGGAAGTTTTACTAGAGTATTATAATTCTATGGCACTAAATGGAGGTAACTAGATGGTGTGTTTACCAAAAGTTTAGTGGGAGTGCCTTTATCAGATGATCAACATCTGTTTACTGAATGGTGTGATTTCACCATAAGAAGTGGTGGTAATAGGGTATAATTCTTATAGAGGATGGATAACAGTGGAGTCATAGTGTGAGAATACTAAGGAGGTTTCTCCAACTCATTCACTCTGGGTAGTGGTCATGGTTCCAGAGTATGAAGAGATGCAGATGGAAGTGGTAGATTCCAGTAGTCAAATGGATGTCTAGAGTAGGTGATAGAAGTGAGTAAGTTCATGAGATCCATGAAATCTAATTATGTGGGGTGTGGAAGTCTTTCCTAGAGGATTCAACAATGGTAGGTCCATCAATGTCATTATAGTGAAGTAGAGATGATGTACACTATTCACCAGGTGTTGGTGGTCATAATGGAGTTGATGATAGAGATAAGTAGTTACTCATGTCAATGGAAGGACAACTATAATTGTGGGGGGTGAGTGTGATTGGATGGACAGCTAAGGAACACCATAAAGAGTGGGATATACCACTTTTGTAAGATGCTCAAAAATTGAGAGCTGAGGTTATAGCCCTAAGGGCCGGAATGAAGTGGCTCTGGTAGAAGGAGCACACCTAGGCCCATCCAGATATTTGAAGGATGATATTTTTAAGGATGTATTCAAATAAATTGAAGGAGTATATTGGAAAATACAACAAATGGAATATGATTTCGGTGAGACATATTCTATAGAACATAGTAGGGTTGTCGGAAGTTAATATCCCTTGTAACACATGTACTCTGTTTCCAATGGAATGATAGGATATGACATCATTCTCACATTCACATGGGACACATATCATCTAAAACACATAATCCTTGTGTGCGTTATGTTTTTACTTTGTGCTCACATGTGTGTATATTTTTTGTGTGCTTGTTCTCTTATGCATTGATCGGGAGAAGGATCATAAGGTGATCGGAATCAGCTACTTGAGGATTACTCGATGAGATGTTTGGGGTGCTTGTTCTTCTCATTTTTTGTCTTTGATATCATGGGTGGTGGAAGATAGAAAGTTGTCCTACTTCTAGTGTTATAATTTTCATTGTGATGGATTAAAAAAAGGGAGAACTTCCAATTATCAAAAAAAGTTCCCTTATCCCCAAAAAACTCTAGAAGGAAGTTTTTAAATATGGTTATTGAAACTAGTTGTTGAGATCAATGGAGTTACTAGAAATCTCCAATCATATTCCGAAGGGATGTTTTTTCATGCATATTAGAAGGCGGTGTGACTTGAACAACCGACTAAAGTTTCCTATAAAAGAAAGTGGGGACTGATCTGCATAACACATTGGTGATACGAACAATACATCCTATTTACATACAAAGTTACAAATAGTTAATCCTCTATAATGAAATCTAACTTATTGATTTGTCTATATAATGTAATCTTTGTACTTTTAGTGAATGAAAATAAAGTTGTAGTGTTTCTCCCATACACATAGGATAACTCATCTAAAGAACTTTAAACCATTGGGTTCTTTTATTTTTCCAATTTTTCTTATTACCTTAAATGTTTCTGATTATTGATTGAGTTTGTATGCGATGTTGAATTTGTGCGGGGATTAGGGTTCTCAAACTTCCTACTTCTATTACACTCGATCTAAGGGTGGTAGAGTTATGGGGTTCAGTATTTCCATTATGGTACTACATGGGAACTTCTGGTGGATCGATTTGTTGAAGTTCTAGTGTCTTAATCAGAATCAAAGGTGATTAGCATGGTTTCCCTCCTAACTATTTTAAATTGTTTGGGGATAATGGTTAAGTTAAATTCTATAAGTATAGGTTTCCTTGAATTTTAGTTTTAGGATATAGTAAGAAATATCTTGATTTAATTATTATTATAAGTTAAAACTAAAAAACATTAGTATAAATCCTAGGGATGAATCTACATATAGGAAATAATATTAAAATTTTGGTAAATTATAGAGTGTGTGATTTCCTAGAAATGACATCCATTTCGGGATATAAAAAATGGATGTAGAATATGGATCAATGCACCTAGTGGTAATAACTCTAAAAATGGTTATTTGAGTATTAACTTGATGTTCATTCGGTGCACAAAAAAGGGGTCTAACTACACACCTAATTTAACACTCTCTAGGGATATGTTTTGGATGATTCAAAAAATATTTACAAACCATTATAAAGGATTTGAATACATTGTTTAAGATCATTTGTGATGTTTTGTTTTAACAAAAAAAATTGTCAACTAACTTCTTATAAAAGAATGATTTTTGTAAATCAGGTGAAAGATGTGTTTCTAGAAGTTTATAACTTGTTTGTTGATAAGTTACAGAAAATATGTATAAAGAAAGTTTTTAAAAAAAATTGGATATCGGATGATCCATCAGACACAGTTTATCAGACAAAGATTTTGTTGGAAATTCAGAAGTTGTTAAGGGGAAGAAAGTTGGAAAGATGATCACACTCGAAAAATGGGAAGTCATAGAACTTTCCAAAACTAGTCAAATGATGCTTTTATATTCTTTAATGTTACAAAAACATCATGAATAATTCATGATACAGACTAGATTTTTTAGAAGAAAATAGAAATGTGATATTTCTAGAGTTTTCAAAATTGAAGTTTTTCCAGATGTAGAGAATCAGATACAGCTCCTGATGCAGTTCACCGGACAGAGCCGTAATGGAAGATGATCTGTACAATGATGAAGCTTCCAGACTTATACTTCTATACACATTTCTCTGGACTGAGAAATTATAAGAGAGTGAGAATTTTGAATTTATAAAGTTTGATAATGTTCAACCTTGCTGGATAGACACACTTTCCAGATAGAAGTTTTGAATGATGTTTTCTTAGAAAAGACAAGTTTGTAATAGTCGTTGAGTTCATAAAAAATGTGAGAATATGAAGATGATTTTTTTAGTTATACTTAAAAGATAATAGTTTTTATAAAAACTCCTATGTTGCAACATTTCCTATCAGACAAACCTGTTCGGACCATTGTAGCAGACTCACAGACCAAATGATGATTATCAGATGAAGTAGAGAAGAATAAATGGACACAATTCATCAAACAAAAAATATGTAAAAATATCTGAAGTTGTTGTTGCTGAGTTTTTTGGTTTCACAATGAGAAAGAAATTTAGTGTCTTTAGAAATAAAATCTAAATTCTTGAGCAAAAATAAAGGGGTAAATCAAGTTTATGATTGGACACAGTTCTCCACACAAACAAGATCGAATTCTATTTTAATAAGTGACTAAATTCTTTCGAGCATACAGAGTCTTCAGATAGAAAAAAATTTATTCATGTTGAATTTGTTACTGGACAGTCTTTATAGGAAACTAAAGTCTTTAGAATTTTCAACAATGTAGTCAACCATCTTCATTTTTTTGTAGGAGTGTACAGAGGCAGAAAATGAGTTTCTGAATAAATAGTTTTTACAAAGTTTGAAGATTGGAGTTTTGTAACTTTTTGAATAAAGTTTGGATTTTTGAGAAGTTGTTGACTTTTATCTATGTAATAAAGACATAATTAAATTTATTTTTTTATTATTTTAATGGTTCAAGAGAAAAAAAATAGTTATTTAAATTGGGCCAAGATGATTGTAATGATGAATAGGGTTTTGGACTGAGATGTTCTAGGATATCAATTTCTAGATAGGGAATTTGCAAAGTTCTTATTCAAGTAAGGTTGAGAATTCAAAAGTTCTGAAAAAATCAAGAATATTTGAGAAGACTCTAGAAAAGTTGATAATAATTGATAAGCAATCAAATGAAGTTCCAATTTCTAATAAATTAGGATCTGTGAATTTGGGTGAGCGGGAAAAATATTTCAGTTTATAACCTTTACTATTTTGGGAGCACTTATAAATAGAGGTGAAAAGTATAGTGGTAACTTTCAATATTCACCCATGCATAAAAGATTATATTCTTCTGAGTTGGTGTCAAAATTAGATTTCCACCCGAAGTTGTTTCATGTTGAAAAAGAGTTTCCAAATAGAGGGTTCTGATCATAAGATTGGATAGAGGCAAGTTTATATTACTGGACAAAGAGATTCGGACTGAGGGTATTGGTTCAATTTTTGAGTAATTGTTTATAAAGCGTCGTTTGGTTATATAGGCGGGTCATAAAGTTTGGAACAAAACGGATTGAGAAAAGGGTTATCTTTCTAAGGATATCAGTCACAAGCCATAAGACACTGGCAGATAAGATAGAGGCTGATCATACATAGATTTATGGACGGGCCTTTGTGGAGTAGAAAGTTTCAAAATTACTTTTCTTGTTGTAGATCAATTATTTTTGTAAGAAAAATTCGTAAACTAATAGAAGTAAGTATAATCATTCCTATTAAGAGATAGAAGGTGTCCAATGGGAGTTGACACAAATTCTATTCACTTCTTCATAATAGTGAATTTTCATAGACCTGCAAAAGTGGTTGTGGAAAGGATATAGGTTCTCACACTGAGGTCAAACCTTGTAAATATTGTATGCACTATTTACTTTTCTATGTTTTCATGTACTTTATTTTACTAAAAGTTTATAAGGAATAAACTCTAACAAGTTGCAGGGGTTAAGTTTCCTGAGGTTTAAAATTTGTAAAGAGGAAAAAACTGATTAACCCCCCCCCCCACACACACACACACAAAATTATTTTGTGCTCCTTTGGAACTTCAATTGATATCAGAGGGAAGTTTCCCCTATTGAATCCTTATCATGGAATATCTCAATTCTATCAAAAGTATAGGAATTTCTACTTTCAATGGAAAAAAATTTTATGGTTGAAAAAACAAAATGATTCTCTATCTTCTGTCACTTGGACTAGAAGTTGTTGATACTACTACAATTGGGATTCCATCCATTGATAAATATTCCCCTATGACTTTTACTGATAAGATAAATATTGAAGTTGGTGGAAAATCAAAAAAAACTTATTCTTATGTATATATTATAAAAAATTTATACGAAGTTTATGGGTCTCAAAATAGAAAAGATTATGTGGGACAAGATCAAAAGTATTTTCAAAGGAAATTCTAATGTGAAGGAAGAAAAACTACAAATATGGCATAGCAAGTTTGAAGATATAATAATGAGAGATGAAGAAACTATTGATGATTACTTCATGATATTGAATGAATTTTTTTGTACTATAAGTGGTTTTGGAGATATCTTGGAATATTATTTAATTATTAAGAAACTCATAAGGAACTTTCCATACAGGTTTGATTCTAAAATTTATGCTTTAGAAGATAAATATTATTTATCTCTTGATGAAATTAATAACTTTCTTTTTTCTTATGAAATGAGAAAAACTCAAGTGTTCAAAAAGAAGATGAAAGATGAAATGTATTTTGAAGATTTGAGAAAGATAAAAATCAAAGATGTTGAAGATTATAATCCTTGTGATTCTGAAGATAAGGAGGAGGATGATTTGAATGGAAAAATAATGTCTCTTATTTCCAAGAACTATCATAGAGGAATAGGAAAGTATGGAGGAAAATTTTCTCTCAAATTTTTTGAGTGTGGTGGAATCGGGAATTTTTTCTGTGAATTTCCCCAAAAAATTTGTTTAATTCAAAGATTTTTCTGAAGAAAAATCTTGATAGAAGAAGTTTGATAAAACTTCCAAGAAATAAAGTAAGTACGCTAGTGGAAAAAAGTTTAATGGAAATAGAAAAATCATGTTAAGTAAGAAAGTTGAATCTGGCTTAGATGATATTAAATCATTAGAATATGAAAGTTCAGAAATAATTAGAACCTTATTTGTAAATATTGAGAAAAAGGAAGATTCTTTAAACAATGAAGAAGAAGGAGGTGAAGAATCCTACAGAGAGTACCAGCTTAGATCATAACATGTGGCGTGTCTTGAGAAAAACAGAACTCTCAAGAAATAAATAAAAATAACGAAGACAAATAATGGAAAAGATGTTTTCAAACAAGAAAAGGAATACATCCAAGAGATCTTAAGTTATAAACTGAGAATTATCGAACAAGTAAAGATGATTAAATAACTTAGTAAGAATTTGGAATCTAAGGAAGATGAAGTTAACAAAACTCAATCAAAACTTCTTGAGGTTGAAAGTACCTTAAGAAAGTTGAATAAAAATTTCAGCAAGGATTTAGAAGTAAAATACGAATTGTCTAAAGCTATAGAAAAATATCACTTCAAGAATCATGTGAAGTCTATACCCACTAAAATTCATCTTATTTTACTAACCTTTTAGGTTCTGGAAAATGTGTTAGGAGAGCTTGGCATGAGAAGGGATGTGAGAAACCTATCACCTCTACAAAAGTTGAAAATTATCTCAGTGAGAAAGATGGCCCACACCCATAGAATGTTATAGAAAAAAGAATTTATGAATATCAATAATATTTCTATAGTGAAAGATCATACTTCAATAGAAAACCAAGATTTGATGGTTTTTGTTGGTATTGTAGAATTTATGGGTATAGAGCTTGCAAATATTCACATAATTTGTCACATATTAGAAGAAGGTATGAACAGTAGAGAAGCAATAGTGGAATTAGAATGAATAACTTTCCTAAAACAAAGAAAATTACAAAAAAAATCATGAAATATTAGAAAACTTCCAATGGAAAACAAATTTTAATTTTTAGAAGAAGTTTGTGAAATATGTAACCAGGTCAGCCACCATGCCAATGAATGTATAATAAATCTTCCATAGAAAATTTCTTATGCTAGAAAATAAAAGAAACTCACAAAGAAGAAATTTGAGGAAAGATCTTTTGTTGTTAAGATAATCTTAAAAGAAACTAAATGGATAAAACCACAGATACTTGATAGTGATTTATAATCACACGTGAAAGGTGATTTGAAAATCTTGAAAGATGTTGAAAATCATGATGGATGAGTTGTTACCTTCAGGAATGATAGTTCCTTAAAAATTAATAGAATTAAAACGACTGATATTGAAGCATAAAAGTTGAAATATAAGGAAGTTATATTTTTTATTGGGCTAAAACATAATTCACTTAGTGTAAGTCAACTTTGTGATGATGGAAAATAAGTGATTTTCATAAAAGATTCTTGTATCATCAGAAGTGTGAAAGATGGAAAAGTTGTAACAAGAAGAGAAATAACCAGTAGAAATATTTTTCAGATTGGATAACTTAATAACTCATTTTATCTAAGTACTGAAGATGAGAATAAGTTGTGGAATCATAGACTCATCCATCTTGGGCAGAAAAGTATGAAAAAACTTTCTAAAGTTGATGCGGTATGAAATCCTCCAACTTTGAAAAGAAGAGAAGATGATGTCTGTATAACTTTTCAGAAAATAAAGATGGCTAGTAAAAGTCATAAGAAAGTTGAGATTTAGTCTATAAAACCTCTTGAACTTATTCATTTAGGTCTTTTGGGAGGATGATACATCAATAAACAAAATTATATTTTTACTTTATCACTTTTATTGATGATTCCACCTAGATGACCAAAATTATGTTTATGAAGCACAAGTCATAGGTAGTATAAATGTTCAAATTCTTCAGAAGAGATATTGAGAGATAAATGGGGGTATATATAAAGAATTTGATAATATATAATGCTACATAATTCACATGTAGTGATTTTGAATCTTATTTGAGAAAGCATGGAATCAAATATCAGTATAGTGCTCCCTATACCCCATAACAAAACGGAGTATCGTAAAGTGAAAAATGATTTTTAGTGGAAATGGGAAGAAGCATGTTAGCAGAATACAAAATTTTAAAGTTCTATTAGAGTGAATCTGTTTGTACTGTTTCACATGTACAAAATAGATGTTTTTTAGGCCAGAATCCAACATGACTTCCTATAAAATTTGGTATAACAAAAAACCTTCATTGAAATATTTAAAAAAAAATAGAATTCCATGTTTACTAAAAATAAAAAATTCAAATCTTGGAAAAATTGATGAAAAAGCTGAAGATGGAATTTTCATGGGATATTCACCCAATGGAAGAATTTATAAATGTTGGAACAAGAATTTAAAAAATTTGGTGGATTCATATGATGTGAAAGTTATTGAAAATCCAAATTCATTAACAAAGTATGTTGAAAATGTTGAGGAAGACAAACTGAATATTTCCAATCAATGTGAAAGTGAGTCAAAATAAATATATCAACACTCAGAGGAATCATGTGATGAGTAAATTGAATCTGGAAGAGGAACTTTGAAATTTACTACCTTATAGAAACATGTTGAAACTAAAAATATTCTTGGCAATTAGAAAGCTTCATATTAGAAAAAATAAGGTTGATATTAGAAAATCAGACATCACTCATTTTAAAAATTGAACCAGAATCAATTTCAAAAGTAGTTGAACACAAAGAATGGGTTGATGCAATGAATGATGAGTTGGATCATATTGAGAAAAACAATGCTTGGGAACTTGTTCCGTGTCTAGGAAATAAAAATGTTATTGGAACAAAATGGGTGTACAGAAACAAGTTAAATTAATATGAAGAATCCTCAAGAAACAAATACTTTTTTGAAAAGGATATGCGTAGGTGGAAGGTGTAGATTTTGAAGAAACCTTTTCCCTCGTTGCAAGATTAGAAACGATTAGAATGTTTCTAGTAGTGGTTACACATAAAAGTTACAAATTTTATCAGATGGATGTAAAGTCAGTTTTTCTAAATGGTGAGATTGAATAAGAAGTTTACATTGATAAATCTTATAGGTTTTTTCTTGATAATGATGGAAGTAGGGTTTGTAAATTGAATAAAGTCTTGTATGGGCTGAAACAAGCCCCACATTCTTGGTATTCCAAAATTTACAATTGTTTGAGAATGTTGAATTTCTATAAAGGAAAGGCCGATAGTAACTTATATGTGAAAGAAGCTAACTCTAGCACCCTAATTGTAATTGTTTATGTGGATTATGTTTTTTTCTGGAGATAAAGGAAAAGTTTGTAAAGGATTTTCTTAGGAAATGAAAAAAAAATGAAATGTTAATTTTAGGAGAATTAACTTTATTCCTAGGCTTACAAGTTCAAAAAAAATACATTTTTATATCTTGAGAAAAGTATGCCAGAGAATTGTTACAAAAGTTTGGTATGGAAGAATCTAAAGAAGTTTCTACACCTATTTTAGTTGGGATGAAAATGAGTAAATATTAAACTGGGAAAAGTGTGAATTAGAAATATTTTCAAAAGTTGATAGGAAGTTTTTTTTACCTTATAGCTTCAAGACCTCATATTTATTATGTTGTGACTTTGTGTGCTAGATATCAGATTGATCCAAAACAATCTCATATGTTGGCAGCAAAGAAAATGTTTAGATATGTTAAAGGAACAACTTCACATGAGCTGTTATACAAAATAATTTATGATATAAACTTTCATGGTTATGCATATATTTATTGGGCTAGAGATTGTAATGATAGAAAATCAACTTCAATAGGAACATTTTTATTGGGAGAATTTTTTGTGAGTTGGCATAGTAAGAAATAGAGTTCATTAACTATAAACATAGCGAAATCAGAATATGTTGAAGCTGCCTGGGATTGTACTCAAATTTTTTGGATGAAAGTTCAATTGAAAGATTTGAATGTCGAATTTTGAAAACCATTGAAGATACTTTGTGATAATCAAAGTGTAATTGAACATTATAAAAATTATTTCCAACACTCAAGATCAAAACACATTGATATTAAGTTTCACTTCATAAAAGAGAAAGTTGTTGGTGGAGATGTTTTGTTGGAATATATTTCAGCAAAATATCAAATTAATGATATTTTCACAAAGGCAATTCCCAAATATAGGTTTGTGGAATAGAGGTTGCAACTTCATGTTCAACCTCCACTAAAGGCTTCCTAAACATCTTAAGAAGTATCCCCACCGTACTTTGGATATGTTGACGAAGGGGGATAATTTTTACAACTTTTTTCTATAATGGGTAAAGGAGTACTTTTCTTATTTAAATGAATATAAAGATGCGGTTATTACAAAATGTTGGAGAGAAAGAAAAGTTAGAGGAAAAGATAAAATTGAGGGGGTTATCTTAACATGGTCTCATATTTTCTTGTCACTGAGGGATGGAATTCCTTCAAAAAACATTATTTTATCCAGTAGTGTGGTTTCAGGACACTCTCTTTTAAGAAAGGCTATGTTTTGGTAAAAGTCAAAAATGAGTTTTGAAAAAAAATTGAGTGTTGAAAAATGATTAGTTGAAAAATTTTGTTAGTGAGAGTTGTCAACAACTCCAAAGGGGGAGATTGAAGATCCTTTGTGATGTTTTATTTTAACAAAGTTTTGCTTTCGTTGTTAACTAACATTTTATAGAAGAATATTTTTTGTAAATCAGGTGAAAGATGTGTTGTTGTAAGTTTATAACTTTTTTTGAAAAGTTTCTGAAAATCTAGATAAAGAAAGTGTTTTTGAAAAGTTGGAAATTGAACAATCCATCAGACACAGTTTATCAGAAAAAGACTTAGTTGGAAATTAAGAAGTTGTTGAGGTGAAGAAAGTTAGAAACATGTTGAAAATTGAAAAATGGGAAGTCATAGAACTTTCCAAAACTAGTCAAATGATGCTTTTTTGTTCTTTCATGTTCCTAAAACATCATAGAAAAGTCATGATACAATATAGAGTTTGTATAAGAAAAAGAGAAATGAGATATTTCTGGAATTTTTAAAATTGAATTTTTCTGAATGCGGAGAATCAGATGCATCTCCTGATTCAGTTCACCAAACAAAGACGCAATGGAATATGATTTGTACAATACTGAAGTTTCCAGACTCATACTTCCAAGAACATTTCTCTAGACCAAGAAATTGCAAGAGAGAGAGAGATTTGAAATTACTGAAGTTTGATAATGTTCAACCTTGTTGAACGGACACACTTTCCAGATAGAAGTTTTGAACAAAGGTTTATTAGAAAATCCATATTTGTAAAATTCATTGTGTAAAAAATGTGAGAAGATGACGATGTTTTTTTTAGTCAGACCGATAAGGTAGTGGTTTTTATAAAAACTCCAACATTACAACATTGCCTATCGAACAGACCTGATTGGACTGTTGTAGTGGACTGGAAAACCGGACGATGGTTATCAGATGAAGTAGAGAAGAATCACATGACACAATTCATTAGGAAAAGAATTTTTAAAACTCTATGAAGTTTTTTATACTGATTTTGTGTGGTTTCACAATGTGTAAGAAATATAGCGTCTCTAGAAATCTTATTTGAATTCCTGAGCAAAAACAAAGGGGGGATCAAGTTTGTGATCATACACAGTTCTCTGGAAAAACAAAATTAGTTGTTGTTTTACTAAGTGACTGAATGCATTTGAGCAGATAGAGTCTATGAACAAAGAAAAAATTAGTCACGTTGAATTTGCTATTGAAAAGTCATTATAGGCAACTGAAGTCTTTAAAAGTTGCAAAAATTTATTCAACCATATTCAGTTGTTTGGAGGAACAGACAGAGGCATGAAATGAGTTTCTGAACCGATGGTTTGTATGAAATTTGAAGATCATAGTTTTGTAACTTGCTTAATAAAGTTTGAATTCCTGAGAAGTTTCTGGGTTGTTTATATGTAAAAAATACCAAATTAAATCGATGTTTTATTCTTTTAATGGGACAAGAGAAAAAATGTGAGTAATTTAAATTGGGTCTAGAGAACCGGAATGATTAATAGATTTTTGGACTAAGATGTTCTAGACAATAAATTTCTGGACAAAGAATTTTCAAAGTTCTTATTCAAGTAAGGATGAGAATTCAGAAGTTCTGAACAATTCAAGACAATTCGAGAAGACTCCAGAAGATTTTTGAAGAATTAAGAAGTGATCAAATGAATTTTTAATTTCTGATAAATTTAGATTTGTGAATTAGGTTGATAAGGAAACATATTTCAGTTTCCCACCTTTACTATTCTGGGAGCACCTATAAATAGAGGTGAAAAATACAGGAGTATTTTTCATTATTCACTCATGCATAAAAGTTGATACGCTGCTGAGTTGGCGTCAGAATCGAGTTTCCAAGAAAATTTGTTTCATGTTGAAGAATAGTTTTCAAATATAGGGTTCTGATTAGAAGATTAGACAGAGGCATGTTTGGATTACCATACAAAGAGAGTCAGACTAAGGGTATCAGTCTGAGTTTTAAGTAAGCACAGTTTGGTTATACAGGTGGATCATAAAGTTTGTAATAGTGCATATTAAGAAAAGGGTTATCTGTCTAAGGCTATATGATGTAGGCCATCAGATGCTGGTAGATCGGACATAGGCTGATCAGACATAGATTTCTGGATGGACCTTTGTGGAGTAGAAAGTTTCAAAGTTTCTTTTCTTGTTGTGGATCAATTTTTTTGTTATAAAAATTTATAAATTGATGGGAGTCGGTATAATCATTCCTATCGGGAGATAGCAGGTGTCCAACGGGAGTTGGAAAAAGCTGTATTCACTTCATAATAGTAAATTTCCATATATTCAAGAGAGTGGCTATGGTAAGGATGTAGGTTCTTACACTGAGGTCGAACCTTGTAAATCTTGTGTGCACTATTTACTTTCCTATATTTTCATGCATTTGAGTTTACTAAAATTTGATAAGAAAGAAACTCTAACAAGTTGCAGGGATTATGCTTCCTAAAGTTTGAAATTTTTAAAAAGGAAACAACTGATTTACTCCCCCCCCCCTTCTCAGTTGTTCTATAAACCTTTGGAACTTCAATCGTTATATCATGAGTCATGATTATATTAAGAAAACACTCGTCTATTTTCATCGATGAGAAAAATTAAAATTGCAAGGACATAATTTATTTAAGGGGGAAGAATGTAACACCCCAAAAATTATAATACTTTAAAGTTATGATAGCTTGTTTTATACGCAATAGTAAACAAAAATGAACTACATTATAATTAAAATACGATTGTCATAACATAGTCATTGGATTAATGGTTGTAAATAGAAGTAACCATATTATGAAATCAATACAGAAAGAATAAGAAATAGCATTAATTAGTAGAAGCATTCCTTATGAATCTCATTTGTCCAAGCTTGGAAGGGAAGTAGCTTCACTATGGTTTTCCCTAGACCAAGCCCAAGCTAAACTCCAACTAGTGCAGCTTGAGTGAAATCATTTGCAAGAGAAATTCAAGCTTGTGGAAATCACTATGAGATTCATTCTAGCTGAATTGTTGCCCATGACTACCACTCTTCTTATCTTATCCTTAAGTCTTACATGGAGATCTTGAGGGGGGGTTTAAGTAGAAGTTAGGATGATATAAACATATAATTATCAATGTAATAAATTATATATATATCGTTTGTATTTTTATACATTTTTCATTTATACTTTAAAAAATGAAAGGTCATTTTTAATACAAATATATTCAATTAATGTAGTTAAATAACAAATAAAATCATTTTATGTGTAAAAAAATATTTCACTAAAAAATATATTTTTATATACTATACATTTTTTTATATTAAGAATATAAAAATATTATGGTTAAATGATGGTGTTATTAAAATATATTTTTTATATGAATAATAGATTAACACGCATTTAATTTGTAATTGATAAGGGATAAGAATAGGTACAGTTAATATTTAAAAAGTTATTTTTCTACAAAAACAGTTTTTTTATATATTATATGTTATAATTTAAAAGCTAATTTTTCTCATATTAAGAATTTGGATTAGATTAAATTAATTTCAAATTCAGAATCATCACGTTGAGGTTTGATAAAAGGGGTATCTTATATTTTAAGAAAAAAAATAACTAATATGGTAAATAATTAAATAAGTTAACAAAGGGTAAAAAGAGATAATTCAACATGGCTCGAATTTTACTAAATTAACTTGACACATAGATCTTTTAGAAGACCTTTGTTAGGTAGGAAAGTGAATCCTACATATATCACCAAAATTTCTTTACCTAACTCTCATGTGATTAGTACATGAGCCTCAGCCCGGTTGGTGAGGATTCTTAAGTGCATCCAGGTGACCCGGGATCAAATCCAGGTAGAGGCACAATTTTCCGGGGGTACTGTAGCAGTACTATAGCAGTATTGTAGCAAGTACGGTAGCAGTATTGTAGCAGGTACTGTAGCGGGAATTGTAGCAGGCACTATTTGGTACTGTAGCAGCCGGGAATTTGCCCATGTTTGGGCCTTTGGGCCACCGATTTGGTCCCCAAGTCCTTTAAGGCCTTCGGGCCACCCAATCCTTCGGGCCAGTAAGGCCTTCGAGCCACCTCAATGCCTTTGGGCCACCTTTAGTGCAGATGCAAACCAGACAACCTACAAGGAACAAGTTATATAGGAGGATGAGCAAGGAGCTTTCACCACAGCAGAAGCTACGCGGATTGCAAGAATGAGAGGGTGTGGAACCTGTCATCAGGACAAGCCCGTGCATGCATGGGATAGTCTAGCCGAACAGTCATGTGAAGGTGGAGAGCTGATTTCATGATGAAGATGTTGGGAGGAGTAGTTCCAAGTAGTTCATCTGGGTTGTATGTAATGTTTGAAGCCTACAGGCAATGAATTCCTCTAAGGCCTACAAGGCCATGTAATACTTACGCCTACGGGCATTGTAAGGGTTCCATCTCACCCCTTGAAATGTGGATTATCAAAAATCAATAAAAAAAATTAAGGCCTTCGGGCCATTGGATGGATGTGATTACATCTTTACTTTTCACCTAACTTTAGTTTCCAAGGAAATGACCCTCTTTTTCACCTGTAAAAAGAGCCCACTTCCACCCACTTCAAACCACACTTCTCCTTCAAAATTTCCTTAAACCTATTATATATCTCTCTTCCACATTTGATAGCCTCTGGTTACAAGAAATTGTTTCAAGTCCTTCATTTCTAAGAGGTCTTTCAAGAGAAGATTCAAGACTTCAACGTGAGTATTGTCTACTCTCTAACCTTTTCACTTTTATCTTTCTCATCCACCCCCTCCAAACCTATTATAATCATACTAATGTAATGAAATCGGTATCATTAGTATACAAAAATGTTATTATGTTGATGGAACAACCATTATCTTTCTCCCTCTCATCCATTGGAAAATGAAAAGACCACACGTGTTATGTTTAGGTTACCACCTCCATGAACGACGTATTTCATTTGACATCACTGCCCTACATGGATGGTTCTAAGGATTTATTTAATTTATAAAAATGATATTTATGACATGATTAAGATTCTAGAAAGATAAATTAAGTATTGTATTAATATCTAACCCATTATTAATATACCACCTTTTGTTCGTTAAAAAAATCGAAACAAGATCGTCATCGATTTCATCTTCACGAATCGTAACTAAAACTCTCATGGAATAAAATTAGAACCTTATAAATCATTATGGAACATCTATAATAATACCTTGAATGGTAATTTATGCTATAAATATGGTTCTGGAGGGGTAACACAAAATTGAATGATCAATATAAAATAACATGTTGTTATCGGTAAATTACCCAAAACGTGTTTTCATGCATTCCATTCTCGCAACATGTATCCATTCCTTCCATCAAATGAAAGTGGAACTGCATAACCCATTAAAACACAATGATTTCACTACTTTGAATAATCTAGGAATGATGAACTTAGTATCAACAAACGAGGATCGTCGTTGTCATTATGAAACTTGTACGGAACAACCAAAGTTATTGAAATATGATAATGAAAATAAACAATGACTAGTAAATGTATAATAAATAATTATAATTGAACATCATAAAAGGAAATAGATTTGAATAAGGTTTTGAAATAAGTGATTAAGATGGTTGTGTTTATTATACATGAGGTTAAAGCGCTTTCATGAAAGTTGGGAATAAAGGAAAAAGTTTTTCATCTCAAATTCCCTTCTTTGAAACATTTTTCATATTATGCACCTATTTTCATTAATATAGTATATATACTTCTCTTTGACATATTTTACCATAATTATATTTTTATTCATGATAACTAAAGTTCTATTTCAAGTTTTCTCTTTCAAGGGGTTTTGATTAAAAGGTTACCAAAGCCATAAGAGTTTTTCATAGCTCAAATTTCCTTTCTTTGACTTATAATGTTTCTTCTTGAACTTTATTATTCTAAGTTTGATTTATTTTGTCCAATTATTGTATCAAATTGTATCTTCACTTTCTAATCTATAAATTTACAATTCTTTCTCATGAACTCCTTTCTAAGGGATTGTTACTTCAAAGATTATGATATTCATAGGGGGTTTTATTAACTCAACCCCCTTTCATTGAGTTATAATATTTATTCTTGAACTTATTTCTTTTAAGCTTCTTATATTGTTGTCGTTTCTTTATTTCACATGAAATTCTCTCTCTTTCTAGGGAATTTACCTTTTTAATTCAAAACCTCTTTAATGAATTTCTTTCTTTATTAAAAAATGTTTTGGTTAAGAATAATTTTCATCCACTCCAATAAGTTCTTCCTCTTCCGTTTTTGTATTCACTTTCCACAAATGTTTTTTTTTTCTTATTTTGAAACTCAAATATGTCTTATCTCATATGATCTTAGCTATTTTCAAAATGAAGTTTTATTATCCTTTTTATGATGTGGGTTTCAATAAAGGTATTTTAAAATATTAAAAAGGAATTTCATTTCACATTCATATATGTTATCATCCACTCCACATTTGTTGAATTGACCATTATTTAACTGACTAAAAATTCTATTTTTGATTTTCAAAATAGCCGCTTTAAGGTTAAGCAGTAACCACAGACATCAAGCGGGCTACCGAAGTTGCAAGATCCAGAAACTAAATTTGAAATTCAAAAAGGACACCCAACCCGAGGAGGCATCGAACCATGAGCCACATGCGACAGTCAGAGTCATGTTGTCTGCCATCCGCCATCATCAGCATGGTACACCACCGTCGTCGTCTTCGTTGTCCATCACTACCAGAGCCGATAACCGAAGCAATCAAAACCAGAAGATCCCTTCAACCTCTTAACCCCATCGTCGACATTCACCGTTGTTGTCTTCATAAAAGCATATTAATAAAACTCACAAACTTTAGAACTTTCGTCGATGAGAGAAAATCAAACATCAGTCGCCCTCCCGGAGACAATAGGTCGCTCAAACAACACCTCACAGAGCCTCCTACAAGACCACCGCACCAGACCGGCAAGGAAGGGAGCGCTGGACCAAGAGCGTCACATTCAACACTTGTGTCGACCTATGATAATTGAGAACACGCTTTAAACCTTGTGATGGATCAACTCAAGTATCAGAACATGATGACTCAAATTGGCTTGTTAAAGTGGCCCTAAAGAGATTGGACCATTAACTCAGTTACGAAACAATGGATATGGTGGCATAAGAAGATGCTCATGTGTCATGTGGAGTTAGCATTGTGGTCCATTTATTTTTAATCTCATGTCTCATGTATTGGTTGTTTCATCTTGTATGTTTCATTGTTTAATATCAAGTTGATTTGTCAATATTTAATGATGAATTAAATGGATGCTCGATGATCAATTAATTGATTAGGACCATTGAATGTTGATCGGGCATCGTATGAATTTTATATAGTTGAACTACATTATAACTAATTGTTCTTGGGGTGTTATAAAGTGTTTTTGATTTGCTTATCCTCCCTAAGAAGGTTAGGGGCATCTAGTAGTAGTGTGAAAAGGGTAACGAAAGCTAAATGACTTTGAATTCTTTCATCTTTCTCTCTTCTTCTATATGGTTGGAACCCCCATAAAATTAATTACAGGTATTTTAAGATGAGAAATAAGTAGTTATTTAAAATAGTACTTAAGCCTTTATTGATGTGGTATGGGTAAACTTAAAAGTTGTATCTTGATCTCGATTCAATAAAATATGGAAGCATAAAAGTATAATGTATTTTGCATATGGAAAGCGAGAAACGAAGAATTTTGGTTGATGTTGTATGTGTCAAAATGCCTCATCATTTTGAAAAAATGGGGCAAAAGAAATGAGATAAAATGACATGCATATAATGCATAGTATGTGATGTCGTGACTTATGTCCGTAAAATACCATATGATGTGATATATGAAATAATCAGGATTTGTTAAAAGAACGTAGATAATGGAAATTTCATGTGTGGGTTTGATGTCGGAAAATTAAATCATCCTCAATAATATAACAAAAAATAAAAAACAAAAATCAACACCCCCTTTTAAAAAATTTGTCAATTTCCAATCCTTGCATGGCAAACACATTAATAATTTACATTATCTCATTCAATCCAACTATTTTCATCATATTCAACTTAATTCCATTAACAAGGTGGAACCAGACGTGACCCAAATCTACCAAGGCCAAAGAGTCAACGTGGAAGTTCACGCATTTTTTGATGCCACTGAAGCATGGATTCTCACCATTGAATCCCATAAACGCTGATTCCCAAATTCAAAAGGATTCTTCAAAGGTAAGCCTAATAAGGTGTCGGGTAAGCTGGTTTGTTTTTTTTTTTACTTTTGATTGAAAGGGGTTTTTTGAAACCTTTTTTATAAAATAAAAAAATGGCACGGGATCGGATGTAATAAAGGAATGTCTTCGACGGGACATATTGAATAAAAAACAATGGTGACAGAAATGAAAATGTTAAGATGTAAACTTAGACACACTAAGATGAATAAGATTATAAATGAATATATTCAAGGGAAATTTAGAGTGGTTCTAATTGACAAAAAGATGATTAAAACTGGATTAAAATGATTTGACATGTTAGAAAAAAGAATTAAAGATACACCTGTTAATTTTAATGAAAATATGATCATTCATAGAGTTAACGATGTTTGATCCATATAACTGACTTCATTTAATTGTGTTGAAAGCTTGTTAATAATTGTTTCGTATGCATGGAAAACTAAAAAAAGACATTAAAACAAGTCACTAAATGATCTTGTTTTTTTGTTGTTGTTGTAATATGGTAAATAATATAAATATATAATAAAAATATATATTGGTATTCATGTCAATACCACTTAAAATCAAGGACAATTAAGATGATCTTGTTCTAAATAATTTTAATGAAAATATGATCATTCGTAGAGCTAATTAACGACGTTTGATCCATATAACCGACTTCATTTAGTTGTGTTGAAATCTTGTTAATAATTGTTTCGTATGCATGGAAAACTAAAAAAAGACATTAAAACAAGTCACTAAATGGTCTTGTTTTTTGTTGTTGTTGTAATATGGTAAATAATATAAATATATAATAAAAATATATATTGGTATTCCTGTCAATACCACTTAAAATCAAGGACAATTATATATATACGACTAATTTTTATGATGGAATGAATATTTCAGCGAATTGAAAGGAATATTGATTTTATTGAAGGATGGAACTAACGATCCCTGTCTCATGCCAATTATGATTTATGATTGTTTTCTCACTTATTCATTTTCCCATATACCGTTCCATTCAGACCAAGTTGGATTACAAAATTGGCAGTGGATTAGAAATAATAAACCAAACAAATATATTGCCAGTGCCAGAACAGCTTCTGGATCCTTTTATAGCAAATCCAAAAAAGCAGAAACACGCTTTTGATCAATCGACTGCTACAGTGGGTAACGCATGAAGAGAAGCCATGGTTTGGGTGGGTACCTGAGAGGCATTGCCCCGTTCCAGCCCATCATAGAGCATCTCGAGCTGCAATCCTGCATGTAATCGCATCAGCAAGAGAGGACAGCCCTAATTCCAAACCCGATATCTTGTATTGCTGCAACCCACAAAATCAACAATCAGCCTCTGTTTGGATGTAAAGACCCCCTGGCAAAACCCAGCAGGTTTGGATGCAAATGGGGGCGTCCCCATAGAATGATTAGAACAAATTAGCCGTTTTCTAACAAAACCCAGAAGAGGTGTCCCAGAAAGTCACCGACCCACATTGCATAAAGCTGTTTGGGATTGTAAAAAATGAATGGCATACCTTCTGTATTTGGGCTTGGTTTGCTCTCCCTTCCAACTCCCCCAAATTGATCTCTTTTCCATCAATCAGTTTTTCAATGGCATTCATCTAATACAAAGATAATCACATTGAATATGCATAAGCAACTGAACCGCTTAGTTGTAAAATCTGAAACAGAGACGATAGGATCAACTATATGTATCAAACTTTACCGATTAGCTATATCAAATACCATATTTTCATTGAGATCATTAACAGTAACACCATTGTGGATGACTTGCTTTAATGTCCTTTTTGGTCTTCTTCTACTTTGCCTAGTTTGTTTATTCATCACTAATGCTACCATATTAACATGTGCATCCATTGATCTCCTTTTAACATAACCAAACTATCTTAATCTTATCTCGGTCATATTTTCATCAATTGGTGACGCTTCAACTTTCCCTTGTATACATTCATTTATAACCTTATCCATTTTTGTACGTCAACATGCACCTCTTAACATTTTCATTTCGGTTAACATTGCTTTTTTTCAAGCTGTGCAATTAAATGCCACCCCTCGTTATCGTATAGAATTGCTGGTCCAATGGACTTCCCATAAAAAGGAAGTGAAATGACAAAGTTCAGTAAACCAAGTGACGCATCTCTGTACACTGCCTATCACCATTCATGGCCGAATGGACTCACCTCATCAGGAGAAGCGTTGAATCGAGCAGCGAGGATGTAGGTGGAGCCATCAGAGATGCCACACCTTTTCAAGGATTCTGAAATCTAGTTAAGAAAGAAACACAGCCATCAAAGATCCAAAAAGCGAAAAACACTCCACATGATAAATGATCCTAAATACAATCAAGCGATCAAAGTTAAGTGAGTCAGGATGATGACATGCTTGGATCCGGAGTAATTGTAAACAAGCTCAGAATGAAGGGTGCGCGTAACCAAAGCGTCCCTTGATTTGGCTACCAGCGTCCTGTGGGCAGCTGCCAGAACTGGAAAAATATCTGGAATCTGTAACAGTTGTTAATCAAAACAACGTGAAAGATTTCATAGATGAGTGCGATGAAAATTTGAGTGTGTATCGAAGAAACGATACGAGCGATGCATTGATGAATGCAGTTTCCGGTTCCAAAGCTCCGGCTCGCATTAAATCCTGTAGTTCCCTGCAAGATCATCAGCTTCATTCAGAACGCTAATTTAATTCCCTCGGCATGACGCTTACGCAGATTGAAAAAATGCCCGTATAGGCATAAAATCGTTTTCCCGCAATCATTTCAAAAAATTGAGCCTACTTATGTGGAAGTGATGAACTAATTTTAAAAATGCATCTCAAAGATAGTCTGAATTTTAGAAAACGAGAATTGCATGCTTGAGATGTTTTCGAACACGTTAGAATCGAGCTGAAGAATCAATTGCAGCTCCGAAACCTAACAAGCAAGAAGGAAGCGTCGAATAGAGAATAAGAAGAAGAAGAGACGATCGATGAACTTGGAGTTGGTGACATCTGCGAAGAGGGAGATGAATAGAGGAGTTCCGCTGACGTCGAACACCTTCATGGCCGGCTCTGCAGGGCTCTTCACTCCCCGGCCGATGGATCGAAGAAGATGCATTGAATCAAAGATCCAGGGCTTTCTTGTGAGACCCGACTAGGCCCGGATGTTCGGGCCCAAAATATTAAACGGTAATAATGTTTTGGATAAAGTAATATAAACCTCTATGGATCGGAGATAAATCAGGTTACCATCGTCACTGTATGGGCAATGTCAGGTCTCATACTCACTATAATGTACATCAAACTTCCAACTACAGAGGAGTATGGTATCATCTAAATCGCCTCAATTTATTCCTTGGATGACGGATATGATTTTTTGCGAACTTCAAATGGGTGGGAATATGAATGTTAATTGGTTTGGCTTTGTCCATGTTGAAACATTTCAAAAGACGTTTAACATACTTCTCTTAAGATAGCCATAACAACCTCCTCTTTCTGTCACAAATGATCTGCATCCCCAAAATCTGTTGAGTTGCTCTTGAGTCCTTCATATCAAAAGACTTGGATAACTCCTTATTCAATTGGCTAATTTTCGTTGCATCATTCCCAATGATCAACATGTCATCAACATAAAGTATAAGAAAAACAAAGTTATCATCCTTAAATCTTTGGATGTAAACATCTATAGTTTTCAGTCAAAAGTAAACAATGTACTTGAGTATAAACATAAATTTTGTCATGGTGAACTGCCAACACTACGGGGGAAATCGATAATTGCGATAGAAATGGGTCTCCCGTCGTAAAAGGTTTGACGCGCGCTACGTGCCAAATTGTGGGAAGGGTATTTGCGACATGTATTTACACTCGTCGCAAAAATCCTTCGGTAATTTATAATATTTGTGACAGGTCTCATCGCAGATACTCTTTTTAACCGCTGCTGGCTAATTAATAGGGTTTCATCATTTGAAACGGGACCCGTCGCAAAAAACCCTTTTAAACCTCCGCCGACTAATTAATAGAGTTTCATCATTTGCGACGGATCCCGTCACGAATGATATTATTTGCGACGAAGTTTATCTCATGTCGCAAATATTGTGTCGTCATGTAGGTATTTGCGATGGAACCTGTCGCAAATACCTTTTTAACCGTCGCCTCTTAATTAATAGTGGAGCGAACATTTGTGACGGGACCCGTCACAAATACTCTCGCTGCAGATAATCTAGCCTATATATACTCTCATTTGTTTTTTTTTCATTTCACACATTTCTCAATTCCTCTCTGTCTCTCTGAACTCTAATATTTCTCTTTGAAAATTTTCAAAGTTTAAAATTTCATATCAGAGCAATTTAAAAGCTTTTCAGCATGCAAAAGATTTCGTTTTAAGGTATTTATTTACTGCTTTTATTTTTTAGTTAATCCATTTAATTTTATGTCAGTTATAATTGTTGTTAATTAGCGATAATTAAATTAAATTAGAATTAGATAACTTTATTTTGAATTATTTGTTTTTACAAATATGTTGTTTCATTAGTAAAAAATACAAACGAATGATAATAATTAGCGGTAATTTATAATAAACAATTATAAATAGAAATGATTAGTAATAAATAGGAATAGTTAAGAATAAATAGTAATAAATATGAATAAATAGAAATAAATAGAAATAAATAGAAATAAATAGAAATAAATAGAAATAAATAGGAATAAATAGGAATAAATAGTAATAAATTGGAATAAATAGAAATAAAAAGTAACATTTAAGAATAATTAACAATAATTTGTTATAAATGGGAATAAATAACAATAATTAGAAATAATTAATAATAATTAGGATAATTAGGAATAATTAGTAATAATTAGGAATACATAGGAATAATTAGGATTAATTAGTAATAAATAAGAATAATTAGTAATAAATAGGAATAATTAATAATAAATAGAAATAATTATTAATAAACATGAATAATTATTAATAAATAGAAATAATTTTGTAATAAATACGAATAATTAGTAATAAATAGGAAATATTATTAATAATCAGTAATAAATAGAAATAATTTGTAATAAATAGGAATAATTTATAATAAATAGGCACAATTAGGAATAATTAATAATAAATAGGAATAAATAGTAATAATTAGTAATAAGTATGGATAATTTGTAATAATTAATAATAATTATGAATAATTAATAATAATTTGTAATAAATAGTAATAAATATAAGCAAATAGTAATAAATAGTAACAAATAGTAATTAATAGGAATAAATAATAATAAATAATAATAAATAATAATAAATAGAGATAAATAGGAATAAATAGTAATAAATAGTAATAAATAAGAATAAATAGTAATAAAATAGTAATAAATAGTAATAAATAGGAATAATTAGGAATAAATAGTAATAAATAATAATAATTAGTAATAATTAGGAATAATTAGGAATAATTAGTAACAATTAATAATAATTAGTAACAATTAGTAGTAATTAATAATAAATAACAATAAATATTAATAAATCATAATAAATAGAAATAAATAGAAATAAATAGTAATAAATAAGAATAATTCGTAATAAATAAGAATAATTTGTAATAAATATGAATAATTTGTAATAAATAGGAATAATTAGTAATAATTAGTAATAATTAACAATAATTAGTGATAAATATTAATAATTAGTAATAAATAGTAATCTTCTATTTGTGATTGACAACATAATTTCCAACGGATTGACGATAGCTCTTTTGTCTGACAGCTTATCTCATTACAACTTTCTCCGACTGAAATCACTATGAAAAATTTGCTATGACGTACAAATATCAATTTTCGTATACACGAGAATGGAGAGTAGCGCGACGAGACCTCCCTGCTCTTCATTCTTGTGCATACGAAAATAGATATATGTACATTAGAGCAGATTTTTCATAGTGATTTCAGTCGGAGAAAGTTGCAAGGAGATGAGTTGTTAGGCAAAAGAGTTGCCGCTAATTCGCTTGAAACTGTGCCGCCCGTCACAAATAGAAGGTGGAACAGACTTGGTGTCTTCCTATTTATTTATATATATTTATATTTACTTATATAATTAGTAATAATTAGTAATAAATAGTAATAAATAGGAATAAATAATAATAAATAGGAATACATATAAATAAATACTAATAAATAGTTATAATTAGAAATAAATATCGATAAATAGAAATAAATAGTGATAATTAGGAATAATTAGTGATAATTAGAAATAATTAGTGATAATTAGAAATAATTAGTGATAATTAGAAATAATTAGTGATAATGAGTAATAATGAGTGATAATTAGGAATAAATAGACATAACTAGTGATAATTGCTAACAATTAGTGATATTTAGTGATAATTACTCATAATTAGTGATAATTACTAATAATTAGTGACAATTACTCATAATTAGTGATAATTACTAATAATTATTGATAATTATTAATA
Organism: Viscum album; assembly: GCA_963277665.1. Taxonomy (NCBI): domain Eukaryota; kingdom Viridiplantae; phylum Streptophyta; class Magnoliopsida; order Santalales; family Viscaceae; genus Viscum; species Viscum album. The sequence continues at coordinate 241,910,176 of OY728162.1, forward strand.
ATTATTCATAAATAGAAATAAATAGTCATAAATAGAAATAAATAGTAATAAATAGAAATAAATAGAAATAAATAGAAATAAATAGAAATAAATAGTAATACATAGAAATAAATAGTAATAATTAGTAATAATTAGTAATAATTAGTAATAAATGGAAATAATTACTAATAAATGGTAATAATTACTAATAAATGGTAATAATTACTAATAAATGGTAATAATGACTAATAAATGGTAATAACTATTAATAAATGGCAATAAATAGTAATAAATAGTAATAATTTGTAATAAATAGGAATACTTTGTAATAAATAGGAATAATTTGTAATAAATTGAAATAATTTGTAATAAATATGTATAATTAGTAATAAATAGTAATAATTAGTGATAAATAGAAATAATTAGTAATAAATAGTAATAATCAGTAATAAATAGGAATAAATAGTAATAATTAAGAATAATTGATAATAATTTGTAATAAATAGGAATAATTAATAATAATTAATAATAATTTGTAATAAATAGGAATAAATAGGAATAATTAATAATAATTTGTAATAAATAGGAATAATTAAGAATAATTACTAATAATTTGCAATAAATAGGAATAAATATAAATAAATCGGAATATAGGAATAAATAACAATAAATAGTAATAAATAGTAATAATTAGTAATAAATTGTAATAATTAGTAGTAATTAGTAATAATTAGTAATAATTAGTAATAAATATGAAAAATTAGTAATAATTAGTGGTAATTAGTAATAATTAGCGGTAATTAGTAATAAATAGTGGTAATTAGAAATACCTAGAAATTATTAATATTTTTTTCTTTTTTTGAGTAATGTTTTTCTTATATCAAATTATTCAAAAAAACTAATTATTTTATATTTTTTAGAGAAATATGGAACAAAGAAGTCGAAAACAGTCATTATTAGATGACCACGCTCAGATAAATCAACATAGAAATCCAAACAGTTTTGGTTTAAATCCTATATATATTGAGGGTGTTGAAACTTTCTTATCATTTGCAACATCAAAACTGGAATTTGTTTCAGAAGGGACAATTAAGTGTCTATGTAAAAAATATGGTTTGAGAATGTTTGAAACATTTGACAACGTTGGGGGTCATATATCATGTTTTGGTTTTCAAATAGATTATGTTTTTTGGTATCAACATAGTGAGCGCAGTTCCAGAGAAGATACTAATAATTTGGTTTTAGATTCATCACAGTTTCAAAATTTAGTATATGATGTGGCAGGTCCGTCTTTTTAATAAACTAAAACTTAGGATGATATTGATTTAACTCTTGATTTAGAACCATATCAATTTTATGAGTTGTTGAGGTATGCTGAGGATGCCTTATATCCCATTTGCAAGATAAAAAAATTTGAAGAGGTTACAAAATTTATGGCTAGTAAATCAGATAATGGAATGTCAAATAATTATTTTGATCTGATATTATCTTTGGTTAAAACACTATTACTTGAAGGAAATGTGTTGCCTACAAATTATATGAGAGCAAGAGGCTGGTTTGTAATATGGGTCTTGGTTATCAGAAGATTCATGCATGTTCAAATGATTGCATCTTATATTATGGTGAAAATGAGTCATTGGATAGTTGTCCCACATGTGCACAATTGAGGTATAAAGAGGCTCAATTATGCAAGTCTGGATTGATTACTATAAAACAGTTGAGATATTTCCTGTTAATATCCAGGTTGTAGTGTTTATTTATGTCTCAGAACACAGCGATATTGATGTCATGGAACAAAACCAATATTTCAACTAGTAAAAGTTTAAATCATCCCTATGATGGTGATTCATGGAAATTTTTCTGACCAAGTACTTCTGTCATTTGCTTCAGAATCCCAAAATGTGTGATTGGGTCTTTCTACTGATGATTTTTGTCCATTTGGTTCTTACGGTAGTCAGTATTTATGTTCGTATGTCTTTATAACTCTGTTTAATTTACCTCCTTGGATATTGATGAAGGAACCATATATCTTTTTGACCTTATTAATTCCAGGACATCCAAAAAAGAATATTGATGTTTATTTTAAACCATTGATTGATTTGTTAAATTCATTATGGAGTAATGATGTCAATACATATGATGTTGCTGTGAAATAAAATTTCATACTGAAAGTTGCATTGATGTAGACAATTAGTGACTTCCTATCACATGAAATGTTATTTGGCTGGAGTAAACATGGTCCAAAATAATGTCCGTACTATATGAGAGACAACAAAGCGTTTATGCTCGTCAATGGAAAAAAACATTGTTTTTTCAATTTTCATCGCAAATTCCTTCCAACCGATCATCCTTTTTGGAGGAACAAATATCATTTCAGAAAAGACATATTTGAAAGAGATGGACCTCCAACAATAATATCAGGTACAAAGTTAAAATCAATTGTCTCTTCATTACCTCTCATTACATTTGGACCAATAATAAACCAATAGAAAATTGATGGCTTTGGGAAAGAACACAATTGGATAAAACGAAACATTTTTTGGGATATGCCATATTGGTCTGATTTTTTGGTCCATAACATGTTGGATGTCATGCATATTGAGAAGAACTATTTTGATAATTTATTTCATATAGTTTTGGATACACCATGTAAGACCAAAGATAACGTAAAGACACAATTAGATCTTGCCCACATTTATAGGTGACCAGAACTTGAACTGTTTGAAAATATCATATCACAAAAGTTAATGAAGCCAAAAATAGCTTATACACTGTCCAAATAAAATCAATTATTATTTTATCAGTGGATTCAAAATTTGATACTTCTAGATGGTTATGCTTCCAATTTGGGAAGATGTGTCAGAAATGGTCATATTACCGGATTAAAAGGTCACGACTGTCATGCTATAATGGAAATACTTATACCAGTTGGATTAAGAGGTTTATTGAATTATATGATTTGAGATGTGATAATAGACATATCATATTTTTTCTGAGACATTTGTGTGGTGACAATAGACTACGATGTACTAAGAAAACTGTAATAAGATTTTGTTTTAATTTTATGTAAACTGGAAAAAACATTCCCACCGAATTTCTTTGACTCAATAGAACATTTGATATTACATTTTCAGCATGAAACAAAATGTGGAGGTCTGGTACAGTTCCGATGGATTTACCTGTTCGAGAGATGCATGCATAAATTGAAGAAAAAAGTACGTAACAAAACATCGGTTGAAGGCTCAATTGTAGAAGTTTATTTGTAGGAGGAAATTTATTTTTTCTACTCTCATTATTTTCAATATGAATATCCCTTAAAACATAAAAGCATGAGACATAATGAGGGAAATATTGACAATAAAATGAGCAATCAATTATCAATTTTTAATCAGCTCGAACCTGGCTTCAGTGGAGTTCATGAATGATGACTTTCAGATGATGAACATCACAAAACTCATACATATGTTTTGCTTAACTGTGAATAATTGAAACCATTTGTATTGTGAGTGCTCTTATCACTTATTCTATAATATATGTTATAGTAAAATAATATTATTTTATTTTTAGGTTATATGTTAATCATATCAAGAAAGAGCTTCTACAAAATATAACAGCCACTCTTGAAGAACGTTGAAAAAATATTTTTTCCCGCTAGTTTCAAAAATTGGTAACATAAATTATTTATGGTTTAATATATAAAATCAATTTATTACTTGTTATATTGATAATTGTTTTAAAAAAATTTAGGTATCTAAACATGCTAATAAAATTGATAATCGATTATGTGTATTAAGTAACCCACCATCCAAAATGGTTAAATCTTATAATTCATATATGGTGAATGATTTTAAATTTCATACATGTGCATATGGTGAATAAAAAGAACAATTAATAGCGGTGTTTACTTGAGAGGATCTCATCATAGAGAAATTGAAGTTGAATTTTATGATATGTCGGAAGAAATTATTGAACTATGTTATCTGAGACAAAATTATATAATGATGTTTAAATATTAGTGGTTGGATATTGAGATAGTTTTTCATGTTCATACAAGCCATGAAATTGTTGATATTAAATATGAAATCCTTCTTATAGTAAATGAACCATTTTTATTGGCTCATCAAGCACATTAAATTTATTATGCAAATTACTATGCTACTTCAAGAGAGTTGAGTGATTGATGGAGCATAATAAAAATGAAATCTCAAGAAAATCAATTTACTCAAAGTGAATGTGGTTCCGCTGAAGTTCAAGAAATTGAATTTTTTCAAGAGACTACTTCAAATCTATTTTTTTCACGGAGAGACACAAATATCGATGATGACACCCCATAATTAAAAGTTGACGGTGATAATGATGTTAATGATGTTACAAATGAATTTGAAATGATAAGAGATGATGAAACTAAAACTCATATAGAAATCGATGATGTTGAGGAGGAATATGAAGATATTGACACTGTTAGATATGAAGATGAGGATGCAGATGAAGATTGACATAGTTAAATGCTGGTTATAATCATATAAAATATATATCTATATATAATAATTGTTTTCAACTGTAACGTACCAACTTTAATCATGGTACGTATCATTTAAATTTTTAGTCCAAATTCTCAAACCGACCCAGAGCATGTGCCTGCGCACCCTGTTATGAGTCTCGAGCAACTATTAAAATTATTTAAATAATTGTATGGGTTTTATGTAAAATATTAAATCATTTCCTAGCACAACATTCAGGTTAAAAATAATTAAAAAGGCATTAAAAAGGAATAAAAAGAAATTTTAAGAAAATAAAAAGAAATGAAATGGAGATAAAAATAAATAATAGAATAAAAGCGGTTGGAGAAGAGTGAAAATAATTAAAATGAGTTAACCCATTTTATTAATTATTTTCCTCTCTCCCTCCCTCTTTTTTATTATTTTATTTTCCTTTTTTATTTCTTTCTTTTCTTTTTTCCCTCTCTTCCTCTTCTCCCTCTCCTCTTGGTGCATCACGCCCCCTACTAGGTGGTGCACCTCCTCCTCCTCTCCCTTCAGAAGCCCATTGTGACTCCATACCTTCTCCATTTGCAACATCATTTGATGAGTTGTAAATCTCTCAGTAAGTCTAACCTCATGCATCAAGTACCATAAGATCTCATCCACTCTCCATCATGTAATCCACCATGGAAAATTTTTACCCGAAATTTGGGTTTTTCTAAAATCATCTGTTTTCTTCCTTTATAGGTCAAATCAAAGGTTTTCGTGGAACATAGGATCCACTAAAATTACATGTTATAGAATTTTATCTCTTTCCCATCGTTTTTTTGCATCTTTTAGATCGCACGTTGTGCCGCTCGTCTGTGCCTACCGGCAATATTCAATTTTTCCTATTCTAATTTAATTAAATTACTTGGCTTGACTATTGAAACCTTATTTGAGATGAACTATCTTGTTTAATTTATTAGAACATCATTGGATACCCCTTTGGGTGTTCCAACGTAATTGGTCTAAATTCCATTAGCCCCAAATAATTAATTTATTAATTTCATGTGTTGCGCGACCCCTCTTTAGTTGAGTTTTAAATCAAATAAATTATTTAGGATAAATATGAATCATGATTTTTTGTAGTTTTTTTGGTTGTTTATGTATAATGATTTCCTTGTAAAAAAAATTCTTACCATGCTATGCTATTATAAAAGAGAAAAGTATATTTTTCTACTTTTGCTGATAAGTGTTTTGATTATTACTGTTTGGATTGAATGATCAAGAAGTACATGGATCTTTATTGCTTAAATTGTTTTGTTGCAATTTTAAATGCATAATCTGTGACATATGCTTCCTTGAAATCTAATTAAATTCAGTGTGGTGAGACAATATGGGTTCTGTATTAAGGAATACACATGGAATCTCCGTTCCTGATTGGTTACCAAACTATGCACCAGAGAGGCAATGTCTTAGGATTTTCTTGATGAGGGTTTCCCTGGGTTTTCTATATACTCATGAGTGATACCGGTTCCCTAAGGGACAATAGAGGATGGACCCATTGACAAAGTGGCTACGTCACGCCTTAAGTGATACTCAACCCCTTATATGCGATACTCGAGATAGACTCATGATAAATCCATGCCTCGAGCGATACTTAGTCATTAGGAAGATTGCCTTGGATGAGCTCGATGGTATTGAATAAATTAAAGGATGTACCCTAGTGATACCTTCAATAAGTGCTCAGAATCTAACTCTAAACATTAATATAATAATAATGATAATGCATGGAAGGTTTTATTTGATGCATATTTGGGTTCCTTTTGAATTGTGATACCTTTATGGTGCCTTAAAGCACACTTTTGTTGACACATAATTAGACCCAAGCTAAAGCACAAGCTTGGGGGTATATTAATTTTTGTTTTACTTTTACTTTTCTATAATTTATATATATATATATACATCCTACTTATTATAGGCACTTTATTCAGATTCTAGGCTTAGGCTGAAGCAGGTGGTAAGGGATGGGTTCCATTGAGAACCCAAACCAAGTTATACTTATTTTATTTTATTTAGTTAGTTGCTTGCATTTATCATATATTGGCACTCTTCTTGTGTTTACAACACGGAATGGAAAGGTTTAGACACCGTGGGTGTCGGCCTACTGAGATTTTATCTCACACCCTGATCGGCGCTATTTGGTAACCGAGTAAACTTTATGTCCATAGGTATGGATACAGGGAAGCGTGCCGCTCCCAATGCTTGATTGCTTTTATGTTTTGGATAGAGCTTGGGGGTAGAGGATCAAGCCTATGATTGAGATGGAGTTGTTTCACTTTGTGTCGTTTCATTACAATTTTGATATCATTCTTGTATTCCTAATTTTTGTACTTTTATTTTAGTACAGACACCATAGCATGACATAGTTTTGTAGCTAGTTTAATTTATCAAATTTTTCACTTTTCATTTATTCAGTTGGAATTATTTAATTGCTTCTGTTGTAGTTTGATTATTTATATGTTTCTGCTACTTGTTATAATTTTTTTTCTTCCACTATGTGTTACCTATTACCTATGAGGTTATAATATACCCTTAAGACACGTTAAAAAGGCCCTCACTACTAGTCGACATCCTCTAGTATTCAGGGAGATGCGTTTGAGGTCATGTGGCCAACCCGACTCGGAGCACCCTTGTAGTGGCTCCCAGGACAGGGACGTTACAAAGTAGTATCATAGGTGGTTATTTTTTCCCTTTTGTCTTACTATTTAGGTTAGATAGGATACTAGGATATAAGAATTTGTAATGTACCATGTGCTTGGATGAAACCTACCCATTTATAGGGGAAACCCAAATTCTTGGGTTGGGGTTGCAGTTATTGATTATGCCAATTATTGTTGATATAATTTCACCATTTGGCGACACACTTTTTTTGTATTGTTATTGATATTGGTATTATTAAGATAATTGTTTTTACTATTTCATCCTGATGATATGAAGGAAATGCATTTATATGCATCATATTAAGCACTATAGGGATTAAAACGACATGCATATTACCATTCCATATCTACTTTCAGCATGCATCTGTCTGTTTTCATGTGAGTTCTGTTGTTCCTAGTTGTAAAAATTTGAAGTTTATGTTTGTTAAATATAAATTTGTGATAATTTTTAGATGTTAACTTGAATTTACCTGGGAAATAGGCGGTGGGAATCATTTTAATTATCCTTATAAGTTTTCTCTTCTTTATCTAGACTTGGCTCTTAGAGTGGGCTATCTGTTGTGTAGTGCTCAAAGGCAGGCTATGTACCTACCCTCTTTATTTCACTATTACCTATTTTCCTAGTCTGCTATAAAATTCTATCTAAAGGTGTGTGTTTGGCTATTGTAGACCAATTCTGCCTCGATGTCTTCATGCCGTACCTCAGGAGAGTGGCGATGATCACATTCCAGATATGGTGGGTCTCGAACCACCAGAAGTGCCTCTCGTAGTGCCTTCTATAGTGTTATATATAGTGCCACCTATAGTGCCTCATGTGGTACCAATTTATATTGATATTACGATGGGATCTGAGGCTCAGTTCAAGGATAGTATCCTCAGGTTTATTTAGTCAGTTCAGAATGTTCCCAGAACTGCCCCATCTATGACAGAGCTTACACATGAATTTCTACAGTAGAACCCTCCCACCTTCTCAAGGAGTGGTGGTACTCATGCTATAGAGTCATGGATAGAAGCCCTGAAGTATATCTTCTACAATATTGATATGATTCTAGATAAGAAGTTCAAACTTGTAGTTTACATGCTTCATGACTCTACCAAGCATTGGTGAGATGTTATTTCTCAGGCAGAGCAGACCAGAGACATGGTTTGGGTAGAATTTCAGATAGCTTTCTACTATCACTTCATTCCACATACTATGAGAGATGATCATGCTAGAGAATTCTTACATCTTCAATAGGGATCTATGATAATGTTAGAGTATTCTACTCGTTTCACAGAGCTTCAACGTTTTTCTCCATCTCTGACCAGTGACGCATAGACAACTATGCGATGCTTTGAGGAAGGACTTGAGTATACCATCCACTCGTAGGTAAACATCTTTTGTTTGAAAACTGTTATAGATATCGTGAATCATGCCCTAATTTTGGAACAAAATGTCATAGAATCTAAACTTGTGAGCCATGGTGGTTTAGTTCCGAGACAGGGTGATAATTTTTCAGGTAGTAGGAAGCGTCATTTTGAAGGTGTACATGGGGAAAATTCCAGCCAGACGACACATACTGACAACACTATTGTATGTCATCAGTGCAGCATGATCGACCATTAGAATCCCCAGTGCATGAGGAACTCAATGGAGTGATGATCTTGCAGCAAGATGGGTCACCTTCATCTTTTCTACCATTCTTTATCATCAACATCCAGTGGTAGGGGATTAGTACTAGCACCTCTATCAGGTATTGGATCTATGACTCCATAGAAGGATGTAAGTTTTTTTTCTATGGGATGATCAAGCCAAGATAATGGTGGAGGCTGTGGTTGAGGAAATCAAGTTCCAGACTATCAGCATCAGTAGAGCGGACCTGCTCAAGATAGTCATGCAGCATCTTAAGGCCATGGTTCAAGGCTTATGTACACAGTGCAACCAACACTAGAGGACCAGAGTGTAGAACCATCTATGGTTAGAGGTACTATTTTGGTATCATATACTTTAGTTTCTTCCCTTTTTGATACTAGTGCATCACACTCCTTTTTATCTGCTACTGTTGTTGAAAGCCTTGGTTTTAAAATTGAGTACCTTTGCGACATCATGTCTCTCGATACTCCACTAGGGGTCAGGATAGAGGGAATATGTCAGTTTCAAGAGTTAGGGGTGTAATTTCGACCCGACCCGGACAGGGTCGGGCTGGGCTTTTTTGGGTCGGGCTGAGCTTTTTTGAGTCGGGCTATGGTGGGATTTTATTATTTTCAAAATAATTGTTTGTTTTAAAACTTTTTTTAAATATTTTTATTTAAACATTTTTTTAACATTTATTCAAAACATTTCTTTACATTTATTTTTAAATACATGTTTTTTGTAAAAACATTTATTTTATTTTTTATTAACATTTTACAGTGGGTAGATATGTTTTTTTGTCTAAATAGATTTGTATATTGTGAATATATATATATATATTATTTACAAATTGTAAAAAAAATAATGAGGGGTGCACAACAGTAGTGGGTGAGTTTAAAGCCTTATTATTTAAACGTTTTTCTAACATTTATTTAAAACATTTTTTTACATTTATTTTTTTAATTATTTATAATTTCTTTAAGAATTTGTTAATATTTTTTATTTAAACATTTTTTTACATTTATTTTTAAATGATTAATTTTAAAAAAAAATTAATTTTTTTTAAACGCATGCTTTTTAAAAGTATTTTTTAAAAACATTTAACTTTATTTTCATATTTTAATGTAAAAATTATTCTTTATGTGTTTGTTTAAAAAAATTAATTTAAATGTTTGTTTTAAAAACTTTTTTTAATCATTTTTATTTAAACCTTTATTTAAACCATTTTTTAACACTTGTTTAAAACGTTTCTTTTACATTTATTTTTAGACGTTTAATTTAAAATGATTTTTTGAACGCATATTTTTTACATGTATTTTTTTAAAAATTTAACACATTTTATATAAAAATATTTTACAGTGGCTGGATATGTTATTTTTTAAATAAATTTATATATATCTGTGAATTTATATATATTATGTAAAAATTGAAAAAATAATAATGAGTGATTGGGGGGTGCGCAATAGTGGGTGGTGGGTTTAAAGCATTGTTATTTAAATGTTTTTATCATTTATTTAAAATGTTTTTTACATTTATGTTTTTTAACTTATTTATGAAAAGTATTTTTAAGCATTTGTTTAATTTAAAACATTTTTTTAAACGATTTTTATTTTTTTTGTAGGGTAGGCCCGACCCGACCCTATCTGGACCGAAATTACACCCTTAGGGGGTGTGCAGTAGTAGGTGAGTTAAGTTTTTTCTAAATAGATTTATATGTGTATATATAGTATATATAATATATGCAAATTTTATCATATTTAAAGAAAATAATGAGGTTGAGGGTGTGCGAACATTATTGGATGAGTAGTTATTTTTTTGTTAATATATAATAAGTTATTATATATATATATATAATATGAGAAAATTGTAAAAAATAATTAGTAGTTGGGGGGTACGCCGTAGTGGGCGGGTTAATTTTTTTTCTAAATAGATTTATATATAATATATGCAAGTTGCAATATATTTAAAAAAATTTAATGAGGTTGGAGGATGTGCACGAACATCATTAGGTGAGTGTGTTGTTTTTTTGTTAATATAAAATAATTTATTATATATATAATATTAAATCATTGACACATACACACACAGATATATATTATTAATGGATTTTTAAAAACCACACTTAATTGATATATATTATTAATAGCTTTATATATATATATATTTAATGGATTTGTTTATATATACACACACACATTATATCATATCATTGATATATATATATATATATATATATATTATTAGTAGATTTGTTTTTATATATACATATATATAATATGAAAGTTTCATCATATTAAAAAAAAATTAGTGAGGTTGGGGGTGTGCGCGAACATCATTGGGTAAATGTTATTTTTTTGTTAATATATAATAAGTTATTGTATATATAATATTAAATCATTGACACACACACACACATATATTATTAATGGATTTTTAAAATCCACACTTAATTGATATATATTATTAATAGCTTTATATATATATATTATTAATGACTTTGTTTGTATATATATATATATATTATATCATATCATTGATATATATATATATTATTAGATTTGTTTTTATATATACATATATATAATATGCATGTTTCATCATATTTAAAAAAAATTAGTGAGGTTGGGGGTGTACGCAAACATCATTGGGCAAGTGTGTTATTTTTTGTTAATATATAATAAGTTATTATATATATATAATGTTAAATGATTGGTATATATAAATAAATATATATATATATATATAATATGAGAAAATTGTAAAAATAATAATTAGGGGTTGGGGGTGCGTCGTAGTGGGTGAGTTAATTTTTTTAAATAGATTTATATATGTATAGTATATATAATACATGCATGTTGCAACATACTTACAAAAAAATTAATGAGGTTGAGGGACTTGCATGAACATCATTAGGTGAGTGTGTTATTTTTTATTAATATATAACAAGTTATTATATATATATATATATAATATTAAATCATTGATATATATATATATATATATTAATAGCTTTGTTTATATATATACACTATTATATATATATAATTATATATAGTTGTGTGTATATATACACACATTATAATTATATGTATATATATACTATTATTTTTTGTTAATATATAATGATATATATATATATATATACACAGGATGGTGATAACTTAACAGGCGCAACATTGGAAGCTTGTGGTAGGGGGATCAAATCCTCCTACCCGCAGTTTCCCTGTTAATTTTTTTTACAACAGGCAGGGTTCACACAGGCTAGCGGGCTGGGCTTTGCGCGGGCCAGCGGACCGGCCTTTTTCAGGCTGACCCGACCTGACTCGCGGGCCTTCTTGGATAGGCCTAGGTCCGACCCGATGAACCTATAGCCCGAGCTTGGCCTGACCCGATGCGGGCTCTGCCGGGCCGGGCCGCTCGGGCTTTCAGGCTTTCGGGCCGCTGGGTCAAAATTAAACCCTTACCAAGAGTGCACCTTGAGATAGGTGGGTACCGTTTCTTTTGAAATTTTTACATCCTTGATATGTCTGGCATCAACATCATTTTTGGTATGAACTGGCTCGCTCCTTATCACGCCCAAGTGGATTGCTATCATCGTTGGGTGTCCTTCACATACCCTGAGAGAGACACATATCTACACAAAGGGGAATGTGATATGTAGAAAAATTGAGCTAGACTTAAACGTGCAGGACTGTGAAGAGTGAGCTCAATTAGCAAGTCTCTTCATAAGCGATTAGGGAATGCAGTTGGTGGAATTCCCTCCCGTTGTGGATCATTTCAGGGATGTCTTCTCTGACGATTTCTCTAGCTTACCTCCCATGAGGGATGTGGAGTTCACTTTCGAGATAGTTCTAGGTGTAGCACTGATTTCTATTCCTCCTTATAGGATGACACCTACAGAGCTACATGAACTCAACAAGCAGCTTGAAGACCTCGAGGATAAGGGTTTTATTAGACCTAACACATCATTGTGGGGTTTACTAGTTCTTTTCACCAAGAAGGCGTATAGTACCCTCAGATTATGTGTGGATTGTCATTGAATCAACCATCTTACAATAAAGAATTGATATTTTTTTCCTCATATAGATGACCTCTTTGATCAGCTCTGAGGAGTAACTATTTTATCCAAGATTGATCTGAGGTCGGGATATCACCAAGTGCATGTGTGACCGTCTTACATACCACGTACGGTGTTCCAGAGTAGGTACAACTTGTTCGAGTATCTGGTTATGCCATTCGGCCTCACAAATGCACCGATAGTCTTCATGACTACGATGAATCAGGTTTTCACTTGTACCTTGTGTTGGATAGATAAATACGATAGATATGATACTGATTGTAGTATCAAACTACGATGCATATACTAAATATACAAGAGGGGGGGGGGGGGGGTGAATTGTATATTTTAAAAATTCTTTTGGAACTTTTAAAGATGATTATGTTTAACAAGGTTAAACAAGGTAATTCACAAAACCTCTAGATTCTAATAACTTGCTTGATTCCGGAAAAGTGATTCTGGAAATGAAACTTAACAAAAGTTTACAACATCTAAGATTCTACCTTAAAGCATATAGAATCCTATATAATCAGAGTATAAGTGTAAGGAAGTATAAGAAAGTTATACTTTCCTTACCAAACAAAATTACAACGGAAAACAAAACTAAAACACTACAAGTAACAAGTAGTAACTCTTTTAACCCAAAGAGAAGGGTATCCAACAACCCTGGATAGAGGTCCCTTGATTTATACTTTCAAGAAAGTCTATCTTACCCAAACCTAGGTAATCCCTCAATCCGAAGATCGATATCTTTTTTTCTATCCCCTCAAGCCCTCGATTTGTAAAGAAATAGACACCTATGACTTCACAACCCGAAGTCTCTGATTTCAAGGAAATCACACCTCTGCACAAAGCAAATCTGCACGAAGCAAAGTTTGAAAAAGCCGTTCAAAGTTTCTATACGAATCTTGAGAGTTTACAAGAGCCTCTCTCTCTAGAAATCACTTCAACAACATGTAAGCACAGTTTTCAAAAGTTAATCTGCCAAAATTTGTAAGCTCATTCAAATGAGATCCTATTTTTAGGTACAACACCAAAAGTCGACTCCCTCTTCCAACGGTCATATTTTTCCTTGAATTTTGGAGGGACCTGTACATGTGTCACTCAAACAATGGTTAGTTAGTAACTGAATTCACGATATCGTTTTATAACAAAACAAGTGTAATAAAAAATATGATTATGTAACCAAAATACAATATTCGGAATGTAAGAAAATATAAAAGTTCGGAGTCTAACCAAAATTGAATTCAGAGTCTATAATACAAAAATATTTGGATTCTGTTTTCTAAAAATTCGGAACCTTAAATCTATCTAATTTTGGAGTCTGAATTTCAAGGAAATTTGAAATCTGGATTCACAAGAATTCGAAACCAGAACTTTTAAAGTTCGGAGTTAGAGTTCATGAGAATTCAGAGTTAGAACTCATAAGAGTTCGGAGTCTGTATTCAGAGAACTCGAAGTCAGAACTCAGAGAAGTTTGTAACCAGAATTCGTAATCAGAATTTGGAGTCAGAACTCAGAGAAGTTCATAACCAGAATTCGTAACCAGAATTCAGAGTCAGAACTCAGAAGAGTTTGTAACCAGAATTCATAATCAGAATTTAGAGTTAGAACTCAGAAGAGTTCGTAACCAGAATTCGTAATCAGAATTCTAAGAATTCGGATCCTAAAACAGAATGATTCATATCTAGGTAATTATAGGGTTCCGAGGTTTTGGTTTCAAACCGAATTTTATACTTAGAAAAATTATGATATAAACAATGAACATGGTAAGGATAAATTTCCTTGGGGAAGGAAATTTTTCCTTAAAGAAGTAAAACATAGGGTAAAAAGAGATTTTCCTTGAGATAAGGTGTTTGTGATTTTCAAAACAAGATTAATGGTAAAGTCATAAGAAAACCTTAATGACTCAACAATCTCCCTAAGTATGAAGTAATGGAAAATTCATAAGGAGAACCTTATTGACTCAACAATCTCCCCCTTTTTGGAAAGCAAAAACATCCTTACAAAAAAGAATATAAGGACTTAGAAAAATTTTCTAGACTTTGAAATAAAACTTATCTCCCTTTTTACATTGGAAAAGATGAATATGAATAACTCCCACTTTGGCTTTGGAACACTAAGGATTGTATTCTAGGTTTTCGGAATGAGATTTTTCATTATCTTGAGTACGCAAATCTCTGTAATGAAAACTCCCCCTTAGATAAACTCCCCCTTTCTTAGGGATATTTATTATTTACTTAGCATTATTTTTTCCTTTCTCCCCCTTTGTGATTTTCAAAAAGAATTTGAGGGAATGGAAAAGAAATTTCAGTACCTAAAATATTACTACAAATCATGAAAACAAAGACGAACAACCAAAATTTCATTAAGATAGGAAGAATTTGTACAAGGAAGAAAATACAACAAAGATCAGATTGGATCTATTTTCCTTCCTTCTTCTTGGGTATCAATTTCTTCACAATGGTTTTTAGCTTCTTTACCTCCTTGTGGTCTTCCTCTTCTTGCTTCTATAAGGCTTTGATCCTATCATCCTGAGCTTTTAATAGTTCATCTTTCTTGACTAGCTTCTCTTCGATCTCGATTCAAAGATCCCTTTCTCTTTTCCAGCGTTGAGAAACAGAGTTCAACTTCACATTCAGATCCCTAACATCCTGAATCCAATTATTCTACTCAAGATTTATATTTTCATCAAAGATATTTGTGAGATCCTTGATTTTTCTATCTTCAGTATCAAAGGATTCCTTTACATCGTCTTGAAACTCATCAAGCTCTCTCAAATATTCAACTATATTCTTTGACCAGCTGCCCACTTTCTTATAAGATTTTCTGTGAGCATCGTAGTTGATAAAGAAGT
The DNA here is from genome assembly GCA_963277665.1 of Viscum album. Lineage (NCBI taxonomy): Eukaryota > Viridiplantae > Streptophyta > Magnoliopsida > Santalales > Viscaceae > Viscum > Viscum album. The sequence continues at coordinate 241,925,867 of OY728162.1, forward strand.
TCTTGTAATCAGCCTCAATTTTTACACACCTATCCATCACCATGGATACAGAATCTGATTTTTGATTCAAGCTATGTTGGATCATCTGACATCTAGAGTCAATGGTTGGAAAGATCGGAATGGTGTCAACAAGATTCTTCAGAGATTGAATGAAAAAATCATGTCCCAGAGCTAATGATTTCGAATCTGACACTTTTCTTGGTGATGGTTCTTCCTCTAGCTCGACAAGATTCCTCTTAGAAGATCCACAAACTTCATTCTTCCTTATAACAACTTTGGTTGGTGTGTCAACAACCACCTGTTTCCCCTTGTTAGTTTTTGGAACAACTTCCTCATCCAGAGACTCATGCTCACTTTCAGACAACTGAACAATTCTATCTTCATCAATTTTTTCTTTCTCAGCTCCTGCCAAAATATCTTCAGGATGAATTAAGTCATGATTATGACTCTCTTCCTCAGATAACTTGTTCACTTACTCTTCAGATTTTTCATCAACCTTGGGAGTAGAAAGCCTTGAAGATCCATCTTGAGAAGTCTGGATTAATAATTTCTCAGAAGCAATTTCCTTCTCATGAAAGTATTCAACTTTATTTATCAGATAAGCTGTATCATCACTGTTTTTAGCTTCTTGTACTTCTTCCACAACTTCCTTTTCTTCGATAACCTTTTCAAGTACTTTTTCCAGAGTCATGATCTTTTTCCCCGGAGTCTCAGGTAAGGGTTCAACCAAGAAAGATTTCGTTATAGGAATGTTTTTGGATGCTATTTCAGTGTCCCTCAAAAAAGATTGGACAATTTAGGCCTCAAACATTTTCTTCTTAAGCTTCTTCTCTTTGGATTGCTTCTCAAGCTCATCAGCTGCCTTCTCTTTCAAAGCTTTGGCCTCTGTAGGATCCAAGCCAAATTGTGGCTCTCCTTCCTTCCGATTCTTTTTTTCTTCCCTCCATTTGGAAACCACCTCATCTGGACAGGCTTTCTACTTCTTGGGATTTGGAGGTGCGGATTGAGTTTCTTTAGCTATATGGATTTTCTCTTCTTCTTCCACTTCATTTAGCTTCCTCTTCTTTACTCCTTTATTTGATGGTTCAAGAACTTCTTGTTCCTTTGGAATAGCTTCAACCTATTCCTCTGGTAAGTCAAAGAATTCTCCTGTCTCCTTAGAGAAACCAACTTTCATCCTCTTGAGAGTATCATCACTGATTAGCATAACTTTTCAATTCATCTACTTTGAACTGCAAGGGATTTTGAAGGACTCCAAGCACCGAACAATCAACTTAGAGAGTAGTGCAGGATACATGATTATCTATGCTCTCAAATTCCCATTCTTGATATTCTCTATTGTAATGAGAATATGCTTCATCATATTGATCTTCCATAGATTTACCAAAAAATCCAAGATATAAATATCAATTTTCTTCAGTGTGTCCTTGTTACCCTTTCTCGGTATGATAAAACACTGAACCCATAACTCAAGGATCTGATTATTTGTAGAAAAATGAGAAATATTTGCAGTCTTGACATCTGTAAGTCCAAGACACTCCATAGCCTTTAACTTTACAAAACTTCCTTGATCATCTGGTAGCCCGTGGGAACAAAACTCAGCTTCCCCTTCATAAGACAGCCCCACCAAGCTACCAGCCTTGGTGTATGAAAGGGCATAGGTTTTTCCATAACTCTTGAATGAAAACTTATATCTCCCTTCTTCCTTAAAGAAACAAACTGACTCATAAAACTCAATGAGTAGATCCGGATACACCAGGTCTTGAGCTCCAGGCTTTGATATGCAAACACTTTCCCACCCATTCAATTTGATGTTTTTGGAGATAATGGAATCATACTTATTGAAGAAATTCAGATGCACCAACCTCTCTCTATATACTTTCCACTCCACAATCAGCTTGAAAAAAGACATATCTTGAGAAGGAACTTCACCAGACATTCAAAATTGAGAAACCTTTGAAAATATGGAACATGATTTTGAAGTGGGACAGAGGTTCAACACACAAAATCATAAAACCGATGTGGGACAACCATCAGGGGTACCCTTTTATAGGTGTTGATGCGACAGTTCATCTTCCCATCTGAATCCAATGGTTGAGAATTCTTCTAATCAGATCTGACGGTTGAAATGATAACCGCAAGGAAAAATTTGGTAGGATTAGATCTTTTGAGGTTTTTTAAAAGAAAACATTCAGATTTAAGGAAAATAGAATTCGAGAAATTTTAAAAATACAAAAGAAACTACCAGAAAGTAAAATGTGATTATGAAAACTCAAGAAAGAAATTATACCTTTCAGATTTCCAGGAAGATTATTCGAAATAGGTAATATTATACTTGAATAACTTTAGATTCTGACAAAATTTGAAAAGAAAAACAAATTTGAGTACTAAAAAATTCATTACGAAAATTTGAGTATGAAAATTCTCATTACGAAAATTTTCAGTACGAAAATTTTGAAAACATCATTATGATTTTTTTTTGAAAACTACATTAATTTTTTTTAAAACTTCATTATGAATTAAAACATGAAAAACTTCATTACAAAAAAACATGAAAAATTTCATTACGAAAAAACATGAAAAACTTCATTATGAAAAACATGAAAAACGTCATTACGAAAAATATTTAAAAACTTCATTACGAAAAATATTGAAAAACTTCACTACGAAAAACATGAAAAAATTAATTACGAAAAATATGAAAAATTTCATTACGAAAAACATGAAAAACTTCATTATAAAAAATATGAAAAATTTCATTAACAAGCTAATTTACTCCCCCTATGAAAATGATTTTATTACTATAAGGAGATTGATTTCAATAGAAAGTTAACAAGGAAGATTACCTTATGGTTATCATTCCTAACTTCTATTTAATGTATTCAAATCTATCGGAGTGTAAAAATTTTGTGAAAATATCAGCAAGTTGATCTTGCGTTCTGATAAATTGAAGAATGATATCTCATTTAAGTGTGTGATCTCTAAGAAAGTGATGTCTAATATATATGTGTTTTTCACGAGAGTGATGTGCATGGTTTTTACTAAGGGAAATGACACTTGTATTATCACACAAAATTTATGTTTTGGTAAAACTCATACCATATTCTGTGAGTGTGTGTTGCATCCACAACACTTGAGCACAACAACTTCCAGCTACTACATATTTAGCTTCAGCAGTGGAAAGTGCTACTGAGTGTTGCTTCTTGCATGAACAAGAAACTAATGAATCTCTTAGAAAATGACAAGTTCTGGATGTACTCTTTCTATCCATTCTACATCCACCAAAGTCAGAATCTGAAAAACTTTTCAAAACAAAATCATTTCTAGAAGTATAGAAGAGTCCTAAATCCATGGTTCCCTTTAAGTAGTGAAGAATTCTTTTCACTGCCTTTAAATGAGATTCCTTAGGATTAGATTGATATCTTGCACATAAGCATACTAAAAACATTAAGTCTGGATGACTAGCTGTCAAGTAAAGTAAACTTCCTATCATACCTCTAAAAGATGTTTGATTTATTGGTTTCCCAGCTTCATCAAGATCAAGAGTTTTTGAGGTACCAATATGAGTACTAATACTCTTAGTGTTGTCATATCCATACTTTTTAAGAAGATATTTAATATAATTATGTTGGGATATATAGATTCCTTCTGGTTTTTGAGAGATTTGAAAACCAAGGAAAAATGTTAACTCACCCATCATACTCATTTCAAACTCAGATTTCATTAGATCCGCAAAGGAATCAATTAAGGATTTCCGAGTTGAACCAAATATAATGTCATCAATATAAATTTGAACAATCAAAACATTTTTCTTATCTTTCTTTATAAAAATAATTAGATCTTCATTTCCCTTAACATAATTATTTTGAAGCAAAAATCCTGTAAGTATATCATACCAAGCTTGAGGGGTTTGCTTAAGTCCATACAAAGCTTTGGTAAGTCTAAAAACATGATTAGGATGTTTTGTATCTTCAAAACTAGGAGGTTGTTCAACAAAAACTTCCTCTTGAACATAACCGTTAAGGAAATCACATTTCACATCCACTTGAAAAAGTTTGAAATTGAAGAATGCTACAAAGTCAAGTAAAATATGAATAGATTCAAGTCTAGCTACTGGAGCATAGGTTTCTTCATAGTCTATTCCCTCTTGTTGATTATAGCCTTTAGCAACCAATCTAGATTTATTTCTAACTATGATTCCATTTTCATCACACTTATTTCTAAAAACCCATTTTACTCCAATTACAGAAGTTTCCTTAGGTCTTTTAACCAAGGTCCAAACTTTATTCCTTTCGAATTCATTTAGCTCATCTTGCATAGCTTTTATCCAATCATCATCACCTAAAGCTTCATCAGTTATTTTTGGTTCTAATTGGGAAAGAAATACTAGATGTTCTACTTCATTTATCAAGAAACTTCTAGTCCTTATAGGTTGATTTACACCACCAATGATACTATCACTAGGATGATTCTTTAGAAACAACTGATTTGGGTTTTGTAAAACCTGTTCATCAACATAGGGTAAGAAATCTTCTGGGGTAAATGTTTCAGAATTATATTCTTGAAAATTTTCCTTATTAGAAGGATCTTCTAACAAAGGTTGATAATCAGTTTTTGAAAACACATTTGAAGATGTAGGTTGAGGTTGTTTAAAAACAAAAGGATCAGTTTCATCAAATTTAACATGCACTGTCTCTTCAACAGTACAAGTGTTTTTATTGAAAACTCTATAAGACTTAGAAGTTGTGGAGTAGCCTAAGAAAATATCTTCATCAGATTTTGGTGTAAATTTATGTAGATTATCTTTAGTATTCAGGATGAACACTTTGCAACAAAAAACCTTAAATTAGGAAAGTCTTGGTTTTCTACCATTCCATAACTCATAAGAAGTTTTATTAAGAAGAGATCTAACCAAAACTCGATTTATAGTATAAAAAGTAGTACTTACAGCTTCAACCTAAAAATGTTTGGCTATATAATACTCACTCAACATGGTTTTTATTATCTCTTGAAGAATTTTATTTCTTCTTTCAACAATACCATTCCGTTGAGGTGTTCTAGGTGCTGAGAAGTTATGAGTAATTCCTTTTATACTACAAAAAGTTTCAAAATCAGAATTTTGAAATTCTCTTCCATGATCACTATGAATAGTTATCAAAGGAAGGTTTTTCTCATTTTTGACTTGGGCTCTAAAACTTTCGAAATATTAAAAATCTTCTGATTTCTTTGCTAGAAAATAGACCTACGTAAATCTAGTGTAATAATCAACTAAGACAAATACATAATATTTGCCTCCAATGCTTCCAGTTTGTGTTGGACCAAAAAGATCCATATGCACCAACTGTGATGCATCAGTAGTTGAGACTTCACCAATTGATTTAAAACTAGATTTATGTTTCTTTCCATATTGACAAGGATCACAAAATTTTGAAGAATCAAATCTAAGCTCTGGTAGATCCTTAACTAGTCCTTTATTAGAGATTTTACATAGGTTCCTAAGGTTACAGTGACATAACCATCTATGCCATAACCAAGAATGATCTTCCATTGCACTAAGGCATGGTAAGTCTTAGCTTCTAAGGTCTTCTAAGTTTAGGGTATAAACATTCTCTTGCCTATTGGAAGAAAGAATAAACTCTTCCTTGGAATTGTGTACTAAGCACTTATCATTCCTAAAATTCACAAGGTAGCCTTCATCACATAATTGGATTATGCTAATGAGGTTGTGCTTAAGACCCTTAACAAATAAAACATTTTAAATCAAAGTTTTTTCAAGAATAACGATGTTACCTATACCAATAATTTCTCCCTTAGCATTATCTCCGAAAGTTACTTTTCCTCCTTTCATCTTGATAATATTTTCAAAGATGTTTTTGTTACCAGACATATTCTGGGAACATCCACTATCCATGTACCAAGTATTTCTATTGGTACCTTCTTTATTTTCCTGAAATTAAGAAAGTTAGACTTTCATAATCCAAAATTCCTTGGATCTGGAATTGTTAGACAATAAAATTTTGGGTATCCACATTTTTTTAGAGAAATAAGATTTATGAAACCCAAGAGATTGAACATTATTCAAAGATAAATTTTTCTTCTAATGTACACCACTTTAACATTTAGTACAAAAAGGGGCTCTGGAAGGAATGAAATAGTTGTTTTTGAAAACAGGTTTTCGGTGAGTATAACCTACTCCAATAGTATTTCCTTGAGGTTTGATTTGAGAATAAATATCATCAAAATTTTCCTTACCATAAGTAAATTTTGAAATAAGTTTCTTAAGGGAATATATTTCGGATTTTAGTCTGATGACTAAATTCCTATCCTCAGGAATTATTTCCTTAGAGTTAGATTTTCCTAAAAAATATTTAATTTTGAAATAGCATTCTTAAGATCTTTCAAAAAATTTTCCTTTTTGGAATTTACTTACTTAAGGTATTTAGAAAGTTTTTCTAAAAGATCATCATTATCTTTAAGATCTCTAGAGAGGTCGGAAATCTCTATTATAAGAACTTATTCTCTAGTATTTTCCTTGTCCAATTTCTTAGAAATTTTATAATTTTTTGCTTCTAACAACTTGGAAAATCTAGATACTTCTTCATACAAAGGTATTTCTTCATTATCTGAAGATGAAGTATCTTCATTAGAAGTAATATCTCTAGAATAGTAATTTTTATCAAGAGATAAATTTGTTAAAGCCTTGATAGAGCATACCTTGGCCATAAGACATGTATTAGGGAAAGAAGTAGTAGCCATAAATCTGATATTTTTCTATGCTGATGATTCATATTCAGAATATTCACTTTCTAAAGAGTCTCCATATCTAGCACTTCAACTATCATTTTCTTTAAGACTTTTCTTGTGCTTTGAGCGATAAAAATTCTTCTTGTTCCTTTCTGAATTCCTTTCCTTCCTTTCCTTCATTTTCAAAAGAGGTCAATCAGGTCTGATATGACCTGTTCTTCTACACTCATAACAAGTAACTTCCCCATCTTTCTTCTCTTTGTAGTATCTCTTCTTGAATTTATTCTGATAGTTCTTTTGATCCACTATCTTGTTCATTCTTCGAGAAAGATTAGCTACTTCATTCTCAAACTTCTCTGTATCACTAGATTCTGACTGAATAGTAACTTTCTTTGTCTTAGATCTAGTAACTCTTTCTGGAGTCTTGGATTTAATATGTTTAGAAGTAGTTGTAAAAGCAACTCATCCATTCCCATTTTTCTTTTTGAAATTATCAGCATCTCTCTTCATTCTAGTCTCATGCTGAAGAAGAGTTCCAAACAATTCATCTAAGGAAATCTGGGTAACTTTCCTATTCTCATCAATTGCTGTCCTCTTGGACTCCCACTCATTTGGCATAATTTCTATGATTTTATCTACAAGAGACTCATCATCTAAACCTTTTTCTCCCATAGACTATAATCTATTCACAATAGTCATAAACCTTTTCTGAACTTTGCTTATAGGTTCCCCATAAGGAAAGTTAAAGCCATGGTATTTAGCTCTCAACATAGATCTTCTTGTCTCTATAACTTTAGACTTACCAAAATGTGTAACTTAAAGTTTCTTCCAGATACTATTTGCAGCTTCACATGAAGATATTTGACTATAGATTTTCCTAGTCATAGAACACAACAAAGTATTTCTGACTCTGAAATTTGCTTGATATTATGATTTCTCTTGATTAGTAAAAGTTATCAACTCTTTATTAGGAATTTTATAGTCCCCTGTCAGCATTAGGTAGTTTTCAACTCCAGTGTTAATAACTAAGGTCTTCATCCTATCTCTCCATTACTCATAATCATTTCCATCAAATATAGGAGTTCTGGTAGGATTTAGATTGTCAATAGAACCAACATTTAAACCTACCATCTTAAGGAAAAACTTGGCAACCAAACTTGTTAGTAATAAGAGTTTGTAAACAAGGAAAATATTCCTCAATAAGGAAAATATATAACTAGAGTATCTCTAAGAAAAAAAATGAATTCGAACTTATGAATCCAAAAAAGTGAATCCGAAAAACTGATTCTGGAAAAATGAAGAAGAAGATTTTTCTTCTAGAGCAAGGAAAACTTATATGTGAATATAAGTATTTCAGAGTCCTCCTCTAATAATAATTGTTGGATCGATAGATACTATAGATATGATAATGATTTTAGTATCAAACTATTATGAAAATACTCAATATACAAGAGGGGGGGGGGGTGAATTGTATATTTTAAAAATTCCTTTGGAACTTTTAAAGATGATTACGTTTAACAAGGTTAAACAAGGTAATTCAAAAAACCTCTAGATTTTAATAATTTGCTTGATTCTAGAAAAGTGATTCCAGAAATGAAACTTAACAAAAGTTTACAACATCTAATATTCTACCTTAAAGCGTATAAAATCCTATATAATCAGAGTACACGTGTAAGGAAGTATAAGAAAGTTATACTTTCCTTAACAAACAAAATTATAGCAGAAAACAAAACTAAAACACTACAAGTAACAAGTATTAACTCTTTTAACCCAAAGATAATGGTACCAAACAACCCTGGATAGAGGTCCCTTGATTTATACTTTCAAGGAAGTCGGTCTTACCCAAACCCAGTTAAGCCCTCAATCCGAAGATCAGTATCTGTCTTGATATCCCCGCAAGCCCTCGATTTGTAAGGAAATCAACACCTCTGACTTCACAACCCGAAGTCTCTAATTTTAAGGAAATTGCACCTCTGCACAAAGTAAATTTGCATGAAGCAAAGTTTGAACAAGCCGTTCAAACTTTCTACATGAATCCTGAGAGTTTATAAGATCCTCTCTCTCTAGAAATCACTTCAAAAACATGTAAGCACAATTGTCAAAATTTGTTCTGCAAAAAGTTGTAAGATCATTCAAATGAGATCCTATTTATAAGTACAACACCAACGGTTGGCTCCCTCTTCCAACGGTCATATTTTTCCTTGAATTTTGGAGGGACCTATAAACATGTCACTCAAACAATGCTTAGTTAGTAACTAAATGAATGACATTGTTTTATAACAAAACAAGTGTAAGAAAAAATATGATTATGTAACCAAAATCCAATATTCGGAATGTAAGAAAATATGAAAGTTCAGAGTCTAACAAAAATTGAATTCAGAGCCTATAATACAAGGATATTCAGATTCTGTTTTCTAGAAATTCGGAACCTAAACTCTATAGAATTCCAGATTTTGAATTTCAAAGAAATTCAAAATCTAGATTCACAAGAATTCGGTACCAGAACTTTTAAAGTTCGGAGTCAGAGTTCATGAGAATTCGGATTCAGAACTCATAAGAGTTCGAAGTTTGTATTCAGAGAACTCGAAGTAAGAACTTAGAGAAGTTTGTAACCAGAATTCATAATCAGAATTCGGAGTCATAACTCAGAGAAGTTCATAACCAGAATTCATAACCAGAATTCGGAGTTAGAACTCAGAAGAGTTCATAACCAGAATTTGTAATCATAATTCGGAGTCATAACTCAGAAGAGTTCGTAACCAGAATTCATAATCAGAATTCTGAGAATTCTGATCCTAAAACAGAATTCTTTTTATCTAGGTAATTATAGGATTCCGAGGTTTTAGTTTCAAACTGAATTTTATACTTGGAAAAATTATGATATGAAAAATGAACATGGTAAGGATAAATTTCCTTGGGGAAGGAAATTTTTTCTTATATAAGTAAAACATAGGGTAAAAATAGATTTTCCTCAAGATAAGGTGTTTGTGATTTTCAAAACAAGAGGAATGGAAAATTTATAAGGAAACCTTAATGACTCAAAAATCTCCCTAAGTATGAAGGAATGAAAAAGTCATAAGTATAACCTTATTGAATCAACACCTTGATTCCTTTATGGTGGTTTTTTGATGACATATTGGTGTATTCGCACTCCAGACATGACTTTGAAACCCATCTTGAGATCGTGCTGAGTACACTGAGAGAGCACCAACTATATGAAAAGATTAGAAAATTACACTCATGGATTGATAGGGTTAACTTCTTGGGTCATATAATATCTAAGTCAGGTGTATCAGTTGACCCATAAAAGGTGAGTGTCATAGTTTCATGGGAGCATCCCAAGAATGTTTTCGACATACATAGTTTCTTGGGGATTACTGGCTATTACAGGCATTTCATTCAGGATTTATCCTGCTTAGAAGAACCTCTTATGACCATAACTAAGAATGGTTTACAGTTCATCTGGTCAGAAGATTGTGAAAAATATTTTCAGGAGTTAAAGGTATGACTAAAATCAACTCCGATCCTAATTCTACCCGAGCCAGGTAGAAGCTATACTATTTACTGTGATGCTTCATGAATCAGACTAGGTGTGGTTTTGATGTAGGGAAATCAAGTCATGGATTATGGATCTCACCAACTGAGACCTCATGAGTGGAACTATCCTACACATGACCTTGAGTTAGTAGCTGTGGTTCATGCTTTACGCTGTTGGAGACACTACTTGTTGGGTGAGAAGTTCATTGTTTACACAGATAATAAAATATTGAAATATATCTCCATATAGTAATACTTGAATTTAAGGTAGTGAAGGTGGGTCGAATACCTATTTTTTTTTTGATTTTGATCTTGATTATACCCCTAGTAAGGGAAATGTCATGGATGATTCTTTGAGACACAAAATGCAGACACAAGCCATTCATGCATCCAGTAGTGAGTGACAGATGATGTATTTGTTTTCTGATATGAATCTAGAGGTTCAATAAAAACGTGGAAAACTAGTCTTAATAGCTCTTATAGTGACATCCTCACTTCTAGAGTGAGTCTGTATGTAATGGTTATCTCATCTATAGGGGATTGTTTTAAGGGAAAGCATCACGGGAGAGAACCCTCCTCCTAGTTGGGTTGTTGATGGTAGTGAAACTTTACTCTACCATGGTCAAGTATGGGTACCTTAAGATATATGGGAAGAAATGATAAAGGAATATCATACCTCCTTTTAGGTAGTTCATCCTGGACTTACCAAGATGTATAGAGACATGTGTGGTCAGTACTGGTGGCCAAGTATGAAGAAGCTGATAACGAGTTTCATCACTCGATGCTCCACCTATCAACATGTAAAGGCAGAGCACTAACCACCTGCTGAAATTATAAAACCTCTATCCATTACTAAGTGGAAATAGAATGACATCACCATGGATTTCATTAAAGGCTTTCCATGCTCTCCTTGAGGAAGCGATGCAGTATGGGTGATTTTCGATAGATTGACCAGAGCCGCACACTTCCTACCTATCTGGAAGACCTTTTCTATTAATGACTTAGGAAGGATATATATCAAAGAGATAGTGAGAGTTCATGGTGTACCTCATTATATTGTCTCGGATAGATACACCCACTTCACTTCATATTTCTGGGAAGGGTTGTATAAAGTGTTGGGTTTGCAAGTACTCTTGAGTACTATATATCACCCTCAGACCGATGGGTAGTCCGAACGAACCATATGAGTGTTATAGGATATGTTATGGGCCTATATCCTTGATTTTGGAGGTTCCTAGGAGAAACATATTCCTCTTGCTGAGTTTACATATAATAAAATCTTTTAGGTGATAATTCAAATGGATTCATATAAGGCCCTCTATGGTAGACCATGTCATTCAACTTTATGCTGGCTCGAAGTAGGTGAGACAACTCTATTGGGTCCTCACCTCGTTCAGGAGATGTCTGAGAAAGTTCATCTGATTCAGAAGCGTATGACTACAACTCAGTCTAGACAGAAATCTTACACCGATCGTCGCCACAGACCTATCGAGTTCGAGGTGGGACATCAAGTCTTTTTACATGTTTCACCAAGTTTGGGTCATAGGAAGATCAGGAGACATGGGAAGTTATCACTGAGATATGTCGGACCATTCGAGATAGTGGAGAGAGTTGGGCTGATAGCCTATCAGTTACTATTACCTCAAAGGTACCGTGCCATGCATGACATCTTCTATGTATCTCAGCTTCGATAGTATCATCCAGACCCGTCTCATTCATTTGATCCTGATGACATCGAGCTCAAAGAATATGCATCCTTTAAAGAGAGTATGATCTATATTGTTGATCATAGCATGGGATTTATCTAAGGGATATCAGTTCCTCTGGTCTGGGTGCTATGGCAAAACAGACATGCTCAGGTCAAGACCTGGAAGCGAGAGACCAATGTGCGTGCTCAATGGCTGAAGCTTTTCTTAGACAACATTCCACTACCCTCAAAAGGAAAACTTGGGGATGTGTTGTCTTAAGGAGGGGAGGTTATAACATCCCAGATTTAATCAAGGTACGTACCGATTACATTTTTAGTCCAAATCCTTAAAGCGACCCAGGATGCACACCTGCGCACCCTGTTACGGGTCTTGGGCAACTATTAAAATTATTTAAATAATTACACATGTTTTATATAAAATATTACATCGCGCCCTAGCACAACGTTCTAGTTAAAAATAATTAAAAAGGGATTAAAAATTAATAAAAATAATTTTTTAGGAAATATAAAAAAATAAAAAGGGGATAAAAAAAAATAGTAGAATAAAAGTGATTGGAGAAGAGTGGAAATAATTAAAATGGGTTAACCCATTTTCTTTATTATTTTCCTTTCTCCCTCCCTTTTTTATTTTTATTATTTTATTTTATTTTTATTATTTTATTTTATTTCATTTTATTTATTTTCACTTTTATTTTCCCCCTATCTTTTTCTTTCTTTCTTTTATTTTTTCCATCTCTTCCTCTCCTCCCTCTCCTCTTGGTGTGTCACACCCCCTACTAGGTGGTGCACCTCCTCCTCCTCCTCCTTCGAAAGCCCACTGTGACTCCATACCTTCTCCATTTGTAATGTCATTTGATGCATTGTGAAGCTCTTGTTAAGGCAAACCTCATGCAATAAGAACTATAGTATCTCATCCACTCTTCATCGTGCAATCCACCGTAGAAGGTTTTTACCTGAAATTGGTTTTTTTCTAAAATCATATGTTTTCTTCCATTATAGGTCAAATAAAAGGTCACTGCAGAGCGTAGGATCTACTACAATTATGAGGTAGGGCATCTACTCTCTTTACCATCGTTTCATTTCATCTTTTAGATCACATGTTGTGCCGCTCATCGGTGCCTACCAACGATATTCAATTTTTCCTATTCTAATTTAATTAAATTACTTGGATTGACTATTACAACCATGTTTGAGATAAACTAGCTTTTTTAATTTGTTGCAACATTTTTGGATACCCATTTGGGTGTGCCAAATTAATTGATCTAAATTCCATTATCCCCGAATAATTAATTTATTAATTTCATGTGTTGCACAACCCCTCTTTGGTTGAGTTTTAAATCAAATAAATTATTTAGGATAAATATGAACCATGAATTTTTGGAGTTTTTTGGTTGTTTATTCCAAATGATTTCCTTTTAAAAAAATTATTATGGTGATATACTATTATAAAAGATAAAAGTTTATTTTTCTACTTTTGCTGATAAGAGTTTTGACTATGACTATTTGACTTGAATGATCAGGAAGTACGTGGCTCTTTGTTGCTCAAATTGTTTTGTTGCAATTATAAATGCATACTATGTGATATCTTCTTCCTTGAAATCTAATTAAATTCAGGGCAGTGAGACAACATGAGTTCCGTATTAAGGATTGCACATGGACTCTCTGTTCTTGATTGGTTACCACATTATGTGTCAGGGAGGAGATGTCTTAGGCTTTTCCAAATGAGGGTTTCCTTGAGTTTTCTATATACTCATGAGTGATACTAGTTCCCTAAGGGACAATTGAGGATGAACCTATTGACAAAGTGGCTACGCCATGCCTCAGGTGATACTCGACCCCTTATGTGCGATACCTGAGACAAAATCATGATAAAGCCACGCCTCAAGTGATACCTGGTCTTTCAGAAGATTGCCTTGTATGAGCTTAGTGGTATTGGATAAATTGAAGGATATACTGTAGCGATACCTTCTGGATGGGCTCAAACTCCAACTCTAAACTTTAATATAATAATAATGATAATGCATGAATGGTTTTATTTGATGCAGCTTTGGGTTCCTTATGAATTGTGATACCTTTCTGGTGCCTTGAAGCATAATTTGTTGACACATAAATTAGACCCAAGATAAAACACAAGCTTGGGTGTATGTTACTTTTTGTTTGCCTTATGTTTTTCTAGCCTTTATATATATATATACATAATACTTATTACATTTACTTTATTTAGATTCCCAGCTTAGGATGAAGTAGATGGTAAGGGATGAGTGCTGTTGAGAACCCAGACCAAGTTATACTTATTTTATTTTATTTAGTTAATTGCTTGCATTTATCGTATATTGGCTCACTACTAGTGTTTACAACATAAAATGGAAAGTTTTAGACACCATGGGTGTCGACCTACTGGTATTTTATCTTACACCCAGCTCAGGTGCTGTTTGGTACCTGATTAGACTTTATGTCCGCAGGTATGGATATAGGGAAGCGTGCTGCTCCCACTGCTTGATTGATTTGTTGTTTTGGAGGGAGCTTGGAAGAAGAGGACCAAGCATATGCTTGAGATGAAGTTGTTTCAATTTGTGTCATTTTATTACAGTTTTGATAGCATGATTGTATTCCTACTTTCTGTACTTTTATTTTAGTACAAACATCATAGTATGACATCATTGTGTAGCTAGTTTGATTTATCATCTTTCGTACTTTTCATTTATTTAGTTAGGATTATTTAATTATTTATGATACAATTTTATTATTTATATGCTTACTATACTTGTTATAAATTGTTTTTCTTCCCTTGTGTGTTACCTATTACATATGAGAGCATAGTCTCCCCAATGAACACGTTAAAAAGGCCCTCGCTGCTAGTCGGCAGCCTCTGACATTCGAGGAGATGTTGTAACGACCCGAAGTTTTATCAACAAAATTATCTTCTTATAATTATGTCCTATAGTATAATCACATTAGGAAGCACAATGAAATATCATGATACTAAATACTAAGTGATCATTAAACATAATTTTTCCACTTTTATGTTTTGAATTTCAAAAATCTGACATACACAGTTGCGTTCAGGGTGATTTTTGGAGTCTAATGGAACAAACATATTTTTTGGTAAATAGTAACCTACCCTTATGAATAGTAACATACCCTTATAAATAGTAACATGACCCTTATGAATAGTAAATCATCCAAAATAATATTAACCTCACCTATGAATGATTAAATAAAAATTAGGCATCTTATAAGCGATAATATGACCATAAGAAAAATATTAGTATTTTTTAAGTCATAAATAATTAAATATAATTAATTAATTAATTTAAAAGAAAATGTATTTTCCTAAAATTATTTCATAAATTAAAAATTATATTTCTTCTGGTTTTAAGATAATTTTATAAGAACTTATGTAATTTTTTAAAGTATTATAAAATCAGTTTTAATTTTAAAATCTGTATTTTTCAAGTAAATTATTATTTTAATTAAAAATTAAATTAATCATATTAATAAAATTATTTTTGAAAAATGGAGTTCATTTTTTTATTCTACACATCAAAAAATGGTTAGGGTGAATTTTTGGTATTTTTCTGAAATACTTGAATTTTTTGATGAATAGTGAAATATTATAATTTACAAAATAAGCTAAATACATTAATTATAGAGTCATGTATGATGTTCTGCTGATGTAAGTCCAATGGGTTCAAACTCACATGCACTTATTACTATTCTTTGTCATGGAATCATCAATATTACTTGTCTTGTGGAGAAATAATAAATTAATGAATATAATATTGAGAAAACCCCTCTCCCCTCCACTATAAATACCACCCTTCACACCCTCATTTCTTCACACCTCTCAAGCTTCAAGTCTTATCTAAACTCTACAAAAACATATTCCCTAGACCCTCCCCACATACAATAGATTCTGGTCTCATCAAAATACCAAGCATAGGTTTCTTAAGGAGGATCTTAAGAGGAGGATTCAAGAGGTAATTTCTCTATCTTTTTCCCTTTAATTTCCTTTCAATTTCAAGTTCTTTTCTTAATCTATCCCCACCTATCCTCATCCACACGGTATGTTAACTCCATTATCATAAATATTTTGTAATGTTATTATACTAATGGGATATTATATCATCCACCCCCTTCTCCTCTTCTTTTTATTTTAGAAAGGAAAAAGTTCCTCGTGAGGTGTTAATTTACCACCTTTAAGAACGACATGTTTTCATTTTCCTTCACAACCTTTAGATCTATACATGAAACCATTTTTATGTATGAACCAGATTATGTTATATGTATTATATCCTATTTAATGTTCTGGAACTAACTTATGCACATATTACTAAATTATTAAATAAAACAAGTTCTTTGTGGCCAAAAAACCGCCTGAATTATCCCAAATGATCATCATTAAATTCTTATCTAATGATTCATTCTCATGGTATATAAAAAAATTATTTATAATATCATTTCAAGTTATGTAACATCATTAATAACATGTAATATCAGTTCTATATTTTTATCTATGTTTTACACGAACTTCCATTCATACCGTTCATGAAAACTAAGAAAAAGAACACTCTCGAACAATGAATTTAAATTATATAACTCATAAAAGGCCCATAAAATAACTTAATGAAACCACAATTAAAAATATTAATGTATAAAAGGTTATTTAATTTCTAATTAATGAATATAATGTCATTATACAGGACATTAAATTGAAGAAAACGTTCGGATACAAGGTAAGGGTAAATTCTCGAACCCAACTTTCTTTCTTCGGGTTCTCCTTCTTTTACTCCATTTTTTGGTATGGTTACTCCTTAAAAATAATCTGTTCATAATTATCTTACCTTTTATAGGATATAAATGTTTTCCAAAGGAGTTCATTTCAAACAAAATGTTTTCCAAAAGAACTCTTCTTTCAAAAAAACACCTTTTACTTCACACCCAAGGTTGATGGTTCTTGTATCAAGTATATCATTACCTCTTTCTTTTGGGAACCCAAAGTTTATTGCTGTATTATTATGAGATGAAACCCATTACTTTACATGGTTTATTTATTTTAATTATTGATATATGTTCTATGTGGCATGCATTATAATGAAAATGTTATGATGTGACGAGTGCGCCCGAAATTATATAGCGCAATATGAATGTTTAAATGTGACGGGTGCACCCAAAATTATACAGTGCTCCAATGAATTGGGTAAAGTGATGAATCTCATGATTTAAATTGAAATTATGTGTAAAAATTATGCTATATTTTCTCAAAACTATGTGTGGTATTTAACCACTAATACATGATGTTTCATTTTTTTATACATTTCCACATTTCAAGTCTTTTATTAATGATTCCTCTCATGTTCATAATCCTTTGCCTATGTTATGATTATTTTCACCCATTGCTATATTATTCTTATCTACCCTCTTATTGGGATTTTACCTCACCCATTTTTGATGTATATCCTCAGGTGATTATGTGTAATAAGGAGTTTTCAAGGGATAATAAGAATCTAGAGAATAATGAATTAAATAAATGTTTATATTTGATGTTGTAAATGTTATGTTTGGTCCTAGTTTGCCCAAGAAACTAAAACTCTAGATCCTTGTGATGTAATACTATTATTTTTATCTTTATAATGATTTAATATTAATGTAAGAAAAGGCTAGTTCACTATATTTGGTATCAGAGGCAAGGTTTAGTTAATTTGGGAATTAGGATTAGTGAACCCTAGAGAAAACCTCTAGTATGAGACTAAGTACAAATATGCACACAAAAAGATTTACATAGGGATCCCATAATTTATGATTTTAGTGAAAATTGTACAAATGAATAATTTATTTATTTATGACTTGTTGACTTATATTTTGTTCTAACATTTTCTATTTTAGAAAATGGTGGGAACCAGGAGAAACCAGGCCAACAACCCATGTGAGGGACAATGCAACGATTGCCCGAACGACATCCCCAATGCTTTGGGATGTGGAGTTAAAAAATTTATGGAGATGATTAACCAACTATCTCAGGTAATTAACAATAACCAGAATAATGGGGAACATCCTCCTTCACCAAAGAGGGATCAACTGGCTATCGAGCGTTTTATGCGGCAACGACCACCGATGTTTAGTGGATCTTCCGATACACTAGTTGCAGAATAGTGGGTCAACTCCATGGAGAAGATATTTTCTGTGCTTAACCATTATGAGATAGTGCAGTTGACACTAGTAATTTATCATCTAGATGGAGAGGCTGATTAATGGTAGGCTTTGATTAAGAACACCAAGCCAGGTGACGAAATTGAAGAGATGGAGTGGGAAGACTTTAAGATCATGTTTATTTCCCATGAACTCTTTATAAAAAGATATAGAGATAATTCATAGAGATAAAGAATTAGGAAGAATAATATATCATGACCTACAAAGATAATTTCACAAGGATTTCAAGGTAAACTTTGGGTTTTGTTATCAATAATGATAGAAAAATTGATAGATTCTTTAGTGGATTAAAACCACACCTTCGAAAGGATCTTGTCACACCTGGACCTTGCACTGCGTCATGTTTCTAATTTTTATTTTTTATCTTATAATTTTATCTGCTTCTAATTATTATTATTCTTTTGATATGAAATACGGGCCGATCCCGACTGAGGTTTTTCTCTGATAAATTAGTGTTTTGGTGTCAACAACGTTTCAGTGCGCCGCTATCGAAGACACGTGGCCTTGCTTAGGTCACCGCGTGGCCTCACTTGGTTCCCTGCTCTCCTGCCCAATGTGAAACTAATTAAATAAAATTAATTAATAATAAATAAATATAATTAAATGAGTTTTCTTTTTGGGATTGTCGTCATGCGACGCACGGGCGAAGCATAATTGCGAAGCCGTGCGGCTTCACCAGGTCCGTCGTATGACCCTGCTCGATGGTCAACTAATTAAATAAATGAATTAATAATAATAACGAAATAAAATTAATGTGTGAAAAAGAATGATGGGAATGCGTTGATTTAATATATTATGTTTTAATGATAATAATAATATTATTCTCATGGTTTTAGTTTGAGAATATTATTATTAATAATATTATTACTATTATTTTTTGTTCTAGTTTTGTTTTTTATTTTCTTTTATCTTTTATTTCATTTTTATTTTATTTTTTTCTTCCCTTTTCTTTATCTCTCTTTTCTCTTTTTTCTCCTCTCAATCCCGTCGGATCCCCTCCCCCATCCCTCTTGGGTGTCGCGCTACCATACCCCCCCAAACCCTACCACCGAAGCCCCTTGCTCTCCTTTGCTGCGCCTCCCGTCCAGCGTCGACCCCTACCGGTAGCCCTTCCGGCGCGACCTCCCAGTGAGACTCCCCTACTGGCCACAGATCAGTCCAGCGCGCACCCTCCCCCTACTCCACCGTTCTTCCTGCTTCGTCCGACGGCGAGCCGAACCGCAACCCCTGCTTCATCCGATGACACGCCACCCCCTAGCCTTCTTACCAGCCGGCGCCACCCTCGCCGACCTTCCACTCCGGCGAACACCCCCCCTCTTGTCCCAACCAACTTCTTTGTGGCAGAATCCCTATCCGCAGCCTCCCTTCGGGCACAACCCCTCCCCTCTAGTTAAGTCTTCACTCTTCTTTTGAGTTTTATCCCTTCCAATGGGTATGAGTTTCATTAGGAGTATTTTTTGAATCTTTGTTTGGTTCCAATTATTGCTTTAGGGTCCAATTCAGTTCGCAGGTGGTGCGCATTAGGTGCGATGGGAGGTTCACACAAGTTTTGGAAATTTCTTCTCCTGAGGTAGGTGGTTCCACGCCCAAGTTATTATTTGATAAATTAATTTGCAAGTTTAGTTTGTTTAGTATATCATTTAGTTGATTTGTGTATTTCCAATTTGTTTTCCTTTGATGTTTGAGATGCATTTGAACTATTTAATAGCATGTCTATTTTATGTGTGTTCTTTATGCTTAAAAACTCATATCAATTTAGTTGCTGGTGTTTTTTTATTGTGCGGTTAGATTATTGATCTTTTCAAGTGGTGCAAAATATATCTTTGTCATGGTGTAGTGTGTGTCTGGTTGACAAAAAAAAGTTTTGGTGCGGGTTTAGTCGGCAACGCCATGTGATTTATTTTAAAATATTTTGCATACTTTTATTTTTGGCTTATTTAATTAGGTGATTTGTGAAAAGGTGTTTTACATATGGTGTAAGGTCTTCCGTCAAACTGTTGGTGTGGTGCAGGTCACACTTTAAAATGGTATTTGAGTGCGTGTAATGTTAGAACGTGTTATGAATGTGGAAATGGTTACTTTAGTGTGTGTAAAGCCATGTGACACTGTTGCTATTGTTTTATGAGCTTTTGAAATGGTTTATTCAATCATGACCATGGTGTGAAACGTTTTGAAAAAAAAAATAAAATGTTTTAATGTGCGTCTTATTTCAAAATGGTATTTATATGTGTAAGTGGTGGTTTGTTTAATGATAAGTGTTTTTTTATTGTGGTAATTGGTCTAATTCAGTACGTAACCTATGCAGATTATGTTTTGAAAATATTTTGATGTGCGTATGGTTTTAAAAGAGGGTTTGGGTATTCAAACTATGATTTTGCGTGTGTAAGTACCCTGTTTGGATTTTATGTATTAGTGTGACACGTGACATTAACTTGAAACTTGTTTGAGCACAAACCAGGATGCCCGGGTAGCTAGGAGGGTAGACTATACTAGTGAGTTAGTGTTCCGGAGGTGACTCGACCCAGTTTCACTGGCAGAACTGATGATTGCAACACTAACTAAACATATGAATTTCTGAGGGTCTTGGCCTTCTAAGACACGTTTTCTGAGGGTCGTGGCTTTCTAAGACACGTTTTCTGAGGGTCGTGGCCTTTTAAGCCATGCTTTCTGAGGGTCATGGCCTTATAATCCACGTTTCACCGAGACACGAAGATCTAGGGACCCAAGCTAGCTAACGCCCATGCGGCCTCTCCCATGTTAGTGCTCATTGGTTAGTTTATGCTCGTCGGTGTGACACTTTGGTTATTTTTAAAAGTAAGGGTGTGTGTGTTTTAATTTAAGTTCTTCCATTTGAAACTGTTTCCCTTAATCCCATTTTCTTTAAAAATGTTCCAGCATTTACTTCTTTGCTTTGATTTAAAATTGCAAATGTATTTGTCTTTTAATAATTTTTGCATGGAACCTTTTTATTGGGTTATGTCCTACTGGACCTTTTGGTTCACACCCTACATACACCTTTGGGTGTATGTAGATTCTGTTTCTTTTGTATTTCAGGTCGAAGCGTTGAGCTCAGTGATGGTGGTTCGGAGTGTTGTTGGTCTTCGCGTGCAGGTTGGTGTTAGTAGCTTAGGGATGTAGCTTCTCATATCACAGGGAGGTTGGTATCAGAGTTTAGTTTTCTATCCTTGTTGTGCACTTGGGGTTTTTAGTTGAATTGTAGACTCTAGACCTGTTATAGTTTAAAGGCGTGTTTGGTTTCCAGTTTCCAGTTTTAGTTTGTTTATCTTGTTAGTTGTCTTTCACCCTTTTATTTCTGGTAAATCATTCCCATGTAATGTTTGATACCTGGGCACTTGTGCCAGCCCATGGGGATCGGGAACGCCCTTCGGGCCATGTCGCGGATCGGGTCGGGCGCCGGGTCAGTCGGCGACCTGGCCTGGTTTGTGAAAAATCTTGAAATTAGAGACTTTGGGAGTTATGAAGAAGTTTTTCGGTGTTACATCAAAGTGTAGATAGAGTTTAGATATTGGTCCCATGACTATGGTGATAAGAAATGAAAGATGGAGTTTCAAGCTAGAGGATCTAATGATAAAGGTGGGAATAAAACTCAACGACCCACATACCAAAAATGTGGGAAGTTGCATCATGGGAACTGCCTCAAAGGGATGGGGAAATGATTCAAGTGTGGGAAATAAGTCTACCATTATCAATAGCGTAAAAAATACATGAGAATGAAGGAGAATATAGTGGAATAAAGGGGATCCCCACCGATGGTTCAATGCTACAACTGCAGGGAGAAAGGGCACTATGCAAGCCAGTGCACTAAACCTCGATTCCTCAAGGGTAATCAGTGTCAACAGCCACCAAAGCCAAAGGAACAAGGGAAGGATTATGCCATCACTACTTCTGAAGTAGAGAAAGATAATGAATTCATAAAAGGTACACTTTCTATTCACTCAATAATGGTAAAAGTATTTGAAGTTCCAAGGATCGAAAAACAACTGAGAAGGGGGGGGGGGGGTTGAATCAGTTGTTTAAGTTTGTATAAGTTTCAAAATTTTAAGAAACTAAATCCTTGAAACCTGTTAAGATTTATTTTCTTATCAATCTTTAGAAAGAAACTCAAGCATGCAAGAAAGGTAAATCAAGAAAGGCACACAATATTTACAAGGTTCGACCTCAATAAAAGAACCTACGTCCTTGCCATAGCCACTCCCGTGAGTCTATGGAAATCCACTATGATGAAGAAGTGAATACAACTTGTGCCAACTCCCGTTAGACACCTTCTATCTCCTGATAGGAAATATTATACTGACTCCCATCAGTTTACAATGTTTCCTTAAAGAACAAATGACCCAAACACAAGAATAAGAACTTTGATAACCTGCTCCAAAAATGCTCACTCCGAATCTTCAATCCGATTTCTTGGATCTGATTTTCTGGAACCGAACTTCTCAGTAAGGAAGATAATGATTCTGTAGAAATTCCCACTCCGAATAATCAATCCGGATTTCTTGAATCCGATTTTCTGAACCCGGTCTTCTCATCAAGATAATAATGATTCCAAAGAAATGCCCACTCTGAATATTCAATCCGGATTTCTTGGATCCAATTTTCTGAAACTGTTCTTCTCAGAAATATAATAATGATTCCGAAGAAATTCTTACTCCAAATATTCAATCCAGATTTCTTGAATCCGAACTTCTAAATCTGAACTTCTCAGCAAGTAAATAATGGCTCTGATTCTCTTCTTCGCCAACACTCAAGAAAACTTCTTCAAGATGATTCTCACTTTGAATTCTCCAGCACTCCACCTTTTCTACGTGTGTAAAAAGTTGTGAATGAGTGAATGATCTGAGAACATATTTATAGGCAACTTAGAAAACAAAGGCGAGAATCTTGAAAAACTTTCTCACTTCCTCAAATCTCAAAAACTCCGCAAATCTATCGCATTTAATCTTCAATCTTTGACTTCTTCAAATCTCCTTAAATTTCTTCTAGATTTAAGAAAAGTTGAAATTATAGTTTTCTTGAACTCAGAATTGTCATTCTGAATTTCTCAGCATGTTGCTCAGGACTGTCATTCTGAATTTCTCAGCATGTTGCTCAGGATTGTCATTCCGAATTTCTCAGTATGTTGCTCAGGATTGTCATTCCAAATTTTGGTTTAGGAAGTACACTCCGAATTTCTAGCTCAGGAAGTACACTCCGGATTTATGGTTTAGGAAGTACACCCCGAATTTCTAGTTCAGGAAGTAAACTCTGAATTTTTGGCTCAAGAAGTACACTCCGAATTTCTGGTTTAGGAAGTACACTCCAAATTTCTGGTTCAGGAAGTACAATCCAAATTTCTGGTTCAGGAAGTACACTCCGAATTTCTGGTTCAGGAAGTAGACTCCGAATTTTTGGTTCAGGAAGTACACTCTGAATTTCTGGCTCAGGAAGTACACTCCGAATTTCTGGTTCAGGAAGTACACTCCAAATTTATGGTTCAGGAAGTACACTCCGAATTCTTGGTTTAGGAAGTACACTCTGAATTTTTGGATCAGGAAGTAGACTCCGAACTTTAGGCTCAACAAGTAGACTATGAAATTTAGATTTAGCAAGTAGACTCCAAACTTTAGGTTTAGCAAGTAGACTCTGAACTTCAGGTTCAACAATTAGACTATGAATTTCTGGCTTAAGAGGTAGACTCTGAACTTCAGGCTCAACAGGTAGACTCCGAACTTTAGGCTCAACAAGTAGACTTTGAATTTTCTCAGAATTTTTCTTAGTGAAAAACATCAATACTCTTCACCATTTTTTCAATAACTTTTATCATGAAGCTTTTCATGATTTGTGATAACTTTAAGATCAGTAAAGCATCGTCTGATTTTGTTAAGAAAGTTTGAGATACTTTCTTAACTTCTAACTTCTTATTCTTCAACAAAATCTTCTTTAAGGAAATCTTCAGTAACCAACAACTTCAACTCTCTATAAATCAAAAACATTCTTCAACAAAAAGATTAGTTGTCAACAAATACAAAACTTTGTTAAACAAAACACCACAAAGGTTCTTCAATCTCCCCCTTTGGATTTGTTGGCAACCCTTGGTAACAAGTTTTCACCTCTCAATTTTTTTTTACATCTCAAGTTATTGAATTTTACCAAAACATAGCCTTTCTCAAAAAGAGTGTCCTAACACCACACTACTAGATAAATTAATGTTTTTGAAGGATTTACATCCCTCAGTGACAAGAAAAATTTGCAGCCATGTAAAGATAAACTTCACCTTACGCAAACTCCCCCTCAAGTTTTATCTTTTTCTTTCTCACTTTTCTTTTCTTCTCTCATTTTTCTTTCTCTCTCATTTTTCTCTCTCTCCCCCATTATATGATAACCATAGCTTTAGATTCATAAAAGACATAAAAGAAAACTTACTCTCCCCCTTTGTCAACATAATACAAATCCCGGTGGGGGATACTTCCTTATGAGTTTTAGGAAGTCATGGGAGGAGGCTGAACATGGAGTTGCAACCTCAGTTCAACAAACCTCTCCTTTGACATTGATTTTGTGAAAATATCGGCAATATAATACTTTGTTGAAATATATTCCAGCAAGACTTCTCCAACAACAACTTTCTCTTTTAAAAAATGATACTTTATATCAATATGATTTGATCTTGAATGTTGAACATGATTCTTGGAAAGATCAATGGCACTTTGATTATCACAGAGTATTTTCAAAGGTTTAGAAACTTTCACTTTCAAATCTTCCAGCTGAACTTTCATCCACATCATTTGAGTACAAGCCTGAGTAGCTGCAACATATTCAGATTTAGATGTACTTAAAGTTACTGAACTTTGTTTCTTGCTGTGCCAACTCACACAACATTCCCCTAAGAAAAATGTTCCTCTTGATGTTGATTTTCTATCATTATAATCACAATCCCAATCATCATCAGTATAACCATAAAACTTTATCTCATTGTTTCTCTTGTATAAAAACCCATGTGAAGCTGTTCCTTTAACATATCTTAGATTTCTCTTAACTTCCAACATATGTGATTCTTTTGGATTACTTTGATATTAGGAATAGAGAGTCACTGCATAAGAAATATCAGGCCTTGAAGCTGTAAGATAAAGACGACTTCCTATCAACTTTCGAAAGTCTTTATGATTCACACTGTTTCCTGAATCATCTTTTCTCAACTTTGCACTCACTGAGATATGGGTTGAAACTTCCTTTGATTCTTCCATCCCAAACTTCTTTAACAATTCTTTGGCATACTTTTCTTAGGATAGGAAAATGTAGTTTTATTGTTGTTGAACTTGTAAGCCAAGGAAGAAAGTTAATTCTCCCAACATTGACATTTCAAAATTTTCCTTCATCTCTTCAGTGAACTCTTCGCAAACCTTTTCTTCATCTCCAGCAAAAATTATATCATCCACATAAACAATTACAATTAAATTTCCAGAGTCAACATCTTTAACATACAAGTTTCTATCAACCTTTCCTTTGGAAAAGTTCATATTTATTAGAGAATTATCAAGCTGCGAATACCATGCTTGTGGAGCTTGTTTCAACCCATACAAGGCATTATTCAATTTACAAACTTTGTTTTCATCCTCATCAAGAAAAAACCAACAAGGTTGTTCAATGTAAACTTATTCCTTAATCTCAACATTTAAGAAATATGACTTTATATCCATCTGATAAACCTTGTAATTTTGATGAGAAGACACTGCAAGAAACATTTGAATAGTTTCCAACCTTGCAATAGGGGCAAAGGTTTCATCAAAATCCACACCTTCCACTTGTACATACCCTTTACACACAAGTCTTTCTTTTTTTCTTGTAACTTCTCCATGATAATTCAATTTATTTCTGTAAACCCACTTGGTTCCGATAACATTCTTATTTTCTGGCCTTAGAACAAGTTCCCATGTTTCATTATTATCAATATGATCCAGTTATTCATTCACATCATCCACCCATTCTTTATGTTTAATAGCTTCTAAAACCGATTTTGGTTCAACTTTTGAGATAAGGGAAGTCTGATTTTCTAATCTCAACTTCCTTCTTACCTAAACTAGAGCCTTATGATCCCCAATAATATTTTCAGGTTCAACATGTTTTTGTAATGTAGGAAAACTCACATTTCCTTTCCCAGCATCACTTTCTTCCCCATGTGACTTATCTGAGTCACTCTCACTTTGGTGGGGATTCTATGATTTATCTTCCTCGGTATTCTTAACAAATTTTGTGAAGGAACTTGGATTTTCAATTACCTTCACATCATATGAATCCACCAACTTCTGTAAACGTTTGTTCCAGCATTTGTAACTTCTTCCATTCGGTGAATAACCCATAAATATTCCTTCTTCAGCTTTCTCATCAAACTTTCCTAAGTCCGGATTTTTGATTTTGAGCAAGCATGGACTTCCAAAAACTTTGAAGTAATTAAAAGAAGGTTTTTTGTTATACCACATCTCGTAAGGAGTCATATAGGTTTCTGGTCTCAAAAAGCATCTATTTTGAACATGTACAACAGTGCTAACAGCTTCTCTCCAAAAGAATTTTGAAAGTTTGTATTATGATAACATACTTCTTCCTATTTCCACCAAGCTTCTATTTTTCCTTTCTACAACTCCATTTTGTTGTGGTGTATAGGGAGCAATATACTAATGTTTGATACCATGCTTCCTTAGGTAAGTTTCAAAAGCATTGCTTGTGAATTCGGTACTGTTTTCTATTCTTAATTTCTTTATAGAATCCCCCAATTCTTTCTCGACATCTCTTCTGAAGAATTTAAACATTTCAATAGCCTCTGACTTATGCTTCATGAACATGATGTTTGTCATCTGAGTGAAGTCATCAATAAAAGTGAAAAATTATAAATCTCCTTTTGTTGATTGATGTCTCATCGTCCCACACAGATCGGAATGAATAAGCTCAAGTGGTTTGTTATATTGAATCTCAACTCTTTTATGGCCTTTGTTAGTCATCTTTCCTTTCTGGAAAGTAATACAAACATCTTCATCTCTTCTTTTCAGTTCTGGAAAATTACGAACAGCATGAACTTTACAAAGCTTACTCATGTTCTTCTGCCCAAGGTGGCCAAGTATTCGATGCCACAACTTATTTTCATCTTCAGCACTCAAATAACAAGAGTTATTGGATTCTCCAATTTGAAAGAGATTACCACTGGTTCTTTCTCCTTTTGTAATCACTTTTCCATTTTTCACACTTTGATGATACAAGAATCCTTTCTGAAGATAAATTCTTTTACATCATCACAAAGGTGACTTACACTAAGTAAGTTATGTTTTAGCCCATCAACAGGTAAGACTTCCTTATATTTTAGTTTCTCTGCTTTAATCTCTACCATTCCGATTACCTTAATTTTCAGGGAACTATCATTGCCAAACGTAACTAATCCTCCATCATGACTTTCAATATGTTCCAAGATTTTTATATCACTGGTCATGTGTGAAGAACAAACACTATCAAGAATCCATGGTTTGTTCCTCTTACTTACTTTCAAAGCTGTCTCAACAACAAAATATCTCTCATCAACCTTCTTATTTTCAAAATTCTTTTCTTTCTTATCATAAGAATCTTGTTCTGGAAGGAGTGTCATACATTGTTCGGCATGATGACCAAACTGATCACATATTCCACAAACTTCTTCCAAAAATTCAAATTGATTCTTTGTTGGAATGTTTCTAACATCTTGAGAATTCACCTTTTCAACTTTCTGTGAGTACAAAGAGTTACTATTTCTTCCACTTTGCTCAAACCTTCTTCCAGGTAGAGATAAATTGTGCCAACAATTATAAGATCTATGCCCATATATTCCACAACACCAGTAATATCCCTCAAATCTTGATTTTCTATTTATGAATGATATTTCATTATAGAAACTTTGTTAAGGTTGATAACTTCTTTCAGCTCTAGAAAACCCAGGATGTAGGCCATCTCTTCTTTTGATCGAGTCTTCTACTTTTATGGGATTGATAGATTTCTTACATCCTTTCTCCACCTAAGATTTACTAACACTTCTTACAAAACCTGAAATGTTAGAAAAATTAGATGAAACATTATTTTTGGTAAGAGAATATTTCACCTGATTCTCGTAATGAGCCTTCACAACATTTTTAGAGGTCTCAGATTTTACTTATATAGCTTTGTTGAAGTTTTCATTCATATTCCTCAGGGTATTTTTGGAATCAAGGAGTTTTGATTTCACATTGTTTGCTTCTTCTTCCTTAGATTCTAGCTTCTTGCTAAGATCTTCAATCATCTTTCCTTGTTCAGCAATTTTAATTTTGTAACTTAAAATTTCTTGAATGTATTCATCTTCCTTCTTGGTGACATCTTTACTTACATCATGAACTTCTTCATGATTTTTCTTCATCACATGAATTTATTTCTTGAGAGATTTTTTTTTCTCAAGACATGCAAGGAGTTCAGATCTTAGTTGATATTCTCTGTAAGACTCTTCAACACCTTCTTCACTTTCTGAGGAAATATTTATTTTCTCAAATTTTTCAATGAAGGTTCTGAATCTTTCTTTACTTTCATCTTCTAAGGAATCATTTTCAGATGATTCCGATTCAACCTTCTTTCTCAACATACTTATTTTCTTTCCTGAAAACTTCTTCTTGAATTCTTTTGAAGTCTTATATTCCTTTTCATTCTTGTTATACTTCTTCCACTGGGAATTCTCATTAGAAACATCTTGATATTCTCAAAATTTCTTCTTAGGGAAATTCATAGCAAAGTGTCCAATTCTACCACACTCAAAAAATTTGAGAGGAAGTTTCCCTCCATACTTTCCTCTTCCTCTTCAATAGTTCTTGGATATGAGAGACATGATTTTTTTCATTCAACTCTCCATCTTCCTTATCAACAGACTCACAAGGGACAACTTCTTCATCATCTTGGATTTTCATCTTTCTCATAGATTAAAAAGCCATTTCATCTTTCATATTCTTCTTAAAGATTGGAGATTTCATCATTTCATAGGCAACAAGAAATTTATGCAGTTCATCAAGAGATAAATCATCATTATCTTCTAAAGATGAAATTTTAGAATCAAACCTATCTGGAAAGTTTCTCATAAGTTTCTTCACAATTGTATAATCTTCCAAGTTTTCTCCAAATCCACTGATATTGCATACAATTTCATTAACTCTGATGAAGTATTCATCAATTGTTTCATCATCTCTCATCCTGATGTCTTCAAACTTACTACGCCATATTTGCATCTTGGCCTCCTTGAATTTTGCGTTTCCTTCAAAAACACTTTCCAGCTTGTCCCACATGCTTTTTGATGTTGTGAGACCCATCAACTTCTGATAAAAATTTTATAATATGGACATGAGAATATCATTTCTATCCTTTTCATCAAGTTCTATGTTTCTCTTATCAGTAAATTTCATAGGAGAATTTTTCTCGATAGGTGGAAAGCCAATAGTATCAACGTCAACAACTTCAAGGCCAAGAGATAGGAGATAATGAATCATCCTATTTTTCCATCCATAATAATTCTTGCCATCGAACGTAGGAATTTCTCTACTATTGACAGAATTGATATTCTCCATGATAAGGATTAAACAAGGGTACCTCCTTTGATACCACTTGAAGTTCCAAGGATCGAATAACAACTGAGAAGGGGGGGGGGGTTGAATTAGTTGTTTAACTTTTTATAAGTTTCAAAACTTTAAGAAACTAAACCCTTGCAACCTGTTAAGATTTATTTCCTTATCAATATTTAGCAAGAAACTCAAGCATGCAAGAAAGGTAAATCAAGAAAGGCACACAAGATTTACAAGGTTCAGCCTTAATAAGAGAACCTACATTCTTACCATATCCACTCCTGTGGGTCTATGGAAATACACTATGATGAATAAGTGAATAAAACTTATGCCAAATCCCGTTAGACACCTTCTATCTCCTGATAGGAAAGATACTGAATCTCGTCAGTTTACAATGTTTCCTTAAAGAACAAATGATCCAAACACAAGAATAATAACTTTGATAAGCTGCTCCACAAATGATCACTCTGAATGATCACTCCAAATCTTCAATCTGATTTCTTGGATCTGATTTTCTGGAACCGAACTTCTCAGTAAGGAAGATAATGATTCCACAGAAATTCCTACTCTGAATAATCAATCTGGATTTCTTGAATCCAATTTTCTGAACCCGATCTTCTCAGCAAGATAATAATGATTCCGAAGAAATGCTCACTCTGAATATTCAATCCGGATTTCTTGGATCCGATTTTCTGAAACTGGTCTTCTCAGTAAGATAATAATGATTCTGAAGAAATACCCACTCCGAATATTCAATCTGGATTTCTTGAATCTGAACTTCTGAATCCGAACTTCTCAGAAGGTAAATAATGGATCTGATTCTCTTCTTCTCCAACACTCAAGAAAACTTCTTTAAGATGCTTCTCACTTTGAATTCTCCAGTGCTCCACCTTTTCCGTGTGTGTAAAAAGTTGTGAATGAGCGAATGATCTGAGCACATATTTATAGGCAACTCATAAAACAAAGGCGAGAATCTTGAAAAACTTTTCCGCTTCCTTAAATCTCAAAAACTCCGCAAATATCTCGCATTTAATATTCAATCTTTGACTTATTCAAATATCCTTAAATTTATACGAGATTTAAGAAAAGTTGAAATTCTGGTTTTCTTGAACTCAGAATTATCATTCCGAATTTCTCAGCATGTTGCTCAGGATTGTCATTCTGAATTTCTCAGTAGTTTGCTTAGGATTGTCATTCTGAATTTCTCAGTATGTTTCTCAGTATTGTCATTCTGAATTTTGGTTCAGGAAGTACACTCCGAATTTTTGGCTCAAGAAGTACACTCAAAATTTCTGGTTCAGGAAGTACACTCCGAATTTCTGGTTCAGGAAGTACACTCTGAATTTCTGGCTCAGGAAGTACACTCCGAATTTCTGGTTCAGGAAGTACACTCCGAATTTCTGGTTCAGGAAGTATACTCCAAATTTCTGGTTCAGGAAGTACACTCCGAATTTCTGGCTCAGGAAGTACACTTCGAATTTCTGGCTCAGGAAGTACACTTAGAATTTCTGGTTCAGGAAGTACACTCCAAATTTCTGGTTCAGGAAGTACACTCCGAATTCTTGGTTCAGGAAGTACACTTTGAATTTTTGGCTCAGGAAGTAGACTCCGAATTTCAGGCTTAGCAAGTAGACTTCGAACTTCAGTATTAGTAAGTAGAATACGAATTTATGGCTCAGGAGGTAGACTCTGAACTTCAGGCTCAGCAATTAGACTCCAAACTTCAGGCTCAACAAGTAGACTCCGAACTTTAGATTTAGCAAGTAGACTCCGAAATTCAGGTTTAGCAAGTAGACTCTGAACTTCAGGCTCAACAAGTGGACTACGAATTTCTGGCTCAGGAGGTAGACTCTGAAATTCAGGCTCAGCTGGTAGACTCCAAACTTTAGGCTCAGGAAGTAGACTTTGAATTTTCTCAGAATTTTTCTTAGTGAAAAACATCTATCCTCTTCACCATTTCTTCAACAGATTTTATCATGAAGCTTTTCATGATTTGTGAGAACTTTAAGATCAGTAAAGCATCATATGATTTTGTTAAGAAAGTTTGAGATACTTTCTTAACTTTTGACTTCTTATTCTTCAACAAAATATTCTTTAAGGAAATCTTCAGAAACCAACAACTTCGACTTTCTGTAACTCAAAAAACATTCTTCAACAAAAAGATTAGTTGTCAACAAATACAAAACTTTGTTAAACAAAACACTACAAAGGTTCTTCAGTATTATTTGATTATGGTTCTACGCATTCCTTTATATCTTTCAAGTTTGATAGAACTATAGAATCAAATCCCTAAAACCTTGAAGTAGAGATATCTATAAAAACACCAAGTGGTGCAATAATTGTAACCCAAGTGTTTGACTCTTTTACTATTGGCGTATGTGAGAAAATTCTTCCAAAAAATCTCATAATACTTACCTTGGTGGAATTCGATGCTATAATGGGAATGGATTGGCTCTCATTATATAGAGCACATATCAACTGTCAGGAAAAAGAAATATCTTTTCTCATTTTGAACCATCCCATGATCCTCTACAAATGTAAGGAAGATCATGAATATCATTTAAAAAATCCTTCAATGGTGTGGGTGTTGATGCCCTATGAAGAAGCATACCTTGCCCAAATGGATGATTTAAAGGAAATTTCCAACCATATGGACATGCCCATAATGAGGGAATACAGTGATGTATTTCCCGAAGAGTTACCCAGACTTCCACTGGATCATGAGGTAGAGTTCTCAATAGAACTAATACTCATAGATACTCCTATCTCATTGTGTCCCTATATGATGGATCCTATTGAACTGAAGGAGTTAAATAAGAAACTGCAAGAGCATTTGGACAAAGGGTTCATACACCCTAGTGAATCACCTTGGGGTGCACCCGTACTCTTTGTGAAGAAGAAGGATGAAACAATGTAGCTGTGTATCAATTATCAAGAACTCAACAAGATCACCATAAATAACAAGTATCATCTTCCAAGGATATATGACTTGTTCGATCAGATAAAAGGATCCAAATACTTCTCAAAGGTAGATCTTCATTTTGGATATCATCAACTAAAAGTGAAGAATAAAGATATTCAGAAGACTGCCTTCTGTACAAGGTATGGACACTATGAGTTTCTGGTGATGCCTTTTAGACTTACTAATGCCCCTGAAATCTTCATGGATTTGATGAATAAAGTCTTTATAAATTACCTAAACAAATTTTTGGTAGTGTTTATCGATGATATTCTCATATAATCCAAGAGAAAGGAGGAACATGAAGAACATCTAAGACTTGTGTTGGTGGCATTGATAAAGGAGAAGTTGTATGCCAAGTTCAGTAAGTGTGACTTTTAGATGAAGCAAGTCACGTTCTTGGGACATGTGATCACAAGTGAGGGAATTTCTGTGGACCCTTAAAAAAAGGCGATTGAGGAATGGCCCAGACCCTCTAGTGTCACAAAAATTTGTAGTTTTCTTAAATTAGCTAGGTACTAAAGAAGTTTTGTGAGAAATTTCTCATGATTTTCAAGACCACTAACTAAGTTAACAAGGAAAGAGTTAAAGTATGTTTGGACGGAAGAATGTGAGGGAAGCTTCAAGGAGCTAAAGAGAAGGATGATCACTGTACCTGTACTCACATTATTGAAAAGTGGAGAATTTTTTGTGATATATAGTGATTATTTAAAGAAATTCTTGGGTTGTGTACTCATGAAAAATGATAATGTGATACCCTACGCCTCATGGTAGTTGAAGATCCATGAGAATAACTACCCGACACATGATCTAGAGCTATCAGCCATGATTTTTGCCTTAAAAATCTAGCAGCACAACCTTTATGGTGATAAGTGTGACATATACACTGACCATAAGAGCCTAAAGTATATATTCACATAAAAGGAGCTCAACATGCGTCAAAGAAAATGGTTAGAGGTAATCAAGGACTACGATTTCTCTATTCACTACCAGCCTAGAAAGGCGAACAAGGTAGCCAATGCTCTAATCAGAAAAGAACATGATACTCTATCCATGTTACAGATTCATAAAGACCCAATCTTCTTGGATATTCAAAGTATGGACTTGGAAATCATAAGGGAAGGGAATAAATCCTAACTTTCCCAAATGATTATGAAACCATATATCCAAGAGAAGATTAAGGAGGCATAAAGGGATGATTTGGAGTTACTAAAGAAGGTGAATGTAGTAAAGGAAGGGAAGTTGTAAGATTTCCATATTGATGATGATGGTGTGATTCGGTTTGGAATGCAGCTTTGTGTTCCTTCATCACCTAGGATAAATAAGGATCTATTGGACAATGCACATAGCTCAACATTATATATCCATCCTGGTAGCACCAAGATGTACTGAGAACACTTCTGTTGGGATAACATGAAGAAGGAGATTGCAGAATATATCTCAAGATTCTTAGTATGTCAACAAGTTAAAGCAGAGTGAAAAAAGTCCAAAGGGATGATGCAACCATTACCTATACCCATGTAAAAATGGGAGAATTTCACTATGGATTTTTTCAAGGGTATCCCAAAGATGTCCAAGGGAAATAATGCGATATGGTTGTTGTTGACCGACTCACCAAGAATACCCATTTTATTGCTATTCGAGAAGATCTCTCGCTTGAAAAACTTACAAAGATATATGTGAAGGAAGTGGTGAGACTACATGGTGTTCCACTCTCGATTGTCTCTGATCATGATCCAAGGTTCACATATAAATTTTGGAGGATTCTTAAACATCCTTTGAGTACTGAATTAAATTTCAGCATGACATATCACCCCCAAAATGATGGCCAATCTAAAAGGACTATCTAGACACTTGAAGATATGATAATAGCCTACTCTCTAGAATTAAAAGGTGGATTGGATTAGCATCTCCCATTGGTTGAGTTCTCATACAAAAATATCTTCCACTTGAGTATTCATATGGATCCATATGAAGCTTTGTATGAAAAGAGATTTAGAACTCCAACCTTGTTGGCGCCAAAAATATGGCCCGAAAGAAAGGAACGAAAAAGAAGGCCGGCGCGCTGCCTCGTGAAGCACCGCCGCGAAGCACCCACGCGAAGCGCCCTGACCATTGCGGCCCGGCGAAGCTCCAGAGGCGGTAATGATCCGCGAACGCATTTGATGTTCGCGAGCCGTCGCGAAGCTCCTGAGGCGGTAAAGCTCCGCGAACGCATTTGACGTTCACGAGCCGCCGCGAAGCTCCAGAGGCGGTAATGCTCCGCGAACGCATTTGACGTTCGCGAGCCGCCGCGAATCTCCAGAGGCGGTAATGCTCCGCGAAGGAATTTGACGTTCGCGAGCCGCCGCGAAGCTCCAGAGGCAGTAATGCTCCGCGGACGACGTTGACGTTCGCAATTGCGCCGCGAAGCACCGAAGGCGGCGCACGAGTTTTGCTTCGCGGCACACCTTCCCTATAAATACTGGACTCCCCCTGAGCCCAAGAGGACGGACAATCCGACCTTTCGGCTTCTCCTCTCCCGAATCGTGAATCACACTTTGCCCCGGGAATCATGAGCTCCGCGAGGTACTCCTACTTCGCGAGACGCCTCTGCTTTGTCTCGTTTTGAGCCCCTCTTCCGAGAGGGATGCCCTTCGCGAAGCTCAAGGGCGTTCGCGAAGGAAGGGGATTCCCAAGGGAACCCGGGCAGCCGCGGAGCGTTTATGCTTCGCGAAACACCCAACCCATGCTAGTGATCCCTATGCTAAGGCAGAATCGCTACACATCGCGAAGCACACTGCTTCGCAGGACCCTGCTTTGCGAGGCACCCCTTCTTCGCGAGGCAGTGCTCCGCGAAAACTGTTCCACTTCACGAAGCACCTTCCACTCACACCTATGACCCATGCTAAGGCCAAGGAACTCCACTTCGCGAAGCACACTCCTTTTCTTAGCGATTCCTCTTCCCGTGCGACCCTCCAGGTTTGCACGATGTGATTTCAAAGTCCCATGGACAATACCACCCGTAGTGTTGCTTCGCCTAATGATTCTTCGCATAGGCACGCTAACGGCTATTGCTTCTTCGCATAGCCACGCTAACGTGGACCCCTCGACGGTTCGTTCCACGACCCCCCTTAACCATGGCCTTACTGGTACCTTCCCTTCCCCAAGGACCATAGGGTACCGGTTATGTAAGTCCTAGGGGTGTGGAGTGAACCCACCTCGTCCGAGCTGCAGGACGTTAAACTGCTAAGCACCACGTCCTCAACACATGACGTTAAACTGTGATCCGACCTCGTCTCCCTCACGAAGGGTCCCCCCAGGTCGAACATTCTTTACACCACTCGTCTCCACGGGAATGGAATCACCCATTCACATGGGATGAGATCCTCCTTGTCGGAGTGGCGTATGTTCGTAGGAGAAGGGCGACCCTAGTTCCCCAACGGATGGCTGCACCTCTGCATCTCCGTACTTCCCCACTACCAAGGTTAGTGGAGGGCGTGATAGGGAACGGGGCACCTCCCATCGTTGGACCAAGGTCCCTCTTTCCCGCGCTTCGTCGCACTTCGGGCCTCCATCCTGGAGTAAGTCCCAACACCGTGGGCCACCTAACGCATAAGCCCCTCTTCGCTTCTCACGGACGCATCCTTCGCAACGTGATCGTCAGGTCCTTGCAACCTCTTGTTTCTCACACCGAGCATGACTCACGTGGGCTTAGAGTGAGCACCGACCCTGACCCCCCACCCTTAGAGAACTACGAGGACTTTGATCCATGTCAAGGCATGGTACGTAGGAAGCCTCTATGAGGTTCAAGCCCACCCGTCATTTATTCACGTCGGGTCTCGTTCCCATCCAACATGACGTTAAACTGCATTCCGGTCCAATGGCAAGCCATTGCGACCCATCCCATTTGAACTAAGAGGACTTTGATCCATGTCAAGGCGTGGTACGTAGGAAGCCTCCATGAGGTTCAAGCCACGTTGCTCCGTCGTTCATTCACGTCGAGTTTCGCCCTCGTCCAGCATGACGTTAAACTGTATGCCCCCTTTGTCCCGCATGACATTAAACTGCACACTCACCTGAACTATGAGGTCTTTGATCCATGTCAAGGCATGGTACGTAGGAAGCCTCTACGAGGTTCAAACCCACCATCCGGTCATTCCAACCTCATTCACGTTGGTTCACCCCCGTCCCGCATGATGGTAAACTGCATTCCCCAATCCGAACTACGAGGACTTTGATTCATGTCAAGGCATGGTACGTAGGAAGCCTCCCCGAGGTTCAAGCCCAACTCCCATCAGACTAAGGTCCCTCACTTACATCGATTCGCTGACACCCACCGCCCGTCGTTTGTTCACGTCAGGGTTCACTATCATCCCGCATGACGTAAAACTGTGTTCCATCAATCCCCTGAACTACGAGGACTTTGATCCATGTCAAGGCATGGTACGTAGGAAACCTTCCCAAGGTTCAAGCCCACCACTAGTGGACCCACGAGTCTACTTTCACGTCGGTACACTAACGATGCTCATCGGGCCAAGGTCCACCTTCACGTCGGTTTATCGGCGTCATCCCGAACTACGCAGACTTTGATTCCCTGCCACAGGGATACGTAGGAAGCCTCGTCAAGGCTCAAGCCCAACTTCACTATCTCCCATGCGATGGTCCCATTTCACTCTCCCTCCACTCCATTCATCAACCTATCACCCGTCCCGATTCTCGCCCGGACCGTCTTATCTCGGTGAGACCATGTCGGTACGCTCTTCTTCGCAGCCATCCCTGGGCTGTCCCCGGTATCGACATCCCTTCAAGGAGGATCCTTCAATCCGATCTATCCTAGATAATGCTCTGGTTGGGTTGATCCATCTCCGCTAGATGTTAAACTTGTGGCATACCCTGTGTTGAGCACGAGAAGATGAGGAAAACCTCAGATATGTGTCTAGGACATATAATTCCCCGCACTCGATGTGGGATGCCTCGGGCTTCCATGCCCTCGAGAAGCCTTGTGGCCAAGGATAACAGACAGACATGCCAGGTACCCCAGCATCCAGACACGCTACTGATGCCTCAACGTGACTACTCCCCTGACTGAAGGTTGCTTCCCTGACTGGACCCCTTGGAATGTCCCGACAGAAGCAGTGTAATTAACCGACATCCATGGAAACATGGCACTGGGAAGAGTTTCACGAACTACGTATTAAATCTATGAGGGAGACCCGGACTAGGTGATGAGTTCTGAGGAGGAATCCACAGGAGGAAGAACCGACATCCCATCATCCCGTTTCGATCAAGGAGCAGACGTCCCTAAATAAGGAGCGAATGCCGCCCGCCTTTGGAAAGCGGGAATGCGGGGCAACAAAGCGCCGCACATCCTCCTCCACGGACGGACGGGCGCGCCCCCCCCGTGAAAGCGTCGGAAACAGAAATGGTGAACCCGACGTGAAATTATTCTCCTCAATATGGAGATTAGTAGTGTTCGAGACACCAGTAGATTGACGTGTCACCGGATCCAGATATCCGGTGCCTAGTCCCGCCAAGAAAATAGCGGGCCTGTCGTGAAACTCACCGGAAGTCGGGGCAGTAGAACGTGGGGCACTCCATTCTGCAGCGTGTTGGCATGGATCCTTCTTACAGACGTGGAGAATGAAAGGACGCTGGGGCACTGGCTGTCAATCCTTTTCCTCTCAGTACTGATGAGTTGATCCCTTCGTTTCTCAGGAACCAGGTTGCTGTTACAGAGACGCGATCACCGTCCGCTCCCCGCCCACGCAGGGGCAGGGGCAACACCACCACGGCCACCCCACATAATGCCGCTACCGCCATGATGGCCGCCACATCACGGAATACGGGGCGCCCACGTCCCCTTTCCCCATCAGAGGTCATCCAACGAAGGGTGATCAATAACCTCGTGCGCAGGTACGAGGAAGAAGGGGTCATCCCGACCTGAGATATGGCCCGCTTGGACCTGGAGGCCTCCAGGCCCCGCCGTCAACGCCGCCCTAACAGGCCGCGCAGGGAGCCCCTGCTCCCCACCCCAACATTCAACCATTTTGGGAGCTTGTCTCCGGAACGCCTTGACGACTCCTCGCCTTACGCTGAAGAGGTGGGCGCCGTCCGGCTCAGCCCGCTCAGGGTCCTGACCCGAGGGCTCCAGGCGAGAGCTCCCGCCCGGCCGCATCAGCGCCGCCGTCCAGCCCCGCAGGAAGAGCAGGCAGGCCACGTCCCTGCACCACCTGCACCAGTTCGCCTGACCCGACGTCAGCGCCGGGCCCGAGCTGAGGACGCTCGCCCGGGCGTGTCGACGTCGACAGCTACAGTGGCCCGAGCCACCGCCGACGTGCATCGTGAATCCCCTGCATACACTGAGCAGGGGAACTCCTTCACCCAACCAGGATCGAGACCCCAACCGCCCCACGGGCAGGCTGGGTTGACTCTCCGGGTTGCAGGCCCAAGTGGTGATCACCGCGAGCTAACCCGCGGTAATGTCACCCCGTACGGAGGTCCTCCCCGTACCACTACTCCACAGAGCGTGGGCCTTCCCCACTACGAGGTTCATCATGGAGGCATGCCTCGTGCTACCCCCATCCCGCAGGAAGACCTACCCCGCGGCAGTGACGCTCAACGCGGAAACATTTCCCGCGCCCACTATACAGGGTATGGAGTCCATCCTCCTGCCCCCGACTGCCAACCTGAAGGCACCGTCCATCCGATCCTTCTCCAACGTGGGGGCCCTCCCTACGCCCTCTCTGCAACCGGCGAAGGTCCTCCTCGCCCCAGCAACTCGAGGAGTGAAGGTCATCCTCGCTCCACTCGCATCGACCATGGAGGTCCTCCCCATGCTCCTGCCGGTTCCAACAGAGGCCCCGCCCACATGGGTACTGTTCATGGAGGTCTTCCCCATGTACCCTTCGACATTTTCCCCGGTGCCCCTCGCACCCCGGCTATCTCGAGTGGGGGCCCTCTCCGCCACGGCGCCAGCGCCTCCCCGAGGCTGCCTGATAGGGGTCAACCCTGTCCCAAAGAGCCACCCTGGGGCAGGAGAGCGGGTCGTCGCCGCAATAAGAAGAACCCTGGGAAGGCCCAGGTGGAGATCAAACCTGCCCGCTTCTCCGACTCGGAAGCGGAATGCGATTCAGCGATGGAACCTTCTCCTCACTCCTCTGTATCAAGGACTGGGGAATGAACCA
The DNA here is from genome assembly GCA_963277665.1 of Viscum album. Lineage (NCBI taxonomy): Eukaryota > Viridiplantae > Streptophyta > Magnoliopsida > Santalales > Viscaceae > Viscum > Viscum album. Next base: position 241,965,773 of record OY728162.1, read on the forward strand.
GACGCGTTAGCCTCATTCTCCTGGAATTTGAGGTCCACCAGATTCCCATCTCCCTCCGCAGGTACATCCAAGAGGAAGAAATTTTGGGAATTCCGCAGGTCTCGACCGCGCAATCACCGCCTCTGTCACCAGAAGATCCCTCTACCTCTACCAGAGATCACATAGAGTTATTTTGGGGGCTAACGACGGTAGAGCGACGACACGACCTGTCGCCGGTAGCCGCGGCTCCTATTCCGGAAGCTGTGGTTATCAGCCCGTCGTATTGTGACATCGTGGCTAGGTCACCTCACTCTTCGGAGGATGGCCCGGAATTTGGCGGCCAGTCAGCTCGTTTTCCATATTCTCCACCACCGAGCTTACTATCCCAGAGGTCCGCCTCGGTACCGCTACCGGTCCCTCAGCCGCCCCCGGTTAACAAGTGGGGCAACATAGGGCCAAACCCTGAGTCCGAGCCTAGGAGCTTCTGGAGTATTCTTGCAGTGGATTACTTCTCGGAGAAGTTCTAGCCGACGGCGGCGCTGAATTTCCACATACCAGAGTCTCTTACCCCTGAAGAAGTGGGGTGCTTTTGTCGAACCCTATGGGCGACACACTTCCGCCTCCGTTATGAACGGGTGGTGTACCCCAGAAGTCGAGAGCACTTCGAAGAAATCGGTGAGCAGTGCCGCCTGATAGATGCGGCCGCACTTCTTGTGGCCCAGCACCCTGAGTCGCCAGGCCACCAGAGCACCCTTCAACGAAAATGTGTTCAGAGTCTTAAATCACTCCACATAATCATCAGGGAAGCCACCCCCCATGTGCAAGTCCATGGTTGGGGACACTATGCCGCTCTCCTCTTTGACCCTATCCGACGACAGCCTGATTCGCTATGCGACATCGAGGACATGCCCTCAAGAGGGGTCGTAGTCCACATGGCCGACGTTGTGGATAAGGAAGATGAGCTTGAATTCCTTGATGGAGACTTACCACCCGAGGGCGTACCGCCGCTGCTCGACCCATCAGGGAGAGTTACCCGTCAGCAGAGGAACCTGCTAGGTCTCCCCGTACCCACCGAGTCGCTGGTACTCGGTCGAAACACTGGAAAGGGTAAGGAGCACGTCGGAACAGTCAAGCACTCCGACCCGTCCGCCTCTGTGCAGAAAACGGACGAAGATCCCGAGAAGGCCACATTACGCCAGCTGCTTACTGAGCAGAAAAAGCTGGTTGATGAACTCTTGGTTGAGCGCGCCGCAGAGCAGCGACCCGACTATGGTAATCCTAGGCCGGGGCAGCAGGGGCAGAAACAATTCCCCCCCGGTGAGATGCCTCTGGGCAACCCTGATCATGCTACTGCCGCAGACAGGGCAGAAGCCGGAACGTATGGCAAGAGGGCGCGATACGTCTCTCCAAATACCCCCGAGCGACGGGGCAATCTGAAGAATCCAATCTGGGTTCCCCCAGTCGCCCCGCAGGTCGTCCAGCCAGTTGACCCATGAGCGGCCGAAGCCGTCTACCATGTTGAAGAACCTGGAAATGCACTTGTGGTTAGGGATCCCCGTCAAGACAGGGACCCCCACCCGGAGGATCTTATCACGACGCTCACAGCCCGCCTCGAAGCGTTGGAAACGCGGAAGGTGGCGGTCCCACCGGATGGCAAGCCTTATCCCGCGTGGGTGGATGATATGCCCGCACCTCCAGGTTTTGGGAACCCCACTTTCTCGCCTTTTAACGGGACAGGGGACCCGCCGCAGCACTTGGCTCATTTTTCTTTCAGGTGTGGCCCCATGCTGGGGACCCCGGCTCAGCAAGAAGCTACCAAGCTCCGATGTTTCGTACAGACATTGGAAGGTCCGACATTTGTCTGGTACAGCCAGCTCCCTATCGGATCAGTGACCGGTTGGGAGGATCTTCACCGGTAGTTCTTATACCAGTTCAGCTCCACCACGCGAAAGACCATCATTGCAGACCTCTTCAAGTGCAAGCAAAGGCCTGATGAGCGGGTTGCAGATTTCTTCGCCCGGTGGAAGGGACTTACGTATTACCTCGATATGCCACTGACTCAGGAGCAACTACTGACGATGTGTGTGGGGAATGTCAAGACAGAGCTAGTACCCTCCCTGATTACCCAGAACTACCCTGGAGGGTTCAGAGATTTCTCGGATAAGGCTCAACGCCTTGAGGAAGCCCTGCAACAGGCCAGTCAGGCACGTTTGTTGCCCCCTATGATCCCGGCCAGGAGGACCGCCAGGGCTGAACCCGCCGCGGTGGCTCAAATAGAAGCCCCGAGGCAGCTGGAGTTGCTGCCGGTGGCACCACCCCCGCAACCCCGCAGAGGTCCTCCACCTCAAGCACAGGCTCCTGCCTAACAGCGACCGCCTCAGAACCGACAGGTTCCCCCACGCAACGCACCACCGCCACCTAGGTGAGACAATCAGGCGCCGCCTCCTCGGAAGGCCCCTCCGGCCCCTCGTCAGGGCCAGGCCCCCAGGGCCCCCTATCCGGAAAGAAGGTACCAGGCCTATTCGTTCAACAAAAATCAGGTCCCTGGCTACTTCCGAAGTGCTCTAGAGCAAGGGATTGTGCATCTGCCTGAGTGCAGAAGGCCGGCAGAGGCGCATCTCACCGATCACCCCAACTACTGCCCTTATCATCGGATCCTGGGGCACACACTCAAGCAATGCTATGTGTTTAAAGACTAGATTTAGGACCAGGTCAACAAAAACATAGTCAAGTTGGGCCCAGCACCAGTGCAAGTGGCAGGTGTCTTTGCAGGATTAGAGATCGGCAGCGGCAGCGAAGGCGAGTGACAGCAGGTCCCCAGCCGCGGGTCCCAGAAATACGACGACTGGATGGCTCGAAAAACCGTCGTCCGTGCCCATGGTATCATATGGGCATGCCTGAAGCAGTCAGAACCTTCAGAAGAAGTAGCTGGTGCCTCCGCATCGTCTTCACAGTCGACCTCTGCCCAAAAGGGCAAGTAGCGGCGACGCAAGAAGAAGCAACGCGCACCGCCAGTGCCGTCGTCATCCCGCACTCTCGGCGACTTTATGCCCCCTGAAATGGGGATTCCTCCCAGAATCCACCCAGCGGTGGATGACTCCTCGAGCGACAGCCAGGGGTATGCTTCAGTTAACACCGTGGAGCTGGTAAAGCCCTATATGACCCCCGACGAGGGGGAACGCCAGGCAGACCTCCCCAACGTTTCCAGCCGACGTCAACGTCAGCGGAATCGCAATCGCACCGGTCATCGAGGTACGTCAGCAGGCACTTTTGGCCAAGCCATGCATGCTACCGAGACCAGGCAGCAGGCTCAGTGCAGATCTCAGCACGCGCAAACCCATCTAACACCCTCGGCTCTACCTCCATCGCCATTCGTGCTATTGGATCGGGGGGAGCCGCCTTGTTCGTATCACAGTCAGTCTTGCCCGGATACAGGCCAGCCTCCCCTATCCGATCCTAGTCCGACGACTACTCTTTAGACTTCTACTAGTAGGCATCAAGATGTACCCAGTACTAGTCAATCGCCGGTTCAGCTAGCCGGACCCGCTGTGCCTCCAAATGCTGAACGACCTCCTGTAAGCAGAGGCTCGCGTTTGGCATGAAAGTACGATGTTCTGAAGCACCTGTCCGGCATTCCGGCGAGTCTCTCCATCCTTGAGGCCCTTTGCCTGTCATCTGAAATGCGCGAGGCACTTTTCGAGGCCCTAAGGAGCCCCCTCCAGTTCGAGATGGAGGTAGCAGCTGCAGAAGCCTTCCATACCGAGACGATTGAAAATGCCGAATGTCAGGCGGTTATCTCGTTCTCCGGTGAAGATGAGGACCCTCCTATACAGGGGCACATTCACCCGCTGTACATCACTGGCCACTTCAATGGTGTGGAATCCCGCCGTTGCCTCATTGACACAGGTTCCAGAATCAATCTAATTCCGACCCGGATGCTGCGAAAGCTGGGTCTGTCCGAAGGTGATTTAACTCCCTCTGACCTCAGGATCCAGGGGTACGACAGGACAGAGCAAACCCCAGTCGGCAAGATCCGCCTGAAGACTCAGTTCGGTGGCTTAATTGCCAGCACCGAGTTCATGGTTGTCTCTCAGGACACCGCCTACAACGCATTGATGGCTAGGCCATGGCTCTATATGCATGCAGCGGTCCCTTCGTCGTATCACCAGTGCCTCAAGTACTCGCTCAACGGTCGAGTAGGCGTGCTCCAAGGAGACGCGTCCCCATTTGCTTCTTGTGAGGCCCGCTATCTGGATGCGGGTTATTAAAAAAGTAAGGACAAGCAAATCCTGGTAAGAGAGGATGAACCCGCCCCGGTCACAAGTGATCCCTGGGCAAGCATGGATTACGCCTACATCCTCCCGATCCACCGGTTGGAGGCCACGACCCCCGACATGGGACAATGTTTTGTTGTTTCGGGTAAGCAAGGAAGGCATGTTCCCGTGTCCAAGAGACGATGGAAAATCACCTCGTACTCCTACATCAACCAGGCTCAAGTCATCCCGGAACCCCCTACCCCTGTACGGTACCGGGACGTCAAGCTTATGACAACGGCGGTGCGCCATACGTGTCTCTTCCGCCGGGTTGGAATTAACCGAATCAGGCCGACACGTCACCACTGCTTTGATATCATCAAACGTGGCCCTTTAGGCCGAAGGCTAGATGGGATAGGGTCGACTGCCTTCATTGCTATGGTCTCAATGGCAAACGAGTCTCCCGATGTGATGACCGCTGCTGCCCAAGCTGGCACCAGCTGCCCCTCGGATTTTGATAGCCCAGAAGTACCCCCCGTCGTGGGAAGCCCCCCCACGGGTGGGGAGGAAGACTTAGAGGATGCTCCCCCAGCCTTTGAAGAAGGCGTCTCTACCACGGTTGATGAACTGGTACAGGTGAACCTTGGTAGCGAGGCAGATCCGAAACCCACATTGATCAGTGCATCCATGTCCCCTGAGGAGCGGCAGCAGTACGTAGACTTCCTCAAACAGCACCGTGATGTGTTTTCTTGGAGTTACAACGAGATGCCAGGCCTAGATCCCCAGGTGGTTGTTCACCGTCTGGGCCTCCCGACAAAACATCGTGTGTTTAAGCAGCCTCCCAGGAAGATGCACCCTTCTCATGGTGCTATGGTTGAGGCTGAAGTTGACAAGCTAATCAAAACCAACTTCGTCAAGGAGGTCCAGTACCCCAAGTGGCTTGCCAACATTGTGCCAGTCAGGAAGAAGAATGGACAGATTAGAGTCTGCATCGACTTCCGCGATCTTAATTGCCACTGCCCAAAGGATGACTTCCCACTCCCGGTGACAGAGCTGTTGATTGACGCCACGGCCGGGTTCCAAGCCCTCTCTTTCAGGGATGGGTATTCCGGGTATAACCAGATCTGGATGGCCCCTGAAGACGAGGAGTCCACTGCCTTCAGGGCTCCCCAAGGTACCTTTTTCTACCAGGTAATGCCATTCGGTTTGAAAAATGCAGGTGCCACTTATCAGAGGGCCATGCATCGCATATTCAAACCGATTCTCGGGACATTGGTGGAATGATACATGGATGACCTCGTAGTCAAATCATGCCAGCACCAGGACCATCTCAAAGACCTTGAGAAAGTGTTCGGTTTCCTCCGTTCCCGTCACCTGAAGATGAACCCGCTGAAGTGTGCTTTCAGGGTCACCTCCGGGAAGTTTCTGGGCTTTGTTGTCAGATACCGAGGTATCGAGATCGACCCGGAGAAAATCAAGGCCATCAGCCAAATGCCTCCACCAAGCAACATTCGGGAGCTTTGAGGCCTTCAAGGCCACTTAGCCTATATACGCCGATTCATCGCGAATCTGACCGGCAAGTGTAAGCCCTTTTCCCGGCTCATGAAGAAGGGCGCCACCTATGAATGGGATGAGGAGTGTCAGACTACCTTCGAGGAAATCAAGCAGTATCTGCTCCAACCTCCGGTCTTGATGCCACCCGTCTCCGGAAAGCCGCTGGTCCTTTATGTGACCGCTCTGGAGAGATCCCTCGGTGCACTGCTCGCCCAGAAGAATAATGAGGGTACTGAGAACAGTCTCTACTATCTCAGCCGCATGCTTCTCGATACGGAGGTCAGATACTCCCCTATCGAAAAGAGCTGCCTTGCGCTCGTCTTCGCCGTGCATAAGTTACGACATTACCTGCATCACCACGAGGTGCAATTGGTCTCCTGGGTAGACCCACTGAAGTATATCCTGAATCGCCCTATGCTGACTGGCCGACTAGCACAGTGGGCGGTGATTCTCCAGTAGTTTGATATCAGGTTTGTACCTCAGAAGGCCATTAAGGGACAGGCATTGGCAGACTTTTTAGCTGCCCATCCAACCTCTGCGGATCAATCCCTAGACCTGGATTTCCCTGATGAGACGATCCTCTCAGTCGATCATGCTGCCCCGTGTTGGCAAATTCATTTCGACGGCGCCTCCTGGAGCCCCACCAGTAGGAGGCTCAATGATCCCAATCTCAACAGAGTGGGCCTGGGTATTGTCTTCATTACCCCGGCGCAAGCCGTCCTGCCATACTCGTTCCTGTTGTCAGAAGGCTGTACGAACAACGAGGCAAAGTACCAAGCTCTCATCACCGGCCTTGAGCTGGCCCTTGAGATCCATGTGCCCCATCTACATGTGAAGGGAGATTTCGAGCTGGTAATCAAAAAGGTTAATGGAGACTACGTCGTCAGGAAGACGGAGCTCGCACCGTTGCTGGAGTACACCCTCCGCCTAATGGCCCAGTTCTCCCCTCGACCAGAGGTTACCCATATCCCATGGTCGCAGAACGGCCAAGCAGACGCCTTGGCTGGTTTAGCCGCGTCGCTCGCAGAACCCGAGCAAGATGATTTGATCATACATGTGGCGCACCGGAGAGTCATTGCCCCCGTCACCCAAGAGGACCATGATGGCCTGCGGGTAAGCCATCTCACCGCCGGAACCTCCATATCGGGAGTTCTGGGTTCGTCAGACGCAGTGGTTGAAACCACCCCCGACTGGAGAGAACCTTTTTTCGAGTATCTCCAAAATGGTCATCTCCCAGACGACCGGGCCGAACGCGAGCGAATCCGACGCCGCGTGCTGCAATTTACCCTCCAGAGCGGCCCCAGTCTCGAACAAATCCTTTATAAGCGGAGTTTCGATGGTGTCCTTCTCCGTTGCCTCCAAGGAGGGGAGATACCTCAAGTTATGCAAGAGGTTCATGCCGGTTCCTATGGCTCCCATCAAGCTGGGCTGAAACTGTCCCATCAAATCTGGAGGTTAGGGTACTTTTGGCCCTCTATGATCCACGATTGTATTGGATATTCCAAGAGATGCCACGCGTTCCAAGTACACGCCAACTTCTTGCATCGGCCGCCGGAGCCCCTCCACCCCACCAAGTACTCTTGGCCATTTGCGGTATGGGGACTTGATGTAGTAGGACCGTATCCACCGGCAACAGCCTGCCAGTGTAGGTTCATCCTGACTGCTACATATTTCTTCTCCAAGTGGGCAGAGGCAGTTCCGCTCAAAGAGGTCAAGGCCCGTTCCATCGTTGACTTTGTGAGCTCCAACATTATCCACCGGTTTGGGGTACCTCATGCCGTCCTCACCGATAACGGCACCAACTTCCGAGCAGCTGAATTGAAGAAATTGTACGCTGAGTACGACATCTGGTCGAACCATACCTCCCGCTACCATGCACAGGCGAATGGACAGATCGAGGCGTTCAACAAGACCCTCTCTAACATTCTGCAGAAGATGGTTGGTCAGAGTAAGAAAAGTTGGCCATACAAGCTCCCCAACACCCTCTGGGCTTACTGGACGACGACTCGCAACTCTACCCAGGTGACCCCATATTCCCTGGTGTATGGATCTGAGGCCATCCTACCCATTGAGATCCAGCTGCCGTCGTTACGCACTGCAGTTTATAACCACCAGACATCAGATGAGGTAGCCGAGATCCGTCTGGCTGAATTAGAAGCACTGAACGAGAACCGGCTTCGTGCCCTGCACAATCTGGAAAGGCATCAGGACAAGATAGCGAGAGCCTTTGACAAGAAGGTTCGTCTTCGCTCTTTTCTATGGGGCGACCTGGTACTGGCCCTTCAAGCACCAATGATTCCCCGAAGGAAACCACCCAAATTAGAACCCAAATGGGAAGGGCCTTATATCATCCATAAGGTTTACCCCAATGGAGCATACTCCTTGGTGACCACAGATGGAGAGCGTATAACCCCTCCCACCAATGCCAAATTCCTCAAACGATACTTTGCCTAGGGAAAAAGGGTCCTGCATGACCCTAAACTGCAAAATGGTCCCGCACGACCTTAAACTGCATCTTCGTCTTACAAGATGATAAACTGTGAAATGGTCCTGCATGACCTTAAACTGCACGTTATGGTCCAACATGACTCTAAACTGTAAAGTCCTGCACGACCATAAACTGCATCTTCGTCCTGCAAGACGTTAAACTGCAAGCCGGTCAGGCATTCTTGACCGAGGCTCAGCCTCAGGCCCCTTGGCCTCCTCGGGCCCCCGACCCTGTCTTCACCGCGAGACGTTAAACAGCAAGCTGGTCAGGTCTCCCTGACTGCGGCCCGGCCTCAGGCCCCCTGGTTTTCCCTGATCTATTCTATTGCGGGATTGTACGATATGGTGCAGGACTATGTCCTCATTCACGTCAGATTACTCTTCGTACCGTACATATCCCCAAATGAGATGCTTCTTATCGTCCCGCATGACATTAAACTACATTTCTAGAACTACGTGTGGCTTGATTCTCATACTTATGAGATACGTAGGAACGCTCGGACGCCTCGTCTTGAGCCCAGCCCCAAGCTTTTCCTTTCCACTATTCCCCCTAGGAATAGTTTTCTTGGAGGATCTTTGTGTAGCAGGGAGTAGGCTTTCTTGTCCCCACTTATGCAACCCTGCTCGCACAAGGATTGTAAGGGTCGCACCATGTGCCCACTCCCGTTCTTCTATTCCTTCCACGTCCTCACTGCATGACGCTAAACTGCATGGCCATCAAGAACTACGTATGGCTTGATTCTCATCCTTATGAGATACGTAGGAACGCCCGGAAATTTCGTCCGTTGGCCCAGCCCAAAATCCAAAATCTACCCCTCGGGTCAAGACATGGCAGGGTGCACACTTTTTTTCCGATCCACATCGAGCAAGCCTCGACCCAGCTGCACATTCCCCCCTGGAGGTGTTTTCCCCTTTCGTGGATGGATACAGCTATGCTTCACCCACTCCTTGACTGGGATTCCATCATTTTTCACACCCAGAGGGACCCCCAAGGACGGCCTGGATACAATGCCCAAGGTCTCTCCTACCGATACGGGCCAACGCCCCCGAGGGTTTTCAAGCAACAAGCCGATACAAGTCCCGCATTGCGAATTTGGTCAGCGGTCGACGCTCATTTGTTTCTCCCATATGGGTCACCATAGGAACGCTGTGTTTCGAATATGGTCAACAATGTCCTGGATCTTTGGGTCCACCCCGAGATGTCCCAGACATCGAGTGCAGTGATTCATTCTACCCCATCCCGAGGGGAAAAACTTCCCCCAGGTGGTGCTAGCTATCGGGCCCACGACCCCGATTCCTCATAAGGGTGTACGGTGTGATGTGGGACTATGTCCTCATTCACGACGGGATCATGTACCATGCCATACGCCTCCCCTTACGAGGCCCAGCCTCAGGCCCCATGGCCTTCTCGGGTCCCCAACCATCGTCCTCATGTAAGATGTTAAACTGCAAACCAGTCAGGCCTTCTTGACTGATGCCTGACCTTAGGCCCCTTGGCCTTTCCGGGCCACGACCCAGGATTCCTCATAAGGGTGTACGGCGTGATGTGGGACTATGTCCTCATTCACATCGGGATCATGTACCATGCCGTACGCCTCCCCTTACGAGGCCCAGCCTCAGGCCCCTTGGCCTTCTCGGATCCCCGACCCTCATCCTCATTGCAAGACGTTAAACTACAAGTAGGTCAGGCCTTCCTGACCAATGCCTAACCAACAGGCCCCTTGGACTTTCCGGGCCACGACCCAGGTCCTCTCTTATAGGAGTGTACGGTGTGGTGTGGGACTACGTCCTCATTCACGTCGGCTTCTTCGCCATACCGCACACCTCCCTTGTTTAGGGGTATATTGCTCCCCTTCTCATCTAGTATGACGTTAAACTACATATAGAGAACTACGTGTGGCTTGATTCCCATCCTCATGGGATACGTAGGACCACCTGAATGTCCAAGATTCGGGTCCAGCCCCATCTCTCGGAAATCCTCATCCCATCCTGGCCCCTTGGCCTATCCTTCCTCCATGAGAGGATTATATGGTGTGGTGTGGGATTATGTCCTCATTCACGATGGTCTTGTAATGACCACGCCATGTTCCCCCCCCCCCCCTACTTAGCTGTTTCGCCGATCCCTTTTTTGGCGGTTCACCAATGTGCTTAAGAGTACTTTGGTTTATTACCTGGAATGCCAAGCTTTACTCGGACACGTCCGCACCCGCTTTCCAGGATTTGCGTATCCCTGCATCAGGGCTTTCATCATCTCTCACACCTGAAGGGACCCCCAATAACGGCCTGGATACTATGCCCAAGGGCTCTCCTACCGTTACGGGCCAATGCCCCCGGGGGTTTTGGACAACAAATCGATAAAATCCCGCGTTGCGAATATGGTCAGCGGTTGATGCTCGTTTGTTGTTCCCACATCAGGCTAACGCGATATGGACGCTGTGTTTCCACCATGGTTAACAGTTTTCCTCTATCGCCACGCCAACCCATTAAGCCCAAATTCCGGGTACACGATTCACACCCTTCACCACTTCATCATGTCCAAGTAGAATCTCAGAACTCTTGGTACTTTTCCTCCGTGCACGTCTGCGCGTTGGGAGAACAAGCTGCATCAAAGGTGTCCTTCGAAACTCTCCGCCGACTCCCCTTTGATAGACGCCCCAAGTATTGCGATAAGGATCTTCCCCCCTTGTTTCCCACACCGAGTTTATCTCACGCGGGCTTAGGGATTGGGTTGACATCTGTGCTTACTCGGGAGTTGTCACCATCCACGGTCCGAGCTCTAAGACCATAAACTAAGATTCTCATCTGGAACTACGTTCAAGACCCCTTGTCTTTGGGTCCAGCTTGAGTTCAGCAAGTTCACCTCTCTGGTCCTGCCTTCAGGACCCCGACCACGGGACCGCGTGGCGTAGTGTAGGATCACGTCCTCATTCACGTCGGGTTTGCAATAGCTGCACCACGCACACCCCGTTCTGAGAGTTATCCCTCCTATTCCTTGTCCTGCATGACATTAAAAGGCATCCTTCAGAACTACGTGTGGCTTGATTCCCATCTTCATGGGATACGTAGGACCACCTGAACGTTTAAGATTCGGGTCCAGCCCCACCTCTTAGTGACCCCCAAGAACGGCCTGGATAAAATGCACAAGGGCTCTCCTACCGTTACGGGCCAACGCTCCCGAGGGTTTTGGACAACAAATCGATAAAATCCCGCGTTGCAAATACGGTCAGCGGTCGATGCTCATTTGTTTTTCCCCATTTCAGGCTAACGCGACAGGATGCTGTGTTGCGAACATGGTCAGCAGTAATCCTCTGTCGTCACGCTAGCCCCTTCAGTCCTCGAATGTTGGTTTCATGATTCACATCATTTTCCACCCCATCATGTCCAGGTGGAATCTCGACACTTTTGGCGCTATCCCTCAGTGCACCTTTGCATGTCAGGTGGACAAAGCTGCAATATGGCGTCCTTCGGGGCTCCCATGGTCCGAGCTCTAAGACCATAAAATAAGATCCATTCGGGACTACGTTCAACTTGATTCCCATCCTCATGGGATACGTAGGACCTCCCGGACACCCTGTCTTCGGGTACAGCCCATTTAGAGAGCCAGTCTCTCCCCCGGTTTCACCTCTTACCTCTATATAGGCCCCTCGGCCTAAGGTTTCCCTCTCTGAATGGCATACAATCTGATGTGGGATCATGTCTCCGTCAATTGTGTTTTATAAACACTGCGCACATTTCCCGCCTAGAATCGTCTCTGCTATGTCTGCGCTGCATGACAATAAAATGCATGCTTGGTCCTATCATACGACCCTAAACTGTGACATTATCGTCCTGGCCGCACGACGAAAAACGGCACCACATTGTGGTGACCTCATTGTAGAGGACATCACGTTGGGTATTGGTCACGTGCCATGCCATTTGTCAATGCCCATCACAGCTTGATCCTTGTGGTGACATCACAGCCTACTATTCTGGGCCTGTCGCTTCACAAATAAAAAAAACCATTCACCTTAAAGAACAAACAAGATACATCAAATTCCGCTTCTTTTAGTGCAAGGGCCACGCCCGCACTCCCCTTTTCCCCTGGCACTGGTATCCTACCATGTCACCTTCCAGAACTACGTATGGCTTGATTCTCATCCTTATGAGATACGTAGGAGCGCCCGGGCACTTCCCCGCGGGCCCAGCCTAACCTTTGTGTTCGGTCCCTCGACTCGAACATTTCCCCAGAGAACGCATGGTAAGTAGGGCTTAGGTCCTCCTTTACGTCGGGTCTTGACGCCATGCGTCCCCTGCTCCCTTTACCCATTTATGGTCAAAGGCACCCTTCAGAACTACGTATGGCTTGATTCTCATCCTCATGAGATACGTAGGAGCACCCGGGCACTTCCCCGCGGGCCCATCCTAACCTTTGTGTTCGGTCCCTCGACTCGAACATTTCCCCAGAGAACGCATGGGAAGTAGGGCTTAGGTCCTCCTTCACGTCGGGTCTTGATGCCATGCATCCCCTACTCCCTTTACCCATTTATGGTCAAAGGCACCCTTCAGAACTACGTATGGCTTGATTCTCATCCTCATGAGATACGTAGGAGCGCCCGGGCACTTCCCCGCAGGCCCAGCCTAACTTTCCCTTTCGGTCCCTTGACCAAAAACCTCTCCCAAGGAGGTTGTGTGGTGTGATATGGGGTTGTGCCCTCATTCACGTCGAGTTGTTCACCGCGCCGTACACACCTCCTATTCCCATTCACGCCAGGTGTTTGAGTTACTCCACCATGTGCCTCTTATGTTTCCTCTCACCCATGGTTCGAATTCTACGACCCTAAACTAAGATCCCCCCAAGGGAAAGGAATCTGCTACCTCTCTCTAATATGTTTCGTTTCCGTATTCAGATGTGTTTTGACAAAGAGCCCGAAGTGTGGGATTGTCACAGGGACATTCCCCTCATCCCATGACCAAGCTTCGTGAGCTCGCTATTTGGATCCTCATCCTCTTCCACATCCAAAAGGACCCTCGGACGACATGGATACTAGGCTTAAGGGATCTCCATGAATGCTGGACCTAAGGGCCCTTCAATCGTTTCGGGCCAACGTCCCTACGGATATTGGACAACAAATCGATAAAATCCCGCGTTGCGAATACGGTCAGCGATCGATGCTCATTTGTCTGTCCCCGTTCTAGGCTAACGCGACAGGATGCTGTGTTGCGAACATGGTCAGCAGTTATCCTCCATCGTCACGCCGCCATCATCATGATCTGAATCTCGATCACCATGATTCACACATTTCCACTTCCTCATGTTCAAGTGGAATTCCATCATACTCGGATCTTTCTCTTCGCGCATCTAGGTGCGCTAAATGATCGTGTTAGTGTCATTGGTCCGGTATTCACCGAGCGTCCCTTTGCCCTAACCTGCCCCTCTCCGTGTCGGGAAATTCCCACCACTACTACTTGTTTCCCACACCGAGCACGACTCACATGGGCTTAGTAGTTTTGGCGGGATGTGTACCAACGCGGTTAGGCTGCTCCTCGTCCTACATGACGTTAAAATGTGCTTTCAGAACTACGTATGGCTTGATTCCCATCTGCATGGGGTACGTAGGAACGCCCGACCACTCTGCTTCGGGCCCAACCCAATCCTCACTCTTGGTCCCTCGACCTGAAGAGTTTCCTCCGGGGGTATGTGGTATGAGTTGGACTCCATGTCCTCATTCACGTCGGTTTCATATCTACCGCGCCACACACTTCCTTCCCTCTTATTCCACGTCCTATCATATGACGTTAAACTACAGGAGTCTATGTGTCCTCAACGCATGACATTAAACTGCGGTTCTACCCTGAACAAGTTCAGGATGCCCCAAGATCCCACTGGGAAGTGACAGATCCCCTCGCCAGAGAGGCCCTGTCTGAAAGAAGGAATGATCCATGATCAAACCGATGTGCCTATCTGGTGTACTCCCACCACGGTGGTGTAACTACCTAAGTGTTGGATTCTATTCGGACAGACCATCACTCCATATTCCATGCTTTGCGTTCCCCTTATTCGGACCCTCGTCCCCTTTCATGTCTCACGGGACCCCCTAACGACCTGGTCTCATGCCGCATCGGCTCACCTACCGTCCTGGACCAACGTTCCGGAAGACGGGTCATATCTGGAAGGACCCCCTAACAGTATGGATTTTTGACCTATGGTCCGCCAACTGTCCTGGGCCAACATCCCGAAGGATTGATCAACAACATTTGTGACATGGTCCCGTGTTTTGAACATGGTCAACGGTCAACCCTCATTTGTTGTCCCCATTACAGGCTAACGCAGTAAGGGTACCGCTTCTCCTCCAAGGTTAACGGTTATCCCTTATTGTCACGCCATCCCCACAGTGTTCCGAATCTTGGGTATCGTAATTCGCGCTTCCCATTTTCATCTGTCTGGACCGATTTCAGCGCCCCTGGCGTTGCCCCGTTCGTGCATAAGAGCATGTTGAAGAAATGGTAATTCGGTCATCCTGAAAGTTCCTTCCCCCATCAAGCCCCTCTCGCCTTTCATAAATCTGGACTGGTAATCCGAATCCCAAACATCGGGCTCGACCCATGTGGGCCTGGGGAATTGTCGCCGAACGTCCCGCAAACATTGTAGGGATGTAATAAGAAAATTCGACAGTGGAAATCGTGCGTGCTATGACATTCAGAAAAAAGGTAAAATTTGGAAGCACGAAAGTACCAATAAAGGGTTTTGGGTTTGTTACAATACTCGGGGGTCGACTTCCCCCATGGACGGGTTGACCCCGTCAAAAGAGCGTTGCAGCTCCGCCACCCGTTGACTTGTGACATCCAAGGCTTGCTGCCGCTGAATCAGCTCTCGCTTCTCCTCAGCAGCGGCGGGGCGCAGTTCGTGAGTCCTGGCTTTGGCCCTCTCCACGCCAGCTTGAACGACAGCCATCTCTCCAGAGGTCTGCCTCATATGCTCTTCTGCCTCTGCCAGCTAGGCCTTCAACCGTGAGACCAGCTCAGTTTGTGCATCAAGAGAGGCTGAAAGCTCATCTGCTCGGGTCTGCATCTGTTGAACCTCGCCTTCAGCCTCCTAGAGCTTCTTGATGCTGGTCACTTTCCTCCGCTGCCAGCCCATGCTGAGCCCGCAATTATGCTCCCAGATCTTCTCAGCCATAAGATCTCGGATGAGTGCGTAAGGACGTTGGGCATACACTCCCCCAGCGCACAGTTTGCGCAACCGCGAGTGAAGCCTATCCATTTCGGCCAGCCATTGTGCTTGGGGAGTGTCCTTGATAAAGCGCGCGATCAGCTTCCACGACCAGCAGCGGACTATGCTGCTGTCTTCCTCGTCAGAGGCCGTTTCGTCCCAGTCTGCACGATTGGCAGGCTCGTACGCGGGATATGCCCGCAGGAAATCCTCGACAGGATCAACATACGGTGTTGAATCTAGTACAACACCAGGCGCTGAAGCAGGCACGACAAGACTGGGACCGACCGGTTGATCCTCTTCCTCAGAGTCTACCTCAATGACTTCGGGTACAGCCCTACTGGTGGTTCCGCCAGTGATGATGTGCGTCGCAGCTTGAGGAGATGGGGGGAATATCGCCACCATCACCGCCATGCCCCTAGGAGGGACACCACCAGACATCCCAAACAGTCTTGCTGCAGCGGCCCACGCCAGTCGAAGAACTGTACGACAAAGAGGGACATAAACGTTAGTTGGCATGGTCTACATGTGACAACGAGGAGACCAGTGGAGGAGACTTACAGAGATCAACCTCTGAGCACTGCTCTTGAGCCAGTACTGATGGGACCCCGAGACGAGGCCCCCCGTATACTGTTGGAAGGTCTAGAGATTCCAAAGGAGCCACCTTGGGCACCCTGGTCCCACCAGACGCGGAACTGGACGCAGCCATAGGTGCGGGTTCTGAAGGTCCCGCATCATCACCCGCCAAGGAGCGAGAACGAGGCCTGCGAACAAGTTCCTCTTGCATGGCTCAAACATTTGTGAGAAGTCCATAGGGACCCAAGAACAGATCGTAAGGAGAGAAATTATGAATGCTACCTCAAGAGCCTCTGCGAAATCATCGGATTCTGAGCCTCGGTCTCCGACCTCGCCCTCCTCCAGTAGGCTCCCTCCTCCAGCCTCATCCTCCCGAGAGGAGTCCTCTGATTCCTCCGGCAAGGGTAAGCACTCCCTCAGATCGGCAGCTGATAACTGTGGGGGGACCGTCTGATTCAACAGTACCCTCACCCAGTCTGTCATTGGGCGAGGGACACCACTAGAGTGGACGTAATCCTCCAGTTCGTCCAGGTACTGTGCTGCCTCCGCCGGAGACGCCATGAATCCAGCCCGGACTGGGCCTATGCCCGGTAATTCCATCCCGAGGCGATTCAGGTGGGCCCATATCTCGGGTGGGCTGAGGAATTGCTGGTTGACATCCCAAATGTCCCAAGCTTTCGGGAAGACGGCATCCTCTGCCATGTCAATGTGACGCAGGCACTTCCCCGGAGCCTGAGTGGATATCCTACGAAATCCCCTTGGTGGCCGCCCCTCCGGATGAACCTGCTCTTCCGGAATCACCGGATCCACCGCTGCCGCCATACCCTCGGCCGGTGCGGGTCTCGCCGCCATGGCAGCCCCGCTACCGCGAGCGGGCCTAGCCGCCCTCCGACCCCGACCTCGAGATAGAGGAGGCCCACCGTCACCGACCCAGATAGTTGGTTGCTTCAACATCTCTCCTGGGTAAGAAGCCTCCCAACTGATGGCGTACTCCTTCACTAATCCGAAGGCGACGGTGGATGGAGGCAATGCAATCCGCATCTTTCCATCTTCCCGTGTGAACATGAGCCACAACTGCCTCATCACACACGGGTGCTCCTCGTGACGCACCTCCCAGTAGACCTGCGGGGTCAGCCGCTGGAGGCACCGAAACTGCCTCGCAAACCGATGCGGAGTGTACGGTTCATAGAGCGGCTCACGATCTATTCGTGCCACCAAAACTCCACCTCGGAAGGCCAGGAGGTAAGCCCGATGTTCTTCCGTTCCCCGTCCGTCATCAGTAAGCATCCCCGTCGGCAACGGGAAGGGGTGGAAATTGAACTCATCCGCCCTCCACACCCGATTCAGCACCATCGGCACGACTAATTTGAACGGGAAGCTCCCGACCGCGTTCTGGATGGAGGGGCGGAAGTTCGATCCAGGCGGCGAAATGGGGTTTGGATACTCTTAAATCCCCCTGATATGCGCTGCGATCCACCCATACAGGAGGTGGAAGGGCCCGCATATCCTTGGCGGCTTCTTGCCCTCGCTAATATGCCGCAGCATTCTGTACAGTTTGGTGAGCATCGGGATCCCCAGGTTGATCCGCTGCCCCATGGCCAACATCGACGCCATGATAAATGAGCTGGGTCGTACCCCCATGCTTGTATCCCTCACCGGTAGGATCCATCCACAGATGAGAGCCGCGATGAACGCCGCCAACCAGACTATCGGCTGTTGTTCAGTGCTGACACTGAAACCCCAAGTCTTCCATTGGCTGTCCTCCAAGACCCGCCAATACGAGTGCCCCTTGCCCCGTTGGGATGCCCTTGGACAAGTTCGAGGCCTCGGAGGGAACTCTCGATTCTCTGGGAAATTCAGGAAGCATTTGAACCACCTCCTGAAGTGGACGTCCCTCACTGCCTCCTTGTCCTCTCCAGGGACAAGTGCCATCAGCACCGACGCCAGTCGCGGCATTTGCTCCGCATCTCCCCACGTGCTGACAACGGGGAGGAATTCGTCATACATGGCCCCCAAGATTGGGACCCCAGAAATCTGGTGGACATCCCACAGGCTGATGCCCACCTCCCCGTGATGCAGGTGAAAAGTGTTGGTCCTAGATGACCATCTACTCAGCAACTCCGGCATTAGCTGCTTCGGTTGGTAAATGTGGAATTGGGAGGCCCATTCCGCCTCATACAACCCCACTCTCCTCAGCTCAGCCCCAAACTCCTCGCATGAGGCGCCTACCCAGTAGGCCCAGGCCCAGTCATCAGTAAAGTTGCCGCCCTGGTGCAGGTCCCACTCATCGGACCATCCCTTCTTCGAATCCTGCAAAGCTGCCTTCAGCATTGTACGATAGAGGGGAGGGGAAGTCTCCGGTTGCAGTGGCTTCCCATTAATGTCGTTCACATGGTTGTAGAGACAGTTAGCAGTGACGGGTGTGAAGTTCTCTTGTGCGTGACCATCGGCCGCCCTGAACCATTGATGCTGGCATGGTATGCTCCTGAACCAGCAAACTGGTTCGTCCCTACTCGCCTCAGGGATAAAGACGTCATCCCTCAGCCCAAAGCCGTACAATGGCAGTTTCTTGCACTACAGATAATCTTTCTGATCCTCCGAGAGCAGATCTGTCAAAGAAGTGTGGTCCGAGTGGCTCCGGATCATCTCCCCCAAGCCTGGAAAGTTGGCCATCTCATCTCGACGAGCAGCATCTGCAAGGACCCCCAATACAGCTTCTTGATGGTCCATTTTAACTCTGGCCCTCAGAAAAGAATTCTTTCGGCTAGATCGCGAAGCTCGACCGTGAATCTGAATCACGAAGCCGGATCGCGAAGATCGGTCGCGAGACCAAGCCGCGAAGTTTGGCCAAGGCCGACAAGCAGAGGTTCACTTGGCGCAGACGTGGAGTCGGAGACCCGCGGTTCGCTGCGAAGCTCGATTCGCGAAGGGCTGTCGCGGAGTACGCAGAGCTTCGCGAAGTCGAGAGCACAAAAAGACAAGGAAGGCACGTGAAGAAAAAAGAGAGGTCGACCCCCTATTTATAGGCGGTGACCCCGGAGCATCGCGGCGCGCCTCACCCGCACGGAGCATCGCGGCACGTCCGGATCTGTGGCCCCGGTCAGCACCGCGGGCACCCTTCGTGAAGCCGCATCGCAAAACCACTGACACTTTTGGAGATTTTCCCTCAGACTTCGACCCTTCGCCCTCCACGGCTCCAAGTCTGAGGGGGGGCATTTGTTGGTGCCAAAAATATGGCCCGAAAGAAAGGAACGAAAAAGAAGGCCGACACGCTGCCTCGCGAAGCACCGCCGCGAAGAACCCACGCGAAGCACCCCAACCATTGCGGCCCTGCGAAGCTCCAGAGGCGGTAATGCTTCGCGAACGCATTTGACGTTCGCGAGCTGCCGCGAAGCTCCTGAGGCGGTAAAGCTCCGCGAACGCATTTGACATTCGCGAGCTGCCGCGAAGCTCCAGAGGCGGTAATGCTCCGCGAACGCATTTGACGTTCGCGAGCCGCCGCGAAGCTCCAGAGGCGGTAATGCTCCGCGAAGGCATTTGACGTTCGTGAGCCGCCGCGAAGCTCCAGAGGCGGTAATGCTCCGCAGATGACGTTGACGTTCGCGAGTGCACCATGAAGCACCGAAGGCGGCACGCGAGTTTTGCTTCGCGGCGCGCCTTCCCTATAAATACTGGACTCCCCCTGAGCCCAAGAGGACGGACAATCCGACCTTTCGGCTTCTCCTCTCCCGAATCACGAAGCACTCTTTGCCCGAGGAATCATGAGCTCCGCGAGGTACTCCTACTTCGCGAGATGCCTCTGCTTTGTCTCGTTTTGAGCCCCTCTTCCGAGAGGGATGCCCTTCACGAAGCTCAAGGGCGTTCGCGAAGGAAGGGGATTCCCAAGGGAACCCGGGTAGCCGCGGAGCGTTTATGCTTCGCGAAACACCCAACTCATGCTAGTGATCCCTATGCTAAGGCAGGATCGCTACACATCGCGAAGCACACTGCTTCGCAGGACCCTGCTTCGCGAGGCACCCCTTCTTCGCGAGGCAGTGCTCCGCGAACACTGTTCCACTTCGCGAAGCACCTTCCACTCACACCTATGCCCCATGCTAAGGCCAAGGCACTCCACTTCGCGAAGCAAACTCCTTTTCTTAGCGATTCCTCTTCCCGTGCGACCCTCCAGGTTTGCACGATGTGATTTCAAAGTCCCATGGACAATACCACCTGTAGCGTTGCTTCGCCTAATGCTTCTTCGCATAGGCACGCTAACGGCTATTACTTCTTCGCATAGCCATGCTAACGTGGACCCCTCGATGGTTCGTTCCACGACCCCCCTTAACCATGGCCTTACTGGTACCTTCCCTTCCCCAAGGACCAGAGGGTACCGGTTATGTAAGTCCTAGGGGTGTGGAGTGAACCCACCTCGTCCGAGATGCAGGACGTTAAACTGCCAAGCACCACGTCCTCAACACATGACGTTAAACTATGATCCGACCTTGTCTCCCTCACGAAGGGTCCCCCCAGGTTGAACATTCTTTACAACACTCATCTCCACGGGAATGGAATCAACCATTCACATGGGATGAGATCCTCCTTGTCGAAGTGGCATATGTTTGTAGGAGAAGGGAGACCCTAGTTCCCCAACGGATGGCTGCAACTCTGCATCTCCATACTTCCCCACTACCAAGGTCAGTGGAGGGCGTGATAGGGAACGAGGCACCTCCCATCGTTGGACCAAGGTCCCTCTTTCCCATGCTTCGTCGCACTTCGGGCCTCCATCCTGGAGTAAGTCCCAACACCGTGGGCCGCCTAACGCGTAAGCCCCTCTTCGCTTCTCACGGATGCATCCTTCGCAATGTGATCGTCAGGTCCTTGCAACCTCTTGTTTCTCACACCAAGCATGACTCACGTGGGCTTAGAGTGAGCACCGACCCTGACCCCCCACCCTTAGTGAACTATGAGGACTTTGATCCATGTCAAGGCATGGTACGTAGGAAGCCTCTATGAGGTTCAAGCCCACCCGTCATTTATTCACGTCGGGTCTCGTTCCCGTCCAGCATGACGTTAAACTGCATTCCGGTCCAATGGAAAGCCATTGAGACCCATCCCATTTGAACTACGAGGACTTTGATCCATGTCAAGGCGTGGTACGTAGGAAGCCTCCACGAGGTTCAAGCCACGTTGCTCGGTCGTTCATTCACGTCGAGTTTCGCCCTCGTCCAGCATGACGTTAAACTGTATGCCCCCTTTGTCCCGCATGACATTAAACTGCACACTCACCTGAACTACGAGGTCTTTGATCCATGTCAAGGCATGGTACGCAGGAAGCCTCTACGAGGTTCAAACCCACCATCCGGTCGTTCTGACCTCATTCACGTTGGTTCACCCCCGTCCCGCATGACGGTAAAATGCATTCCCCAATCCAAACTACGAGGACTTTGATTCATGTCAAGGCATGGTACGTAGGAAGCCTCCCCGAGGTTCAAGCCCAACTCCCATCGGACTAAGGTCCCTCACTTACGTCGATTCACCGACACCCACCGCCCGTCGTTTGTTCACGTCAGGGTTCACTATCGTCCCGCATGACGTAAAACTGTGTTCCATCAATCCCCTGAACTACGAGGACTTTGATCCATGTCAAGGCATGGTACGTAGGAAACCTTCCCAAGGTTCAAGCCCCCCACTAGTGGACCCACGGGTCTACTTTCACGTCGGTACGCTGACGATGCTCATCGGGCCAAGGTCCACCTTCACGTCGGTTTATCGGCGTCATCCCGAACTATGCGGACTTTGATTCCCTGCCACGGGGATACGTAGGAAGCCTCATCAAGGCTCAAGCCCAACTTCACTGTCGCCCCTGCGATGGTCCCATTTCACTCTCCCTCCACTCCATTCATCAACCTATCACCCGTCCCGATTCTCGCCCAGACCGTCTTATCCCGGTGAGACCATGTCAGTACGCTCTTCTTCGCAGCCATCCATGGGCTGGCCCCGGTATCGACATCCCTTCAAGGAGGATCCCTCAATCCGATCTATCCTAGCTAATGCTCTGGTTGGGTTGATCCATCTCCGCTAGACGTTAAAATTGCGGTATACCCTGTGTTGAGCACGGGAAGCTGAGGAAAACCTCAGATATGTGTCTATGACATATAATTCCCCGCGCTCGATGCGGGATGCCTCGGGCTTCCATGCCCTCGAGAAGCCTTGTGGCCAAGGATAACAGACAGACATGCCAGGTAACCCAGCATCCAGACACGCTACTGATGCCTCAACATGACTACTCCCCTGACTGAAGGTTGCTGCCCTGACTGGACCCCTTGGAATGTCCCGACAGAAGCAGTGTAATTAACCGGCGTCTTTGGAAACATGGCACTGGGAAGAGTTTCATGAACTACGTATTAAATCTATGAGGGAGACCCGGACTAGGTGACGAGTTCTGAGGAGGAATCCACAGGAGGAAGAACCGACATCCCATCATCCCGTTTCGATCAAGGAGAAGACGTCCCTGAATAAGGAGCGAATGCCGCCCGCCTTTGGAAAGCGGGAATGCGGGGCAACAAAGTGCCGCGCGTCCTCCTCCACGGACGGACGGGCGCGCACCCCGGTGAAAGCATCGGAAACAAACCTATTGAGATGAAGTTGGAGAAATAAAGCTACTTGGACCCAATCTTGTACAAGATATGACAGAGAAAGTTCAAGTCATCTAGAAACATATCAAATCTGCTCAGATTTGGAAAAAGATCTATGCCGAAAACCATCGAAGGTACTTAGAGTTTGACATTGGATACAAAGTCTTCCTTCAAATATCACCATGGAAGAGAGTCATGCGGTTTGGAAAGAAAAGGAATCTAATCCCGAGGTACATTGCCCCCTTTGAGATCCTTGACCGTATAGGAGCCGTGGCCCATTAGATTGCACTTCCACTAAATATGGCTCAAGTTCATGACGTGTTTCATGTATCAATCTTGAGAAAGTACATACCATATTCCTCACATGTACTGAACCCATTGGTGGTACATCTGGAAGATGATCTCTCTTATGAGGAGCAGTCAGTAAAGATTCTAGACCAGAGAGATAAGGTTCTACACAACAAGACAACCCATATTGTTAAAGTGTTGTACAAGAACCATGAGTTTGAAGAAGATACTCAGGAATCGGAAGAGGCGATGGAGAAGTACCCTCACCTATTTTTGTAAAATGAAATTTCAAGGGCGAAATTTCATAAGGGGGGAAGAATGTAACAACCCAAAGTTTTATCAATGGAATTACCTTCTTATAATTATGCCTTATAGTATAATCACATTAGGAAGCACAATGAAATATCATGATACTAAATACTATGTGATCATTAAACATATTTTTAGCACTTCTATGCTTTGAATTTTGAAAATCTGACATACACAGTTGCGTTTAGGGTGATTTTTGGAGTCTAATGGAACAAACATATTTTTTGGTGAATAGTAACCTACCCTTATGAATATCAACCTACCCTTATGAATAGTAATATAAACCTTATGAATAGTAAATCATCCAAAATAATAGTAAACTCACCCATGAATGATTAAATAAAATTTAGGCATCTTATAAGTGATAATATGACCATAGTAAAAGTATTGGTATTTTTGTAAGTTATAAATAAATAATTATAATTAATTAATTAATTTAAAAGAAAATGTATTTTCTAATTTTTTTTCATAAATTAACAATTATATGTCTTCTATTTTTAATATAATTTTATAAGAACTTATGTAATTTTTGAAAGCATTATAAAATTAGTTTTAATTTTAAAATCTATATTTTTCAAGTAAATTATGATTTTAATTAAAAATTAAACTAATAATATTTAGAAAATTATTTTTAAAAAATAGATTTCATTTTTGGATTCTACACATTGAAAAATGGTTAGGGTGATTTTTTGGTATTTTTCTAAAATACTTTTGATGAATAGTAAAATACTATAATTTACAAAATAAGATAAATACATTAATTACAGAGTCATGTATGATGTTCTGATGATGTAAGCCCAACTGGTTAGAACTCACATGTACTTATTACTATTCTTGGTCATGGAATCATCACTATTACTTGTCTTGTAAAGAAATAATAAATTAATGAATATAATATTGAGAAAACCCCTCTCCCCTCCACTATAAATACCACCCTTCACACCCTCATTTATTCACACCTCTCAAGCTTTAATCATTGTCTAAACTCTGCCCAAACATATTCCCTATCCAATCCCCCACGTCCAAGAGTTTCTGGTCTTATCAAAATACCAAGCCTAGGTTCCTTAAAGAGGATCTCAAGAGGAGGATTCAAGAGGTAATTTCTCTCTTTCTTTTCCTTTCATCCATCCAACAGCCCGGAGGCCTTCAATTTTTTTATTATATGATAAATCACCCTTTCAAGGGAAGAAGGGGGAAACCCAAACAGACTTCATAGACATATGACAAATCATCCTAAAGGAAAAAAGATTAAAACCAGAATGACAACATGAATCTGCCCCTCCCCAACATTTGATCATGATAAAGCTCTACATTGTGTAAGACATTTTGGCAAGCAAGTGTCCCGTGTCAAAGCACAGGCCCGATATGATGGCTGACGCCTTACGCTATCAACAAACAAATCCGAAATGCACTGCACAGATGAACCGATAGCTTTGGATCCTCCTCTGAAGCTCATTCCATGTAGTCAAATCTGGTTGCACAGCCTTCCCACCTTCAGAAACAAACCAACCATACAAAACACTTCTACCATTGCACCATATGAAAAATTCCACCATTCACTGGACATCACGCCAACCAGCCTTTTGACTTCAAATACTCCCCTCATCCAAAAAAAATAAATCACGAGTAAAGAGATCAAAGACATAAACCATCACTGAAAACCCGTTGCCGCCAACAATTCTGCCCACAGAGAACGCCACCGACCACCCGAAGGACACACCCAGAAGAGCACAACATGAAGGACCTAGATCAAGTCCAAATCTACCATATAAGACTAGGAAATTACCTCGCTAACACCAAAGAATGTTGGATCGAGTCTAGACCCACCGCAGAAGACTAGGAAACAACCTCGCCCTTCACAGTAGAAACAGATCTGACCAACTTTCTCTGCAGGGGACCGGATCACGATCACCTGTCGATGCACCGCCAAGGAGAACCTCCTGACCACCCTTCGCCACAAGAGATGGATCACAACCACCCCTCTCCGTGGATGTTTATCCATGTTCTACACAAACTTCCATTCATACTGTTCATGAAAACTAAGAAAAGGAACACTCCTGAACAATGAATTTAAACTCTATAACTCATCCAAAGGCCCATAAAAGAACTTAATGAAACCATAATGAACCATATTAATGTATAAAAGGTTATTTAATTTCTAATTAATGAATATAATTTCATTATACATGACATTAAAGTGAATAAATCATTCAGATACAAGGTAAGGGTAAATTCTCGAACCCAACTTTCTTTCTTCGGGTTCTCCCTCTTTTACTCCATTTTTGGTATGGTTACTCCTTAAAAATAATTTTTTCATAATTATATTACCTTTTTGGGGATATAAATATTTTCCTCTGAAGTTCATGTCAAACAAAATGTTTTCCAAAAGAACTCTTCTTTTGAAACACACATTTTACTTCTCACCCAAGGTTGATGGTTCTTGTATCAAGTATGTCATTCCCTCTTTCTTTTGGGAACCCAAAGTTTATGAATGTGTTATTATGAGATGAAACCCATTCCTTTACATGGGTTATTTATGTTCATTATTTATATATGTTATATGTGGCATGCATGATAATGAAAATTTTATGATGTGATGGGTGTGTGAAACGCACGACCGATTGTCGCCTATCGACCGGTCAAAGTTCCGGTGCTCTGCTAATGTGTATAGCAGCACTCGGGTCGAATCCTCGGCGATGGTACTTCGTAATAGTCAATTGTTTTTAGTTGATTGTATTTTGATTTGGGGGTTTGTTTGTAGAGCTTAATTGAAATGTTTAATGAATGATGTTTAATTTAACAAGTTGATAAAGATTGGGGTGAGTTCATCATTAGGTTAGTTAAGCTTGTGATATCCTTGAGCTTTGCTTTATATTGCATTTAAATTAACACCCATGTCACAAGATGATGTTGATTAGAATTCCTAAGTGTTAAGGCTTTAATCCAAGCCTTAAATTAACTTAGGGTTCTAATATTGATCAAATATTGTTTATGGTAGTGTATTTATGGTTCCAATAATCCATGTAAACCACACGTTAAACAAATCAAGTCATTAATCCATGACATGCTAAGTCCAACATACACAATGTTAATTCAACGAATACTCATCGAGCAAAAGATCTCAATCGCTTAACATACCTAAATTAAAACTCACCCCAATGAGAAATTTACTCAGCCATTATGATTTTTATTAATCTGGTAATATATGTTTATGGTGATGAATTATAAAGAGAAGAAAAAGAAAGGGACAAGATAAGAGTAGTGTGCCAAACACACACACGAAATATTTTGAGAATCAAAAATGGAATTTCGATTGAATGAGGAAGCAAGATAAGGTACTGTAATTTAAAATGATTCAAACTATTTTAAGACCATGAATATTATACTACAGAAGGTGGAGGAGAATAATAGATATTGAAGAAGAAACTTTCATTAAAACAGAATTACAAAATAAAGGACTTACAAAATTACAAAAATGAAGAACACAAAAGTAAGTAAAAACAAAGAGAGGAGGAAAGGTCTATAAAGTGAAAACTTGAGTATGGAAGGTCCTCCCAAGCCTTTGTAAAAGCTTTGGTCATGACAATATGATCTCCTCTCTTCTGAAATGCCAACCCCTCTCAAGGAGAGAAGGGGAGAGTATTTATAGCCCAAGGAGTGGACTGTTTGCATTCCTAATCTGTCCTTCCCCTTGCATTGCCAATTTGTCCATTCAGACAGCCGAATCTCCAAATATCTCCTTCTTCAAAGTTGTAGATAATAAAGTTTCCCGACTACTGTCAAAATATGGAGGCATTTGGACAAGTGTATCCAAAGTTATAGCGGTTTTATTAAACAAAGGTAAACTGTCCATTTCTATCCATGCTTTTTCAATGTCCAAAATGTGAATGGATTTTTTAACAGTAATATGCCTTCAAATCCGAATGACTTATTCAACAAAGTCGGCCGTCTATATCTCCTATTTCCCACTGAAAAATATCAGCTCGATTTTATGCTTACATAATGAGATATGTCATGAATAGTATACTGATTTTAATTCTCGGACAGAATGGTGGGCTGGACTTCAAAGCTTCATTTGGGCCCCTTGTACTTAGATTTGGGCCATGAAATTTTTATCCAAGATGACATGTAGTGTCCCCCGAATTATGGTGGAGAGTTAATGTTTTTGGACTTCTGTATTGAGCCCAGTAAATCAATCTTCAAGGCTGGTCCAGTTTGTTCACAGATTCTTTGGTCTTGTTTGTGAGGACCATATGGCCCTTCAAATGGCAGAATTGGATCATGGTTCCTTCTAATGAAATGTTGTATATTGAAAGGATAATCCTAAAAAACAAGAACCACACAATTTGTATCAGTATAGTGACATTTATAATTAAAACATTAAACTGACTCAATTGGACTACTTCTAAAAATGCTCAAATCTTATACTTAATATTAAAACATTAATATTTCACTCAAATTATGCACATTTCATATAAAATAAGTAAAGGGGGAATATAATAAGTCATGAAAATATTAATAACATCAGTGTGCCGAGAATTATATAGCGGAATATGAATGTTTAAATGTGACAGGTGTGCCCAGAATTATACAGTGCTCCAATGCATTGGGTAAAGTGATAAATCTCCCGAGTTAAAGTGAAATGGTGTGTGAACATGATTCTAGTTTTTTTCACAACTATGTGTGGTAGCTAACCACTAAGCCATGATGTTTCATTTTTTTATGCATTTCCACATTTCAAGTCTTTTATTAATGCTTACTCTCATGTTCATGATCCTTTGCCTATGTTATGATTGTGCTCACCCATTACTATATTATTCTCATCTATACTCGTATTGGGATTTTAGCTCAACCATTTTTGATGTATATCCTCAGGTGATTATGTGTACCATGGATTTTTAAAGGGACACTAAGAAGGTGGAGAATAATGAATTAAATAAATGTTTATGTTTGGTCCTAGTTTTACCAAGACACTAAACCTATGGATACTCGTGGTGTAATAATATTATTTTTATCTTTATAATGATTTAATAGTAATGTAAGAAAAGGCTGGTTTACTATATATGTGCTTGAGGTCATGTGGCCAACTCGGATCAGATCACCCTTCCAGTGGCTCCCAGGACAGGGACGTTACATAAAATGTTTGCTAACAACAATCATTTCATATTTCAGATGGACTCATATATGTTTCATTAGTTGTAGGAGGATGATCTACCTAATGATGAGAAGGATATTGGATCATTTTACCCTCATATTGTTGGCGATTCAGGAAGGACTCATAGGGGGCATGGTCTTGCAAGATTGATGATTCCTGACCCTATCCCCAAGCGACGCCCACATCTTGGCTTTGATCCATGCATGCAGAGGTATATTTACCTATGTATTTTAGTTAGTTTTTAATTAATTATAATTAATTTATTTATATACTAATTTTTTTATTATTTGTTCCTTTTTATCACAGCTTTACAAATATAGCTATTGGAAAAGGGAGTGCTATATTGCAAAATTATTTTTTAGAGGCATGGGTTACATGGGATCAGATTCCCATATATGTTCAACATCGCATGTTCAATCGTTGACTGGTATGAAAATAAAAAATATTTATTTTTAAATTTATTTAATCAATAACTTGATATTATTAATTGTTTTTATGGTTTATGGTATCCCATCGATGAGATCATGCGTGACTCTATCTGACAAGCATGGGAGGGTTATATGCATGAGTGTTGATTTTTGCATAATTTGAAGAGGAAAACAATGAAGAAAGTAGGAGTCATAGAGTTTGATCATTCATATTGCACCCACCGACCTGATTACACTTCATATCAGGTTTGAGATGGATTATGTTCACACTATATGGGTGTTCATTTTCAAAGGAGATCATTAGTAGGTCAAAAAAACTGGGGAGGACATGAGGTGACACATTGATATGGTAGTCGTACATTCAGTACGCATAGAGAACATATGGTAAGTACATTTTTTAAATTAATTTATATAACTTTAAATGTAAACTGTTTATTTTATATTCATATACATAGTAGAACAACCTGACATTGTTCAATATTTATAGGAATATGTACAACGATCCTGTCACTAGAGAGATTAGAGGTGATTGCGAGCGTCATATTGTGGTTAGTATAATTTCTTTTTGAGTTTTAAAATTAACTGTAAATAATATTTTTACTATTTCAATTTTAAATTGAAATTGAAGAAGTTATATAAGGTAGTGATGTCTTTGACGCAGACTGAGAGTCAGATTGAGATCGATGATTAGACCAGTGCAACTAGATTTTATGAGGCAACATAGATGCAGACGATCTAGTATGCCTTTGAGAAAGGCCGAGTTATTGGTATCAGCTCTCGATTGGCGCCTGAGAATTATTATGGTACCATTGTGATTTAGGCATGTAAATTGAGAGGAGCTCATGGAGATTCATCATAATCTACTACAAAGTATCAGAAGTAGCTATGAGCTCAGTGTGAGCTTATAGAGAGTATGTATAAGGAGTAGGAAGAGCTTTGTCGAGAACAACAGTAGGAGGAGGAGAAGATGCGTCAGTGGTAGCAACTGTAGAATGAGCAGATGCTGGAGTACATGTGACATTTGACTCATGGTTTAAAGATGGAGTTCCCTCCACCATCTCCTCCAGCTCCTCTATCTCCTCTAGAAGACCCTCCCTCTCAGTGATGTATTTATTTTTTATGATAAATTATTTGAATGTAATTTTTTTGTAATAACTATTTACATTTCTATATAGTATGTTTTTTATATTGTTGTAAATATTGTATTTTTTATTATTTTATTATTTTATTATTTTATTATTATTTTATTACATTATTTATTTTATTATTTTTTTATTATTTTATTACTTATTTTTTATTTTTTATTATTTTGTTATTATTATTATTTTTATATTTTTACGAACATTGAGGTTTTTATTATTTTATTAATAATAATATTATTATTTCATTAATATTATTAATAATAATATTATTAAATTATTAATATTATTTTAATAAAAATAATAATAATAACAATATTTTCTAATATTTTTTTTATTAATATTATTTTATTCAATATTATTATTTTTTATTTTTTAAGTTATTTGCGACGAGCCTGTCACAAATAGTATTTGCGACGACATAACTCCCCTTCACAATAGGGTTTTTTTAAAAACTTAGGGAATCTATTCGCAACACCATTTTCTACAACGGGGAATTTGCGACGAGTCCCCGTCACAAA
Organism: Viscum album; assembly: GCA_963277665.1. Taxonomy (NCBI): domain Eukaryota; kingdom Viridiplantae; phylum Streptophyta; class Magnoliopsida; order Santalales; family Viscaceae; genus Viscum; species Viscum album. The sequence goes on from OY728162.1 coordinate 241,996,265, forward strand.
TGACCTTTTGTGACGAGACCCCATCATAAATAAACCAATTTTTAGTAGTGCGAAGACCGAAGATAATGTTTCTCATTTTCAAACATAGTATATATCCAACCCTAAGTATTAATAAAAATATGGACTCCATCAAGCTTGAAAATCTCACACTATTATGCTAACAAAAAATTCATAGTGACCATGAAATACAACACTAACTTTTATTTGAATCCCTGAGAACCCATGATATCATAATTTTTTTTCAACTTACCAGGTGGGGGAGGGATCCACATCGATGGAAAATGGGTTTGATAAGAGAATATTTGACTAGAAACTCTATTATGCTAAACATGAGAGAAAGTAACAACTTTTTAAATTCACAACTCACCGTGATAGTAATGTTGAAAGAATATCATCTCATTTTGTCATTACCAAAGAAACAAGACTAAAGTCACCATGATAAAATGACCCTATACTCAGGTTCAGAGAATTATGGGAGCTTAAGTTGTTGGTATAGATCTACGCTATAGCCACAGTTTGAAAATGCTATACCCATGGTTATGAACTATAGGAATAGGTGTATGAAACCATGTTAATAACCCTATACCCATGGCTTTGAAACCATGGGTATAGGATTTACAAAATTGTCTGCCGTCAGTTTTGATCCCTAGATCGGCTGTATAAAATCCACGTGCCTAACCACTGCACCATATTGGTTTATCAGTATATAAATATATATTTACTTGTACATATTTATCTAAACCATGTATATAGGTGGAGGACCATGGAAATAGGTTTTCCTATAGAAATTTTGTTTTGTACCATGGTAAAACTTTTTTCCCGTGCTTAAACAGGGAAGCTATAACCATATTTTACCAAAACTATGGCTATATGCATGACCTATACCCACAGTTTTTAGAGAACCATGGGTATAGATTTTAAACCAATCCCTATATCCATGTTTTTTGGAAAACTGTGGGTATAGGGGTGACCTATACCCACATTTTTTTAAAACCATGGGTATAGGGTCATTTTTTAGTAGTGAGTGCATAAAACCTAGAATACCCCAGTGACCACTTGTGATTGTCATTTAAAAGTCACAAAATACTGGTCTCACCAGGAAAATTTAGTGTTTAATTTTAGTGAAGAAAACACTTTTCTAAATGGATTTGTCTATCTAAAAAAAAGGTGTTTTTTAGGCTAGAAAATGGATTTGGTTATCTAGAAAAGGTGTTTTTTTTCAGGGTCAAAAAATTCTTTGGATAACCATAAAAGGTGTTTCTTTTGGTCAAAAAATGGATTTGGTTATCCAAAACAGGTGTTTTTTTAGGTAAAAAAATTGATTTTGTTATCCAAAAAAGGTGTTTTTTCAAGGTTAAAAAAATGGATTTGGTTATCTAGAAAAGGTGTTTTTTAATAAAAAATGGCTTCTGCTATCTAGAAAAAGCGTTTTTTTCAAGATAAAAAATGGATTTGGATATCTAGAAAAAGAGCTATGTTCAAGTTAAGAAAAAGGATTTGGTTATCCAAAAAAGTGTTCTTTCAAGGTAAAAAACAAGACTATGGATATCCAAAAAAGGTGTTTTTTTCAAGGTTAAAAAATGGATTTGGTTATCTAGAAATGTTTTTTTTTCAAAGTCAAAAAATTGTTTTAGAGAAATAGAAAATGTATTTTTTTAAAGGTAAAAATAATGGATTTGGATATCTAGAAAAGTTGTTTTTTGAGGTAAAAAACCTTTTTCCACAAGATCTAACCTTTGTTTGTTTGAATTTAATAGAAAAGTAAAGAAAGTGTATACCTTTCTTCTTGTAAAGAAACCAAATTTTTTCTTCACACGTGATTGAAGGAGATCCATTACAAGTATCTAACTAGATATTTCCTCCAATGGTATCCACTGGTAGTATGAATATTCTAATGCTTAGGAAGGATTTCTCTCACACTGATGACCTACTATAACCCTTGATCTAAAGAGATGAGAAAAATAAAATCCACTACTGAAGGAGATTCACACATTATAGAACAATATTCATATAAAACAATTGAAAACTATTAAAAAGGTATTACAACACTTTATATATACCTCTAAGGATACTCTTTGGACTCCCAAACATTTCATAAAAATCTAACTATAACTCAAACATTTCACAAAGTTACAACTCTAACATTAGATTCATTATTCCACTAATTTTTTAATGTGTAAAAAAATAATATGAACATTCAAAATTACTTAATATCATTATCCAATAATGATAAACCGACCATGATATATTTTGTGGAAGAAATAATCAAGTTGTGTGTTATCTTATAACACATGCATTTCCATGCACATAACCATAACGTAGTGACATTCACTACGACATAGTTTTCTTTATCACAAACCATGACCTAGTGACATTCAAAAAATTAGTGTTTTTATTTAATTCATAATTATTTCAATCTATCACTTACACTAAAGATTAATTATGACAATATTCCCTGAAATTTTTTTTCTTGAGTCAGCGATGAGATTATGAGTGACCCTGAAACCCACCTTCAATAGGTCATGGTGTGGTGGCCAGTACTAAGGGTATAAACATTTTAATGGGAGTAATTACCCCTCTTATTTGAACACCCACCTACACATCAACCATAAAAACTCCAACATATATCATAACTACATGAAAAATATCTCCAACCAAGAACATGCATGATATACCAAACAACTGATAAGATAAAACAATTTAGAAAAAAATACAAGTCAATCATTTCCACATACCCAAAATGAAAATAAAATTAAAATGGAACACCTTTGACTCTATTTAACCACCACATACTATGAACAAGTAGGATCCAAAACCACCTCAAACATGATCCTATAAATCTAAAAATGATAAAGTCGAGGTGAGCATTCCAGTAGGATCCTCTTTATAAATCTCATTTTCCAATGTCGATAAAACATACATAAACCTTCATGAATAAAAATAATAATCCAAACCATCCAAAAGGAAAGTCTTTGATTTCCCTAGTCTCACTACAAGAAAAAACATTTAGAACACAATATATAATAAAATATAATATCTATAAAATAATATATCATAAAGGTCCCATGAAACCCACTTCCAACTGAATGTGTCTTTATAGGGAATAAAACACCCCTATGTGAATACAACATCCTATATATAAATTAGTGGAATATAAATTTTTTATAAGAAATACAATACATCGTAATAACATGAGAGGTCAATAGTGAACTGATGGAACTTATAACTTCATACATTTTATTCTGTAATTTGATATTTTAATCCCACCAATTTATTATTTTTAAGGATAATTTTCATATTTTTATATTTTTTGAATAATTTGATCTTAATTCTAAAAATAGATTAATTTTGTAAATTTAATCATTTTAATTTATTTTTTTATTTCATCCATCATTTTTTCTACACTGATATAAATTAAAAAAATAATTTTTTAGTATTACATACTTTTTGGTATACATTTAATTCAATAAGATCAAATATTTAATCCAAACTTATGAGACACAAATGAATCTCATAAGCAGGGCCTTGGAATCTATGTACAATTTGGATGAATTTTGGAAATACCTCCACAAATTACCGATCTAAATGAGATAAAATTTTAAATTAAGATAGATAAGAGACTGAGGAAGGCTTTTATTGACTGTTTATTTTCATAACATTGATGATTTATATGTTATAAAGGCATGAAAGACTGAAGCATGGTAATTTTAATAGTTTGTCATGTTAGAAAAAATTTCTTTAATTATTTGGTCATAGATTTTTCTAAACTTTACCAATGAAGATAAAATTTTACAGAAACATGAAGAATACATAGAGGAAAAACTTTTTATAATACAACATTATAATATTCATCCATTTAATTGTCAAACCACATGTGAAAATTTGAGGGAAAAAAATTGGTGTGAAAACCACCCACTCTCTTCCTTATAAATTTGTGCTCTACTTCCTTTCAAAGGAGTTAGCCATTTTTAGTAGCCATGTAGGGGTTTTTCTATTTAATAATTTTATTCAATATATATATATATATATATTATTTTCCTCCTATAATTTGTTTTTATTTTGTATTTACCTCACCGTACTTCTCTTATCTTCATGGTTGTGGATAACTAACCATATTTTTTGTTTGAGGGGGGAGCGGGGAGTGGCAATGCTTTGAGTTAATTGAACTCCAATGTTTCTAGTTGTTTTATTATAAGAATTTTAATAATGTTTAAATTGATTGTGGTGCATGGTTAGCATAATTTATTTACTGTTCATTTCTTCATCATGTTCATCTTTATTCTACACATTCATCATTATAATGTTGCATACGGTGGAGTGCCATTGTTGTGATGAAGTGGAATATAATTTTCCTACATACATAGGTCTTAGTGAAAGATAATTACAATTAGAATAGGAGGGTGCAGTGAAATGGGCACTACTGGAAAATGGACTTATCCCCACGGTTTTGGGGAAAACCGTGGGGATAAACCCCCCCTATACCCACGGTTTTGGAAAACTGTGGGTATAGGGGTACCTATCCCCACGGTTTTGGGTAAAACCGTGGGGATAGGTCTGGGCTAAAATACCTATACCCACGGTTATGAAAAACCGTGGGTATAGGTCAATTTTGTGTGCGCGGGAAAAAAAATTTCCGCGGGAAGGATTTTTTTTTGGCGGGAACCCTGTACCCACGATTCTTCCCTCTATACCCACGATTTTTATAACTATATTTAACTAAATATATATATATATATATACATATATTTGAAGTTAGGGTAGTGGTTATATGTGGTGTTTGCAGTGAAGAGGTTGCGGGATCGAAACTCGGCGCCTGCATTATTTTAGGACCTATACCCACGGTTTTGAAACCGTGGGTAAAAGTCGTTGACACTGTGGAAATTGGCTAAGTTTCGGTGACACGATGGAAGGACACCTATACCAACGGTTTTGGAAAACTGTGGGTATAGGCTGGGGACCTATACTGACGCCGTTCCAGCCCACGGTTCCCAAAACTGTGAGTATAAGCTATACCCATGGTTTTGGGGGATATACCCACGGTTTTGAACCGTGGGTATAGGTTGTTTTTCCAGTAGTGGGGTCTTGATCACTTCATTGAGTAATATGATGATATTATATTTTAAATAACAATGATAACATCACTATGTACTCTTGAAGAAGACAAAAATTTTCTTTCTTACAAACTTATTTTTTTTTCTATTATTTTTATTTTGCACTTATATTTTCATATTTTTATATCACTTAACCCCCCCAAAATATTATAATTTATAAATAGTGACAATAAGAGACCAGTTTGTGCAAGTGGAGTCCTAGAGATATCAACCATAGGATATGAATTATAATGAATTATTTGAAAAAATAAGAAAATATTGTTTGAGAATCCATGAAAAGTACACACATATCAATTTGACGCCATTTTTGGGGAATCCAATAGCTTACATACATTGTTTTTCAAAAAATCAAAAAAATATAAATTTTAAAAACTAAAAAAAACTTTATTACATATCATTATTTTATGGGGTTAAGATAGAATTTCATAGTGTTTTTTTATTATGTATGGCCTAATGTTGAGTCTTATAGGCAATAATTTTTAAAGATTCAAATGGAGAAAAATTTTAAAATAAAAAAAGAAGTGAGAAAACAAATGAAAATCCTTTCAACTTCTATCAATGAAATCAAAACTTTAAGGTTGGATTAGAAAAAAAAGAAAATTAAAGATGAGGTAAATATTGTTCCACTAACATTCATGTTTAAAGAACCCATGGAGGTCTTGAGTGAATACAAAAACGATCCATTCAACATTTCTCAACCATTTCTTGAAGATGTTTATGAAGAAAATATTCCAACTGATGCACATGTGTAATATCAAGATTATTTGGATAAGTATTTGTATGATTTTATAAAACTTTAAAAGGTAAGTGATTCTCCCATATTTGAAAATGAAAAATTATTATATCTATACCTCTCTATTTCAATGGAAGAAGACACCACCCAAGTGATCAAATTTGAAGAAAAGTTAGAGGATATTGACTAACCACCTCTATCTCCCACAAACCAACTCCAAGAAGCATTTGGAAAAGAAGATGAAATTGAATTTGAACCTACTAAGGGAGACAATCTTTATATAATTACCCACATCATTACGAGTTAATAAAATCAAGAGAAATTTGAACCTTTTATTCTAGGGTGGTTTTAAGGGAAAAATGGTAATTTTCCTTAGTCAATGATCTTAGATATTTTTTTACCACTCTGTTAGTCTTGGAATAAGGTATTTACCCTAGGAAATGAGTTTTTTTGGATTTATGAGTTATTGGATTTTTCACATAATATTTAATATTTGATTAAATAAACATTAATTATTCACATACATTAATTTGGTGATATCTTTTTTTCTTCTGAGAATCATATTTAAATTCTAACTCTTTGACTGAGTCTAGAATGAGGGTTTTTTCCTAGGCGAGATATAAACTTGTGTTGGGTCCTAGGGCTAGGCCTAAACACCTTTTTCTTTTCTTTTCTTTTACATGTTTTCTATTTTATTCTTTTCTTTTACCCTTTTATTTTATCCTCCTCATGTTTGGATTCATGAGTATGCAACTCCCCACTGTGGGTTTTGTACGATCAAGAGAGAAGAGAGGAAGGAGGGAGAGATGATCATCACTGGGGAGCTCATCTAAAGGTAGATCGAGGTTTGGTGGTGGTGTTGTGTGGATTTGGGATCAAAGATTCAGTGTTTTACACCCAAGGTAGTCTCTTTTAATTTTTTTCCACAAATCCCTATTTAATTCATAGTTTTTAGTTTTAATCTTATTTTTGAGTTGATGGGGATCCATGAAGGGATGATATGGTGTGTTTTTGGGGGTAAATTGAGGGTTTCAGGGTGTTTATAGGGTTTTCTATTTGGTAAAACCCGATCACACGATGTGTAGTTCAAGAAAAAACATTATGTGTTATTCTTTTGGGGGTGAGAGGTTTAAGAAAAGGGTTATATGCTGTGTGTGTTTGGGACACACCCTATAGAGAAGACTCAGGGTGTGGTCGAGGTAGTCGACCATACACCCCATGTCAGGGGAACATGTCCATGTAGGATACACAACCAAAGTCCATGTGGTGTATATGGACTGACCTCATGTGGGGAACATGGCCACATACATGTCCATGCACCCCGTATGAGTGAAATTCCATATAAGGAAAGGAAACATCATGTTCTTGTAAAAAGTATATAATGGGTGGGCCATAGTACACAACTAGGGAAGATTTTTGGGGTTATACACTGTGTACCTGAGGTACATGTTGTGTACTCGCTCCTTGGAGGTGTTTCCTTGGTTTTTCACATTGGGGTCAGAATGGGACTTGTGATTAGTCTATTCTATTCATTTTTTTATATATATCACAATAGAAGAATCCTTTCAATATGGAGAGTCTATTTGGATGGTGTTTTGGATTGATTAATCTTTGTTGGGATGATTTATTTGAGGTTTTGATTTATAATCCTCTTATGGATTGGGTTGTGAGGTGAGTCCGAGTGAGGGTTGTGTGCATTTGACCGCTGTAATGCCCTACCCAAGAATCCACTAAATTGTCGCCCTAAGCTAGATCACCATAAGGACTCAAATGCCCCTCTCCGTACACTAGAGGCTACCAAATACTAGTGAGGGCCTATGAGGTTACCACGGGAGACTATGGACTCAGTATCAGAGTGGATATAATAGTAGAAGTAATACCAAACATATAAATCAAGCCAAAAAAACATTACAGATAAAAAAGGGAAAGTGACAAAGTAACTATAGTATCAAAATGTCAAAATAATAGTTATTACATACATGTCATAGATCCCTCGTGGGTGGATCATATATAGTAAAATAAATACCCAAAATAAAAGGGAACTAAGAAATCATCCCAAACTAGTCTCGATTCATGCCTGACCCCATCATCCATAACCATACTAGTATATCATTCCAACTATACCCAAAATCAGACTTTTTCCTATACTTGTAACCTGTGACCAAATAGTAATATCTACTCAGGTACCCAAATGCCAGAGTGTCCTGAGCAGTTTGTTAGTACAATTTAGTAGGGAACCACCAACGACATCCCTAAAATAACCAGTCTGAAATAAGAGTGCTTTCAGAAGCACTCAAGGTAAAAAATTTAACAATTAAAAAAAATATTTGTAAAATATATAAATCACCACTGATGCCATGGGTTTACAATGACACTCGAGGTTACACTACCACAAAACTGAGTTTCCGCAGTGCCACACTTTATCATTACTAAAAAAAACGCTGATAAAGGGCACTTTTAACAGTGATAAAAAAGGCGCTGTTAAAAGTCACCATTTATCAGTGCTTTTTTTAGCACTGATAAAGCCCCCCCTTTATCAGTGCTTTTTTAGCAGTGCTAATAAAGGGGGGGCTTTATCAGCACCTTTTCTTAGCACTGATAAAGTTTATATTTAAAAAAAATCATGAAAAATAATATATTGTTATATAAGTATATTTATATTGATATAAATATAATATATATTTTTTAAATATGTTTTACATAAGTATAAATATACTATTACATTTAATATATAATAAATTTAGTGAAAATGGATTTAAAATATTTTAAAAAACATTATTAATTAATAATTTTCTAATTATCATTAATTAATAATCATTTAATAACAATTTGAAGACACAAAAAAATCAAAAAAATAAATAAAAGATCTAAAATAAGTTGAAAATGTAACTAAAACTTCAAATGACCATAAATTTTGATCCGAGTGTCCGTTTGAGCTCTAAAACATATTAAATCGAAGATTGCAATGATATTTACACACTAATGATTAAAGGAAACCTTCTACCACATTTTTTGAGGCCCAAAAAGGCCCAGAAGGTCATAAAAATTAAGTTTTTAGTCAGAATAACCCAATTTGTAACATTCAAACCGGTATAACTTCTGATACGGATGTTCGCTAGAACTATACCACATATCATATCAAATATTGTTCTATTTTATTCGATTTTAATGGTTGTGGAGTTGAAACATACCTCTGGATTAGAAGTTATGGTCGTTTTAACATTCTATCGCTTTTTAAATACACATATATATGTATTTATTCAAAAATATATATGTGTGTGTGTGTGTGTGTGTTGTATATATGTATGTATGTATGTATTTATTTATTTATAAACACACACAAAAAACATATTTTATAAATGTATTTAAAACTAATCTTATAAATATATATTAATATACAAATAAATATATGGATAAAAAATTATAACTAAAAATATATATATAAATAAATATAAATATAAATTAATATATGAATAAATATATATATATAATAATATATGAATAAATATATATGTATTAATATAACTAAATATATTTATATTAATAAGAATATATAATAATATACAAATAAATATAACTATATATATATATAAATAAATATAAATATATATTAATATATGAATATATATATATACATATTAATATATGAATAAATATATATGTATTAATATAAATAAATATATTTATATTAATATGAATCTATATTAACATATGAATAAATATAACTATATATATATATAAATAGATATATCATTAAATAGAGAAAAAACTAAATAGCTTAGTGGTAAAGGTGCAGGCGCGCAAGGGGAGAATTCTCGGGTTCGAGTTCTGGTGGAAGCAGGGAGGGGCACGCGGGCAAGTGTGGGATGCACGGGCAAGTGCAGCATGCGGGAGAGTGAGAGGGGGTCCGCCTAGCGCTGATAAAAAGGGGGGGGGGGTCAAGCGCTGTTAAAAGATCCCTAAGCATTTTAATTTTTTTAATTTTTTTGACTTTTATCAGTGCTAAAAAAAGCGCTGATGAAAGACCTTTTTATCAGCAATTTTTTTGCACTGATAAAAGTCACCTTTTATCACTGCTTTTTTTAGCGCTGATAAAAGGGTACTTTATCAGCGCTTTTCTGAGCGCTGATAAAAAGGACCCCCCCTTTATCTTCATCTCGATTAACAATGCTTTTCTAGCACTGTTAATGCCCTTTTCTAGCACTAATAAAGGCTATATTTGCAGTAGTGTTAGTTATACTGTTGTCAATCCTTAGGTTTATGACCTCGATCAAACCTACCTACTTTGACCAGTGTTGGGGTGTCTATGAGAATGTCACATGAACTGTACCAACTATAAATAACCACATGTAATTGAGGGTTCCACCTGGCATTCTTATTATCCTGAAGTATCACATGGAATCCGAGCGCTCATCTTGAAATTCCCATGAAATAAAAACTCTTATCCTGACATTACCTATTCTTCAGTCATCACACATAATCTAGATGCTCATCTAGACATTACCATGGAATTCGAGTGCTCATATTAACATTGCCTATCGTTAAGAATTATTTAGGTCTAGGCAATAGTCCTGGTCTCCCTAGGTTTTTATCAAACACATGGAATATGAGCACTCATCTTGGCATTCCCAACCATTAAGTATCATAAAGAATCTAGGAACACATCTCGACATTCCCAGGTATCCAAAATCAATATTCACCATTTTAAGTTCTCTAATTAGTTTATCATCAATATCTATTTACAAAATTAGTATAAATCCACACTTAACACTAATAACACACTTAAAAATTATTTTCATTCCATGAAAACTTTATCACTAATATATCAAGGAAACCATTGAATCCCACATACATCACTTGTCATTTAACAATTTCAATCTCGAGTTATGCATTGTAACTCACTATTTCATCCCAATAATACCATGGTAAATCTCAATATACCACTTTAAAATTTAACATTCACATTCAAATAGGTCCAATATCAATATCCCACCCATTTAAAATTATCAATGGTTGTGAAATTCCATCTCACAACCATTGATTCAAACAAGAATCCTCATTTTTACTCTTAGAATTAGCTAACCATTTTACCTCAATCCCCTTCATGGTCAAACCCATCCAATTTCAAATCGCATGAAACTAACATTTTTATATGGTTCAATCCATATTAAAATGATAAATTAACTAAGACAAACTCAATTTAAAACATTTAGTTAACCTAGGGTCAAGGTACAACATGACCAACTTGGCAGTATCATGCATGCACTTAGAAAATGACAAGACTATGGGTTAAGTTTTAAGAACCACCAACATTACACCTAGTGATAATCACTCATGGAGTATCGAATTATGATTTGGTCTGAATTATAAAAAATACAAAAAATTAAAACAACCTAGAAATATGGAATTTTAGATAAATCTATTTAGATAGAAATAGAAAGATTAGAAAAATAAAATAAAATTAAGAGGAGTGTTATACCCACCTTAGGCTCTCCAAAGTAAGTGAATACACCCAATTCAGACACTATATGAGAGATATCCACCCAAGAGGAGAATAGACGGAGGGAGGGTCAAGCATGAGAGGTTCTGGTTGAAGGTTAGGAGAAAAAGATTTAAAATCATAAGTAGTTTAGAGGGGAAAATAATAATTTTCACACTTTTAAATAGGTTCATGGTTTGGAAACATGATTTTATAAACTGTGTTCCAACTATGAAAACCTCACTATCCAAGAATTACACCTTCACATGGTTAGTGCATGTAGTTTGAAAAACCATGAAAAAACCATACATAATGCCACTATAATTCTCTATAGAGATCGCATGGTCTCACAAGGCCCCTCTCATGGTTTAAACAAACTATGTGCCTATACAAACCAAGCTACACAGTTGGGGTGCATGATTATCACTAACCGTGCACCCCTAGTCACTCACCCAAAAATTAGAATTTCTAAACCTGAGATCCCGAGACTTATCTTAGCACCCGATGAACCTATTGGTCCTCAAACCACACCCAAAAACATCCCTTTAAGATGTTAGAACTCTCTAATTCTCGATCCAAAACCCAATTTCAAAAATGTCTCATCCAAAAACCTCAAAAATCAAAATTCTCACTTAAACTCAAGGCTTTTACATAAAACCAAGCCTTACAAACTCCCCACTATAACACTTATCATCTATAAGAAGTCATGGTGTCCATCCAATTGTATCAACCTACCTACTTCATGCATCAAATTGATTCCAAACATCCATGTTTTGTTCCTTAATTCCCCATGCACTTTCATATCATAGTTCCTACACAAGATATAAAGTCTCCCAATCCCAAGAAAATTCTCGCATTCCTCATCGAATAATGAGGCGGCGCTCCACGACTTCTATCTATCATAAGACACCTTTGTGTCATTGTCCAATTGATTAACCAACCCATGGAACTCCCCACCATTTGACTTAGTTCAAGAGGTTGATTCTAAACCACAATGCCTTACACCACTATAATTTTCATCCTGAAGCACATTCTTAGTGGTACACTAACCTTCTCAACACAATTCTTGATTCATTATAACTCAACACACATGAGAGAACCGATCAATTCTAGTTCCAAATCTAATTTCCCACCATTAAATCCAAATATATGCACCCTTATAATCTATGAAAAACATAAACTTGTCATATATTCCTTGAAAATCCCCAAAAAACTTCCAAAACATAACTATCATATCCAAAATGACTCTCCTGATGTGGTTTTTGACTCAATATATCCAACTTCATGTGATAGCACAAGGAAAACCCCATAGTCGATCTACCTCAAAAGTTTGGATGCCACCTATGAGACATCTCACTTTTTGATCCCAATACCTAGCTATAAAGGCATCCCAAAACCACCCAAGCATACACATCATAGTCTGAACTCAACTCCCAATGTCATTCCACAGTCAAACACTGACCACCCACACTATTCACTATGCTCTCACCCAAGCACTAGTGTGCCACCACACGAACCACATTTGGATCAAGATTCCTCATCCCGATCCCAAAATAATTATTTAGATTTCCACTTGTATTACATAGAGATTAACCTATGGAATTCCCAAAGGAATCCAAATTATATGGAGACTACCCATGCAATGACATCCGATGTCATCACAATCATCTAAATACCGGTCATGCATTCCAAAAACCTTTTCTAACATAAGGGACAAACAACCATGAAAAACACATTCTCCCTACCAAAGGAGTTACCTTATCATTATACAAATAGTTTAATGCATAGATCTTAATATCCCACACCCCATCCATCACCGAACATAACAATTGGATGTGGCCTAACTTCCTCACTCCCAAACACTTTCCAAAACATCAACATTTCCTATTCCCACCTCACAAAATTCTATACTCATTCCACACTGAGACTCATTCATGAAATGGTCATGCAATAAATGTATTATGGTGGGATACCCATCATATATCTATCCTTACATCACTCCTCAAGTGTCAAACCCAATAGGTATTTCCATTATCACACATGAGTCTCTCCTCTCGAGCCATGCTCACCACCTTTAAAAACTTAACCAAGATTGGTTTCTTGAATTGATAATGTTACAACAATTTGGTCTAAACTATATCACCCCCCTCTACCATAGGTATTTTCCCTTTTCTAACTAAACCTTATGCATCTTTTCCCACAGTGCCTCTTTAAGTTCATCAACCCTCAGCTCACCCATGACTGATCACCATCCTCAAACTTGGTAGGCATTGTGCTTTCCAATATGCACTGCCTATATCTCTTAATTAAAAATGATGATCACTCATGAAACACTGATCACATATTCCAAATCACACTCCCATGAGTCTTGTAGTATCCAAAATCAGCTCGCGTTCCTAAACCATTGAACATTATCACACACAAGACAATACTATTCCACCAAGAGTACCCCAAAAACTCCTCCTTAAAATGGTATATCACTTTTTTAAAGGTCCAATACATTATCACCTACCAATGAAATTGTTTTAAAACTAAAATAGTTTAACCTTTCTCTTATCAAGATATTGAAGCACACCTCAAACTTGATAGGGATTTAAATACAACTAAACCTGCCCCAAACCCCTAACTTTGATATCGAGCACTAGCACCTTAGGTTATCTCTCATTTATAACCATTAAATATACCACTTAACTAATTATTTACACATAGACTCACCTTAAGTGCACAAATCCCAACTCCAAGAATGCCACCATGAGTTCTTATAAAAAATGGGTGCTCTCCCTCGCACTATTTGATTCCATCAGGATCCAAGGTCACACTCCATTGTGACTAGTTTATAGAGCCTGATTCATCGTTCCATGAGTCGAGCATCACTGGTCCTAGGATTATGTGCCTAATAAAGCAATAGACCATGCTCCCATCATGTTACTTATATTAATTAGATTCATCCCTGATTCTATATTACAATAGGCTTGACACCATTGATTCATCCATGACAAGTGTATGAACACTTTTCAACCAAGAAATCACTTCTAGAACCATAAACTAATTACCTACATGACCTCCACATACCCCAAGGACATCCAAAACTGTTAGGTCCAAACATATGAATGACCCTATCCTTCAAAACCAGCCTAAACATAAGGCACTATCACTATGTTTTCTTAACCAAAACTACCTCAACACTTGGAAACACCGAACATGATCGAACTACACAACCAAGGTATCCACCCCCGCCTCATACCATTAAGGTATGTCACAAGATCAAGTCAAACCCTCTCCAGAGTTACTCCCAAAGGTCACAAAGCATCAGCTCACTAAACCCAAGTTGCTCTCAAGGGTCATTAAGTCATACCAACCAACAACTAACCAAGTCTCAAAATGGTCACCAAATTAGGGATAACACTCATCCTCATCTCAAGGTCACATGGAATCCAGCACACCAAACACCCAACTTAGGTTTTTAAAAAACCAGGCTCTCCATATAGCCCCACTTACCCTCAGTAGGGTAAATCCAAACACATAACACCTTTAAGTCACCATATACAAAAAGTCTTTCTATCATTCTTAAGAAATTTTAATTATTCATTAATCTATAGAGTTCACATTCTAGTAGGAGTAACATTATTTTAATTTATGGATTCACAATTCATTGATTTTTTTAAATAGAATTTAATTCATAATATATAAAGGAAAACAATTTATAGGCTTCTTATCGATACATTATTTAAAAAATACCACCATTTAATATACCATTTATACCTTCCTTTATATCAAGGGATCATCTAAGGAATTGGCGAATTAAGATGCCACCATATCCTTATATGGATAAACACCATATATGACGCTACTAAAACTTTAAATGACTAAACCCCTTTTTATCAATAGTCAGTCATAACCAAATGTAGATATAAATTCGATAGATATAAACAATCACAAGATGATATAAATCACACGTAACATGCAATCAACATCTAAAACCCATGTCCCTAGCATGATGCATGTCAAATGAATCCCTAAATTCTTGAAATGATGCACAAATGTACCCACACCATCTTTCCATACTAGGACAAGAGTATAAATCTCACCAATCATAACATAAAAAATCTTGTGTATCACCTGAGGTGGAAATAAAACCCAACTGTAACAAGAGAAATCTAATAAAAACAAGTATCTTGGATTTCCCCCCAGGAGTGGATTGATCACTTCTAGAAAAGATCTCATTACCAAGACCTAACACATTTATGATCTCATGTATACCATGATTAAATAATAAGAATAAATAAAAACCCCTCTAATACTACTTTGTAGTGCCCCACCTTAGAATCCACTAAATCAGTGCCCCAGGTCGGCGCATCCCAAGGACTTAGGTGCACCTCCCCATATTCTATAGGGTGATAAATAGAGGTAAGGGATTGTGTGGTTAATATGGGAAAACTATTACCTCATTACCAGAGAGGATATAAAAATTTAAGTAATAACATACATATAAATCAATCCAGATAGACATCGTAGATAAAATAGAGAAAGTTCCAAAGTAACTATAGTATAAAAATATAAAAATAATGGCTATTCCATACATATCATGGACCCCTCATGGGAAGATCATATATAGGAAAATAAATACCAAAAATAAAAGGGAACTAAGAACTCCTCCTAAACTAGTCCTAAGTCCATCCCAATCCCATCCTCCATACACACACTGGCATATCGAGCCAACTATCATCAACATCAGGCCTTGCTGTATACCTGTAACTTATGACCAAATAGTGATATTTTATCGGGTACCCAAGTGTCATGGAAGCTAGAGTAGGGGGTGAGTATAACTTAGTAGGCCACCACCAACAACATACCTAAAATAACTAGTCTGAAATAAGAGTGCATGCAAAAGTGATCAAGGTAAATAGTTTAACAGTTTCAAAACAATCTACGCAAAAGAAATAAATAACCACAAATTACCTAGGTTCACGATGACACCCAAGGTCATATATACCATAATTTATCATTAGATCCATGACCATGATTGAACCTACCTACTTTAGCCTATGCTGGAGTGTCTTTAAACACGTTACATGGACTATGGAACTCATAAATAACCACATGAAATATAGGGTTCAACCAAGAATTCCCAGTATCCTAAAGTATCACATAGAATTAGAGTTCTCATCCTGATATTCACATGCAATATGTGCTCTCATCCTGACATTCCTCAGTTATCAGTCATCACATGGAATCTAGATGCTCATCCTATGATTCCCATAGAATCCAATAAGTCATAAAAAAATTTCCCATTGTTAAGAATCATATGGGTTTAGGAACTCCTACCAGCCTCCCCAAGTCATTATCAAATATATAGAATCTGAGAACTCATCTGGGCATTCTCAACCATCAAGTATCATATAAAATCTCAGTATCCATCCCAAAATTCTAGGGTAACATATATTATATGGAATCTAAGTAGCTCATCCCAATATTCCAATCATTCATGAATCCCAAATCAATATTCAAAATTTTAAGTTCCCTTACCATTTAATCATGAATCAATATTTAAAAAATTAGTATAAATCCAAATTTAACACTTATAACCCACTTAATAATTCATTTCATTCTATAAAAACTTTATCACTAAAATCTTAAGGAAGCCATTAAATACCACAAGTATCACTTTCTATTTAACAATTTCAATTAGGTTATACATTGGAACTCACTATTTCATCCCAAAAACACCATTTTAAATTTCAATATATCATTTTATAATTTAATATTCACATTAAAATAGGTTAAATTTAAACATCTCACCAATTTATAATTATCAATGATTGTAAAATTATATTTCACAACCATCGATTCACACACGAGTCCTCATTTTTACTCTTAACCATAGATAACCATTTTCCCCAAAGCCCCTTCATGTTAAAACCCAACCAAGGCCATCTATCTTAGAACTAATGCTTTTCTATGATTCAATACATATTAAAATGGGTAATTAACTAAGATAAACTCAATTTAAAACATTTATTTAACTCGATGTCAAGATATGACATGGTGGGATTGACCACATCATACATGCACTCAAAAAATAGTAAAAATATGGGTTAAGTATTAAGGACCACCTACCTCACACCTAGAAAATCCCACTCATTGAGTATCGCTCTCTAGTTCATCCTGAACTGAAAGAAATCACAAAACCAAAAAAATGCCAAAGAAATATGGAATTTTAGATAAATAGAGTGAGGGAAAAATAGTTAATGAATAAAACCAAAAATAGAATGAAGAGTAATGATATAATAAACTTAGTCTCTCCAATGTAAGAGACTAAATCTGATTTAGACACTGAATGAGTGAGATCCACCCAAGAGGAGAAGAGAGGGAGGGAGAGTCAAGAATGAGAGGTTATGGATGAAGGGGAGGACAAAAAGGATTAAAAAAATAATAGTGTTATAGTAGAAAACTTATAATTTTCTAACTTTTAAATAGGAACACAATTTGTAAAACCATGTGTAAATTGTGTGGAATTCCAATGAAATTATATGCAAAGATTTCATAGTCTCCCAGGGACCCTAACACGGTTTAAAAAAAAGCTATATATCTATAGAAACCAAGCCACAGGGTTGGAGTGCATAATATAACTAACTGTGTACAAACCATATGCCTGAATATTCTCTCCTTGAAACATAAATTTGAAACCCTGATATCTAGAGACTTATACAAGCTCTCGATGCACCTATCTAGACTTAAACCACATCTAAAAACACCTCTTTAAGATATTTTAACTCTTGAATTCCTTATCTAAAACCCAATTTCAAAAATGATCCATCCACCAACCTCAAAACTCCAAATTATCACCAAGACTCATGGCTTGTCCATACACTTGGGCCTTAAAACTGCCCTGGATTGAGGATTCCATGTGCTCTATTTAAGGTTCTTTATATAAATCATATAAGGTAATATCAAGTGATTTATTGGATGATCTTTGATAGTCTATTGTTTTAGGTTTAGTTTATTTAGATATTTTGGGCTGGGTTGATATCATAGAGTGGATGGTTCAGTCGAGTGTTATTGAGTGGAGTTTGAGATAAGTTTGAGGTACATATTTAGGATTCTATTGTTGTCATGGTGATGATATTTAATTCACCTATGGGCTTGATATTATTAGAGGATGGGTTATGTGTCGGGAGGCCGATTGAGGTTTCTTATGGAAGTCTTGGCCTGAGGTTTTGGATGTACTTGAGGGGACCATGGTGGGTGACCTATGCCTTGTTGGACCTAGTAAGGATGCCTTGATTTTTTGCGACCCTAAGAGAGTTGGTGATGAGATTCAGCAGTGATAATGATAGGTCCCTATTTTGGTTGACTTATGGTGGGTTCATAGGGGATTGGATGATAGAGGTAGTTCTTTGTTGAGGTTTTGGATAATGGGTTCATACATTGTCCAACCTATGAGATTCTGTGCCTAGGAGTATTTGAGGTAGTTCTTACTTAGTATTGGATGTGAGATGAGACCTTTGGGACATTGCTGGATTGGGCATTGGCCTTTAGTTTGATATGGTTCTATCCTCTACTAGTTGGATGGTGTTAGGAAGTTCTAGAAAGATAATGGATGATCTGGATGAGTGCATCCCAATTAATTGTATGGTAACTCTAAGGGGTTGAGCCCACAGAGGGAGGTACCCCTGGGGAAATACACACTTTTAGGCCCTCAGTTGTGGTCCGAGCAGTTCTTCAAGGACTTTGGGACATGTATAGGTTATCTAGAGTTTGATGTAGAGTTTTTATTTCCATTTTAGATTATTTTATTGATTCCTATATCCTAATAGATGCATTTTTGCAGTAGATGCCTAGGAAGAGATCCTAGGGTTTTTATTCATGTCTTACCTTGTGTTGGATGTTTTCACTACAAAAAAATGTAAATTATCAATGTTTTAAAATGTTGCTAAGTAACTTACCAATGTTTATAAAAAACAACAGTAAATGAGGTGTTTCTAATTAGTGATGTTTATAAAAAACTTTGGTAAATGATTTTTTTTAAATTTATAATTTTTTTGAAATATTTTTTTTTCATTAAATGAGTTCTTTTTAAATTCAATTTTGTTTTAATATATATATATATTTTTAATTATTTAACCCCCGAACACCCCCTCCCTGATTGTCTGCCCAGCTACTCACATGATCCCCCTTCCCCCTCTCACTCCGTAACCTACTTCCCTCCCTACCTGCATAGCACACATGAGACATTTATAAAAAACATCGGTAAAAAAATCATTTACCGATGTTATTTATAAACATCTCACGTACATTGTGAAGGATAGGGAGGGAAGAGGGATATGGAGTGAGAGGGGGAAGGGGGGCCTCATGTGAGGAGCTGGGGAGGGAGGTAGGGAGGGAGGGGGTGTGTGTACGTTGAATAATTAAAAATATGTATATTTAAAAAAATTGACTTTCAAAAGAACTCATTTAATGAAAAAAATTATTTCATAAAAAAATATGAATTAAAAAAAATAATTTACCAATTTTGTTTTTATAAATTTCACTAATTTGAAACACCCCATTCACCATTTTTTATAAACATCATTAAATGACTTAACAACATTTTAAAATGTCACTAATTTACATTTTTTATAGTGAAAACATCCAACATAAGAAAAGACATGAATGAAAAACCCTAGGATCTCATCTTAGGAGTCTATAAAAACAACACATCTAATAGGATCTAGGAATCTAAAAAAACATTGGTAAATGATTTTTTTAATTCATAAATTTTTATGAAATAATTTTTTTCATTAAATAAGTTCTTTTAAAATTCAATTTTTTAATATATATATATATATACATTTAATTCTTCAACAACCCATGCACACCCCTCCCCTCCCTACTTTCCAAACTAGCTGCTCACACGAGGCCCCCCTCCCACTATCACTCCCTATCCCTCTTCCCTCCCTATCCTACACAATGCATGCTGGGCAGCCTCTCTCTCTTCCCTACACATCAGAAAAGCCCCCACTGGGAATCGAACAAGTGCCACCTGGAAGAAAGTCTAGAAACCTACCAACTAAACTAGGAAATTTTCCTTTATAAAAATATACTATCCAATATTTATACATATATTAATATATTTCAATATTAAAAAAAGTAATATATATATATATATTTAAAAAATAATAATAATATATGTATATGTTTATATATATGTTTGTATTATATATATGTGTGTTTATATTTTATATAAATATATTTATATTAATATATATATGTTTATATATTATATATATATATATATGTTTATATATGTGTGTGTGTGTGTTTATATATATATGTGTGTGTGTGTATAAATATATATGCGTATGTATACATATATATAATTATAATTATAATTATATATATATATAAATTAATATAATTATAACTATATATATATCTAATTAGCAATGTTTTAAAATACTGTTAAAAAATGTTACTAAAATAGCCATGTTTTTTTAAACACATGGCTAAATTTTAAATATATGTGTGTTTTTATATATAAATATACATGTTTGTATATATACATATATTTATATATTTATATATATATGTGTGTTTATATATTTATGTGTGTGTGTGTTTATATATATATATATAAATATATATTTTTATATAAATGTTTATATTTGTGTGTGCGTGTTTATATATATATATAAATTTATATTTACATAAATATGGGGAAATGAGCTATATTACCAATAAAAACATGCACTACACAAATGCAGGGAAGTATTCGGAGAGACTCAAACTTGAGACCTCACTGTGTCCCACAGGGGAGGCTACCATTAAGCTACACCCTGAGGTCTATTTAAATATATATATATATATATATATATATATATATATATCTCTGTGTGTGTATGTTTATATATATATATATATAAATATTATGATATTTAAATTTATGTTAATGTATTTGTATATAAATATAATTATTAAACTATATATATATATGTAAATTAATAAAATTATACTTACATATATTATTATATTTAAATTAGCCACGTTTTTCATATAATGATGTTAAATTTATAATTATCCATGTTTTTTAAAAAACGTGGGTAAATTCTATTTTTTTAGTGTTTAGAGATCATTATTTGGAAGACGTGCCTAATGTCACGTGGCTTACTGAGCCACATGCTATAAGTCCTCCAACGAGGGACAGAGTGATGGTAGATTTACCTCTGGTGTCAGTATATATCTCGGGGTTGGCTATTTTCTTTATCAATTTTGTTGAGAACCCTATTAATTTATTATTATTCATTTTATATTTGTTTGATAAGATTGAATATATCACATGTTGCCCACACTTATTATGAAATTAGTTGTTAGGATTTCCATTGAGGGTGACCTACTGAGATTTATTTCTCACCCCATTTACATGAACCTTGGTGCGAATACAGAATTTGTGTCTGCTTTTAGGCTGAGCACAATACATAGTGGATTCGAACAGAGGCCCAATGTTTCATGACTGAGAAAATCAGATCACGTAGATTATTTAGATCGACTTGGAGTAGTTTGATAGTTGTGGAGACTAGGTGTATAGTTTGGACTCAAAGTGATATGATAGCCTTATGTATTTTTATTTTATTATATATATGTGGTCGGACCATTGAGTGACCAATGTATGTATGTTATATCTTGAGATTAAGTCTTTATGCCACATTTCATTTGTTATAGTGTGATTTTATTTATTTATTTATTTTTTCATACCCTGATGTTTATAGATGTATATGTGTTTAGTTTATTTTTTCTATTATTGCACTTTGATATGATGGCATAGTCTCCCCATTTTATGGATTAGAATCTTTCCACTAGTCGATAACCTTTGGTATATAGGGAGGTGTGCTCAAGGACTTATTGTGAGATGGATCAGGTGACGGGTCAGGGTCAACCCAGGCCGATTCATGAAAAAATTCTATCAAATAATTTCTAATTATATGATTTTTGGATTTGGTAAACAAGTGGTCTAGGAGTTTGCTAGAGCATAGGATGGATATTGGGATGGTGCATCATGAACACCTATTCCAGTAGGAAGTCTAGGTTATCAAGGTTATGGTTTCTTTGTTTTTGGTTTTTGATTTTATGGTAGTGTAATTTCCCCCTTGGGTGATGCACTTGTATTTTTGGGTTTATTGATTTATGATTTATGAGTTTTTGGATCTTGGCCTATGTGAATTCATCATTCTAGGAATATAGAATTCACATTTTGTGTGCTAGACTGTGTGTGTTTTCCTTGATGATAGAGGTTTAGTTGATTGAAATACATTAAAGGACATATTTGGGGTTTCCCCATATCACTCCTTGGTGTAATTATATTCAACTTAACCACATATACTTTTCTGCCGATGACATGTCATGTGGATCTCATGGCAATTTTTTCATCAGTGGTAAAATTTATTCCCTTTGTCGAGGGATGTGTGGAGACCCTTATGGGTTAGTGAGGGATTTGGGTTCCCTACCGTTGGTGTTGGTTTGATGAAGGAAAGGATTCCTAAGAGTTGTTTTGGACTAGACTCAAGTTTCCTTGAGGTTTTAGTGGACCTGAGAAGTTTTTTGGTTAGGCACGATGATGCATTGGTATTGAGAGATAGAGAAAAAAGAGTGATCATGGTTTTTTAGTTTTTTTGATAGGGTGGGTTTGGTTGTATGTCTTGAATTATTGGTTCTGTTCATTTTTTTCTTCACTTTGGGTGGTGTGGTGGGAGATTTTTTAGGTTATTTTGGTTTTAGATCAACAACCAGATGGAGGTTGGTCATGTGATTGATCTTAGCCCGAGGGAGATGACTTGTTTTGAAGTGGAGTGCCAAGGGACCTCTGGTTTATGGAACTAAACTATATGAGGAGCATGGTAAGAAGTTTAGGCATGTTATCCTAGGATCATTAGGTCATGGATCCTTTGAGAATGAGAGCCTTAAAGTGGTTTTTAGAGAATCACACTACTTGGGGAGGAGAGTGGCAGTTAGGGTGGATTTTTGGAAAAAGATTTATTTTGTGATGGAAGATTTATAGTGGGGAGTGAACCATAGGACATTAGGTGTTGTACTCTTCATTCTAAGTAGACTATTAAGTGTGTGGGATGTCATTCCTAGTGATCTTAGAATGGGCAGTGGTTAGTGTTTAGTGCTTGAGATCTGGTGTGAGTGAGTTAGCTATATCCATATATTGCATTTGGTGATATATAGATCATGGGTTGTGGTAGTTAGTGTTGGTCATGGAGCTATGATAAGGATACTCCTATGGTGGGGTTCATTATATTGTTCACTAATGAAATACCCTCCTATGTTGGAAGCATCATGGATGAAATGAGACCGTTCGATGGATAGTCTAGGTGGTGTCTGATGCGCCAATGTTCGGGGTGAATTTTTGTACTTGGTTGGCCATAAAGGCTTCTCAGGGGTGATACAAATTTATGATGGGGATGTTGTAATGAACCTCATCGTTACAGGTTGAGAAAACTGGGGGAAATTTGAAAGTTTTGTTCTCAAGTGGGTTTAATGGGAAAAATGGAATTTTACCTTTATAAACAACCTCATATAATTTTTCTGATCACTCTGTTAGTCCCAAAATAGAGTTCTTACCATAACATAAGATTTTGGTGGAATTCTGGGTCATTAAAATTTTTATAGAATATTTAATATTTATTTAATTAAATATTAATTATTCACAAGTTTTCATTATGTGATATCTTCTATTCTAAGAATCAGATTGAAATTCATATTCTACAGTCAAGTTCATAATAGGGGGTTTTTCTTGGTGAGGTATAACCTTACATTGGGCATTAGGGTCGGGCCCAAGCTCTTTTTTCCTTTTCTTTTATTATTCTTTTTATTTTTTTTTATTTTCCTTCACCCTTTTTCTTTTCATTTACTCTTGTTTGGAATCATGCATACATGGATCTCCTCCCACATGGGTGTCACATGAATGAGAGTAAAGAGAGGGATGAGGGAGAGGGGATCGTCACTAGGGATCTCATTTGGAGGTATATCAGGGTTCGGTGGAGGCATTTCAGATATTTAGGAGTGAAGCTTTGGATTTTTATGCACTAGGTAGGACCTTTTTAATTTTTTTTTACAAATACCTATTTAAATAATATTTTTTAGTTTTAATCTCATTTTTGAGTTGTTGGGGACCCCTAGAGGGCTAATATGGTGTGTTTTTGGGGTAAATTGAGGGGTTTGAGGTGTTTGAATGGTTTTATATTTGGGAAAATCCGATCACACATTGTTCAGTTCAAGAACACACTTTATGTGTTCTTATTTTGGGGATGAGAGGCTGAAGAAGAGGGCTAAATAACATGTGTGTTTGGGACTTTCCATATAGGGGTGACTTGGGTATGGTCATGGTACTCAGCCAAACACCCCATATTAGGGGAACATGGCTATATAGGATACACGACTAGAGGCTGTTTAGAATATATAGGATGACTCTGTATGGTGGAACATGGAAAAACACCTCATGTGGGTGAAACATTGTGTACGGAAAACACATACCATGTACTTGGGAAAAGTACACAATGAGTGGGCTATGGTACATGAACAAGGAGGATCTTTGGGGTTACATTCCATGTGCTCGATGTACACACCATGTACTCCCTCTTTGGAGGCATTTCACTAGTTTTTCACCCTAAAGTAAAAATAAGACTTGTTGGTAGTCCATTATAATAATATTCCTATGTTGATAGTGATGGTGGGATCCTTTCATCATGAAGAGTCTATATGAATGGTGTTTTGGAATGGGTGAGTTTTAGAAGGAGAATTTCCTTGAGTGTTTGATTCGGAATCCACCCACAAGTTGGGTTGTAAGGTGAGGCCCATGTGAGTGTTGTGTTCTTGTTGGCCTCCTTGTATCGAGGATTCAAAATTATCCATTTTAGGTCCTTTGGATAGATTCAAAAAGGATATAACAAGTAGTTTCTTGGATGATATTAGCTAGTATTTTATTTTAGTTAGATCCTTTGGACTGGGGAGATGTCATAGAGTGGCTAGTTTAGATGGGTTTAATTGAGTGGATTTTGATGTAGGTCTGAGGGACCTATTTAGGATTCCCATGTAGGCATGGTGATGATCTTGGATATCCCCATGGACTTGGTGTTGATCAAGGACGTGTTTTTTGTTGAAAGGATGAATAAGTTTTCTTTTGATGGGATCAATCCGAAGTTTTGGATATGCTTGTGGGGAACATAGTGAGTGACTTGTGCCATGTCAGAACTAGTAAAGATTACCTATTTCTTAGTGACCCTAAGAGGGCTGGTGCTGAGATTCAACAATGATTATGATAAGTGTGGGCATTGGATGACTTGTGGTGGGTGCTTCAAGTCTTATATGATAGAGGCAGTTCCTTACTGATGTTTTGGATAGTGGATTTGGATATTGTCCAACCCTTGATCTTATGTAATAAAAAATGTTTGAGGTATTACTTGATCAATATTTAACATAAGAGGATACCTTTTGGATAATGATATATAAACTGTTGACCTTGAGTTTGATCCACTACTCTCCTCTACTGATTGGATGGTGTTAGGAAGGTATATGGACCTAATGGTCGATTTAGATGAGATCACCCCCATTACTTGGATGGGATGCCTGGGTAGTATGTATAAATTATTGGGGACATGGAGGGAGGGGCCCCTAGGGAATTTCACACTACCAAGACCTATGTTGTAGCCCAATTAGTTCTACAAGACTTTTAGTACATGAACAAGTTCGCCAGGGTATGACATAGAGTTCCTAATGCTAGTTCAGATTATGATATTAGATTCCTAGAGACTGATATATTATCTATTGTAGTAGACACCTAGGATGAGATCCTAGGGTTTGTAATTCATTCATATCCTTGAATTGGACATTTTAGAGTTCCTTCTTATCTGGAGGATGTACTTGATGCTGTGTGGCTTGGTGAGACATGTTCTATAAGTCCTCCAGTGGGGGTCTAAGTGAGGGTAGATTTACCTCAGGTGTCAAGCTAGATCTCAAGCTTAGTTGTTTGGTTTATTTATTTTGTTGATCCTATTATTTATTTATTTTTATTACAATTGTTTATGTTGATATAGGATCTATATATATCGTGTTTCCTATACTTATTATGACAACTGATGTTAGGAACACCATTGGGGGTGGCATACTGAGATTTATTTCTCACTCATTATATGTGAATCTCGGTGTGAATGTAGTATTTATGTTTTATTTTAGGTTGAGAACATGAGATAATGAATTTTAGAGAAGGCATAGTGTTTCATTATTGAGTATAACGG
This sequence comes from Viscum album, assembly GCA_963277665.1. NCBI lineage: Eukaryota > Viridiplantae > Streptophyta > Magnoliopsida > Santalales > Viscaceae > Viscum > Viscum album. The sequence goes on from OY728162.1 coordinate 242,022,860, forward strand.
CTTGTGTGGAGTCTTTGGATCAATCTAGAGCAGTTTGATAGTTGTGGAGATCAGGTATGTAGTTTGGGATCAGAGTTGTGGAAGAGACTTGTGTATTTTTATTTATTTTATTTTATTATATATATATGTTCTTCCCAGTGGGAGACCATTTTCTATATTTTATAGCTTGAATGTGAGTTTATATGTTGCATTTTATTTTTTATATTATGATTTTGTTTAAGTGAATCCAAGAGACCCGGGATCAAATCCAGGCGAAGGCTAATTTCCGGGTTACTGTAGCAGTGATGTAGTAGGAACTATGTAGAACTGTAGCAGGCACTGTTTGGAACTGTAGAATCCGGAAATATTCCCCCGTTTGGGCCTTCGGGCCACCGATTTGGCCCCCCGAGTCCTTTAAGGCCTTCGAGCCACCCAGGCCTTCAGGTCAGTAAGGCCTTCAGGCCACCTCAAGGCCTTCGGGCCACCTTAAGTACAGATGCTAACTAGACAACCTACAAAGAACAAGATTTAGAAGGAGGATGAGAAAGGAGATTTCACCATAGTAGAAGCTAAATGGATTGAAAGAATGATAGGGTATGGAACCTACCATCAGGAAAATTCTGTGCATGCACGAGAAAGCCTAGCCGAACAACCATGCGAAGGTGGAGAGATGATTTCACAATGAAGATACTGGGGAGGATCAGTTCCAAGTAGTTAGTCTGGGTTGCATGTAATGTTTGAAGCCTATGGGAAATGAATTCCTCTAAGGCCTATGAGCCTTGTAATACTTACACCTATGGGCCTTGTAAGGGTTCCACCTCACCCCTCGAAAGGTGGATTATCAAAAAATCAATAAAAAATGAAGGCCTTCGGGCCATTGGAGGTATTTATTTTATTTCCATTGTTATTTTACTTTGGTATAAGGTAATAGTATCCCCATTGTATGAATTAGGCTCTCACCACTATTCAAAATCCTCTAGCATATAGGGAGGTGCGCTTATAACCATGTATCGAGTTGAGTTGGGTCAACCCGGGCCAGTTCATGACATATTCCTTAAAATAATTTCTTTTTTATATTATTGAAAACGAATTGAGCATTAACTCCCATTGCATTATTTTTTAGACTTAGATAAAACTTAGATTTCCTTTGAGGATGATGATGTTGAATAAGATTCACCTACTAATACTGAGTTCCTATTGGACTTTCTTTAAGAAATCTTATTCCAAGATGACCTATTTTAAAGAGAAGATTTATTTATCGATTCTTAATGTTTTATTTATATTCAAGTTTAATTGTTTTCTGAATTTACCTTCATTGAAATTTCTAATACATCTAAAAATTATTAGGCCTTGGAAAGATTCAAATAAAATTCCAAGAAAGTTGTTCTTTAAGAAAAATAAGCAGAGCTATTCTTTCTCCTCCCCTACCTTGAAATCGATACGAAATTTATTTGGGGATGGACCTGAAGAAATAAATTTATGGGTTTCTATACAACTAATGTGAAGTGAAGAGCACTAGAAAGAAGATAATTTAGTGGGTCATGAATAAGAAACCACTTTCGCCATCTGATTTTGGGTGGAATCCTGAACTGCCAACTTGAGGGAGTTAAAAACTAGTACCCACTTGGGGGTTCAAACCAAGTTCCATCCCTTTTATTCTTTCCCCTATTATCTTTCTTATTTATTTATTTTTATTTTCATAAATTTCTTATGTTTTTTTCTAGTAGGTATAAAGTGGAATCAAATAATATATTAACTCAATGATTACATTAAAAAATAAACCCATGTTGTGTCTCTTCTTCTCTATGATTTTCTGCCCTTTTCCTTTTAATTTTTTGAGATAAAATGAGGGGTAGTTAAATTTAGATGTGGGGGATGTCAAAATATTTTTAGGATTTTTTTTTCATTTCTTTTTTTCATTTATTTTCTAGAATTAGGTAGTTTTTTTTTATATTTTTATTTTTGGAGTGTTTTTAGGATCTTTAGATTAAATCAAATGCTTTGGAAAATTTGAACCATATTTTTATTTTTGGTATATTACTTGATTTAAATTTATAAGGTTTTAAATAATTTCTAAATGTTTTTTATTTAATTATTTCCAATATTTTCATTTATGGAAGTTTGATTGATTGTGACACTCATGTGTACTAGTGTTTTCTAAAATAAATTTCTTTCCCAAACTGGGAGGTTTCTAAAACATTTTAGAATATTATTTATATTTCTATTTTTCCTGAGAGTCTTGAGTCATGTTGTGTGATCTAGAATTTAACCCAAATAGCCTGAAGGTATTCTTTTTTATTTTATTATAGATAGTCCCCCTTTTAAGGGTTGAAGGGGAACCCGTATATGACCCGTAGGCCCAAGGCCCAAGGCCCGTCATGACCCGTAATACATGAGCCGAAGGCCTAGAGGCATACCATGCCCAATACATGACCCGTAGGCCCATACCACTAGGTTTAATCCATATTACAAGCAAGTTTTTCCTTACCTACCTTCACTCTTAATATTTTTTCATGGATATTTCAATTTTAACTATGGGGGGAGGGAATTTTGTGTGTGTTATTTGGAAAGAAACTCGTTGTGGGGTGTGTAAGGTATCCATAAAATTTATAATAAATTAAAGAATTGGAATGATTCATTATTCATTATGATATATTTATATCATCTAGTTCTCTAAAAAACAAAAAAAAAATATAATAAATAAAAAATAGAGATAATATTGAATTATTCACTATACTAACTTTTATGACTCATGTTCCTATAAAAAATGTTAGGCATGAATTTTCATTCATTCATTGTATTTTATTTTCATCCCATCATCCATAAAAAAAGAAAAAAAATAAAAGAAAAATAAAAAAATAAAAAAAGAAAAAAATTAAAAAGAAAAAAAGAAAAAAAGAAAAAAGGGTGAATTAGGATGAAATATTTCACTACATTCACTTCTAGACTCATTGCTAAAGTCATTCAAAAATGGGGTGTGGTGTTTCACATTTTAATGGGAAATTTAGTGAGGTATATTTCTTATATTTTCTCATGAATATTCATGCATTGTATGTAAGAGTTTAACCTTCTCTTTAAACCTTTGAATTTTTAAATGTTTTTATGCCCCTAGTCGAGGGTGTTTGGATTGAGGTTGAAGAAGAAATCCATTGCCATCAACTAGTTTTTTTAGAATTTGTTTGATTTATGCTTGTCATGTTATCACCTATAAAACATATAGATTGTATACTACTCGTCTCATAGATCAATTCTAAATGTGAGGAACTCTATTGGTTTACTGGATATTAAAGGTCTCGAGGTTCCTCTTTAGAAGGAGGCTAGGCCGATTCTTTTAAACTTGAATGTGGCTGAGCATTATTCTGGGTGCGATATGGTTGGAACCAAGTAACCAGTGCTAGTAGAGACGGAGGCTCGACTTAGCTCCTCTGCCAATGTCCCTTCCTTCTCTCACTCCTCCAATGTGGTGAGGTGGAACCCTTACAAGGCCCGTAGGCATAAGTATTACATGGCCCATAGGCCTTAGAGGAATTTATTTCCCGTACGCTTCAAACATTACATACAACCCATAATAACTACTTAAAACTACTCCTCCCCAGCATCTTCATCGTGAAATCATCTCTCCACCTTTTCATGGCTGTTCGACTAGGCTTTCCCATGCATGCACATTCTTGTCTTGATGTAAGGTGCCATACCCTCTCATTCTTGAAATCCATTTAGCTTCTGCTATGGTTAAAGCTCCTTGCTCCTCCTCTTTCTGAACTTTGTTCCTTATAGGTTGTTTAGTTTGCATCTGCACTTAAGGTGGACCGAAGGCATTGAGGTAGCCCGAAGGCCTTACTGACCTGAAGGTCTGGGTGGCCCGAAGGCCTTAAAGGACTCGGGGACCAAATCGGTGGCCCGAAGGCCCAAATGGGGGAATATTCCTGGCTGCTATAGTGCCAAACAGTCCCGCTACAGTACCTGCTACAATACCTACTATAGTTCTGTATAGTACCTGCTACAGTACCTACTATAGTATTGCTACAGTCCTCCCAAATTATGGCTAATGAGGGGTGTGGAATTAAGGAAAATTATCCCAGTGTTGGTCTAAGCTTGCCCCCCTCCAAACTAACTGATCTTATGGTGGAATAGGTGGATGAAGGGGTGGATCCAGTGTAGGAGAATAATGTCAAGTGGATCTATCTTGGATTATCATATCTCTTGAACAAATTTTAGGTCTTGGATAAACTGTGGATTTATTTCTCTTAGTAGGATGATTAGAAAATTGTGATCCCTAAGTGGAAAAGGAATATCAATGGCTCCAATATTTAGGATGATTTCGGGGAAGAGGTCCAAGAAATTTTTTATCTATAAATATTAGATAGAGAATAGGAAAGTCACTCAAATGGTAATGAAACGTCCAGTCAGTTTTAAATGGACAGTGCTGACCATATACATGGTAGAGGTCCTTATAGCCCAAGGAGGAAGAGGGGACAAAAAGAAACCCATGACTCAAAGGGGAGCACAATGCTTAAGGGGGGAAAACCCAAAGGGCGTAAGGACTACTCCTACTTTCCTAATCCATTAGATACAAGGTTAGATAAAAAATGTGGGGGAAAAAGGCACACAATTGTAAATTAAATACATAGGAGTAGAATCATGATCATAATATTAAACTTCAGAAGGTGAATCATGTGATAGAGATTGTGGTTTCTAAGGAGAAAGAGTAGGTATAAGTAACCACAAAATACCTGAAGAGAAAGTATAAAATAGTGGAAGCACAACAAGACCATTTCTTAGAGCTCATTCTCCACTCGAAAGAATAAATTCCTAAAGGATCCTTCCACATAAATGCTACAAAGTAGGAGGTTAATAGAATATTTGAAAGAATGATCCAAGTTTAAATTAATGAGCATCAAAGGATATAGATCAATATACAAGACCACATTTTGGTATGATGATTCAATGGAAATAAGATCAATATGGAGGAATAAATTCAAAAATGGGATAAGTTAGCCCACCATTTTGAAGAAATAATCAAGGAAGACTCAAAAAACAAGGTAACTACTTTAAAATAGGGATTATATAGAGTGACTGGTACTAATAATCTCATCCTAGTATTCAATGATTTTGTGATTTTTTGTGTGTTAAATGATCCCATGTAATTCCTTGTAAGGTTTCCCACTTTTCCACAAAAGTGCTTTAGAAATAAAAATTTAATTTTTAGTCAATCAAATTTTAAATGTTTTTACCCACCAATTAATAAACATAAAAATCACCATATAAAATTCCATATTATTAGAAACATTTTTATGTCTCATGATGCAGAGAGATGATATTTTTTGTAATCATATAGAGATCATGCATGTTCTTGGGAATGGGAAAAGCGCTATATGAAAATCCTTGGGTGAGAGAGAAATACATTTCCAAGGAGGTAGGTATGACATGAACATGAGTATTAACATGATATTGAATGTAATTTTATGATTGGTGAGAAGTTAGTGAATTTTTATCCATTCATAAGGCATGATATTTTCTTTGGGTGTGAGAATTGAGTAGTGCATCCAATTATACCTCAAGAAGATTATTTTACTTTTAGTATATATGATTTCCTAGGAGTGAAATAGTTAAGTGAGGGGTATTAATAGAGTTAAAAATTTAATACATTTTATTCTAAAATTAAATGTTTTAATCCAAATATTTTTTTTATTTTATGGGTAATTTTTATATTTTTAGGTTTTGGAATAATTTGATCTTAATTGTGAAAATGGCTTAATTTTGGAAATTTAAGTGTTTTTATTAATTTTTGTATTTTGAAAATAACTTTTTCTACACTAATAAAAATCATAAAATTCATTTTTATGAATTCATACTCATTGGGATACATTTAATTAAATAGGACCAAATACTGAATCTGAAATTATGAGGCTTAAATGAAGCTCATAAGTGGGGCCTTAGAATCAGTACACAGTTTGAATAAATATTAAAAACAAGTCCATATCTTGAAAAGTACAGGTCTAAATGATCTAAAATTTTAAAGGAATATATATAAAAGATATAGGAATAATTGTATTAATTTTTTTATTTTTTTGATTCTATCGATTTATAGGTCATAATGTCATGGTAAAATGGACCATGAGAATTTAAACAGTCTGTTCATTCAGAAAACATTTCTTTAATAATCTAGTAATAACATTTGTTAAAAGTGTCCAATAAAGATTAAATTTAGAGGGTGAAATAATAATACATAGAATAATTTTTTTTAGAATACCAAATTCCTATATTCAACCATTTAATGATATTAAAATTCATAAAATTTTAAAGAACAAAATTTAGAGTGAAAATCAGACACACACTTTCTTATAAATTTATACTCCACTTCATTTCAAGGGAGTTTTTCATTATCAGTTTCTAAGTAGAGGTTTTTATATGTAATTATTATTATTTTTTTATATATATTATTTTCCTTTTTCTCTCATTTTTTATTTCTATTTGTGTTTCCCCCATCCTACTTCTCCTATCTATATGATTGTGGAGAACTAATCCTTACTATTTTTTGAGGGGGGGGGGGGTGATTTGAGTTCATTACACTTCAATGTTTCTCATTATTTTATTCTAATAAGTTTATTAGTGGTTAAATTGATTATAGTGTGAGATTTACCTTCTTTATATACCATTAATTTCTTCTTTCTGTTCATCTTCATTTCACTCCTTCATTATTATAATGATGTATACGGTGGAGTGGCACCGTGGTGATGATGTTGGAGAGAATTATACTACATACAGATGTCTCAATGTGATATAATTAAAATTTAAATAGAATGGTGTAGTGTGACAAGTCTTGATAATTGAATTGATTAGGATAATGAAATTATACTTTAAAGAACAATGACAACATTTTTGCAAACTCTTGAGGATAAAAATAATTTTCTTTTTTACTAACTTCTTTGTGTTTTCTCTTCTTTTTATTTTTCATTTATATTTTTTATATTTTTATATTACTTAATCCCCCACTATATTAATATTTATTTTTAGTGATATATTTGAATTTATAAATAGTGATAGTAATATAACAATTTGTATAAGTGGAATCCTTGAGAGATCGACCTTAGATTGCATACTATGTTGTATTCTTAGAAAAATAAGAAATTATTGACCTGGATTTATTAAAAGTCCCCATGTATCATCGAACATCCAATAAAACATGGATATTAAGCTTTAACTAGAATCTAATACAACATGGATGTCATATCTTTCATGATCCAACTCAAGTAGTGTCTATATAGAAAATAAAGAATACAACACCATCCACCATTAAATAATAATAAAATGATATACTCATAATAACCATAACCCAATATATCATATCATCACTTTCATAAAACCATAAAAATATATATCAACAATATTCCATTAATATCATTACATTTTAATGAGGATATTCCATAAATCTTATATACATATTATATATATTATCCATATCATATATGTTTATATAGGGATATCATATGGTAAAATATCTATGCATGTAATATTTTTTTTGGGAATACCATTTAGTATGATATGGTGATATTATATTACCATAATCTAGGTCTGTCATAGTATATGACAAAGACATATTATAATGTTAGGATTTATATTGAATGAAAAACATGACATCTAACTATTACCAATACTGTTGAGCATCAAGTTATAACATTTAGATTTATCCTCCATGTAAAAGAAACCATTGATTAAATGTTTTATAATATGAAATATATGGGAATTGAATCATTAGAGTGGTTACAATGAGTTTTTAACTATATAAATTACATTCATTTTTTGTAATGTATGAGTAAATTATTGAAAAGGATCAAAAGTTCCCTGAAGCCTATATAAGGAGACGGTGGCCTTTGAGATGGCTAGTCTGAGCTTGTCCTTGGTTTCTATCGATTCTATCTCTCCTCAAATTTCTTTTATTATATTTCATTATCTTCCAAGAGATACTATCATATCCTAATGAGTGAGGATTCCCACCCAAGAATCATGTTATTTGGTTGATCTGTGGATACACACAAGAGGGAAGATTCCTTCGACTACTCCTTAGTGATCTTCATCAAATAGTTTTTATAAGATAAGAGAAGAAAAAATAAATAGTGATAGGTATAAGTTTTTCTTTAATAATAATTAATACATGGTTTTTGTTCTATGAATTTTTATCTTGGGAATTTGAATTTTCTAATGTATTTCACTATGTTAAATATTTTTTATTCTATACCCAGAAAATCATAAGAGGTATGAGATATTTCTATGATTTTTGATTCATGAAATCATGTTTAAAATGAAGAGTAAATGTACGTTATTTGTATGCCATATTTTTAATTGTTAAAAATTATATGGATTTTATAATCTGTCAATTATTATGATTTGATATATCATAGAAGGTGATTTAAGATTTTTACTATGGTTTATTTGATGATATAGGATGTCATAAGTTGTGATATTGTTACACCTTATGATATAGGATATCATAGGATTTCTTTGAAATAAAAACAAAGATATAAGGGGGGGGGGGGGGTGAATTGTGTTTTTTTATAAACACTTAGATAAAATAAAAATTATAACAAACTTTACCTTAACAGCTTAGAGTCGGTGCCTTACTTTATTAGATTGGTATAGATATACTGGGTTAAATCCCAAAGGGTTGATCAATTTAGTAGTTTAGAAGAACCAAATATATACATGATACCCATTTTACATTGTTAAAATAAAATAAAACATAATACATAAAAAAAATAAATAAAATGCACCCATTAAAACTCATTCAAAGATCTATTCTTCATATCTCGGGGAAAATAAAAAAATGAAGGTGATCTAAATTTCTCAATAAGGGTTTGGTACAAAAAAAATTTCATGAAATATTAAAGAATAATAAATATGTAAAGGTAAATAATTTAACACACATTCCATTTAAATTACTTGACTGCATGAACAAATAAGGCATAATCAATATGGAAAGTTAAATAACTAAAAACTCATTTTATTTAATCAATAAGCTGAGAATGAAATGCATCCAAAGATAATATAATTGTTAAAATATAATGGATAATAATAAATACATTCTGAATGAAGGAAATTATTAATTATTGGACTTCATATATCAGGAACATGATACCTCTACTTTCAAGACATTTCAAAATATAGTTTAAACTACAGGGAGAAACATGTTTAATTTGGCCAAATGATTTGTCTCATGAGACCTAAAGATGCATAATGGGGATATATTATACCCAGAACCATCCATCATTGTAGGTCCAAATCATTACACATATATCTACTAATCAATTTAATTCATGAATCAATATTAATTATCACCAAATATCCATATTTAGAAAAAGATATTGATTTTTCAATACTTCCCTAGTTAATCAAATAACTTTCAAAGTAAACACCATATGTAATAATAGTATATAGTTTAGTAAACAATCATATAAATCATTCAAGAATATGTATATTTAATATAAATATAATTTCCAAGGGAAAATTATTATAAGAAATTTATTTTTTCAATAGAAATTTAACAATCACAAAAGAAAGTAATATTGCACAATAACTTTACCACTTGGTAATTTTCAAGTAAATACCATTGGATGAAACAATTTAAAGTGAAACTTAAAATAACATGAAGTATAAATTAATCATGATATTACATGTAAAATCGGAAGTTTATACACCACATAAAATTGAATTGGTTCATAATAACAATTAATTCTCAATGGAATGTAAATTGAGACAAAATCCCTTACCCCATGCTTCCTATTGGTTGAATGTGATTTAACCTCATGTATAGTGGTTTTAAACATGTAATTAACTTAAAATAGAAATATATTAATATTTATAAAATAATATATGATCCCTTTACAATATCTTATCACATATTCATTAATAATCTTTCATTATTTTCAGTGTTTTGGGTGTTAATTTCCTTGTTTTCTCATTAGTTCTTTGTCATGAATGTTTTAGTTATTTTACATATTATATAGTTATATAATCTAATGAAGAACAATAATTACATAATTATAATATTTATACATAAATTATACTTTTAAAATCAATCATGAATGACGATTATGAAAAATTAAGTACGTTACGATCATGGAGATAGTAAACCGTACGTAAGAATGAGTAGCGTTCCCATTTTCCAATGATCATTATGAAAAAAATGTAAGAATTATATAATATTTATAGAATGATCATAATATAATATATAATATATTATTTATTTAAATATACTTATATATATTATCTATGTGGTGTGGTAATTAAAAGATATATACATCGCTTCGTGAGGTGACAATACACATGTACATGAACGATGTTATCATCTTTAAGTGAGTGAAAAGGTTATAAAAAAATGTTATATATTATCTTTTCAAAATGATAAATATGTTATTAATATAATAATTATATCATGTATATCACATATAATCATTAACTTTAACCTTATTACATCCCATGTAAAGTGTAAGTGAAAGACGAATCACACCGCTTTGCGAGGCGATAATCCACCGTACACAAGAGTGACATTATCATACCCCATATAGAATGGAAATATATATATATATATATATATGATATAATTACTATATAGGTATAAATATGTTATAAATATCATATATATATATACTTTATATCTATCATCATACCCAACCATGAAAGGTGGTAATGGAAGAACGAATGACATCGGTTCGCAAGGCGGTAGCCCGTTGTACACATGAATGTTGATTTCACAACCCATTTGATAGAAGAGGAGATAGTTGTAATTCATTAACTTATTATAAAAACATTATATTTTATGGACTATACTGAGGTTATTATATCATTATGGGTTAATAATAATTAAATTAGGTGTAGAAAGAAATAAAATAAATATGCTCGTTGAAAAACATTACCTCTTCTTCAGGTATCCTACTTAGGTTTGAAATAAAGCCTTACTAGGTTGGATTTATGACCAAAATATGGATTACAAGATAAGGGTAGAAAAGCTGGGAAGTGATTTTTCTATGGATTTACCTAACCAAAAAGGTATGAATGTGTGAATAAGAGAGGAGGGGGGGTGACCTTTTATAAGTGCGGGAGAGGACACACTTGGTATTTTTGAAAAGAATTGAGTGTTCCCATGTTTTTCAAATATAAAAAGGGTCTAAAATGGGTCATTATAGAACCTTAGTGCTATAATGGTTTAAATATGGTCATAAAATAGTTTTTAGACAAGTTTATAGGTCATTTTTACCCTTATCTTTATAGTTTAACCCCCAGTAAACCCATTTTTACCTTATAACTACGGTAATTAATTTTTACTGCATTTAGTATTCATTTTGTTAAAAAAATAAGTTGAACTTATTAGAAATTAGAAATTATTATTATTAAAAATATTTAATCCATTTTTCCAAATTCAATTCATATAAGTGACAAAATTTAATTTAAAATTAATCCCACAGACGTGACGAGAAAGTGATTTTTTAAAGAGAAAAAGTCAAAAAGTTTACAAAGTTTTTATATAAAAATTCAATATAAAAATTATTCCAATGAAATAAATTGGATTAATTGATATAAAATTAAACTAATTTTACTTTAAAACCAATTAAAAATATAATTTAACATTATAAATTATTTAAACAAAATGGAATTTTTCAATTAAAATTTAGTATTTTTCATTATTCATCAAAAAATGAAACTTTCTAGAAAAATATAAAAAATTAACCCCAATATAATTTTGGTATTAAAATTTAAAAATGAAGTTTATTTTTTAAAATAAATTTTATAATAGTGGTAAAAAATCATTTTAAATTATGTGCACAAAACGTGATTAAACTATCTTTTAGAAAAATACAGTTTTCAGAAAACATTTCATTTTTATTTTAAATGATTATTATTTTATTTATAGTCAATAAATAAAAAATTAACACATGTAATATATATTTTCATAATTTATTTAATCTTTTTTATACTCGTAATTTTAACAGCTAGGTGATAACTATCACATTAAATAATAACATCTTAATAATATTTCATGTTTTGTTTAAACTCGGTGTTGTATGTAACACAAACTAAATTTATCTTTATGTGTAACACAAGCTAAACTTAGTGTTGTGTGTAATTAAATACATTTAATTGATTTAATTTATTTAAAAATAAATATATTTTAAAGTTTCAAGGTGTTATATTTTCTTCTATTATTAGTATTGCATGTCAGATATGCTATCGAATACAATGTTCTTATTTTAAAATTTTAGGGTGCTACATTCTAACCACCTTAAATAAATTTAATCTTCACAATTTAAAATTGATCTTGGTAATCTAGGGTTTGACATTTGGAAATACCATTTTTAAAAAATCCACATCATAAAAGGGTTAATAAAACATGCACTTAATAAGAGAGAAAAGCAAATATGATGGACATATGGAATAACACATAACTATGTTTCCAAGTAGGAGAACATATGCGTGAAATGAAAACATGGACATGAAAGAAAATCATAAATAATTATAGAAAGTGATTGAGGTTATTTATCAAAAGAAAGTGGGTGATCTAGATAAGGTTAACAACCACAAAATCACAAACCAAATAGGCGTGAAAAATGTTATTGATATCATAAAAAATGATGGTAATAGGATAAAACTTTATTTCAAGATCCTTTTTCCCAAAGTTGACGAATTATCATGTGAATATATACTCACTTTATTTCATTCCATTCTATAAGAACAATCTCATCGTTTGTTTGTGCCTTGATAAATTCTTAATTCACTACTTACTTTAAGAAAAGAATGTCCAAAAATGATTTTTTTATACCTAAATCACTAAAATTCACTTTTAATGGATTGTAAAACCCATAAAATAGTGACAAGTCTTTCTGTTCATGTCAAAATATTTTCCAAAACCAATACGTTTAGCACAAATTATCCAATATTCCTAAACATGTATACGGTGAAGTAATGCATTAATCTCTAAAACATCATCCAAAGTTCAACTTAAACCATTTAATAAATGGTTAAACTCATGAAAGTTTACAAAATATAAAGATAAAAAAATTTAGAAATAAGGTCACTTAAATACAATAATGTTGTAAACTCCATAAATGATAGAATAAACCACTTTTTCAACAAATCATTAATTAGTTCCAAGGTAGTTAAAACTATCTAATTTACTTCATTCATATAAATCATCTCTTTATTCAAAAATCATTATCTCAATATCAAGAAAATATTAAGGGTTATCTTTCCCTAAATCAACCATTTTACAATAATTTCAACTTACCAATGAATAAATTTTCTTGGTAAAATTAAACACATTATTTTAAATCCTTTAATAAATAGTACTATTGTACAATCCTTATACATTTCATAATTCTTATAACTAGAATATCATCAAAAAAAATAATTTTACAACATATTTCTTAGATCCAAATACAAGATCACATTAATTATTCCACTTCAGTTATATCAATAACATAAGGTTTACCTTGATCCATGAGATTATTATGAGGTATATTACCTTGATGTTTGGGGCATTCATTTCCATAGTTCCCCATATCCTAATACTAGAAGCATTGAAAATTAGAAATTTCTTTCTTACCCTTATAATCATGAGAATTGTGTCCTTTTTTTATACACTTATAGCAAACTACCATTCCCTTTAAGAAAGTACTAGGATTTTTCTTTCCATAATTATCACATGTGGAAAAATCCTTCTTTCCTTTTACCCCTTTATCTATTTTTTTTATCTTCCATTCTCTTCTTCTATTTCTTCCTATTGAATCTATAATACTTAGAGAATTATTTTTATATCTTGATAGCACATAAAACTATTTCATCATATTAATAATTTTTTGAGAGATCAGTGCCCTTCAGATACTTGGCTTAATACCTTCAAAGAAATGGTTAATATTTCAATCCATGTTACATATATAATTTGTAGAATACCTAGATAACCTTATAAAGGTAGCTTCATACTCCACAATACATATTTATTTATTTTTCATTAAATAAAAAATTCTCTCTTCATATCAGTTTGCTTTTCATGAGGGAAATATTTATCAAAGAATGTATCCCTAAAAGGTTTCTATTCCATGAGTTCTATTTCCTCTTCCTCCTTAGTATTCTGGATCAACGACCACCATTGACCAGCATCGACTTTAAGAAAATACACTATAAGTGCAACTTTTCATTTTTCACCACATCCCAATGTTATAAATATCTACTTCAAAGACTTCATCCATTTCTCAACTTACATTGGATTAGTAGTACTACTGAATTATGTGGGCTTATATCGCATAAAGAAATCTAACATAGGAGAATCACGCTGTGGAATAGGTTAATCCATATAGGAAATGTTATTTTTCATAACCTAATTAAGCTACCCAAATATAGCCATAATTTTATCAGTTCCAATACTAGTTGAATTGAATTCCTCATCAAGGAAATATTTACATTGGCCATGAGTATTAATACTCTTTTTTCCTTCTAGGCTCATTTTATAAACAATGGAATATACCGAATCATCTCATAAAATTATAAATTATAAATTATAATGTATATTTAAAAATATGTTGTAACACATAACACAAATTAAAATTTATGAATTGTTAATATTATAATTAGAAAATTGGTTTTTAGGGATATTATTATTTTCAAATTCTTTATAATAGTTTGCAAATAAAATGAAAATTATCTTAAGAATATCCCCTAGGAGTGTCAAACTAGGTGCGTAGTAAGGACCATTTTCATAAAAAAGGTAATTATTGGGTCTAGCCCAATGTTTTCTTTTCAGATTTATTACCCCTAGGCATCTCTGTGTAATAACCATGTCCACTTGTAGTATACAGAGAGAGATATATTTCTAGGAAAAAACACATAATATATTCCTTACCAAAACATTAGGATGTTCTTTTATAATTATCCTCAAAGTATATCATAGTTTTATGTTTCCTAAAATACTTTTTTCCAAAATATAGTTCCCAAGGTATCTACTATACATCCTATGATACCAACTATAACGACCCCATACCCAGTAGCCTAGAGCTGGTGCCTTAATTTATTACATTAGCATAGATACAATGGGTTTAATACCAATAGACAAATTAGTTTAGTATTTTGATAGATCCAAATATATACATCATACCCATTTCACATTGGGAAAAGAAAATGAAACACAATATATAACAATAATAAATAAAATTCATCCTTGAAAACTCATTTAAAGATCTATTTTTCATATCCTAGGGAAAGAAAAAAATAAAGGTGAGATAAAATGATTAGTAAGGGCTAATTATAGTGTAAGATTTCATCAAATATTAAATAATAATAAATATTTAAAGGTAAATAATTGAACACAAATTCCATTTAAATAACTTTATTTCATTAACAGGTAAGTCATAAACAATATGACAAGGTAAATAACTAAAAAAATCATGTCATTTCATCAATAAAATTAGAATTAAATGCATCTAGAGATAATATAATTATGAAAATATCATGGATAAAAATAGATAAATTATAAATGAAGGCAATTCTCAATTATTGGATGTTATGTATCAGACACATGATACCTCTACTATCAATATTTCCCTAGTTAATCAAATAAATTTCAAAGTAAAATCCATATGTAAAAAATGGTATATAGTTTAGGAAATAATCATATCCATAATTAATTTTTTTTATATTTAATATAAATGATGAAATATGATTACAATAAAGTAATTCTTTCAAGAGAAATTTAATAATCACAAAAGAAAGTGATATTGTACAATAACTTTACCATTTGGTAATTTTCAAGTCAAATAACCTTGTATGAAATGATTCAAAGTGAAACTTCAAATACCATTAATTATTAATGAATAAATATATTACATGTCAAAGGGGCAGTACATACACCACATAAAAGTTAATTGCTTCATAATAACAATTAAGTCTCAATGGAATGCAAATTGAGATGAAATCCCTTATCCCACACTTCCTTTTGGTTGAATATGATTTAACCTCTATTATAGTGGTTTTAAACATGTCATTAACTTACAAAAGAACCATATTAATATTTATAATATCATATATTATCCCTTTATTACATCTTATAATCCATTTTTTAATAATCTTTCATTATTTTCATTGTTTTGGGTGTTAATTGCCTTGTTTTCTCATTCATTCTTTATCATGAAAGTTCTGGTTTTTGAACATATTATATAGTTTTATCACCTATATAATATTAATAATGAAATAATTTTAATATTTATACATAAATTATACTTTTAACACCAATCATGAATGATTTTTATGAAAAATTAAGTACATTAGAATTATGGAGACGGTAGGCCGTATATACGCATGAGTAATGTTACCATTTTCCAATGATCATTATAGAAAGAAGGTAAGTAATATATTATATTTATATAATTATAATAATATCATATATAAAATATTTTTTCTTTAAATATACTTATGTATATCATTCATGTGGTTTGGTGAAGAAAAGAGAGTCAGATCACTTCGTGAAGACGGTAATCCACATGCACACGGACGATGATATCATATTTAAGTCAGTGAAAATGTAAGAAATAAAATTATATATATTTTATTTAAATAATGATAAATATGTCATGAATATAATAATTATTTAATTTATATCAAATATAATCATTAACTTTAACCTTATTACATTCCATGTAAAACGTTAGTGAAAGACGAATCACATCGCTTTGTGAGGTGGTAGTCTGCCGTAGACACAAGCGACATTATCGTATCCAATGAGGAATGTAAATTAAAAATATATATATGATATAATGAATAAAAAGTTATAAATATTTTATAAATATCATATATATAATTTATATACATCATCATACCCAACCATGAAAGGTGGTAATGGAAGAACAAATGAGATCGGTTCGTGAGGCGGTAGTCTACCGTACACACAAATGATGATTTTGTAACCCATTTTATGGAAGTGGATATGGTTTTAGGTCATGAAATTATTATAAAAAACATAATATATTTAATATACTGAGGTTATTTTATAATCATGGTTTAATAAGAATTTAAGTAGGTATAGAAATAAATAAATTAAAGATGTTAATTGAAAAACATTACCTCTTCTTCAGGTATCCTCCTTAGGTTTGTACTAAAGACTTCTTAGGTTGTATTTATTCCAAAGATAAGTATTCTAGAATTATTGGAAACAATTTTGGAATTTATTTGGGTAGGTATTAACTGAACCAAATAGTTTTTAAGGTGTGAAGAAGAAATGAGAGTGGGTGGCCTTTTATAAGTGGGGGAGAGGATACACTTGGTATTTAAAAAAATAATTGAGTGATGCCATGTTTTTAATATGTAAAAAGGGTAAAAAATGGGACATTATATAACCTTATAGGTGTAATGGTATAAATAGTTCCACCCAGTAGTTTTTATACAAGTTTATAGGTCATTTTTACCCTTATCATTTTAGTTTAACCCCTAACAAACCCATTTTTATCTTAACCACGATAATTAATTTTTACTACATTCATTATTAATTTTGGTAAAAAATTAAGTTGAACCTATAAGTAATTATTAATTATTATTATTAAAATTATGGAATCCATTTTTCTAAATTTAATTCACATAAGTGGAAAATTTTAATTTAAAATTAACCCCGCAGACATGACAAGAAAGTAGGTTTTTAAAGAGAAAAGACCAAAAGTTTACAAAGGTTTTATATCAAAATTCAATATGAAATTTTTTAAAATGACCTAAATTGGATAAATTTGTATAAAATTGAACTAATTTTACTTTAAAACTAATTAAAAATATAATTTAACATTATAAATTATTCAAACGAAAATATAGTTTTCAAATAAATTTTAGTATTTTTCTCTATTTATAAAAAATGAAACTTTTCAAAAAAATCAAAAAAATTAACCATAATATTATTTTGGTATTATTATTTCAAAAATGAAGTTTATTTTTTTAAAATAAATTTTCTAAAAGTGTTAATTTTTTTTAAATTATGCGCGCAAAGTGTGATTAAACCGTCTTTTAAAAAAATAAAGTTTTTTGGAAAACATTTATTTTTTTATTTTAAATGATTAATATTTTATTTAAAATCAATAAATAAAAAATAAAAATGTGTAAAATATATATTTTCATAATTTATTTAATACTATTTATACCCTCCATTCTGACAGCTAGGAGATAACTATTACATTAAATAACAATATCTTAATAATATGTCACATTTCGTTTAAACTCAATGTTGTATATAACACGAGATAAACTTAGTGTTGCATGTAATACAAGATAAAATAATTGTTACATATAATTAAAGATATTTAATAGATTGAATTTATTTAAAAATAAATATATCATAAATTCTTAGGGTGTTATATGTTCTTCTATGCTTTGTGTTGCGTGTCACATATGCTATCGAATAAAATGTTCTTATTTTAGAATTTTGAGGTGCTACAAAACTGACCCCCATTTTTTGATATAGAAATTTATGTAGTAATTATTTTATTTTGACATATCAATTAGAAAAATAATAAATAATATAATAAAACAATAATTTTTATAGTTCGCCAGGGAATAATGTTTCCCTAGTCCACTCCACCAACGCTCTGTTCACAAGCTTAGTGATTTTCACTAAACAAGTCCTTTTACTAGGGACCTCTAAAATTAAGTGTAGGTATTTGAAACATTAAAAAAATAATTTTATAGGTACTTTAGGTTCTTTTAAAAGGAATGTAACAAACATAGCTTAGTATGAGAAGTTGACACTAATATAAAAGAGATCTAGATTTTTTGAGTACTGGTTTAGCTCAAAGTTGCTTCCACAACTGATAGAAAATGAGATCTTCAGAGGAATATAATAAATAATTAATAGATAAATCCTTCTAAAGAATATATAGATTGTTTTAGAAAATAACCAGAAAATACAACAACATAAAAACACATATCTCAATAGTAGGATAGATACACAACAACAAAATAAAACATGTATGTATCCAAAGTGTTATCCTGAGAAAGAAATTCAACAAATAATCTATCTTGAAGATAAAATATATTAATAATAAATAAGAAATCCATTTTTATTTTGGTTAATAAGATCTAGAAATATCACCAGATAAATGTGATTGAAAAACATACAATGTGTTGTAAATTTAAATTTAACTAGTTATTGAAAACTGTAACTTGACTTAGAAATAAGAATGATTTAATACATTGTTGAAGAGACATTAAAATTGTATTTTAAAATATTTAAATGATATATTTACTTCAATTAAATCATTTCATAAATATTATAAAGTATCCATAATTCAAATCCCGTAGACAACTTCTTCAACATAGGGTTTCTCTGCGTATGGATAACTCCAAAGTATAGTTCACAATGTACTGTTGATTTCAAACATTGGGTTAAAAAACTATACATTAGATACTCAAATGTATGGTTCTTCACAAAATAAGGTTTTCTAAACCTAACATTCAGTCTAAGCATAAGGTTTCAAAAGTAGCATTCCTTATCAAAAGTTAGGTTCCCAAACCTAACGTTCACATTAAACATAAGGTTCTGAAAAATGATTCCAGACTACTTAAAAACATCCAAAATAATTAATATATAAAAATTCATCCAAAATACAACTTAAGTTCTTACAAAATTCCAGGGAAATAAAATTAATTTTCAGATAAATACAATCCTAAAATCCACTTACATAAACTGCATTATTAAAAAAATGAGGGTGTTTATGAGCATCAAAATCAATGAAAAATTAATGAAATTGTTGGATCAACATTTGTATGCCTAACAATATTCCTCTTTTTTATGATCACAAAACCTATAGAAATATAAACACCAAAACATGTTTTAATTATTAATCAAATAGAGATGCATTAAATCAAATAATATAATTTTGTGTTTATCTAGATTTATACCGCTTATAATTAAATAAAAAAGAAAGTATAGAATAGGATTAAAACACATTCAATATAGCACAAAACTATTAGTGATTGTTAGGTAAACTAAAAATAAATGTATCCTGAAAAATAAATAGGTTTAGAAACATAAAACTATAGTAAATAGTAAATAATGATAACATAAAATAATAAAAGAACATCTTTCATTAATTAGACCAGATTATAAATAATTTGGTCTTATGGTTTAATAGGCCATTGGGAAAGATGAAAAGAGGGTGTAGGTTTAGGTTCATCATAGGAATATTCTGTGGTTAGGGAATCTTGGGTAGTCTGATGCACATCATTTAACTCATCCATAAATAACTTTAAATTCTCATTCATTTTCCCAACCCATTTATTCATCAAAAACCTTGAACCCTAGGAAAAATTCATCACTTCCAATAGATTTAATTTTAGAAAATTATAAAATATATTAGAAGATTGAACATATTTTTTCATCATTTTTCCAGCCAGTTGACCAAAACTCAAACTCCTGTCTTAACATAAGTTAATGTCACAACTAGATATTTTTGACTTTCAATCAAATTGTGTAGGGGATCACTATAAAAATGTAATATTTTAATTATTTTAGGCATGGTAACAAGAACATCTAGAAGAAACTCTATCCATATTAGCACATATGTAGACCCTGTCATACTGGAAGTAGAATCTATCCCTTGACTTGAACTAGACTTGAATGACTCAAAATGAAAAGACAAAAACCTTTTCAAATAATCAAAATCAGATTTAGAAACACTTTAATTTCTAATCTGTCTAACCTGATCAACTACACCTCTCTTAAAAACATAAAAAACTTTCCTTGATATTGAAATTTCCTTCAAACATTGATATTGAATATGTAGATATTAAAATTATCTTATGGAAACATAAGTACTTTTCAACTCATCATAAGACTCTTGAGAATTATTAAGTTCTACTTGAAACTTTACAGCTCCATCCTTTAATTTAATGAATATAGACATAATATCCAAATAAAATGAATTACTATGGTCATGAAAATTAAACATATCATCAATATCCAATGAAGCTTTCTCATGCCTTATAGAAGTCTCTTTAACTTCAACCATTTATATTAAATGAACTTACAAATATTCACTAGAGGGAGAAGACAACTCACCATAAACTTCTATAGCTTTACCATCTTCTTCAACTATCCTTTCTAAGGACCTTTCAAGAAAAAAAATTGAATGATCCCTGATCATCCCAATTATTACTGGAACTAGAGAACTATCAAGCTCACTAAAAAGAGATTCCACTACAATATATTCCTCAACAAGAGCAGTTTGTTTATCTCTTTTTTAATTAAAAGTTACAACAACAACCTCAACCATTTATTCAGAATAAATAGGTTGATCCACTTCTCCAACCATAGAAAATAAAACCTACTCAATAAGTTATTCTCTTCTTTTGGGACTCTAAACACATATATATACACTATCTCTCTCAACATAAAGATCTTGAAAAGTTCTAGGAAACTAATGAACTCCCCTATCCTAGATGGGATATTATCATCAACAACTTTCCTTGTTCGAGTACTTACTGGAATATTAGAAGCACTAGAAGAAGATTATTTCAAACCTCCATCCACTTGAGGTAAATTAAATCTTCCCACTACACAGGATTCTCTGAAATCTTCACTATAAATACTAGAAAAATTAATTGATTTCAAGTTCCCATGCTCCCCTTCAGCATGATATCCTAATTGATCTTAATATTCAACACCAATAGGCATTATATTAACCATAGGTATGCTCTATAAAAAACCAAATTTCCTAAGCGTTCTAGTAGATAAGATGTTTCTGTGATGACATATCATCTTAGTTCATATGTCACTAGTCACCCCTATCTTTTATAGAATAAGAGAAACCAATCTCCCATAAAGGTATAATTTTATTCTTGCATTATTTTAATATAAGTTATACATATACCATAACATATACCTATTAAAATTTATATTGACATTACTCAACATCAGAAACATAATGTACATGTTTGAGAAGAGTATTTTCTCTAACTAAACAATCCTTAGAACTATAATAGTCTGAATAAACTTTACTAAAACTTTCTGGTTTTTTTCAAAATCCTTCATGAGTATCTTCCTAATTTGAGAGGTTCTAAACAGAAGGAACATAACATCTTCAGACTTGTGAACACTATCCCCAATCAATCTTAAATTGAAATAAAAAACTCCTTTATGGGGAAGTTTGAAGGTTTGAGCCATATCCATCAAAGAAACAGAAAATTACTTTCCATTTTCCTTAGATGAGATGGCATCCTCACTATCATCAACACTAAACTATGCATTCTCATAAAACTATTTTACCTATTTCTCAAAGACATAATTAGGACTTCCACCATTTAATATGTAATATATTCCTTGAAATCCCTATGTTTTCTTAAACAATTTTTTTTGAAACAACCATTCAAAATTAATAAATTTTCCTTGCAAAACTTTATTTTATGAACTAGAGGGCCTCTTCCTATTCATTCCACTCAGACCAATTTCTTATATTCTCTTTGTATTTTCCATCACTATAATCATAAAGTTTGATCTTCAAAAACTAGGGTTCAAAAGATATTTAGATCTTAAGAGATCTAAAGGTAATTGGTTCAAAGGTAAATAAAGAGATAAAGATAAAATATGATGGGTTTTAGGTGATGTTTTGTGTTTTCAATCCAAGTTTATAGTGCAATCATTCAGGATTTTTAAAATGAAAATGAAATTTCTTGAAAATAAAATATGTAATTAAAATATTAATATAATAAATTTTATAATAAAATAATTAACATAAATAAATATGAGTTAAAAAAAAGTTAAATAAAAAAATTAAACAAAATAGAGACAATCAAGAAAATTAAAGTTTTACTTGATATTAAATAAACCTAACTCCCCATTAATAAAATTCAAACAATAAGTGGTAAGTGTTTAAGTGAAAATATCAAAAAGTTTACTCAATATTAATAAATTCTAAATATATATCCCCTTTTTGGACACGATCTCTTTGAAAATGATTCCTTATATCAATATGATTAGTTTTAGAGTGACTCATAAGATTTTTTTAAATATCAATAAAACTAGTATTATCACATAAAAAAAGAATATGATTGAATTTAATTCTAATGTCTATAAGTGTGTATTTTATCCCGAATACCTGTTCACAAAAACTACTAACAGATATTTATTCTACCTCAATTATTGAAAATACAACAAAATGATGTGTTTTACTAGACCTTGAAACTAGGGACCTTCTTAAAAAGTGTCAAGAACCTAAGGTACTTTTTTATCTAATCTAAACCCTAAAAAATTAGCATCTAAATATGAAATTAAATAAAACCCAGAAGTTTATGGATAAAGTAGAGATAGAAAAATAGTTCCTTTTAAATATGTAAAATCCTTTTTGCAACGTCTCGGTTTTGGAAGCCACCCAGAGGCGCCCCATACCCGGTTGGTCACATGGCCTCAAGTACATTTCCCCGAACTCCAGGCTGCCGACTAGCAACAAGGGCCTTGGGTGTGATAGTGGGGAAACTATTCCCTCATTGGCAGAGTACACAGTGGAAGTAAATAAATACATACAAGAGCGGAAGCAGTAATAATGACCTAAAACAGTAACAGTAGAAAATAAAAAGTATAAACTGGAGAACGAATATAAAATAATGCATGATACATATGTCTAGGAAAACTACCAAACAAGTCACAATGCTGAAATACAACAGTGCTAAACCAAATTGCCAAAGAAAGCAGATAAAATCCTCAGCATTGCAAGCCATATCTTAGTCCCATGCTCTGCATCTCCACAACATATCAAGTACCTGAAGTAGAAGGGAACTTTCCCTTATCTATACCTGCAAAAATATAATCTGTTTGGGCCTAAAAGCATTGACCAAACAGGGTGTCAGAATAAATCCCAGTAGGTAACCACCCAAATATCTGTTCCTAAAAGTCAGTGAATATACGGTAGGTAAAGTACAGAAAGTAGTAAACATGAAAGTACTCACTAGTAAACAATCCACAGTTTCAACATCAAGAAACGTCTAATCAAACAGCTAAACACAATAGGTAACCCTCCGAGAAGTACTCACGGTCTTCTCCTCTGGTATTACTAAACAAGTACAAGCAACCCTCTGGGAAGTTCACTTGGCCTAACCCCTTTGGTTCAATATATAAAGACTCTCTAAGGAAGCACTCACAGTCAATTCCCCTTATAGTCTATGGTAGTCAGAAACTCTTTGAGGAAGCTCACATGGTCAATTCATCTTATAGCCCCAAGGTCAAGGAATCTCTTAGGAAGATCACTCGGTTAATTCCCATTATAGACTAGGTCGTTCATAGAATCTCTGAGGAAGAACTCACCGTAAATTCCCCTTATAGTCTAAAAATTTCAGGAATTAAATCAAAGACTCCATGAGGAAGCTCACTCAGTCAATTCCCCTTATAGTCTAAAGTAGACAAGGACTCTTTGAGGAATCCCTCTTAGTAAATTACCCTTATATCCCCAAGTGGTCCTAGGCTCTCGGAGGAAGCTCACTCGGTCAATCCCCCTTATAGCCTAAGGTGCTCAAAGACTCTTTGAGGAAGCTCACTTGGTCAATTCCCCTTATAGTCTACTACACCAGGTTCTCACGACCCTGTGTAGGTCAATGAGTATAGCAATGTAATATGGCCCAAGTAAACCTATAAAACTACTTGGCTAATCAGTCTATGATATATTAAGCACGTTAGAACAGAACTCTCTATCCTACAACAACAGGCATGGAAAACAGGTAAAGCAGCCAAAGGCTAAACAGGACCAAACGGTCAAAAACATAACATGCATGGTAAAAACACATCCAAAGCATAGCAATAAATCCTATTCATATCCAAATAACCTCTACATAAGCATACAAGTATGACAAGCAATCAACAGGGGTAAAAAGGTAAACACGCAATACCCCGTTCAAGGGTATTGGTAGAATTTTCACATAATACTCAAAGAATTTGAACAGAAAGGCACAAACCACCTACCTATACATTGGGAGATCGATATACGTGAACCTCGAAGCTTTAATCTTCTTAGAACGTCGAAGATCTACAAAAATGTCTAAAACGTTCAACCCATGATATCTCACTAGAGAGGAGAAATCAGAAGACAATGATCTAGGAGAAGATAGAACTCATCGATGCGATTCCAATACAACCTATAGGGTTTTATTCGGAGGACGGATGCACGCTCGGAGGTTCATTGAAGATCCACGACCATATAGAGATCTTGGACGAGAAGAACGAAGAAGGGGGTATTTATGTCGATTAGATGGAACCCCTGTGCATTTAATGAAAAAAAGAAAGTACACGACGTGTACTCGCCTTTTCCGTACTCCGATTTAAGCAGACTATAAGTCACTCCCGCACAACCGTGTGTGTGGCTACTACACGGCCAACACACGGCCTCCTGCGGTAAGGAAGTACACGGTGTGTACTTAGAAAATTTCCAGAATTTCCTTTTTCCTAAAAAATGAACAGAAAAGGAAAAACATACCTGAAAAGAATATCTGGGTTCTTAAAAACTTCCTCCCTTAAATAAATTCGTCCCCGAATTTCACTAGCATGGAATTGAAAAAGAAACCCCGAAAATCTCCGACCATTGTGATCGCACGTCTGCCTCCCTCTCCCAAGTCTCGTCCTGTACTCGCCCATGCTGCTAAAGTACCCATACCAGAGGAACAAACCGACCATGGAGAACCTTCGTACTGCGATCAATGATCCGGATAGGATTCTCCTCAAAGGATGCATCCACTTCCAACTCAAACTCCTCGGGTTGGAAGATGTGAGATGAGTCTGAGAAGTAACATCGAAGCTGAGAAAAGTGGAAGACGTTGTGCATAGCTCGGTACCGCTGAGGTAACTGAAACTGATAGGCAACCGACCCAACTCTCTCCAACACCTAAAACGGCCCGACGTTCCTCGACGAAAGCTTACCCTATCTCCTAATCCTCTTGTGTCCCAACCTCGGTGTGACACACATGAAAACCTGATCCCCGACCTCGAATTCAAGAGGTTATCTCCTCTGATCAGCATAAGAATTCTATCGAGACTGCGCCATAGACATCCTCTTCCAAATCAACTCCATCTGCTCTGTGGTCTCCTAAACAAGACAAGGTCCTAGCAAAGCTTCCTCTCCTTCCTCCATCCAACATAAGGGTGATCAGCATGGCCTACCGTACAAATCATCATAAGGTTCCATCTGAATAATTGCTTGAAAAATATTATTATAGGAAAACTCCACAAGAGGTATATGCTTCTCCCAAGAACCTCCAAAATCCAGAATGCATGCTCAGAGCATATACTCAAGCACCTAAATCGTACGTTCAGACTGGCCATCTGTCTGGGGGTGGTAAGCTGTACTCAAAAGTACCTGTGTACCCAAAGCCTTTTGAAGCCCCTACTAGACCCGAGAAGTAAAACGTGCATCCCTGTCTGAAATAATAGAGTGTAGAACTCCATGCAGACGTACAATATCTTGGATGCACAACCATCCCATCTCATCAACACTGAAGGTCTCTTTGATTGGAAAGAATTGAGAGACCTTCATGAGTCTTTCAATGACAACCCAAACTGCTTCATTCCCTCGAGGCGGCCTCGGAAAACCAGTCACGAAGTCCATCGCTATGTCATTCCACTACCACTCGGGAATGGGTAGCTGCTGTAAAAACCCTTCTGGTTGTTGACGATCTATCTTCACCTGTTGACAAGTAGAACACCTCATGATGAAACCAACAACATCTCTCTTCATACCTAGCCACCAATACTAATAGTGTAGATCACAATACATCTTAGTGACGCCAGGATGAACTGGCCACACTGGGGAATGAAAATCCCACATCAGCTCCTCGCGTATGTATGCTGTCACCCATACGCGCCCCTGGAAATGAAAGATCTCATCCTCACCTACAGTCCATCCAAGAATAGGGTCCTCTCCTAACACACTCTCCCTTAGAACTAGGCCTTTATAATCTGATAGCTTCCTCATTAGAAATCGATCAAGAAGAGTAGAGGTAACAGCTACAGAAGATAGAAGAGTCTTCCCCTGTCTGTCGTGCACATCTAAATGCATCTTAGAGAACAAATCCATAAGCTACCACTCACTACTGGCCTCCTGAACTTCCTGTATTTGATTCCTCCTGCTCAACGCATCAGCCACCGCATTTTCCTTCCCAGGCGTATAGGCATGCCTAAAGTCAAAGGACTATAGGTACTCAACCCACCTGCGTTGTCTCAAATTCAAATCACACTGAGTGAATATGTACTTGAGACTTTTGTGGTTGGTGAAAATCACAAAATGATCTACCAGAAGATAACGTATCCAACAACGTAGGGCATGAACAACAGCTGTCAACTCCAGATCGCGCATCGGGTAATTCCTCTCATGTGGCTTCAACTGCCGGGACCCGTATGCAGTGACTCCATCTCCTTGCATAAGTATAGCTCCTATCTCGATACTTGACACATCATAGTAAATAGTATATCTATTTCCCGAATCTGGAAAGACTAGTATCAGTGCTGAAGTCAACCTTCATTTCAGCTCCTGAAAGGCTGACTCACAAGAATCTGACCATGAGAACTTCGCACCCTTCTTAGTTAGACCTGTCAGCGGTGCTGCTAAGAATGAAAATTCTTATATGAAACGTCTGTAGTATCCATAAAACCCTATAAAACTCCGCACCTCAAAGACGTTCTTCAGCTTCTCCCAGGAAACTACATCTCCCACTTTCTCTCGGTCTACTGATACTCCTACCTGTGAGATAATATGACCTAGGAAGTGAATCTAATCCATCCAGAAGTGGAACTTTGAGAGCTTAGCATATAACTGATGCTCCCTCAGTGTACTCAAAATGATATAAATATGGGTAGAATGTTCGTGTAGAGTGTGAGAGTACACCAAGATATCGTCCACAAAAACAACCACGAAGGAATCCAAGTATGGATGGAACACTCAGTTCATCAGTGCCATGAAAACTGCAGGCATGTTCGTGAGACTAAAAAACATAACCATATACTCGTATAGACCATACCTACCCAGAAGGATGTAAGAGGTATATCAGATGGTCTAACACGCAACTGATGATAAACGGACCGCAAGTCAATCTTAGAGAACACACAGGCTCCTCGAATCTGATCAAAGAGACCATCAATCCTCGGTAAGGGATATCGGTTCTTGACCGTCAACTGGTTCAACTTCTGATAATCCACACAAAGCCTAAGGGTACCATCTACCTTCTTTGCAAATAGGACAGGAGAACCCCAAGGAGAAGTATTGGGTTGGATAAAACCCTTTGCCTACAACTCCTACAACTGCTTCTTGAGCTCATGCAACTCTAGTGTAGCCATCCTATAAGGAGGAATGGACATCAGTGCCACTCCTGGCACAATCTCAATAGAAAAGTCTACCTCACGCTCTGGAGGAAAACCTAAAAAGTCCTCTGGAAAAACATCTATGAAATGATCTACCACTGGAGAAAAGTCCATTTGTGAAGTCCCCTAGTCATCCAAATATAGACTAGCAATTTGGGCTATAGCTCCTTCCAACCCATGATGCTCTAGACCCACTCTGCTCGCCTGAACATCCCATTCACCCTTATGAAGAAAAGATTCACCTTCTGGTGACGTGAAACTCACCCTACGACGATAACAATTGATGAATGCATGGAATGGAACTAACCAGTCCATCCCGAGAATGACATCATATCCTACCATCTCTAGGATATAGAGGTCCCATAGAAAGTGACATCCACCAACCTTTAGTGGGAACTCCTTACACTAACGTACACTAGCCGTACTAGTCCCCAACAGAGCTTCTAGCGTCAAGATATTAGCAGAAGAAAATATAAAAAGCTCAAGTCTCTCCACAACAGAAATAGATATAAAGTTATGGGAATCCCCTGTATCGAAAAGAGTTGAAGATAAAACTGAGGCTACTAAGATCGTACCTCTAACTATGGAGGGTCCAGGATCCTTCTTCTGCTGGGTATGCTCCACTACAAAAGTCTAGCCTATACCACAACCCTATGACCCTACCTGACCACTATGAGCTGATCCACCCTAATATATTTGAAGAACCAACGACTGACTACCATGGCCACAACCTCCACCTCGGCCCAAATGGTCAAAAGAACTCCAGTTCCTAGACTGGTGAGAAATTGTTGGCACTGCTCCTGAACGTGGAGTCATAGAAGAACCCCTGTCACCAGCTGTTGGTGAGAAGAACTAACAAAAGTGCTGAATATGGCCCATATTTCCGCAAGATCGGCACTCCACTGGGTCTCTCGGGAAACGTGGCCTCATATTCTTGCTTCTCCCACACTGTTAACACACCACCTGACTACCGGAAGATGCATCCCGCCTGATATGATCTCCTAGTGCAGCCTCCCTGCGGTGCTTCCTACTATCAGCTGGCGGAGCACTAACTTTGGATGCTAAATTGCCCTGGATCACAGCTCCAGAATCCGTCAGATTACACTCTGTGATCAGCGCCTGGTTGACGATACAGGATATCTAAGTCAACCTAAAGATGTTCACCTGAGATTGGATGTCATGCCTCAGACCATCCTTAAACTTCCATGCAAGGAGCAACTCATCACCTCCTGGAATAGGCGTGAAACGCTGCAGCTATGTGAAGTGAGAGGAATAATCCATAACAGAAAGAGTACCCTGCTCCAGACTCATGAAATATCGAGCTCAATCGGCCCTCAAGGTCTCTGGATAGAAGTAATCATAGAAGATGCGCCGAAACTCTTCCCAAGCCATATTTTGCTGGCAGCCCACCAATGAGATCACATCCCACAACCTCTTGGAGGAGTCTCAGAGCATTTAGGTAGCAATCTTCGCCCTATTATCTGGAGGTATATCCAGATGCTCGAAAATCATCAGCGTGGCTTCTAGACATGACTCTATATCCTGAGGTCCTCCATCCCCTGAGAAATTAGGAGGATGCTTCTGCTGGAAGGCCCACGTTAAATCAGCCATCGACGGGGCAGGAGGCAGCACTCCCTAAAAGGTCTGCATCATCCTCATAAATCCTTCCCTAAACTATGTATCCACACCTATTTCGGGTACAATGGCTAGTGCCAAGGCTGGAACAACTAGAGGATCTGCAGGTAATCCCTGATCAGCCATGTCTGGTGTCTGATCTCCATCTGGAAACTGGAGCACAACCGGAAAACATCTCAGTGGCATGACTTTGCAAGGTCAAGCACACACCTTAGATCAAGGTTATCAAGGACTGAAAACAAGGAGTGTAAGAATGGAACAAGAGAAAGAAAGCATTCAAGTTTCACAAAACATGACTACACAGCATGTACATTTCCTAAATGGCGTGTTCCCTTAAGTCATTTACATGGGCGTGTACTTCTGCCTAAACTAGTCATGTAACACCCCAAACACACCGCGTGTTTTCTTAAAACACGGCATGTACTTGAATCCTCTTCCACTACCCGAGTCCTTCTACACGGTTAATCTACACGGATCTCCTAAGACAAGACTACACGGTGTGTTCATGGTAGAAATGACGTGTACTAGACAAGCTTCACCTGGCCCATGTTGTTAGTGACATGGCCTGACACACAGATCACACTACACGGCATGTTCTGAATAGACATGGCATGTATGTGAAAGGATAACACCGACCCATGTTGTTGGTTACACGACCAGCTACACGGATGACACTACACGGCATGTTCCAGATGGACATGGCATGTACAAGAAGGGATAACACCGACCCATGTTGTTTGTGACATGGCCAGGTACTTGGGTCTGACTACACGGCGTGTTCAATACTGACACAATGTGTATAGCTTAAGGTTTTATCCGTCTGTGTTGTTAGTTACATGGGCGAACACAAGGTCAACACTAAACGACATGTTTTAATGGTACACGACGTTTTCCCACTAGACCTTCCCTCATCCCATTTCTCTTCCCACATGGCCCATAACATGGTTAGAGACTACACGGCGTGTACATAATGTACACGATGTGTACTTAAGAAAAATAGTTTCTTTCAGAATAGAAGAACACATGGAATGTACTTAACATTACACGGCGTGTATTTTGGGTTTTTCCAGACAGTAAGCCTCAAAAACTACTTTGGAACCCAGAAAACACTGAAACAAACAATGTAAGTTCCAAATTCCGATCCGTGAGGGCCCATACTCCCCTCTAATCAAATTTTGGCATCTTCTACATGCTTTATCAAGGAAAAAAAGCTATGATCCACCAAATTCTGGTCCATGAGGGCCCTTAATACCTCAAGAACCAAAGTTTGGCGTCCACTCAAGCAAAACCTTACATAACAATACCCTATCAAACAGTAGGTATTCTTATCAAGGCATATATCACAACAGCATGCATATTCTACACAATGTCTATCACAACAACATGCAATCACTAATGCATCCTAGATGACAAGGCAAGAATGCATGACATGTGATTTATAACAAGTGCCTATATGATGCATGAGATGGAATACCCTCATCTCATCAGGTTGTGATAGAAATAGAACCGCAATAATTTCCACAATAATAACACAAAACATGTGAGTCACCCAATGGTGAAAATTAGATCAACTGTAAACTTGAAAAACTAGAAGAAATTACAACAAATAAGGTATATTGGCTTTTCCCTGTACATGGGTTAGCTACTCCTAGGCACAACTTATTATGAAGTACCTATTCATTTCTATCCCTGACTAAAGTATCCAAATAGTAAATCAAGAGAAAGAGTTCCTATGATACCACTTTATAACATCCCAGTTCCGGAAGCCACCCAGAGTCACCCCATACCCGGTTGGTCACATGGCCTTAAGAGCATTTTTTTGAATGCTAGAGGCTGCCGACTAGCAACGAGGGCCTTGGGTGTGATAGTGGGAAAACTATGCCCTCATTGGAAGAGTACATAGCAGAAGTAAACAAATACATATAAGAGCGGAAGCATTAATAATGACATAGATCAGTAATAGTAGAAAACTGAAAGTATAAACTGGAGAACATATATAAAATGATGCATGATATATATGCTTAGGAAAACTTCCAAACGAGTCACAATTCTTAAATACAACAATTATAAACAAAATTTAAAAATAAATAAGATAAACTCATCAGCATCACAAGCCATAGCTTGGTCCCATGCTCTCCAGCTTCACAGCATATCAAGTACCTGAAGTAGAATGACGCTTGACCTTATCTATACCTGCAACAATATAATCAGTTTGGGCCCAAAAGCATGGCCCAAATAGGGTGTGAGACTAAATCCTAGTAAGCAACCACCCAAAGATCTATGCCTAACAGTCAGTGAATATATGTAATGTAAATTACAGAAAGTATTAAATAGGAAAGTACTCAACAGTAAACAATCCACAGTTTCAACATCAATAAATGACTAATCAAACAGCTAAACACAATAGGTAACCCTCTGAGAAGTACTCACAGACACCCCCTTTGGTCTTACCAAATAAGTGCAAGAAACCCTCCAGGCAATGTACTCGACCTAACCCCTCTGGTTCAGTATATAAAGACTCTTTGAGGAAGCACTCACAATCAATTCCCCTTATAGTCTAAGGTAGTCAGGAACTCTCTGAGGAAGCTCACACGGTCAATTCCTCTTATATCCCCAAGGTCAAGGACTCTCTGAGGAAGCTCACTTGGTAAATTCCCCTTATAGCTCAGATCATTCATAGACTCTATGAGGAATCACTCACCGTCAATTCCCCTTATAGTCTAAACAGTTTAGGAATTAAATCAAAGACTCTCTGAGGAAGCTCACTTGGTCAATTCCCCTTATAGTCTAAAGCAGACAAGGACTCTCTAAGGAAGCCCGCTCGGTCAATTCCCCTTATATCCACAAGTGGTCCTAGGCTCTCTAAGGAAGCTCACCCGGTCAATCCCCCTTATATCCTAAGGTTCTCAAAGACTCTCTGAGGATGCTCACTCAGTTAATTCCCCTTATAGTCTACTACACTAGGTTCTCACGGACCTGTGTAGGTCAACGAGCATAGTAGTGTAATATAGCCCAAGTAAACCTATAGAACTACTTGGATAATCAGTCTACGACATATTAAGCACGTCAGAACACAACTCTCCATCCTACAACAACAAGCATGGAAAACAGGTAAAGCAGCCAAAGGCTAAACAGGACCAAACGGTCATAAAAAGAACATGCATGGGAAAAACACATCCAAAGCAGAGAAATAAACCCTATTCATATCCAAATAACATCTACAAAAGCATACAAGCATGGAATGAAATCAACAAGGGTAAAATGGTAAACACCCAATGCCCCGTTCAAGGTTATTGGTGGAATTTTCACATAATACTCAAAGACTTTGAACAGAAAGGCACAAACCACCTACCTCGGCATTGGGAGATCGATATACATGAAGCACAAAGATTTAATATCCTTTGAACGTTGAATATCTACAAAAACATCTAAAATTTTCAACCCAAGATATCTCACGAGAGATGAGAAATCAGAAGACGGTGCTCTAGGAGAAGATAGAACTCACCGATGCGATTCCAACACAACCGACGGTGTTTGATTCGGAGGACGGACGCACGCTTAGAGGTTTGTCAAAGATATGTGGATGTATGGAGTTCCTGGATGATACGAATGAAGAAGGGGGTGTTTCTGTCGATTAGACACGACCTCGGTACATTTAATGAAAAAAAATAAAGTACACGGTGTGTACTTTTTAAGTACATAGCGTGTACTCTCCTTTTCCATACTCTGATTTAAGAGGCCTCCAAGTCACTCTCACATGACCATGTGTGTGGCTACTACATGGCCAAAACATGGCCTCCTGTGGCAAGGAAGTACATGGCGTGTACTTAGAAAATTTCCAGAATTTACTTTTTCCTCAAAAACAAACAGAAAAGGAAAAACATACCTGAAAATAAGATCTGGGTTCTTAAAATCTTAACTATTGTAAGATGATATTATTTTTGGATTTTAATAAAATCTTACACAAAGAAAAACAAAAAACATGATGTTTGGTCTACTAGTAGTAAGATATAGAAAACTACCTATCATAACTCTATATAACTTTCTATCAAATGGTTTTCCAGCTTCATCCAAATAAATTTTTACATTAGTACACATCAAATTTTTACAAGACATACTATTTTCAAGACAATTTTTTTTCAATAAATCGATAATATATTTAATTTTATTTGAAAAATTTCCAAAATAATTTTGATAAATTTTAAAACTAAGAAAGAAATTCAATTCTCCCCTCACACACATTTCAAATTCCTTTTTCATAAGTTTTGAAAAATCATTAAAAATATTTTTATTATTTGACCCAAAAATAACATCATCGATATAGATTTTCAATAATATAATATCATATGAATAATTTTTCTTAAAAAGAGTAGGATCATCTAATCCCATTAAAAAAACATTTTTCAAATGTAAGGAACTCTGTCTTTTATACCAAGTCTTTGGTGCTTGTTTAAGGTTGTAAAGAGATTTAGTAAGTTTAAAAATATAATTTGGTGGATGAGGGTTTTTAAAACATTGAGGTATTTCAACATACACTTCCTCTAATAAATAACCATTAAAAAATTCATATTTTATATCCATATGGTATAATTTAGTGTTTATATGATATGCATAGGCCAAAGGGATCTAAATAGATTAAAACCTAGTAATGGAAGAAAATGTTTCCTCATAATATATTCATTTTTCTTAGTTGTAACCCTTAGAAACTAGCCTACGCTTTTTCTTAGTAATTATACCTTGATCATCTTGGTTATTTCTAAAGACCCATTTGGTTCCTATAACTAGATGGTTCGAGGGACCATCAATAAATTCTCAAACTTAACTCCTCCCACTACTAAAAAACTAAGCTATACCAATAGTTTAGAACAACTGGTATAGGCCCTAGAATAATTGGTATAGCCTATACCAACAATTCTATGAATTATGGGGATTATAGCTATCAGTATAGGGATATACCAATGGTTTTATTTAAAACCATTGGTATATCTCGCTACTAAATATGAATTCCCAAGGTTTACTTCAAACCATGGGTATACATCTATACCAACATTTTCTAAAACTGTGGGTATAGATTCCTATCAAAAATTTATTTATACGGATGGTTCTGTGAACCATGGGTATAGAGTTATATCCCCAATGTAAAATAGTCACACCATCCAACACCTCTCATAGAACCTGCAAATAAATTACATACCATGGTTCACATTTAATGCTATACAATTATTATATATTTAGAATTTAACCATATGGTTATCAATATTTTTCAAACCTTTTACAATACTATAACTTAAATTTACAATACACTCCATCAATCAAATTTAGTCATTAAACATCATCCAAAATTGTCTCTTTACTATCAACTCAAAAAATGGAGGGGATCGATATCTCCCTCATCACCACCAGAGCCATCAAAATCATTACCCACATCATTATTTGGAGCACCAACATCACCATTACCATCACCACCACCACCTCCTCCACCACCACCATGACTACCTCTATCAGTATCATCACCTCAACCACCACTAAGACCCTCATTGACATCACTCAGTACATCATATATATAGCAAATTGTTTCCATACATGAATAAAAAACATTAACACCCTTTGATGGAAGTCATGAAAATATAACTAACATAGCTTTCAAGAACTATTTGGTGACCAATTTACTCTTTTGATGCTCCTTTATAGCTATTTTTTGGCCTATCTACCTCTGTATGAGCGTTTTTTAGCTCAATGGTGTGAGAGTTTTGAGAGGTTCTTGATGAGGGACAATACCTAGTGGGTATGATGTTTTTCTCGGGTCAACCTCAGACTCTCCCTTGATGTTCCTCACCTAATACCTGTCTCAAATGATCATTTGGCCCGAAGTTGTCATCTTCTTTCTCATCAAGGGCCTCCAGGGAACACTATTGAAAATATAAATAAGATATTTAATGATGAATAATTTAACAACATTTTAAATATTAATAAAAATACTTTCAATATTTTCTTGTGTCTATGCATTTACAATACTTCCATCCTTTTCCCTCCTACTTGAGTGAAATAATTTTGGTCAAGGCACATGGACTTCGATTCCGATTTTCGCTTGCTACAAATGACATTGATTACAATAATAGTACATTATTGAATAATATGAAATTTATAAAAAAAAATTCGATTATAGAGACACGTGAGATTAACCATCTACTAACATCAAGTTAAAACTTTCCCACATTATATTAAATTATAGTGGTGAGTCACTATGTGGTATTAACTTCAATACCACAAATGGTAAGCTATGTTATATTAATAATATAGTGATAATATCATTTTAAAGTAACCAATTTAAGCTACCTAAGAGTTCAATACAACATATAATGAATTAAAATTATAGCTATTGAAGAAATCCATAAAATGAAGAAGAATCTAAATATACATTTAATTATAAATT
Source organism: Viscum album (assembly GCA_963277665.1). Lineage (NCBI taxonomy): Eukaryota > Viridiplantae > Streptophyta > Magnoliopsida > Santalales > Viscaceae > Viscum > Viscum album. The sequence goes on from OY728162.1 coordinate 242,059,252, forward strand.
TAATACTAGTGGAATAACATAATCAATACATACTAATTATAATTCCAAACATGGGTATGAAATTGATTCCCTTTTTATGTTCATTTCAGTCTAATTATATTTGTGTTACATTATTTGGTTATTTGGTCACTTGATTATTTTTGTCATTTGGTCATTTGGTTCATTTTTTGGTTAGGTTATTTTTTAATTTAGTAATTTGGTCATTTGGTTAATTAGTTAGAGTTTTTTCATATTTTTTTTGGTTTGGTCATTTGATTCATTCTAAGTGAGGTTGTTTCTTTAATTAATGAGTTATGTCATTTGGTTCATTTTTGGGTTATATTTTTTTGGAATATTTGGATATTTAGTCATTTGGTTAGATCATTTAGTTCATTTTAATTTAGGTTATTTTGGTTGATTTGGATTAGGCAATTTTCTTAATTCTTGGGTTAATTCAATTTTTTAGTTTTATAATTTATTTTATTTTGGGAAATTTTATTTTGTTCACTTTGTTTTAGGACATTTTGTGTTCAGTTATTTGGTTCATCTTTGTGTTATGTCATATTTGATTTAGTTAATTTGGTTTATTTTGGGTTAAGTTATTTGGTTTGTTTTAGGTTTATGTAATTTTCGGTTAGTTAATTTAGTTATTTGTTCATTTTTTGGTTATAACAATTAGTTTAATTGGGTTTAGGTTATTTGGTTTATTTTGGGTTATGTCATTTTGTTCATTTTGGGTTAGGTCTTTTTAGGTTGGGTTATTTTGTTCATTTTTGGGTTATATCTTTTTTATTTCAGGTTATTTAGTTTATTTTGGGTTAGGTAATTTGGTTTATTTTTAGGTTATATCTTTTTTGGGTTATTTCATTTGGCTCATTTTGGTTGTTTGGTCATTAATTTGTTTTGGATTAGGTCATTTGATCAATTGTTCATTTTTTGGTTAGGTAAATTAGTTCATTTTGGGTTATGTTATTTATTTTTCTTTCAGATAGTTTATTTAGTTAATTTTTGGTTAAGGTATTTGATTCATCTTATATTATATTAATTGGTTAATTTTGGGTTAGGTTATTTGGTTTACAAAGTTTTTTTGAAATGAGAAATTCTCAAATATATCCCTTGAGGAATTATACATTCATCGAAGCATGTTTTCAATGTTAGAAGGATTATATTGATATATCATTGAGGAGTTAAATTAAAATCAATAAATATGGTATTTATGGATTTTAATGTAACTTTTAGCATGTTTGGAGAAGTAATGTTAGCACAATCTAGAAGAAGTATGAGGAATTAATTCAAGCTATAAATTCTATATTAAAGGGAAATTTACAACCTTATATTAAAATGATTCATTATAAGAAAAATTAATTTTTTTCATGAAAATATTACTAAATGAGGAATTTATAGCCTTCTATATTAATGTGGAATTTTTGGACTTCAGTCTTAGAACTATTTGAGTTTGTTTTAGGACTATTTTAAGACTTTTTTTATTGAAGTTTAAATCCTTTTTATGAATATTTAGGTTTTTATAATTATTGAAAATCCAAATAAAATGAAATGAACACTTTAGGTTGGTTTTATTCTATTCAATTAAGGTTAGTTTGATTTGAATGGACTATAGAAAATTACATGTAAGAAGATTTTATAGTTTACATGAAAAATATTTATTAAAATCAGTTTACATTTTACAAAATAAAACTAAAATAATTTTTTTTGAATATAATGAACCTGAAAGACTAAAGTTGAGGTAATATGAATGAAAAGATAAAACATATAGTTGGTCCAATAATATCATTGGTGGATAAAATAATTTATAAAATTGTTTTCTCCAAAAATTATTCCCAACTTGTTGTTGAGAATATCTCAAAACAACAGGCATCTAGTTTTGAAAAATCTGGGAAACAAGCACTCCAAAGAAAAAAAAATATTTATAGGTAATTGGTTGAACTATTATAAGTTTGGGAATAAGGAACTTGACTGTTAGGATTATTATTCAATATTTTCTGAAATCTAGAATATTCGATTTAGTTCATTCTCAACATGAAAAATCTTGAATCCTATCTAATAGAGAGATCCCCCCAAATTTTAACTTCATCAAATAAATCCTATATACTTAAGTAACAATATAAATATAGATATAATTTTTATTCATATTAAAGTACCTAGTGTCTCTTATGATCGGAAATTGTAGTGTTCCCCAAAGTGTGAAAATATATTATAACATCCTTGTTATTTTTGTTTCTTCTGACACATCCTAAAAAAATTTCAATTCAATTAATAAAAATAAAATTATCAATTCAAACCATTAAAGATTAAAAACACCTTAAACTCATTAATCTTATAATATATAACCATTCATTGAAATTGTTTTGTTGGGAAATTAGTGAATATTAGTACAAAATATAATATTCCAACCAATATATAACTCATGCTTATATGATTTCTATAACTCCCAAAGATCCACCAACCATACAAACTTAGCAGTTTCACCATTGGGAAAGTTAAACCGATGATGCAATGAACTTTTTAATTCATATAAATTAATAATAATATAAATATCAATTTAACAAATTTTCTTACCCACATATCCTTCCATGATTTCTCCTTGATTTAATTACCAACATGACTCTATGAGAATGGTTGAACTAGAATGATATCGTTGTAATTAGATAAATTTTCCATAAAAATTCTAAATTGTATGGAATTTTTACCTATCATTTGATTGTCTTAATTATAATATACCATTATTTGTTTTTTATGATTCCAGAATTTACACATACGGGTATTCCCATGACACCTATTTGAATATCCCACTGAATAAGAAAAAAGAAAAAAGAAGAATTTATTTACAGTATAACAGGGAAAAAATGATGTGATATAATTGCACAGTTATAAAAAATCCTAATATAGGATACTCATTTGGCTCTAATGGATCCATGGGCTATCCTAGATTGGTATCCTCTAAAGAATGTGCCTATTCTAATGTATGCACTGGGTTATCTGCATGCAGTGGAGTGGAAGCTGAAGGAGAAGAATCATAAGATCCTGGATGAATAATAGGAAATAGAGGATGCATAAAAATGGCAGGATAAGGATAGAAGGTATTGGTATATATTATAGGATATAGACATGGTATAGGTGGGAACATCTCTAGAGGCGACGTAGATATGGTATGAGAAGTAGATCCTAAATAAGTTTATGATGGAGGCATGGGTGGGAACATCCCTAGAGGCACAAGTAGAGGATGAAAAGGTGTGGTAGATGGGATGTCCGTTGGTGGGTCAAGGTGTGAATGAGTACAAGGAGTACTTCGTGTAGCTTTAGGATCACCCTCTCTTAGACCCATAATAGTATACTGAGTAGAAGTCAACTCTAGTTCAGCTGAATGTACCAATTTTTTTTGATAAAGAATAAGAGCATGACCCTAAATTTAATGTATAAGAAAAATATTACAATTACTATACTCCCTAAGGGAACCAGAGAAGGAAACCTAGCCCTATCATTCATCGACCATTATCAAATAATATTTTTCTTCAAATTTCTTTAATATATTTCATAATCTTCATAAGAATTAAATTTACATTTTTTATAAATAGTTTTTAGAAACTCTTCATACAAATTATAATTCAAATAAGTTATAAAAATATCCTAACATGTTTGACCAAATATAATTTAAAACCAAGTTATACATTTTTTAAAAGCCCATTTTAAACTGATTTTTTTGAATTGAAATAAATATAATTAAATAAAATGAAAAAAACAATACTAAAACAATAATATCATTGAAAACTGAAACAAAATTAAAGTAATTAAAGTAGTACCAACTTGAGAAACCCATATCAGGGTTAACTAAATGAACTATGAACATATATGGTTGCTTCTATATATCACCCAACACCACTTGAAGTTCAAAATAAATTCTATCAATGGGAAAATTTGAGTCATCAAGTACAATATTTTTATCAAAACCAATGGGGGTGTCAATGGTTTCAATTTCATCCCCACCATCGTGAAAAATATGTATTGGGATTACTTCAATAATGACACCGTAATCAGGTATCCAGATGATCTTTCACATAAAACACATGTTTTTCCATTAATTCCAAAATATATGGTTCATTGGTAAATAATAAGTGATTCATGTCAATAACTCTGAATATATAGTCATTAATAAATGTACCATGTCACAACATTGAATTAAACCATTTACATTTCATCACACTGACTCGACCATGAGAGTAGTAATCCAATAACAAAATTTTCTCAACAAGTCCATAATAAGACACATTTTCATATCGAGGCCTATTATATGATGCATTGGAATAACATTTAATTGTTTTAGTTAACATAATGTGATCATTCCATGTTCTCATATTTTTTTCTTGATCAGTTGTAAAAACTTTATACCCATTTATTATTAAAGATTTTCATTCATGAACCAAAGATTTTGGACCAAAATCCAACGCTCTTAATTCTTTAGAGAAAGATTCAACATGTAAACTCAATACTTGAAATATATATGAATAATTAAATTAAATTATTATCTATATTTTAATTTAATTAAAGTAATGGCCACGCCTTTTATTTTGACAAATATGGAAACTCTTTTCTATGAAAATCCTCTATTCTTATCAAAGGAAAAGTTCAATTAAATCTACTTATAATTTTTTTATGTTCCCTACATAAAACAATAATAAAATTTTAAGGTATATGATAAATTACATAGTATAATATAACATATAAATATTCAAATTACTTATGTGATATAATCATTAAACAAACCACAATTAAACAAGACTATGAAATGTTCCATATATTTCTCTTTAAGGATCAATGTAGCCAATATATATGAACAAGGAATCCATCATATTTGGAGAATAGATGTAAATGAGGGTTCAATTCTCCCATACTACTCATCTTCAATTCTCATTGTCCAGTTATTTCTTATGCTCACATCAGGTAGATACATTGAATAAAAATACATAAATTCTTGAGCCAGATTACCTCTCACAGTGGAACCTTCATGATGATTATTATTTAGGACATAATATTTAATTGTGTACATATTTATTTTAGAATGATGCATATTTAAAAAATCAATGGGTCCCCCAAGAAGTGAATCAATTGCAATATGAACTATTAAATGCAGCATGCAAGTGAAAAATGATGGAGGACTTTTTTTCCCAACTAACATAAAATTAATGGATCCTCTTACTGAATTTTTATCAAGAAAGACTTGGATAACCTTTTAGAACAAAGGTCTATATAAAAACGTCACAAGTGAATCACTACCACCCTTACATTATTAGATAGTAAATTACAAATTGCTATTAGAATCAATTCATGAAGAAGGATATGATAATCATGAGTTTTTAGGGATTTTAGATTTAACTTCATTCTGTTGACTCATTTAGATATGTTTATGGAATAGAACTCAAGAACCTTTATATTCTCTAATATTTATAGAAATTAATTTTTCTCTTAAGTTATTATCACATAATAATCACATGGAACTTTCCATTTTTTTCAATGATATACACAGGATGCAGTTCTGGTCGATTACCCCAATCCAAAAAGTCCCGCTAAGATCGTAAATCATATTTGGTCTTACCCTTGATATTTAGAAGAATTAAAAGAAAAATTTCACATATATTTTTCTCAATGTGAATTATAGATAAACAATGACATAACAAATTGGATGACCAATATAGAAACTCAAAAAAAAAATACTTTTCTTTTTACAATTATAAGTGGATTCAGTGTTAACATTCTTCCTCTTTTTAGATTTCATCTTACCTTTACATAATGAAAAAATTAAATATTTCAATTAATTAATCACATCAATTCCTAACATACATTCTGGTGACTATTTATCATCAACAATATTATCAAACCTCAAGTGAATCTTCCTATATTGATGATCTATTGTTAACAATTGTTGATGCCCCATGAAGCTGAAACTATGATGATATTTAAGTATTCTCTATCATGTATTCTTCATAAAAATAGTCCATGATAGTTTTCACTTCATGATCTAACTAGACATCATTTCATAAGAAGATAAATCATTTATAGTCTATAGGAGGGTATCATGCATATAAAATATATTTTTTAAAGAAACATTGAATGTGCACACACCCATATCCCAAAGATTCTTCAAATATATTATTATTAAAGGTTACAAGTATAAATCTATATCATTTCTAGGATTAGAATATCCAGATATTAGTATACTCAATAATCTGAAAGGTTTTTTCAAACACATCCATGGAGAAAGATTATAAATGAGAATAAAAACCAACCATGTGCTGTGAGAAATATGTATCTGACCAAAAGGATTAAAACCATCACAAGATAGACCGAAAATAAAATTACTCACCTCAGATAAAAAATTAGGATATTATGAATCAGATTTAAAACATTCTAATCTATCTATATGATGAACTAACTCATCATTATCGTTAATTATCTCAGTATCATTCCATCACATATTGGTTGATATTTCTAAAAACATGAATAGATTTTGAAGCATGAGAATCAATGGAAAGTTCCACATGAATTTCTATAGAAAAAAATATGGTGTTCCATATATATTTTCTTTCCATTGAGATGTACCACATTCTTTATAGTCGTTAAGGTCTGCTGTTTCCTCCCAAAATAAACTAAAATCTTTTGGACAAGCATGAATTTTATTAGTATAAAATACAAACCGCTTAATTAACTTCCGCGAATTATAATGATTCGAGGTAATATTCAGGAATAAATTCCTTAAAGAAGGTAATAATATAATCATTAGAGGTATTAGAAATCCCATACATGGTTTTTCCATGATATAACCACATCAAAAATTCCATCTTTGTTATTTTTGTACATTCTTGATATACAGGAGTTCTAGCATCATCCATTAAAATTTTCAATATCTCAACATCATCATCTTTATTATTTTCTTCATGTGTATTGATAGCATTATCTTCTTGAAATGACATACTATTTCTATCATGATGATGCATGAATGGAAACTGATCAAATATCAAATTCTCTATACCACTTCTTTCTTTCTGTTTATGAACAATAAAATATTTTCTTGTCTCTCCATTGTGATATCAAACATAATAGTTAGTTTGAAATAAATATTTTTCATATGGTAGATAACTTATTTATAACTAAACCATAGTCTTCAAACAAAATTATAACATGGAAACTTTATATGACCTCCTTCTAAATAATTATTAAATGAAAAATCTAAAAAAATATCCAAATTCTTTTGAAACTCAGTTGAAATCAAATTGGCATGATACATCCAGCTTCTATCCATTATATTTTAGGGAAAAATTTATATTCAATTCAAAAATGTAAAACATAATTAAAAAATTCATTAAAAACAATTTTAATAGGGAATTCATCAAATCATACTAGTAGCTAGCAAAGTAAAGAATAAGAGAAATAACATATTCTATAAGCGATGCCTACAAATAAATAAACAAGGTGGGTATACCTGATATTTAAGAATTAACTATCATGGTGGATAAAATAAATAACTTTGAGACACTAAAAAGTGCTTCCCAAGGTTTTAACTATGAAGACTTAATCAATAAGGTCCAAAAAAGGAAAAACCATAATTTCATGAAAAAAAATTCTTACTTTCCAAATGATAAAAATACTTCATAAATCTCAAAATATATCCCAGAGATCAAAACTAGAATCAAATGAGAAAAATGATTGATATAAATAATATGGGAGTTGAATAAATACATCATAATATCTACTAATTCAACATTAAGATCTAGAATATTATAGGGATATTTTCTTCTTTGGATAATTTAATCTATAATTTATTTTTGTAGATATACCTACCAACCACAACAATGATTGGTATTTAGAATTTTTATGCAATATAGATTAGAATAACTAAACTACCCACATTAGAAACACACTATGGATTTCATTCATTCCTTAGGAGAAAAAATTGAAGGATATATATTCCACAATTTAGGTTCCCCCAAAGTATGATCTTTACTAAATGGGGAAACTTTACTATCCTTGAAGGAGATAGAGATTCAACCCATATTGCGTTGTTTCCAAACTACAAAGATTCATTAATCCCCCATGGGATTAATCAGTTAAGAAGTTAAAAACACAAACCCTGAATCACTAAATCTCCAATTAAATAGTAACTGCATTATATAATACCCCCTTAATAAAAACAAAATTGTTATGTAATGAAAAATAAGGTAAATATGGAGGGAATATAATTGAATGTGGAACCTAACATGAATTAAATTAAAATCCATAGACACACTAGTACAATCCCCCTTTAATCACATGTTAGGAAGAAATAAAGATCAGCTGCTCATTATATATATGATAGGGTGATGAAAAAATGAAATAAAACATATATAATCTATGATAAAAAACTTTTTAAGCCTCTCTATGACAAAAAACCCACTTCTGGATCATTATGTTCTTTCCCTTCCTTCAAAGATATCCAAAACCCATTATTTATAGGCAACACTTCTTATTGGGATGGAATTTTCTTTCCCAAAATAACTCTTCAAATTTAAATATGGATATCATAGTAAATAAATATGAAATTACTTCAATAAATTTATAAAGATTGTGTTTTTTTCATGTTGAATGGAGATTACCTTTACCAACAAAAACCATGGAATGACCTATGCATGGCCATCCATTCTTCATGATGTATCTATTTACTTCATGGAATGAATGAAAAATAATTAAGTTTAGAATTAAAAAACATGAACTAAAAAACACTAAATATATATTTATCTAGTATAATAATATGAGTTTTTAAGATCAATCACATGATGACATTGAAAAAAATTAAAACAATACTCATCAGAAGAGAAGAAGTATTCAAAACTCACTAATATGATGTTAAAGGAGATTCGAATCAAAAAATTCATGAATAAGTGCAGAAAACTGGAAGAGAAGGGAAGATTCCACTCACTTGGGTGAGGGAAATTAGGGTAGAGATTGTGTGTGAATTGGGGGGGGGGGAGCTTAGAGCCTAATGGATTTGTGAAAAAGCTGTACTAATGGTTTCTAAAAAACTGTTGTTATAGCCCAACCTATACTAAAAGTTTTTAGAAACTATTGGTATAGAATGGATCTAGGAACTATATACCAATGGTTTATGTAAACCATTGGTATATAAGCATGAAGATATCCTCATTTTCTAGTAGTTTCTTAAACTAGTTTATTTATTTCAGTATATCTATCATACAACTCTCATCTTCTAAGGCTTAATTTACAGTTTTAGGTTTAAACTAGGATAGGAAGGCATATAATTCATCTAGGTTTCCTACACTTCTCCTAATACTAAATACTTTATTCCGATCTCTTATAATAGTCTCTATAGGGTGGTCCTTTAAGTTTCTAGGCTCTCCAGGTAAGACACTATTAGGATTTATAGTTTTATATTTTCTAGAATTAGATTGATTCTAATAATATTATAATTTACTTTCAAATAATTTTTTAGAAGAGTCAAGCCTAAATTTATCCAAATAATTAGTAACTTAATCTATTTAAATTATATTGAAATTAAAAGGAATAATTTCATAAAACTTATGGTGAATATATTCTTTAACTATCCCTGATTTTTTATTAAATGATCTATAAGATTTAGAAGTGGTAGAATACCTAAGAAAGGTTCCTTCATCAGCCTTTGGATTGAACTTAAAAATGATTCCTTAGTGTTCAAGATATACACCTTGCATCCAAAAAATTTAAAATTTTGAACTTTAGGATTATTGTTATTCCATAACTCATAAGGTGTATTTTTAAAAAGAAGATCTGATTAAAACTATATTCATGATAGGAAAAGTTTTATTAATAGTTTCCTCATAAAAATAGGTAGGAAGAATATATTAATTATATATAGTTCTTTCCATTTATTAAATATTTCCATTTCTTATTTCTATAATTCCATTCTATTGATGTTTTCTTAGAGTAGAAAAAGTATGATTAATACCTAGGTTTGAGAAAAAAGAATTAAATTATCAATTATCAAACTATCCTCAATAATCACCTCTCAATTAAATTATTTTGATATATTTTTCATTTTTATCACTTTTACAAAAAATCACAAAAACCAAGGAATCTTCACTTTTAAACTTTAATAAATAAACCATGTGAATATGGAAAAATCATTAACTAAAAAAACAACAAATAATCTACCTGCCAATATTGCTACTCTTGATGGCCCAAAAAATTCCATGTGGATGAGTTCTAAAGGTTTATATGTAAAAACCTTGTTCATTTATTTTAAAGATGACTTATGCTGCTTATATATTTTGCATGCCTAAAAAAAATCATATTTTGATCAAACTTAAGACTAGTGAGTTCTAAAAATAAATTATTCTTAGATAACTTTAATAAATAAAATATATTACAATGTCTATGTCTCCAATTCTATGTCTAGGATTAACTTATTTTGGATATTAAAAAAAAATTCAATTTCTATTTACACAAGGAACTAAGGTCCAAAGTATAAACATTTTTAGTTCCAAGTGATCTCAACTTATGCAATTTATCTTTAAATATGGAACAAAAATTGTTATAAAAATCAATAGAAAAGTCATCATCACAGAGTTGATAATTTTTTATTAGATTATTCTTAAAACCTTTAACATAGGGAAAATTATTTATCAAGATTGTTTTTGTATCCCCAACCGATCCAATTCCAATGATATTACCTTTGGAATTATCTCCAAAGGTGACTAAACCTTCATATACTTCTGACACTGTATGGAAATTAAAAAATTCTCTACTTTTGTTTCTTGAGTAGATACTATACATATACCATATTACACTTATATACTAGTGTATTTTCACCTATAAAAATATCAAATAAAATCTTGTTTTGGTTCCCAAATTCTCTTGGGTCCTGTAGTGTTAGCGAGTAAAGATATGGGAAATCGTATCTGTTTAACCTTGTGAGAATCAACATTAGATAAATATCCTGAAACATACTATTTTTTAGCACTAATAATCTAATTATTTTTCATTTAATAATTATTAACATATTTTCCTATAATACTGTAGTAAAAATAGGTAACCCTAGACATGATGTGATTATTTGAACTAGGAACAAAGTAGTTTATATATAGCTTTGGATCCTCAAAATTAACACCAAAACCATATATTTCTTTACTAGAAACATTATTTCTAGGAATATTGTTTAAATATACTTATCCATTAGTAAATATTATAGAATAAATTTTAAAGGATTATAGTTTAGCCCATAACTCTTTAATTTTATTTTCATTCATAGTGATGCTTGGAGGAAATTTACTTAATTTTTATTTCAATTCCAGGTTCCGTTTTAACATGGAATATTTTTAACTTAAGATGAAATTATAAATATTCATTAAGGATTTATACCTTTTTATAATAGATTCATATTTTTCTTCTATCATAGAACAATATTAAGATAATTTACCATTTGAGCAGCTTTCAGAATCAGAATCAGAAGAATAATAGGATTGTACCTTTTCTTATTTATCCATAAAGCATATGTTTTCTTTCCAATTCAATTTCTCATTTTCTAAATCAGATCTTGAAGAGATGATGGACTCTTCAAAAAAACTTTATATATCCTTCATGTATTACTTTACTTTATATACATACTCAACTTTAATTTAGTTTTTCTTCTATTTATTCTAAATTTTTCATTTCTCCTCCTTCAATAATGGAAAATTAGGTATGATATAACCCATCTATCTGCATTCATAACACATAACCTCTTCCAGCCTATAACTATTATTCTTTGAATCATTAAAAGACTTCTTAAAGCCATTATTATTATTATATAAATTATTTAATCTTTTGTATAGGTGATCCAGTTCCTCTCCAGAGTTTGAAAAACTTGAATAACTTGAGGATATAACATCCTCCTTTAACTTCTTTTAACCTTTTAGAATAGTAACATTGAGAGTTGTATTTTCAATTTTTATCATTTTTGTGATCTTCAGCCTCAACTTTCATTTCAGAATAAAACATCATTAGATTATAAATCAATTCATTCATTGTTAAACTTATAACAAATGTAGATTGTCTTTTAGAATTAATGGTTCCATTCTACTTAGAGGGTAAAACTATAACAACTTTTGACATTTGATCTAGTTCTGGAGTTGGATTTCCTAGGGAAGAAACACCTTAGACTATTTCCTTCATTATTAAATTTATTTGAGTAATAATTTCTCCTCATTACATCCCAAATGTATCAAATTTTAATTTAGTTATGTTATACCTCAACTGTCTGATGTTATCAGTTCCTTCATAAGAAACTGCAATTGTCTTCCACATATCATATACAATAGGGAACCGAGATACATGATTGAATTCATTAAGAATAATTCCACAAATTATTTCATTCATGTAACATTAATTTACATCATAATCAACTTATTTAGAGTCATCCCGCTTTTATAGTTCTTCCTTGGGAATTTCATAAGGTTCAACAACCTTCATATAAACATTGAAATTGAGATTTTTCAAATAAATGACCATACATGATTTCTAGAATTCTTAATTTTCTATATTGAAGTAGGGAAATCTTATCAATGAAATTACTTCTTTGATTTCATCCATATAAATCTTTATTCATATATACCATTGGCTCAATATTTCTAGAGCTTAATAGGATTCTTCAAATAGAACTGCCTTTGATATCAAATATTGGTCAGAATAAACATAAATAAACAAGGGTGGAGTTGGGGGTGGATTGTGTCCTTTTTTTGGTAGAATTATAGCTTTAACAAAAAAGGAAATCCTCCTTTACTGTATAAAAAATAAAAAATTACAGAATTATGAAGAAGGGTTTTTTTTATAGTGGTCCATTTTCTAATAAGAGAAAATATCATAAGGTACGTTATCAAGCTAGGTTAACTTATGAGTAATAATACATTTATTTAAAAGTTCATTAACCAAGTAATTTTCATCACAATATGCGCGAGTGATGATTTTGTTTACTAAGGAGAGAGAATCCATACAGTTTCTCTATCGGGCAGTCAGATTCCATGATAGGTGAATGAATCCATTTCTGACAGCATAAACAATAGTAGAAATTGATGCAATACTTATTTTCTTTAGATATATCAATAATAATAATAATAAATAATAATAAAATAATACCATAATTTTTATAGTGGTTTAGGGCACAAATATCTCATAGTCCATTCCACCAATGATCCCTCTTTGAGTTTGGTGATTTTCACAAAATAGTTCTTTTAGTTGGGGACCTCAACAATTGAGTATAGGTAGTTGACACCTTAAAATAAGGATTTTATAGGGATTTTAGTTTTTTTACAAGGAACATCACAAAAAAATATAGTTCTAGAAGCTGAAACTCAAATAGAAAAGATATGTTGATCTTTTGAGTATATGTTCAACTCACATTTCCCCCTAAAACTTACCAAAGAAGAGATATTTAGAGGAATATAAGAAAAACTTCATAGATTATTCCTTCTAAAGAAACTCTAGGTTACTGTAGAAAATAACTAAAAAGAACAAAAATAACAAAACAAATTCTCAGAAGTAGGACATATACACAATAGAAGAATATTACATGAAAGTCTCCAAAGTGTAGTAATGAGAAAGAACTTTGAAAAATTAGTTATCTAGAAGATAAAATATATTGAGAATAAATAATAAATCCAATTTTATTTTGGTCAAGAATATTCAAAAATATCACCAGATAAATCATGATTTAAAAATTTTCAATGCGTTTGAAATTTGAAATTAATTAGTTACTAAAAATAATAACTTTTCTTAAATATAGGAATAATTTAATCCAATGTTGAAGAAAATTTGAAACAGTATTTGAATGAATTTAAATGTGATATTTACTAAGAAATCAATGTAGAAATATTATAAAATATCCAAAATTAAAATCCCATAGATGAATGCTTCAATTTTGGGTAACTTTACGTATGTACAAATCCAAAGTATAGTTTACAATGTACTGTTGATTCTAAGCATTTTTTTAACAAACCATACATTATATAATCAAATACAGAATTCTTTACAAAATTTAGGTTAACAAACCTAACATTCAGTCCAACCATAAGTTTTCAAAAGTAGCATTCCTTATCAAATGTTATGTTCCAAAACCTAATGTTTACCTTAAACTTTGGGATCTAAACAACGATTACACAGTACTTAAAAACATCCAAAATACTTAGAAAATTAAAATTTAGCCAAAATATAACTTAAGTACTTATAAAATTCAAAGAAAATAAAATAAATTTTCCAATAAGTAAAATCCTAAAATCCACTTAAAGAAAATTCATTAGTAAAACAAATGAGGGTGTTTGTGAGCATCAAAATTAATGAGAAATTAATGAAATTATTGGATCAATATTTGTATTACCAAAAATAGGTAGTGATATAGTCAAAATACTTGGGGGTTTACACATAATGTAGTATACAATATGGTTGGTTGTAAGATATGATAATGCTATTTTAATCTTATACAACTCACTAAAATAGAGAATCATACCATAAATATGACATAACGTACATCGTAAAATATTAAATCCCAAAGAATTAAAGGTTATATCATGACCGAGTATTATATATCATCAAATATGATATATAATGATACAAACCAATGCTTACAATATAGAACATATCATAAAATAAGATATATTAAAAAAATTATTTTTCTATATTTCAATTATGATTTGGATTGTATATTTTATAATTTTTTTACAAATTATAGAAAAAGTATTTCTGAATATTTATTTAAATTATAACGTGTTTATAAATTTATTAGTTAGAAAATTTTTATAATTAATTATTAAATGTTTATGAAAAATTTATTAAATAAATATCCATAATTTTAATTGTTAAAATCAAATACCTTTTGAATTATATGGCATGACTTATAATTTTTATACAAAGTCTTTATATTGATAATATATTTATAAAGTGTTTATAAATTACAAAACAAGTATTTTTTTTAATATTATTAATTGTTTATAGTATTTAATTTGAATTATTTAAATTGAAGGCCTTATATGGAAATTTATTTAAACCATATAAAAATGGGTTTTGATAATTTATATGATAAAGGTTTAAATAATATCAAATATTTGATATTTAGATTATATAAATTTTTTACATAATAGACTAGGTATATAAAATGTTTATATTTCATTTAATCTCATATATATAAAATAAAATTTTATATAAAGATTAATGTAAATGATCATATATTAGAATTAAATATAAAGTTATTATATTTATTTATTTATGAAATGTCTATGATGCACGACAAGATTATAAAGTGTTTATAGTTTCCTAATTTACGAATTGTTTATAAATTGTTTGAATCATGTTCAAATATATGAATTATTCATTTATTTAGTTTATTCTCTACTTTATTCATGAATATAATTGTTATATTATTAATTGATGTATGCTTTAGTTTAAAGTTTTAAACTAATTTTATAAATTTCCATATAGGAAAATATGGAGTTACTTTCTAGACATGATAATTGATTTTATTTCTACTACCTTCAATTTAGATTGAATTAGGTTAATAGATTAAATTAAGAAGTTAATTATAGTTTATGAATACTATTTATAATTTTTATGAAACTAAAATATCTATTGATGAAACTAACCTTGGAAAGAGGGACTTTAGATCAGACTGCTCCCTCGCTCAGAGGCTTATTACTTGTTTAAAAAATGGGGGTTGAATATCTTCTAATCCAATATTACTCTTGTGGGGATTGTTGATTTTATATGATTCCAATCCTTTAATTAAAAGGGTTTTATATACCTTATTCATGATAAGTATAAGGATATGCATGAATATAATTTTATTTTAATTTGAGTTAGCAGCACAAGCTTTGAGTTACTTAAAGAGTTACACATCAATATTGTTTGAACATATTGATTTGGTAGAAGGAAAAAAACTCCAAACAAAATATTTAAAAGAATACATACTTGTAAATTGAATTATTGAGATAATATGGTGAGACTAAATTCCATTTAAAAATTATAAGTATTATATTCCTTCCAAAGTGAACACTTTTCAACACCTCAATCATTCAATTGGGCAGGTCCTACCTAAGAAAAGTGCCCATGAATTATCATGTGCAGGGAAATAATATAATGATGTGACCATAAGAGTTAGGTGTCTCTTTTTTATATTTTTTTGGGGTTAAAATTAGTTTGTAAACTCTTAAGAAGGATACTAGAGGAATTTTGTTGCATTTATCCATATAATGGATTGGGAAAGCAGTTATTCAATCAACCATTCCAGAGTCATATATGTTATGATTGACATGATGGACTACCAAAATAGATATATAGTGAGAGTAATGCTAAAGAGGAATCATTTATTAGTGAAATATGGATCATGTCCCACTAATAGATATGATGTCATCTAAAATGGGTCATTAATTTAGTGGGGTAAAATTTAATAGAAGCCCTTAAATGATTATAATACATGATAATCATTCAATTATATTATTGATAAAATTGCCTCAACATCAATAAAAATTACTTTGAGATCAAACCTAGAGAAAGGGGAAGCTTAATGTAAGAAACTTATTACACTAGTATAAAAGCATAAGAATTATTCTTGAGTAACAAGAAAAATTCTACGTGCTAGAGTAATACATTCCTAAGAAAAAATAGGTTAAAGTTGTTCAACAAGTGGATCTAGATGATTATGAGAATAATAAATGAATCTACCTAAGGTTTAAAAGGAATTAAATTAAATATGGTTAAATAAACTTTAGTTTCCATTCATATACTCACAGTGATTTAGTAATCAAATAGGGGTCATCATTTTAGTGGGATCACATTTAATAAAAGTCCTTCATAAATAATTATAATACATTATACAAATATATTAAAAGATTTTATTCTAGATAAAATGGAATCAAAATTTTCAAACATTACTTTGAGATCAATCCTAGAGAAAGGGGAAGCTTAATGTAATCAAATTCTTATATTAGTATAAAAACTTAATAATTTTTCTTGAGTAAAAATAAAAATTCTATGAATTGGAGTAATACATTACAGAGAAAACACATGTTAAAGTTGTTTAACAAGTATATATATATTATTATGATAATCATGAATGAATCTACCTAATGTTTCGAAGGCATTAGATATAATAAGTACAAATGAACATTAATTTTCATTCATATACTCAATTTTATTGAGTGTGCTAATGAATTGGAGAGATTGAAGGTTTCCTTTAAGGCTTGATCTAGCTAAAAAATTCATTATGGAATCATTATTGTAATTTTTACAATAATATTAATTAGTTAAATAAATATTTACTATATTTTCTGAAAGTGTTAATGATAAAGTTACTAAGCATGTGATATTCATGTTCTTATACAAAAGGTTAAAGGTTTAATCCTAAAGAATATTGGATTTTTCCAATAGTTATCCTCATTCATTAAAACCTAAAAACATATTCCAGTTAGAATAGTAACATTTATATAAGATGTAATTTTTTGAAATACTTAAAGGGGTTTGTGAAACTCCATGGAAATTCCATGTAATGTATTGATATTCTAGAAAACAAGTCATTGATTTTGAAGGGAATATGATATAAATTTTATAATTTACAATTTTTTTAAATATACAGAAGTTTATGATAAAGGTAATAATTGATAAATATTGTAGTTTGTATTTAAATAAACAAGAAAAGAGTTTCTAAATCATGAAATTTAATTCAAAGGGATATATCAAGATTAGATGGATATATATAATTGATGTCTATTTTTATCCTATTTTACTTATATGAGAAGTGAAGTATTTTGATAAAAAATAGTTTTTATAAATAATATGATATGATGGATTTAGTACACATGGATTATGATTCATCAAAGTTCTATCACATGTTTGAAAATAAAATAATGATAATTGTTTTATCTAGGATAAAATCATTTTATCAAAGATATTTCTTAAAATGTGAAGGATATAAACACATTACCCTTAGGTGGAATATTTTAAAGAATAAAATATTATTTTTAGAATAATGCTCCAAACACTTATAATACCATATAAGACATGGATATAATAGTTTATTTGTTAGATATACCCAGTAAAATGAAATAAGTGTTATTTCATGATACAAAAGAGCCTGTATATCTGATCATGATATTTTGGAGAGAGTATAATTTCTTATAGGCTAGTGGTATTTTGATTTGGATTTAAATAATTTCAAATATAAAAATTAAAATATTATAACAATCAAAATTTAAAGTGAATTACACTTAATATCCTAAAGGATTTTAGGGGATTTCTATAAATAATAAATTAAAGAGTTACATTTAGTTAAATAAAAAAAGTGAATATCAATTTATATCCTAAATGTGTTTAGGATTTATTGATAAAGAAATAAACTAAAGATTTATATAGTGACCCAAGATTAATATACATGGATATTACATCATTTTTTATGAATATTTATCACATCATAAAATTACATGCCTGAGGACTGTAATAGTTTAGTGTATTTGTAAACTTGCAAACATAAACTACTATCCTGGTGAAAGATCATGAACATATCACTTAAATATATTCTGAATTATCAATCCTACTTAAAACCTTTCTTCATAACCTAGGTAAAGGAAACAAAATAAATGGGTGAGCTTAGATGCTGAGTAAGGGTAAATAAGGGTTATATCTAAGATTAACATGAGCATAAGGGTATATGAAAATGATCATAAAATTATAAGATAATACCCTGCATATCAAATATAATAAACATGAATCATGTAATAAATATTAGTAGTTTATAAGACATTAATCATAAGGTAATAAAGAGAATAATCCATGAAAGAATAACATAGGAATAATACATAGAATTTGTGGCAGACACATAAGCATATAAAATGATTTCCATAGTTGTCAAGGCTTATTTACAAGGCCATATTAATAGTATTGGTTCACTCCCCACACCATATTTTTAGTTATGGTTCACTTCCATGACCATATTAGTAGTCAAGGTTCACTCCCGAGACTATCTTAGAGGATAAATTCCTTTATTGATCTGAGTTCACTCCCCTTTCTAACTATGTATATCTCATGCGATATAAATATTTACCCAATTCATTGGAGGGAGATATAGGTCCCACCCATCTCATAATTAAACCATAAATACATGTTCCACAATATCATAAAAAACCATAACATAACCCATGAAATGAAATGGATATCATAAACATGTCATCTCATCATAACCTATGGAAAAGAGATAGGTTTCATAATAATTTCATCAAAGCATAACCCATGAAAAGAAGTGGGTTTCATAAGTATATAACATAATAAAGAGAAAAAAGTTTCATAAAATTATAACCCATGAAATAGAAATTAGTTTCATAAAAATCATTCCATCAAAACATAAACCATCCAGAGAAAGAATATGAATGGAACCCTTGGATCATATCCCCAAAAAAGGCATGAGTAACACCAATATATGTCATCTTAGATGAAAATTAATTTTAAAATATATTTTAAAAACATTTATTGAGGAAAATATAATTTCTTATTTAAAAAAATTATTTTTAAAATATAAAACTGTTTGAAAATCATTTTCTTTGAAAATAAACTTGAAAAATTATAAAGGAAGCAAAAAAACATTTTGAAAACATTTTTACTTGAAAACTTATAAAGGAATTTTGAAAATTTTTTGAGATTTTTTTTTATTGAAAATACTTTTAAAACTTATAAATAATTCTTGAAAACATTTTTAAACTTTTTTATTTGAAAATAATTTACAAACTTATAAATCATTCTTGAAAACATTTTGAAAACCTTTTTCTATGAAAATTATTTGAAAAATTATAAAGAAAGATTTGAAAAATTTTGATTTTTTTTATTTGAAAATGATTTAAAAACTTCTAAAGAAATATTGAAAACATTTTGAAACATTTTTAAACATAATTTTTTTTGAAAACCTTTCTAGAAAACATGGGTTTCAAAGAAAATAGATTTTCAACCAAAGATAGAGATAATGTTGAATTTTATTAAAAATAATTTCTTAATTATCATAAGAACCAAAGAGTCAAAAAATGGTACCAATATATGAATATATCATGAATAACCATAGGAGAATAAAATTCATGAGTTTTTATGAGATATGGATAATAATATTCCATCAATGGTATCGTAATCATAAACAATCCTGATAAACAATGAGATTGTAGAAATAAACTATTACCACTTTGGTAACTTTGACTCATAATCCACATGAGATAATAAAATTAAATGAATGTTAAAATATCATAAAAGAAAAATATTCATGATATAACATTTCAAAGTCATTATATGAACCCTATAGAAAAATATAGGTCCATAACATGGCATGTATCTCAAAGAAGGAAAATTGAGACAAAAAATTACTTTACCGATTTTTGGTAACTGTTGAACCATAAACCCCATGAAATATAGATCATAAAATGGATATGTAAATACCCATATATTTAAATATAATAATCAAAGAATATATTCATGGGTAGTATATACACCACACAAAATAAATTAGTGGTGAATAAGGCATAACTCTCACAAAAATAAAAGTGTGACGAGAAAACCCTTACCTTAAGTCTTAACTTTCTTCATCAACATTCAAAAATACCATATAATAAATATAAGTTTATTATAAATATAAAATATAACCATATTATTATATATAATACCATATATTATTTAATTATGACTTTATATTACTCTTTTATTAACAATTCCATGTTAATGTTACGTTTCGGGTAATATCTGCTTTGTTTTTCGTATATGTTTTTAACTTGTCATTATTGATCCTATTACTTAGATCATGATTTAATTATTTAAAGAATTTAAAAAATGATATAAATATCATATATATTCAGTATATAAATATTTATAATAATATATAAAATATAGAAATATTAAATGGAATATACCATTCATGGAGATGGTAGGCTGTATGTACATATGAACATTATTTCTATTTTCTTGTCGTATTAAAAGAAAGAAAGTAAATGAAATATATGTGTGTATATATATATATTATAATTACAGTAGAATTATAATTTCATAAATTTCATATACATTTATTAAACCCATCAATAATACATTTCATGTAAAGTGTGAATGAATCACATCACTTTGAGGAGGAAATAGTCCACACGTCCACAAACGAAGTTATTGTAATTACAGAAAATGGAAAGAAAGTAGATATGTTTTATATAACAATTAAATAAGTATAAAGAAACCATAAATATAATATATATCATTTAAAAATAGTATTCCCATTATAAATTCCAACCATTTGAGGTGGTAAAGGAAAAACGAACGACATCATTTTTCGAGGTGGTAGTGTGTCATACACATGAATGATAAGTTTGTTACCCATTTGATGGAAGTGTGTGTGTAGGTGTAGGTAGAAATTTTTTAATAAAAAAAATATAATTATATTTAGGATACTGAGGTTATTATATAATCATGTAATAAGAATAATTTAGGTGGTGGAGAATGAAAATAAAATAAAAGAGGTTGTGGAAGGATGTTACCTTTCCTTCAGGCAACTCTTCTTGGTTTGCATCAAAGGGATTCCTTGGTTGGATTTATACCAAAATTTAGGATTATAGTATGAATTGAGGTAAGTTTAGAGATTATTTTTTCAGGGTTTATATGAGAAAAATTGGCTTGATAGTTGTGAGTAAGTGAGGGGGGGGGGGTGGTGAGTTCCCTTTTTATAGTAAATGATGAGTGACATTCTTGTAAATACCAAAAGGTAAACACTATTGGGAGGTCTCACTGACCAAATGTGACTAAAAAATGGACAAATAATGGAATAAATTGTAATTATGGTCTATCAAAACCTCTTATACACAAAAATAAGTGCATTTTTATAATTTTGTTCCTTAGATTCTAAGTTTCCCCACTTTTATCATTTTGGTTTTTAAGGTAACTAGTTTTCTAACCTAAGTAATTTAACCATTAAGAATAAATTAAAGTTAGATTTATTATAAAATTTAGAACCAATTAATTATAAATATGATATCTAATTTATAAAAAATAAATCCCACATGTCTTATAAATTAATTTTAAAACAACCACATGTAACACGTATAAACACTACTTTAACCCAAACCGCGCTAACAATGTTTTTTTCTATTTAAAGGTTAACATGTTCATTATAAAAGATAAATTGGTCCATTAATAGACCATATTTTATATTTATTAACATCTAAAAATAATTTTATAGAATATCGGGTTTTTAGTAAATTTTGAATCTTTTAATAAAATATCATTTATTATAAAATAACATTATTGAAAATTTTGACATTATTTATTTAATTTAAATTTAAAAATATCAAGAAAAAGATATAATTTTAATCTATTAATTTCAGACCTAGGTAAAATGATATATTCATCTAAAAAATTAAAGATAAAAATTCATTTAATTTAATTCACTTTTAATATTTTTAGCATCATTTATTTTAGTTAATTATTAACTAAATAATTATCACATTTGGAATTTCTTAGGTAGTTAATATAAATAATTCATCTTTAAAAATTAAATATAAATTAATATAATAAAAAAAAACTAATTTACCTTTCAAAATAACGTGTACAACTGAACTAATGTGGTTCTTTTGTCCATATCGCAAGGCTTTATAAATGTTAAAGGTAAATAATTCTCTTTTTTTGGATTTTCCCTTACTTAAATTATTATATATGTTACTTTCATGAAATAGTGTCCAAATAACTCATAAAATTATAAAAAATAGAGTATATGTTCTAAATATGTGCATCCAATGTATTTTGGACAATTTTCTAGGTCATTTTCTCCATTAAGATCAAAGTTTAGCCACTAAGTAAACTATTTTTTTCCTTAATCACTGTAATTAATTTTAATTAATTTCACTAATATTTTTGGTCAAAAAATAAGTTTAACTTATTAAAAATTATAAATTATGATGATTAAAAATATGGAATCAATTTTTCCAATTTATAATCACATATGTGGTAGAAATTAATTTAAAATTAATCCCGAAGACGTGTCGTGACAACAGGTTTTTTAAGCAAAATTTTTTAAGAGTTTGAAATGTTTTTATATCCAATTTAAATGTGAAATTATTTTAAATAAAATATAATTTATTAATTGGTGTAAAATTTATCTAATTACACATTAAAACCAAATTAAAATATAATTTAAAAATATAAAAAAATTAGATAAAAAAGCAGTTTTGAATTAAAATTCAGTATTGTTCACGATTCATCCAAAAATGAAGTTTTTTTAGTAAAATCCCCAAAATATACCCTAAGATAATTTTGAAATTATTAATTCAAAAATTATGTTTATTTTATTAAATTAAATTTCTTAAAGTTTCTATAATTAATTTTACTATTTTTCATAGAAGGACATAAAAAATAGTTAATTTGAGAAAATAGTATTTTCCAACATATAAAGAATTTACCAATTTTTTTTTGTTTTATTATAAATATGATTTATTTATATAAAACCATTATAAATAATATTTAAAAATTAGTTATTACTTTTTATGTTACTAAGTTGAATAACTATGTTATAACCATCTCATTGAAATAATTATAATAATAAAATATTGATTCATAGAAACTCAGTGTTATGTGTAACACAAGACAATTCAGTATTGCATGTATTGCAAGATTATCTTGGTATAACTTATAACGAAAGATTAACTTGGTTTAATGTAATAATAATAATAATTAGGTTCTTTCATATAACACAATCTATATTTAATGTTGTGTGAAATGAAAAATATCAAAAAGTTTAAATTAATTCAATTTTTTTCCACAAAATCTTAGGGTGTTACATTCTACCCCCATTAAAATGATTTTACCTAGAATTTCATCAATTTTATAAAAGGTTTAATACTTGAAATTTACTTTCATAGAAACCAAAATCATAAAAATGAATACTAAAACTTTATTTAAAAATGGAAATTTTGAAACATAATGGTTATCCAAAGTAACTCATAACTAGGTTTCTATATAGGAGAACATAGGTGGAAAGTGAAAATACGGACATGGAAGAGAAATATAACTATCAAGATCTGATGGAGAGTGATAAAGAACATGGTTAAGATAAATTTAACGATCTTAAATCCATAAAACAAATAGGATTGAAAAAGGTCATTAATATCATAAAGAAACAATGATAATATGACGCCATTCTATTTAAATACACTTTTTCCTAAAGTTAAAGAATTTTCCTGAAAATATATACTTACATGATTTCAGGAAAACCTCACCCTTTGTTGTTCCTTGATCAATTTACACTTTATCTCTTTTTCTAAGAAATGATTGTGAATTTTTCATTCATGAAGAATTTGCAGATCACGAGATCTATAAATAGAATGACAGGTCATTCCATCAGTATTTATAAAAACAAAAAGGTTAGAATAGGTTATCTAATATGCATAAATCCTTAAATGGAGATATAATACTATAATATCTAAAACCTCAACCAAATTTTAACATAAACCATTTCATAAATGTTTCACCTTATAACCCTTAAAAAAGATGAAAGTAAAAAAATTTATAAATAAAGTCACTAAATTTCTCAAAAACAACTCAGCATCGGTCCCCCATATATCATAAAGTAGATCTTGTTTGTAACATACCAAACATGTGAATAAATTCATCATGTATTCTCTTGAAACATGGTAATTACCATAAATCCTTATTAAAAACATGCATGTTTCCTTATTCTAAAGTTTATTAGATATATTCCTTAAATCCAAAAATACTATAAACTCCATCTATGATAGCATAAACTAATTTTTCAACAAATCCTTAATCATTTCCAAGATAATCAGTACTATCCAATTTACTTATTCATACCTAACACATATTTTATCTAAAAATCATCATCTCAAAAATTAAGAACATATTAAGGGTTATACTTACCTTAATCATGTGTTTCCCATGAATACCACATTTCCATTTAATCACTTTTTTAGTCCATTAAAACAATTCAACATATTCTTGTAAATACTTAGTAAAAAAAATAAAATGAACAATCCTTATATATTTAACAATTTATATAACATAATTCTTGAATCCAAATACATAAACACTTAAATTATTCAACTTTATCCTTAATAAATTAATAAGGATACCTGATCCTATTTCTTAATACCTATTTCCTTTCACATTTCACCTATAGTCTCATCATCATCAGTAGTATAACCATTACTCACACCACCTTTATCATTCTCTTCATGATATTTCTACTCAGGACATCTATTTTAATTATTTACATTTTTTACACATTAAAATTATTCATCAATTGATAGTACATAAGGGAGGCCAATATTACCATCCATTGTATTAACTGAACTTTTTATTTGTTATTTATAGTCACTTCCTTTGTGTCCTTATTTTCTATAGTCAAAACATCTTCCTATTCCTCTAAAACATTCAATTGGGTGATTCTTTCCACCTTATCAACACAAAGGAAACTGAATCCTATTTTCTTTATGGTCTCCATTAACCTAATTACCATCAAACTCTTTCTTTATCCTCTTTGGAGAGTCTAAGAGTTGGTTCAGGTACACATTATTAATCATGTTTTGTGAAAAATGATTAGGCATGATCACAACATCCTTCACTCCAGTGATCATCCCATTTTACTTCTCATCACAAAATCTCCTATTACATTAAAAATTAACCCAAATAATTCTGGTTCCCACCATTAACTAAAACTAGTAACCATAGTGTAATCATCACTTATCATAGCAGAAAACCACATTATCATGACAAATAACTTATAGGATTCCTAAATCATGACACTTTAAGCTTATCCTTAGATACATCCCTATAAATATCCTTAAAAATATCCCTAAGGGTCTCACTAAAGTTTTCTCATCTTAGTTTCTAAATTTTTACTAAATATTTCCTTTGATACCAACTATAGTGACACAGGTTTAACATAAATGGATATTACATCATTTTTTTATGAATATTCATCATATTAAAAAGGTACATGCCTGAGGACCATAATAATTTAGTGCCTTTAGAAACTTGGAAACATAAAATTCTATCCGGGTGAAAGATCTTCAATATATAACTTAAATATATTCCCCATTAGTACTCCTAGATAAAACATTTCTTCATAATTTGGGGAAAGTAACCATAAGAAAGGGGTTATCTCATATGCTTAGTTAGGGTAAAAAAGGGAGATATGTAATCATAACTTGAGAATAAGGGTATGAGAAGATGATCATAACATTAGAATATCATACCATTCATATCAAAGATCTTAAACACAAATTATGACATAAAAATTAGTATTTCATAAGACATGAATCATAAGGTAATCAAGAGTATAATCCCTGAAAGCATAATATAGGAATTAGACAAAGAATATTTGGAAAAAACATAATCATATATAATGATTTCCATAGTAGTCAATTATTATTTACAAGGCCTTATTAGTACTATAGTTTCACACGCCATACCATATTGGTAGTCATCGTTCACTCCCATGACCATATTAGTAGTCAAGGTTCACTCCCAAGACCATCTTAGTAGAAAAATTCCTTTACCGAACCAATTTCACTCCCCATTTCAACCATGTATATCTCATACAATATAAATATTTACCCAATGCATTGGTGGGAGATATAGGTCCTATCCGTATCATAATGAAATCATACATACATGTTCCACAAGATTATAAAAAATCATATCATAACCCATAAAATAAAATGGGTATCATAAACATGTCATCATATCATAACCTGTGGAAAAGAGATAGGTTTCATAATCATTTCATCAAATCATAACCCGTGAAAAGAAGTGGGTTTCATAAGAATATAACTCGTGAAATATAAAAGAGTTTCATAAATATATAACATGTGAAAGAAAAATATGTTTCATAAAAATTATGCAATAAAAATATAAACCATTCATAAAAATAATATGAATGGAACCCTTAGATTGTATCCCTAGAAAGGGAATGTATAACACCAATGGTTCCATATTTGATGGAAAATAATTTTTGAATATATTTTAAAAAAATTTATTGAGGAAAATATACTTTATTATTTAAAAAATGATTTTTTAAAAATAAAACCTTTTAAAAACCGTTATCTTTGAAAATAATCTTGAAAACTTATAAATGAAGCTAGAAAACATTTTGAAAATTTTTCCTTGAAAACTTATAAAGGAATATTGGATTTTTTTTTGAAAACCTTTTTACTTAAAAATACTTTGAAAAATTATAAATAACTCTTAAAAACAATTTGAAAACCTTTTTCTTTGAAAATAATTTAAAAAATTATAAAGAAATATTAAAAACATTTTAAAAACCATTTTCTTTGTAAATAATTTGAAAACTTATAAATAAATCTTGAAAACATTTTGAAAACCTTTTAAACATAAAACATTTTTGATTTTTTTTAGAAAACATGGTTTTTAAAGAACATAGATTTCTGACCGAAGAGAGAGACAAAGTCATATTTTCTTAAAAATACATTCTTAGTTATATTAAGTACAAAAGAGTGGAAAAATAGTACCAATATATGAAGATATCATGCATAAAAATAGGATAAGAAAATTCATCAGTGATCTTGAGAGTGGATCATAATATTTAATCATTGGTAACATATTAGGTTCTTGGGGGTACAATTACAATAAAACACACACACACCTTACATAATGGTTGGAAAGGTAGGTCATATCCCCACAAGTAGATAACTCACCCATAAAGCCTTATTTATTCCATAAATGGCCTATAGGCCTAGTGGGAATGAAGCCCCATTACATGGCCCGTGGGTGGGTTGGGAATGAAAGTTCATTAAATAGCCCATATGCCCATAGTTTTTGACCCAAAGGCTCATCTGTGAATAGTGATGTTATAGTACCCAGGCTTCTACAATACTCGCTATAGTACCACCACCACTACAGTTCCTACTACAGTGCCCAGCTCTGCTATAGTGCCATTATTGCTACAATTACACCACTACTATAGTAACTGCGCTCCATGGATTTTGAACCCCCAACCTTGATGTAGTATTATAGGTTTTTTAGCACTAATACAAACCCCAACTACTTCATTAATGGCAACATAATCAAAAAAAATCCTGATAAATTAAGAGATTATAGCAATAAAATATTACCACTTTAGTAAATTTGGATCATAATCCATATGAGATAATAACATTACATGAAGCTTAAAATATCATGAAAGAAGTATATTCATGATATAACACGTAAAATGGTAGTATATGCACCCCATAGAAAAATATATGTGCATAACATGGTATGTATCTCAAAGAAGGAAAATTGTGATAAAGAATTACATTAACGATTTGGTAACTTTTAAACCATAAAAACCATGGAATAAATGTCATAAAATGGATATATAAATACACATAAATTTAATCATAATAATCATATAATAAATTCATGGGTATTATATGCACCATACAAAATAAATGAGTAGTGAATAAGGCATAAGTCTCACAAAAATAAAAGTGAGACGAGAAAACCCTTACCTTAAGTATTGAATTTATTCACACACGTTCAAACCTGTTATATAATAAATATAAGTTTATTATACATATACCAAAGAAAAATATTATTATATATAATACAACATATGATTTTATTATGACTTTATATTACCCATTTATTAAAAACTCAATGTTAATATTACGTTTCGGATAATATTCCCTTTGTTTTTCATATATGTTTTGACTTTTAATTCTTGATCCTATTACTTAGATCAGGATTTAATTATTTAAATAATGTAAAAATTATATAAATATCATATATATTAGGTATATAAATATTTATAATAATCTATAAAATTTATAAATATGAAATGAAATATACCGTTCATGGAGACGACATACCGTACGTATGCATGAACACTGAATTTGTTTTCTTGTCATATCGAAATAAAGAAAGTAAATAATATATATATATATATATATATTACTATTAAATTAGAATTATTATTTCATAGATATCATATAAATTTAATAAACCTATCCTTAATACATTCCATGAAAAGTGTGAACGAATCACATCGCTTTGAGGAGGTGGTAGTACACACATTCAAAAAAGAAGTTATCGCAATTACACAAAATGGAGAGAATGTAGGTATGTTTTATATAATAATTAAATAAGTACAAAGAAATATTAAATATCATATATATAATATAAAAATAGTATGTACAATATAATTACCAACCATGAGAGGTGGTAAAGGGAAAACAAACAACATCGTTTCGTGAGGCGGTAGTCGGCCGTACACATAAACGGTAAGTCTGTTACCCATTTGATGGAAGTGTGTGTGTATGTGTAGGTAAATTTTTTTGAATAAAAACATATCAGTATATTTAGGATGCTAAGTTTAATATATAATAGTTTAATAAGAATAATTATTATGGTGGATAATGAAAATAAAACAAAAGAGATTGTGGAAGGATGTTACCTCTTCTTTGGGTAACACCTCTTAGTTCACACCAAAGGGCTTCCTTGGTTGGATTTATTCCAAAATTTAGTCTTATAAGATGAAGTTATGTAATTTTATAGATTATTTTTGAATGGTTTGGATGAGGAAAAGTTTCTTTAGCGGTGTGAGTAAGTGAGGGTGTGAGTGCCCTTTTTATAGTGGAGGAGTGACATTCTTGTAAATTACAAAAGGTAAACACTATTTGTAGGTCTCCTTTACCTAATGTGATTAAAAAAAGGACAAATAATGGATTAAATTATAATTAGGTTATATCCAAACCTCTACCACACAAAAATAAGTGCATTGTTATAATTTTGTTCCTTAACTTCTATGTTTTCCCACTTTTATCATTTTGGTTTTTATTAAGGTAACTAGTTTTCTAACTTATATAATTTAACCATTAAGAATAAATTAAAATGATATTTGTTTGAAAACATATACCCACTGAATTATAAATATTATATCTAATTTACAAAAAATAAATACCACATGCATTGGAAATTAATTAACACAAGTGCATGTAATGCTAAAAAACACTACTTTAACCCGAACCGTAATAATAATGTTTTTTATATTTAAAGGTCAATATGTTCATTATAAAAGATAAATTAGTCAATTAATATACTATATTTTATATTTATTATCATATAAAAATAATTTTGTATAATATAGGATTTATAGTAAATTTTAAATCTTTTAATAAAATATTATTTATTATAAAATAACATTAATATCAATTTTGACATTATTTATTTAATTAAAAATTTAAAATATAAAGAAAAATATGGAATTAGAATATATTAATTTCACACCTATTTAAAATTATATATTCATCTAAAAAAAATTAAATATAATAATTCAATTAATTTAATTCAATTTTAATATTTTTAGTATCATTTATTTTAGTTAATTATTAACTAAATAATTATCGCATTTGGAATTCCTTAAACAGTTAATATAAATAATTCATCTCTAAAAATTAAATATAAATTAATATGTTGATAAAAATTCTTTAACTTTCAAAATATTGTGTACAACTGAACTAATGTGGTTTTTTCCCATATCTCAAGGTTTTATAAATGTTAAAGTTAAGTAAGGCTTTTTTTGTCTTTTCCTTGCTTAACTTATTATATAGGTCAATTTCATTATATAGTATCCCAATAACTCATAAAATTAAAGAAAATATGGGATAAAGTTGAAATATGGTCATCTAATTTATTTTGGACAAGTTTCTAGGTCATTATATCTCTTAAGATCAAAGTTTAACCACTAAGTAAACTAATTTTTTCCTTAATCACTATAATTAATTTTAATTACTTTCACTAAAAATTTTGGTTAAAAACAAAGTTGAAATTATTAAAAATTATAAATTATTCGAATTAAAAATATGGAATCCATTTTTCCAAATTATAATCACATGAGTGGTAGAAATTAATTTAAAATTAACCCCGTAGACGTGTCATGTCAATGAGTTTTTTAAGAGAAAATGTTTAAATGTTTAAATGTTTTTATATCCAATTTCAATGTGAAATTGGTTAAAATAAAATATATTGGATTAATTTTTATAAAATTTATCTACTTACGATTTAAAACCTAATTAAAATATAATTTATCAATATAAATAAATTAGATAAAAAAGTAGTTTTGGATTAAAATTCATTATTTTTCACTATTCATCCAAAAAATAAAGTTTTTAAGAAAAATAACCTAAATTCACCCTAAGATAATTTTGAAATTTTAACTTCAAAAAATGAAGTTTATTTAATAAAATTAAATTTCTAAAAGTTTCAAAAATTAATTTTATTACTATTCAGAGAAAGATAAAAAACAGTTCATTTGAGAAAATAATATTTTCAAACTTATAAAGACTTTACCAAAAATTATATGTTTTATTATAAATATTTTTTATTTATATAAAAAAATTATAAATAATATTTTAAAATTAGTTATTAATACTAATGTTACTAATTTTAATGGCTATGTAATAACTATCTTGATTTAATAATTATACTAATAAAATGTTATTTCATAGAAAATCAATGTTGCATGTTATGCAAGACAAGTCAATGTTTCAAGTAGCACACACTTATCTTGGTGTAGTGTGTAAAAAAATATTTACCTGGTGTAGCATAAAAATAAATAACAACATGGTGCTTTTATATAACACAAAATATATTTAGTGTTGCATGAAATGTAAAATATCAAAAAGTTTAAATTAATTTGTTTTTTTAACAAAATATCAGTGTGTTACAAGTTACATATTATTATCAACATGATATCAAGGGAAAAGTTTTATGGAAAGGGTTCCAAAAATTAGGATTATGATGAACTTAGAAATATTTCCAAGTAAAAAATAGAATTTATTAACATCATAACATTTTATGTTGTGAAATTGAAAAGTTTGAATACTATGTTCAAAAATTTGAATAATAGGAATATAATTCCTTAGTCTCACTATTATTCAAATTGGATCAATTAAAAAATGTTACTCACTAAAGATTTTATTGGGAGGGTTTTATCAAATGGTCACATAGATATATGTAATAGAAACCAAATAGAGATATAATGAGTTTAATAAAACCCTTAAAATGTGACAAACATAAGGATGATATGATAATATATCATATGATATATGACTAAAATGATGCTTATGTATGGTTTTTTTAGTGTTCTTAAAAGAGTTTAATAATATAAAATGTATAGTGTTATATAAAAATGAAGACTCAACCTTTCCATTCTTTCACATTAGCTACGTAAATTACGTGAAGTGAAATGATAATTGACCTCTCAAAGTAAGAATTTGAATTATTCCTTAGTGATGTTATTCATAAAGACTTATAGGTTGTGATGAAAAGTTTAGTTTAATATGAGTATGATTATTGTATCTAGATAAAAAATATGATCATGAGGTACAAAATTAATTTTGTGTGCTAGTTGGCTCACAAAGTAACCATGTGAAGTTCCATACACTGCATCTTCAGTATGTTGGGGGTGTATGTTTCATATTGAATACTCATAATTGAGGTTTGTGGGATACCTAACATGAGAACCTTTATATTTTGATAATTTTATTATTCATGATTTTAGGATTATCTAATCATTTAGAGGCTAGATATGTTTCTAATCATATAATTGGGTGGATCTTAACCAACACTACTAAAAATATAGACTTTAATAGTGAAAAAATAAGCCATTGTCAGTGAAAAAATGCACTTACAACCTGAGCACAATTAAAAGACCTAGGATTTTATCAATGATAAAAAAGTTTTGATAAAGACACACTTTATCCGGGCCATAAAAAATCACCAATAAAGGAGACCTTTATCAGCACTATAAAATGCACCGATAAAGGATCCCTTTATCAATGATTTTAGTAGCACTGATAAAAGGTCCCTTTATCCGCATTATTACTAGCACTGATAAAGGGGAATACCACTACAGTGTGTTGTTAAAATTACAACAAACTACAATAGTAAAAACAATATAAAAAATAGAAAATACAAGTTTCTAATATAGAATTGAATTTTAATAAAATTTACAACACAAATACAAGAAAAAAACTGTATTATAGACATTTCAAACATTGGTTTGTATAATTACATGAGTAAGTAAAAATTATCACAAACATTAAAAAACATCAATGTTCCTTTTTATTTGGCCCCTGAACCTAGTCATGCTATTTTTGAACAAACCACCCTAACTTGAGAAAAATAATTAACCTATATAAGAAAGAAATTATTATGTTAGTAATACTATAAAGAAATAAATCAAACAAAAAGTGTTAATTTTAAGATAAAAACATATACTTTGAGTCATATCAGGTACACCGTGTATCAGATTGAGTTTCATTTGATTCTCCCACAACACACCACTTATTTTTGTTCTAAAAAGTAGGTTTTCTTGAATTGGATCTCATATATAGTGATAATAAACTCAATATGGATGAGATCTAATTCAAGAGGAAATTCTTTTTGAGAACAAGCTTTTTACTGTCACACCATTTCTTGTTCATCTTTAAGTATAATCTCTGTGAAAATTAAATAAATAAGTATAGGATAAAAATAATAAATAAATTAATTAATTAATAGCAGATAAAATGATATGAAAACAATTTGATCTCATATTTTCGATTTTGGCGATGTGATTTTAAACTAAAATGGCACATATATATTGAAAACACGCACTTTGAGTCATACCAACCACATCGTGTGTCAGATTGATATGCAGTCAGTTTCTATATGTCACAAATGAATTTATAGATCATCCAAAATTATTAAGACAACCTAAGTGTGTTTTCTCAGTTTTCAGCAAGTGACACACTTTTTGTACTAAATTCTCAATTTTAAACTGATAATGGACACTTTGAGTCATACTGGGCACACTATGTATCAAATTAAGGTGTGGATGATTATTACACATCACAAATGACTTATGGATCCTTGTACTAAAGTATTAAAACAATTGGAACAATTTTTCTTAGTTTTTAGTATGTAACATGTGTTTTCAACTAAAATGTAAATTTTAAATTAAAACCAAAAAATTTGAATAATACCAGTCACACCGTGAATCAGATTGAGGTGAGACTAATTCCTAGATTTTAAAAATGAATTGTGGCTCACTAACCTAAAGGATAAAAACAATCTGAATACATTTTCTTAGTTTTGAGTATGTCACTTGTTTTTTCTTACTAAAATATCATTTTAAACTGAAAACATACACTTTGAATCATACCAATCATATTGTGTGTCAGTTTGACATGAGGCTGATTTCTACATTTCACCAATGACTTATGAATCATTGTACTAAAATATAAATACAATCTGAGTGAATTTTCATAGTGTTTGGTCTACTAGGTCAAATACCCTGGGGGGGGGGGGGGGGGGGGGTGAATCAAGGCATGATAGATTAAAACAACTACCCCTTTTTGATCTTGTTTAGTTGTAAAAAAACTCTATTTTCTATCATTACCATTATAGAGTATGAAAAGATATTAAAGAATGCACAAAACACAACAATTTTACTTGGTTCACCCTCACTGGGCTATATACAAGGAGCATACACTGATGATGTTATGATGTACCAAATCCACTATAAGCACACTACTATTTAAAAAGTTTGAAGTGGACTCACTATCCGTCTTGGTTTATAACCAATCACAATATGAAAGCACACTGCTCTCCCAACTAAAGTGTTCTCACTACTTCTTTAGAAGATCCACTCATAGTTTATAGAAATGTAGGTCCTTTCATTATCACCAATGAATGCATCCTCCACTGTATATAGATGCTCTATTGATGTCCCACTTTCATCCACTAATGAATACAACTTTACCACAAAACACTGGGCAATCCATTTTGAATAGATTTCGTAATGCTCACTACCTTAAAAAAGATCCCAATTTTGTGAATCTCAAACAAGAATTCATGAAGCACACTGCTTTCACAAAGTTCAATTAGCCTTCGTGAAGCTCCTATATTTTCTCAAAGCTCACTTAGCCTTTAAAAATTCCCTTACTTTTGCTAAGCTCATAACAGTCAGTTGGATTTTACAGCCTTCGCAAACTTATTTTCATAACACCTTCATGATCCACCTCTGTGAACCACCTTCATGAAATTAGAGACTTATAATTTTTGTTGAGTCTCGATAACCCTTCTAAAGGGGGTATAGGTTTATTTATAGGAGTTTCCACTAACTCTAGGACCTTTAGAGCCACTTCAGCACCATTTCATAAATCTCCCAATTTTCCACCACAATGCTCTATTTTCCATGAAGCTCCGTGGACATTTTTTTATTTGAAAATTACATAAAAAATGTAGAGAATTACATAAAAATGTCATGCCACCACGATGCTCCACTCATAATGCACCTCACCTTCATTGTTTGCGATGCTCATCGTATTCGTAGATATCGCCGTCAAAATTCTTTGATCTTTTAAGAAACACTCTTCATTAATCCCATCTTCACGAAACTCATGACTTTTACATATTTTTATAAGGACTTCAAGGAAATAATTATTTCTCAATGCTAGAAAAACTCCAAATTTTGGACCCCAAAAATTTGGAAAACACTGGGAAACTACGCCACCTTAGACACATGCTTTAGAAAACACCAACTGTACTCATTACCAATCATCCGACTTTGTCAAAAAACACAATCATACCTAAAAACACTTAGAGGATTACTTGAGGGTTTTTTTCCCAACACTTAGTTTTTAGTAATGAAACACCTTTTGAACTAAGATGTCAATTTTAATCTAATAACGAACACTTTGAGTCATACCGAGCACACCATGCATCAGATTGATGTTTTATTGGTTCCTAAATGTCAAAAATAACTTACAGATAATTTTTAACAAGTACCAAAACACTAATAATGAGTTTTCTTAGTTTTGAGTACGTCACTTTTATTTTTTACTTAAATGTAATTTTAAACCAAAAACATAAACTTTGAGTTATACCAGTCACACTATGCATTAGATTAAGGTGTGGCTAATTACTATACATCAAAAATGACATATGGATATTTTTCATAAAGTATCAAGACAATACATACATGATTTCTTAGTTTTGTGTATGCCACTTGTCTTTTTTAGTAAAATATCAATTTAAACTAAAAACACACACTTTGAGTCATACCGGTCACATAGTGGGTCAGTTTGATATGAGAATAATTCATAAACATCAAAAATAACTAATGGATCATTTTACTAAATTATAAAGATAATCCAAGCATGTTTTATCTATTTTTAGTGAGTAACACACATTTTGAACTAAAATTTCAATTTTAGACTAATAATAGACACTTTGAGTCATACAGGGAGCACCACGTATCATATTGAGGTCCAACTAATCCCTAAATGTCAAAAATGAGTTATGGATCATTTAATTGAAGTATCAAGATAATAAAAATGTGTTTTCTCATTTTTGAGTATGTTAATTTTCTTTTTTTATGAAAATGTTAATTTTAAATTAAAAGACACACTTGGAGTCATACTAGTCACACTGTACATCATATTGAGGTGAGAAAGATTCCTACACATCAAAAATGACATATGGATCACTTTATGAAAGTAAAAAAGCAATCTGAATGCATTTTCTTAGTTTTGAGTATATCACTTTGTTTTACTAAAATGTCATTTTTTAATAAAAAACACACTTAGAGTCATACCGGTCACACTGTGCAATAGATCGAGGTGTGTATAATTCCTATACTTAAAAAATGACTTATAGATCATTTTCATAAATTATCAAAATAATATGAATGCGTTTGATTGGTTTTTATTATGTCATTTTTCTTTTTTACTAAAATGAAATTTTAAACTAAAAACATGAACTTTGGGCCATACAGGTAACATTGTGTGTCAATACTATGTGAGTCAGATTTATACTCATCAAAAATGACTTATGAATCATTTTCCTAAAATATCAAGTCAATACAATCTTATTTTTTTTTATTTTTATTGATTGGCACACATTTTGAACTAAAATGTCAAATTTAAACTGATAACAGACACCTTGAGTCATACAAGGTATACCGTGTATCTTATTTATGTGTAGTTGATTCCTAAATGTCAAAAATGAATTATGTACTGTTTTCATAAATTATCAAAACAATATAAATACATTTTCATAGTTTTGAGTAATCTAATTTTCATTTTTACTAAAATTTCACTTTAAACTAAAAACATAAACTTTGAGTCATATTATTCACACTGTGCATCTGATTTTGGTCTGGATAATTTCTACACATCAAAAATGACTTATGGATTTTTTTCTAAAGTATCAAAACATTCTGAATGACTTTTCTCTGTTTTAAGTACATCACTTGTCTTTTTTACTAAAATGTTAATTTTTAATAAAATGGCGCACTTAAAGTCATACCGGTCACACCATGCATCAAATTGAGGTGAATATAATTATTACATGTCACAAATGACTTGTGGATTTCTTTCCTAAAGTATCAAAACAATCCAGATGTGTTTTCTCAGTTTTGATTATGTCACTTTTCTTTTTTAGTAAAATGTCATTTTAAACTGAAAACAATCACTTTGAGTCATAATGGTCACATTGTGTGCCAGTTTTAAGTGAGACCAATTCCTAAATGTTAAAAATGACTTATGAATTGTTTTCCTAAAATATTAAGTCAATTAGATAATTTTTTCTTAGTTTTCAGAGAGTGACATACATTTTGAACTAAAATGTCAATTTTAAACTGATAACAGAAACTTTGAGTCATAATGAGAACACCATGTATTGGATTGACATGAAGATGATTCCTACACATAAAAAATGACTTATGGGTCACTGTCCTAAATTTTTGAAACAATTAGAATTAATTTTATTAGTTTTGATTATGTCACTTATCTTTTTTAATAAAATTTAATTTAAACTAAAAACATAAACTTTGAGTCATACCAGTCACACCATGCATATGATTGAGGTTAGTCTAATTCCAAAATGTAAAAAATTACTTATGGATCATTTTACTAAAGTATAAAAATAATCTGAATATTTTTTCTTGGTTTTTTGTATTCCACTTTTCTTTTTTACTAAAATTAAAGTTTTAAATAAAAAGATAAATTTGGGGTCATATCGGTCACACCATGCATCCGATTGAGGCATGTATTATTCATACATGAAAAAATGAATTATGGATTATTTTACTAAAGTATAAAAGAAATATGAATGTGTTTTATTATCTTTAAGTATGTCACTTTTATTTTTTACTAAAATGTCATTTTAAACTAAAAACATGCATTTTGAGTCATACCGATCACATCATTTTTGGGTTTGATGTGAGACTGATCCCTATACATAAAAAATTACTTATGAATCATTTTACTTAAATATCAATACAATACGAGTGCTTTTTATTAGTTTTCTTTGAGTGACATATGTTTTGAACTAAAATGTAAATTTCAAATCGATAATAGACTCTTTGAGTATTACTGGGAACACCATGTATCAAATTGATGTGAGGCTTATTACTACACATAAAAAATGATTTAAGGATACTTTTACTAAATTATTGAAACAATATGAATGATTTTTATTAGTTTTGATTAGGCAAATTTCCCTTTTTATGAAAGTTTCATTTTAAACTAAAAACATAAACTTCAAGTCATACCATTCACGTCGTGCATAAGATTGAGGCGCAAATAATTACTACACATCAAAAATGATGTATGGATCATTGTTATAAATTATAAAAAGAATAAAAATTCATTTGATCATTTTTTTATAATTTCACTTGCGGTGTTTACTAAAATGTCATTTTAAACTGAAAACACATAGTTGAAGTCATATCGGTCACACCATGAATCAGATTGGAGTGAAATTTTTTCCTACATGTCACAAAAGAATTATGAATCATTTTCCTAATTTTTCAACAAAATTAAAATGTGTTTTCTTTATTTTAATTATTTCACATTTCTTTTTTACTAAAATGTCAATTTTTTACTCAAAACATGCAATTTGAGTAAAATTAAACATCTACATTGAAAACATACACTTAGAGTCATACCAACCACATCATGTTTTTAATTGGTGTATGTTTGATTATTACTTATAAAAAATGAATTTTGGAATGTTTTGTTAAAGTTTGAAAATAAAACGATCTTGTTTTCTTGGTTTTGAGCATGTGATGTGTGTTTTAAAATAATGTGTAAATTTTAAAAATTAAGTATCAGGTAAAAATGATAAGAAAATTAATTTAAAAAATAAGATAAAATGATGGGAAAATTAAATAAATAAGTAGTAGGAATTTGCATCTTCATGATGCTAGTATATATTCTAACACCATGTATTCTACCCATTCATTTCTAAACAAATTTATTTCCTCTATTATACTCCTCCTTGATAAGTAAGTAAAAAATAATATATAAGAATTCTTATACAAATTATTCACACCCTAAATATATTTCTATGGAAATAATCCATAATATATCATAAAAATTTTAGGTAATCACTAAAATTTGATGTCATTAAACATTCCCACATTATGTATACTGCCCACTCATCTCTAAAAAAATTTTCTTCTTCTTTTGAGTACGTAGATTGTCAAAAATCTTGGTAGTACTGAGAAAATATAGACAAAAAATGGATTGATAAACATTTTTAATGAAATTGAAATTACCTATTTGGGGATTTTAGTATTTTAATGGTTTATGATATCTTTCATAAATGTGAAAAGATAATATCCATATTCATTACTGTTATCTTTATTCGAACACTATAGCAACACTGACAAAAATAAGTAAACTGTTTTAAAATATGTTTTGATAGTTAAATATTTATATATATACCTTAATATATTTCCATTTTAAGTAATCTATAGGCTTATTATATTCATTCATTGAATTCATAACACAATTTTACCTATATTTGGAGATCTCCCTATCATAAAAAAATTATTGTTAAAACATAGAATAAAACATATAATTCAAAGTTTATATATAAAATGTTAATTTAAATGCATTAAAAATTCACAATACACATCATGTGTGGTCGGTTTGATGGATATGCATGCATTGGATCCAAAAAATAAATATTTGGGGTATCCAGATTGATTGTGATAAAGGAAGCCTTTATTAGTGATTTTTGCTAGTACTGGTAAAGGATAACACTGTATATTGAGCATTTTATAGTAGTTTAAGACATGATTTTTCCTGTTGTATAAAGATAATGACATCCGGGCCCTCTATTGAGATATAATTAAAGAGTGTATACTCATACCTAGATAATATATGTAGTGTACTTATCTATCAGATGAGGGTCATGTAATTTTCTCATCTATAAGGGTGAATAATATGTGATGTATTCATCAACCTAGTTAGTCTATACTTAGAGAATCGATAACATATGAGTAGCTATATTGGATTTACACACTCAATTCCCTATGGTTATTTAATTTATTGGTCAAAGTGATCATAATAAAATTTTTTCTTGTATATAATACAACTAGTGGACACAAGTATAAAGATACATGTGTTTGATGAAGATCACACCAGATCCCTTTATTGCTTGAGTAGTACTGATGATTTTCTAGAGGAAATTATTTCCATAAATTTATGAATTCTAAAATTCATATTTGTTTTCAATACTATAAAGGACCATTATGTTACATTATTATTCCACTAAAATAAATGAAACCATACTAAGAAGTGGGGTGGCGGGAGGGTGAATAAGTGTGGTACACTTTTATCAATTTTAAATATTTCTCTTTAACTATAAACCTATTAAGGTGAATTTATATCACTCACTCATAACACATTTGGTTTTTATGTATGTAAATTAAGTAAGAATATAAAAGAACAAAGGCACATAAGGATTTATAAGGATCACTCACAATGTTCGAGCTAGTCCTCAGGGTATGGTGGTTGTTATCCCCCACAAACATGAATGGACATTTATTATCAAGAATAAACCAAGGGTAAGGGTATGGGATCAAACCCTTTATCTTGTCATAAACAAAAAATACAAAGAATCATATTTTTTCTTAGGTATTGATAATAACTAGTACTACTTCCACATACAATATTCAACTGGATTATCTTAAAGTGAAATCAAAAGTGTAAGATTGTGTCTATTCTATATCAAATAGATTTTAGAAAGTATCCCTCATTTTTCAGTTTTATGGTTTTGGGTTGTTGTGTTAATTGAAAAATCTAGTTGAAAAAGTTCTAATGTGTTTATATAAAAATCATGATGAAAAAGATCCATAGTGGATAAGACCAAGAAAAAGATGGTGTTGTTTTCCAGTGTCTGTTAAATTTATGGGTATAAAATTTAGAGGAAAGTAAAAGATGTTTTTGGGAGAATTTAGAGGATTCTTAAATGATTTTTTAGGTTTCTCAAATAAAAATTATTTAGATCACATAATAATTATGCGAGACCATGTAACAAAATTAGTGAAGAAAATTTGGACAAGTTATCCTATTCACATCACAAGTACATACTCATGTAGTTATTATATGACCATATAGGAAGACCGTGATTGGGATGTGTCATTTTTTGAATAATAATGGTGATTTGGTGAATTATTCATAAATCAAGTTCTATGTAAAGCTGTATAGGAAGATCGATATGCAAAGGAGTTGCGATATACAATGTTGCTGATGGAATGTAGCATTGAAGGGAATTTTGTAGAAGGGATTAAGTTCAAATTCATGATTAGTGAGTTTTCTAGGGTTTTTTTCTTATATAAGGATCCCTAATCACTTAATTTGGGTGAGTAAATTTTGTGAGAATAATATTACTAGAGAAATTTTGAGAAGTTAGTAAGTGGATCATGAAGCGTAAAGAGTTTGTAAAGTACAAGTGGTTCAAGAAGGGATTGCTATTCATAAAGGGAGTGAAGTTATATAATGAAGTTTAGTTTATGAAGGAGGAGCATCTCATGAAGCATAATCATTTTACATAGAAATATAAATTCAAGAAGGATTACAACACATGATGAACACTATTCCATAAAGTAAGTACATAGAGGAGAAATTTGTGAATAATAACAGTCCATAAAGGGATTTTATGTAAAGAAAATCATTCAAGGTAAAGATAATTTCATCTATCATATGATA
This sequence comes from Viscum album, assembly GCA_963277665.1. Taxonomy (NCBI): domain Eukaryota; kingdom Viridiplantae; phylum Streptophyta; class Magnoliopsida; order Santalales; family Viscaceae; genus Viscum; species Viscum album. Next base: position 242,101,296 of record OY728162.1, read on the forward strand.
TAAGATATTTATGTCACAATAATTTTAGTGAGAACCTATTAATAGATGATAAATATCATAAGAATAATCTTATTGAGGAGTAAACAATTCACTTCAATTGAGTGCATAGTGAGTTCTTATGTTTGAATGGTTGTAAACCAGGAGGGATAATGAATCCTCTCAAAACATTTTAATGAACATGTGCTTTAGTGATTCTTGTACATTGACATATTAAATTTTTATACTCATTGAATTATCCTAGTTTGGTTGAACCAATTAATATTTTTGTGTCTTTTGTATGATTTCATTTCAGTTTATATAATTTCATGATAATAAGCGAGAGGAGAGTTTTGTTTAATAACAAAAAAAGATTAAAATGGGGAATTTTTTTTTAATTAGAAACACCCCAATTAAACCCCCATTAGGTATTTAACCTTGTGTGTCCTATAATCAGTATCAAAGATAAAGGTTAAACTTAGTGGTTTTATCTCTCAGTGGAAGCTATGGAATCATTCAATCACAAATGGATTATGATCATCAAAGTAAATAACTTTTATCTATAAAATAATCATACACATAACTACATCTAATCCTTAGGTATATATGTTTATAAATCTTCTATATATTTTATTTTATTCAGTATAGAAACCATGGATTTATTAGAAGAATACTATAAATAATTGGATGATATCGCTAAATGAATCAATGATTTAGTGGGAGATTTGTCTAACAAAATATACATGAAGGTGATTCCATGTAAATACTATTATGAAATATGGGAAACACTTATTAATATATATAAAATTTATTATTAAGTCCAAGAATATAAAATATAGGTTCTATGGAACAAGTATAAGGACTTGAGGGTGCACCCAAATGAATCTATTGATTCATTCTTTGATTGGGTACATGTAGTTGTGAAGGATATGGGTTGTCTTTGAGAAATACTAAATTAAATAAATATTTTTATGTGAATCCTAAGAAGATTACCATCCTGGTTTAATCTAAAAGAATTTTTACTTGAGAATAAAGACCATAAGGATATGAAATTAGATAGTTTACATGATACTCTGTTATCACATGCGATGAGAAACAATGATAATGAGGATGTGGAAAATGGGAAGTCAAAGGAGGTGATATAAAAATCTTTAAAGAATCTTACCATGGGGTATGACCAGGAAAAAGAAGAGCTGGATGAATCCATATCATTCATTTCCTCAAATCTAAAAAATGGGAAAAGTAAAGTTTAATGGGAAACTTATACTTATGTGCTATTGATTTAGAAAGGTTGAGAACCTTATGATAAAGAATCCCAAGAAATTTCAAGATGACGTTGACATTTCCATGAATAAATATTCATCCAATATGAAAAGAAAGATAAGTATGAAACAAAAAATTTTCATGAATAAATCCCTAATTTCACAAGAGAATTACAGTTTGGACGAAACTGAGGTAGAATAAATTAAATAATGTAAATAACACAAATAAGGTGATCTAGTAGTTATTGTAGGTAGTTCTCAAACATGGGGAGAGAGAAAAAATGGAGGATAAGTGTAAGGGAGAGTAAATCTCTAAGCATAATTAAATGATTATCTTGAAGAGATATATTTTTGTAGATCCAATATGAAGAAAGCCTATAAAGTGTCTCATGATTCCAAAATTTATACGTAGAAACATAAATTATAGAGGTATGAGATAAAGATAGAAATTTAAAATATTAAATTTGCACATATAGAGAGATCATAGTTGGTTGTTGAGTATGGGCTTAAATCTAAAGAACATGCCAAATTTATCCATGGTTTGACCGACATAATGAAAAATTGAGTCAAACATATCAAAGATCTTGAATATGAGGTTGTAATCCTATGATGAAAAGTTGATGATGAGGAGATACTCTTGATTCTTGATATGACATTAGAAAAATAGATTATACATGAAACAAGATATGTCAAATTGAATCATGGATGTCCAATAAAATAAGAAAAGGAGTTCTAGGAAAAGAAAAATACACATCACAATTAAAAAGATAGTATGAGAATTTATTGTAAACAGAAAGTAGTGATGGTAAATGTTAGGCCTCAACCACCCAATATAAAGTTCAAGGTTGATTTGGGTATAACTCAGAATCAGAATACTCAAAGAACCCAAGAGAAAACCAATGTCATTGCGAAGACACAAAATAATGGACCTCATATGAGGTGTTATTTTTATGGAAATATGGGAAATTATAAAAACGTTTGTTCCATAATCAAGAGGTACTGAAGGTTAAAAGAGAAATAGATTCTTATTGGAAGAGTTCAATATTACAAGAATGCCTTTTATGGTCACTATTTTTGGTGTGGATGATTTAGATATATGTATAGGTATTGCTCATCAAAAATGAAAAGGATTGTGTACATGAAGACCCAAACCGATCAAACTTAGTGGCACAAGGAATCATAAAAAAATTTGGAAACAAAAAATTTATTTGTAGCTTTATAGGATGAGGTTGGTCTATATTATTCCAAAGAAGGTAAATAATTTCAATCAATACCCAATGTAAATTATAGGTAATTGATCAAACATAAAAGGGTTGAGAAGGTAGTGATTGCATAAATTTCCATAAAATCATTATATCATGCTTGTGTATGGATAATTGATAGTGGATTCACTTACCACATGCTAATAAATAAGGATATTGTCATAAGAATCAAGTAAAATAAGGAATGTGTCATTATATTTGGAACTGATAAAGGCATAAAAAATATTTTCTCTAGGAAATCTAAATTTGGGTGTCAAATATATGAGACACATAGATGTATTGGTTGTTTATGGTATCATTCACAAATTTTTAAGTATTAGTTAACTACACAACTCAGGGAATCCAATAAAATTTACCAAGAATTTAGGAATTTTAAAGGTAAAATAAGGTTAAGTTATTATATAAGAATATTGGGAATATAAAACAAGGGAGAAGAAAATAGATTGTGCTATAAGCATCTTGGGAATATAAGACAACAATACTTAGAATATATGGTGAAAAATAATGGACCTCATGATATCTCAAATCCATCACATGATCATTTACATACATAATATGTTTTACAAAATGGGAATATTAATCAAAAGATGTATTGGGAAAAAGAAAAAAAGTTAATAAGAGTGCATGAATTAGTGAATATTGATGTGTGTGGAACTGTATCACCAAGAGATATTGGAAGGGATAAATATTATGTTATTTTCACTTATGATTATAATAAGATTACATATATAATGGTCATCACTCACAATTTCAAGGTGTTCAATTATATTACTCAGTATTATAGGGAGGATGAAAAGATTCTTGGGTAGAAGATTATGAAATTCCAAACTAATAATGAAACATATTTCAAAAACCATTAGGTGTATTATTATATTAAGAAGCATGGGATAAGTCACCAATTCTCAATAGTGAAAATTCCTCAGCAAAATGGTGTGGTTGAGAGGATAAATCAAACCATAAACAACATGGACATAAAAATTTTATTGAGAAAGGCATACTAGAAAAGTTTTATAAATAAGTAATACTAACATTAGTATATATTTTGAATAGATATTTTTTGTGTCAAGGGGAAGAAATTACTCCACATGAGTTATGTTATGGAAATAATCTGACATGGAATTACTTTCAAATCTTCAAAATTAAGCGTTTAATTCTTAATAAAGAGAAGAACATAAAGTTTGAATCATGTGTAGATAAAGGGATATTCCTTAGCTAATAATTAAAAAAAATCATATAAATTCCTCAATAAGAGGTGAGGAAAGGTTTTTAAAATAAATGATATCACTATAGTAGAAGATGAGTAGGATCTTTAGGAAAATAGTGAGTATATTCATGAGGATAATGATGAATATTTGAGAATCTTAAGGGGAGTACAAGGGTATAAGGTAGATTTAGAAGAAGAAATTGATGATGATCATGATGAATTTAAGCCTAAATTTACACATAATATGAAGATCTACGATAAAATTGATGAGTAAAATATCACTAGTGATAAAAAAGCATCAATGTAGATGTAGAGAATGAAGTCTCTACAACAAACATCTTTTCTATCTTAGATAGAGCTGAAGTTTTTTGAAGAAGATACTACGGATGAGAATTGGATTTAGGTTATGAATAAAGAGATTAACTAAATTAAGAATAATAATAATTAGGAGAATATTTATTGGCTAAAAATAATAATGTAATTAAGACTAAATGGTTTTTCCAAAACAAACTATATGAATACAATAAGGTGATTTTAAACAAAACATGATAGGTGTGAAAGGGATACTCCCAAATTAAGTGTATTAATGTAGATAAAATATTTACAACCTTGGTATGATTGGAGATAATTAAACCATTCTTATCCATTATATTGTAAAGTAAATTCAAGGTTTTCTAGATGGACATAAAGTTATTAGTTCTAAATAAAGTTCTATAAGAAGAAATATACATAGAAAAAAAGATGGTTTTCTTTTTTATGAAGATAAGAAAAAAGTGTTCCAGATAAAGAAGTTATTTTATAGGTTGAATCAAGCCCATAGATCATGGTATTCAAGTATATAACAATACTTTAAGAATATCGATTTCTTGTGAGTTAGATTTTATTATAAAATCTATGTGAATAATGATAAAGATCAAAGGATGATGGTGTTAGTGTATGGATATGACATAATATTTGGTGGGTTGGATTAAGCACTGTGAAAATATTTTGTATAATTCATGAAGTGTGAGTTCAAAATGTTTATTATTGGAGAACTAAACTTTTTATTTGGTTTGTAGGTGATGTAAGGAAAGAATGGTACATTAATCTAACAATCTAAATATTCCAAGGAGGTTATGAGAAAATTTGGAATTGAATATTACAAGGTGTTGAAAATACCATTTTCTACCTATATGAAGATTTCAAGGGATAATGATGAAAATGTGGTAAATGTCATAGAATATAAGTATATCATTGGGATATTTTTGTACTTAACATCAACACAACCCAATATTATATTTTCTAGATATTAGGAAACATAGTATCAAAGTAGTCCCAAATAAATCTACTTACTGATAGTGAAATTAATACTATGCTATATCAAAGGCCCATTGAAATTTTGTTTTCTATAGAATGAAACATATCAATAAATTTATTGGGATATACAGATTCAAATTGGTTTGGTTTAATAGATGATATAAAGTCAACTTCATGTGGTGAATCTACCTTCGATGATTGTGAATTTCTTGGATAAGGAAGAAACAAGACCGAATTTCTCTAATCACTATAGAAGATGAGTATATTCTGACCATTTAAGATTTCACACAACTACTGTGGATGAAGAAACACCTTAACAACATGGGGATATAAATGAAGTATTTTATTAGAATCAATTGTGATAATTCCAGAGCTATAAATATGATAAAAAATCCAATCCGTTACTCACAAACTAAGCACATTGAAATCTAATATTAATTTATCAAGGAAAATATTGAGCATGAGTTGGTGAAACTAGTGTGTGTTCCCACTAAAAATTAAGTCACATAAATCAGGATAATATGGGTACCCAAATAATCATTTAAAAGGAATCGATCGACTCTTGGAGTCTAATAAACCCCCATACTTAAATAGTGTAGCCATGGAACCCCCACTCTCTAGGTTTTTTGAATGTTTCTTATATACCACTTACTATTATTTTCCTATTATAGACCATAAAGAAGTGAACTTTGGGTTTATTGAAAAAGGGGGAGAAGTATTTTTCATAAATGGGAGAGAGTAATGTGTAGAGTGGGATAAATGATATATGGGGAGTAATGTTGGAGATGCTGCAACTTTTATATCAATGAATACACATAACATATAAAGACCTTTGGGTTTATAATATATATGGGTAAATTAGGTGTCCGTAGGTATGGTTTCTTAGAATCTATTTATTCATTTCAACAAGTGGTATCATTTAACCATTGGTATAGATAATAAAGTGTTTCATTATTGATATTTTTATGCTACTCTTATTTCTCATGATTATCTTGGATCATGTGGTATTAATGTACATGTTGAGTAAGTATTTTATAACTATAATATCTTGAAGAGTGTGAATGGTAGTTGAAGAATGAAGTGTGAAAGTTTCTGGTAGCATGATGTTTCAAGAGGTTATAGTGTTTTTAGAAAACCCAAATGGTAAGATTCTTGGGAAAAAATACCTTATGTTATGGTTTCATAATTTTTAGGTTGTTGTGTTTATTGAAAAATATAGTTGATAAAGTTTAAGTATGTTTATTGAAAATGTATTTTAACAAATATCTAGAGTGGAGAAGACTACGAAGAAGATGGCCTTGTTTCCCAATGTTTTCAAAATTTATGGGTATAAAATTTGAGGGAAAATAAATGATGTTTTTGGAAGAATTTGGAGGAGTCTTGTATAGAAAAATGTAAAAGCTAGGATTATCACATAGAAATTATATAGAAAACATAGAAAGCATGTGTGGATTTGTATCAAAATCAGTGAATGAAATTTGTCCATTTCAACCCATTCGTGTAGCAAGTATGTTATTACATAGAAAGTTTTCAATAATATTGAAAGTTCTTGATGATGAAACATCATTTGTGGGATAAAAACAATGATTCAGATAATCCCATGAAGAGTAATAACTATGAAAATCCACATATGTAGATTAACACATGAATTAGTTATGTTATGTGAACCTACAAAGGTAATTCAATATGTGAAGAAGAGTTCACAGAAGGTATTAAGTGTTAATTTGTGATTACAAGTTTTTCTAGGTTTCTTTAACAATATAAGGACTCATGATCACTTCATTGGGATTAGTGACGTTTATTAGAATATTATTTTTGGAGAAATTATGATAAGTTGAAAAGTGTCTCATGAAGCATAAAGAGTTAGTGAAGTGTGAGTGGTTTGTAAAGAAAGTGTAGTTCATGAAGGGAGTGTAGTTTTTTTAGTTCATGAAAGAGGATAAACTCATAAATCACCTATAGTTATCATAGAATAATTCTTTAATGAAGGAGTAAAATACACAGTGAACAATTTTTCATGAAATAAGTACATGTAGGAGTTGTTTGTGAAGAGGAGTAATTTATGAAGGTATTTTCTACAAAGAAAATTGTATATGGTAAAGAATATTTCATTTCTTGGATAAATGAGGTGATTTATGTCACACCCATTTTAGTGTGAACTAATCAAGTTATGATAAATATCATAAGAATAATCTTATATAGAAGTAGTGTGTTCAATTTAGTTGAGAGAACAATGAGTTCTCAAGTGTAGATGGTTATAAAACAGAAGGGATAATGAGTCCACTCCAAACATTGTAACAGTAGTGCACTTTAGTGATTCTAGTACATTGGAACATTTCCTTTATATGATCCTTCTATTATCTTGTTTAGGTTTAACCAAATAAATTTTTTGTGTCTTGTTCATGCTTTAATTTTAGTTTATATATTTCTATGAGAAGAATAGATAAGAGAGCTTTGTTTAATGATGAAACAAGATCGAAAAGGGTAACTGTTTTAATCCAACATAACATGATTCAACCCCTCTTAGGGTATTTAACCTAATAAGGACAATAATAGATCTTATATCCTTCCTTAATAATGTATTAATCAAATAAATACCACACTTGAACAATTATCACTTGGAGTGTCTCACTTTATCTTTATTTTTACAATAATCTCTAAGGTCTCCACTTCTCCTTCCATAACATGTATGATCTTTGATAGATAATATGCCTTAAATTTTCTCTCTTATCTTATTATTATTATTCCTTAGTATATAATATATTTGTTTTAGAACCTCTCTATCTTCTCTTATTATTCTTTTCACTTGACACTTAAGGATATTTAAATGAAGCATCATATTATCTTTTCTATCTCACTTTTTTCTTTGGTGATAATATTATTCAACAAGTAGTTCATGTCAGTCTCTTCCTAAATTTTTTCTATAACTTTTCTTTTGTTTTATAATATAAAAATATTCACATGAAAATGTTTTTCATATTTTTAATATGAAATCTCAATGATATTGGAACTTGTGATATTTTCATTCAATTCTCTATAATTCCCAGCCTTTAATTATCATTTAAAACTAGTTAAACAATATCCGAAAAATATTTTAATCTTTAACCTTATTAATTAAAATAAATAATATCTTTTAAATCTCTAAAAATATCACATACAAGATATTCTCATGAATTATTAGTAATTTAATCAATATACATCTCATTTAATTATGTATATAATTTATTTATTTAAATTATAATTTAATTCTTCTATAATATTCATAACTAATTTTATTTAAATATATTTAAAAATTGTGATCTCTTTTCATATGTTCATGATTACATGATATATCAACTATAGTGTGAAACCATAATTTATGATTCAATATTCTTATTCTATAAATCAAACACAACTCCACTTGAATCAAAATCATATTTAATAAATCATTGAGTAAATTATGGATTATGATTCACGTGAAAGATTCCTTTAATCTTATGTAACATTTCAATGCATCTTATATAGCCTAAATAATCTTTAGGTTAATCTACCATAACATCAAATTAATCTTATGTGAGCCTTTATAAGATTGAATAAATATAACATGGATTTTGTTTACTCTTATATTAATACCAAGTTAATCCTATGTATCACATATCAAATTTAAGTTTTTCTAATGCATATTGTAGTTATTTATATGTATTGACTTATTAATCTTACATAGACATCAGGGATCTTGGGTTAATCTTACACACCACTTGTTTAATCTAACATAGTTTGTATACCACAACTTCTTTCTCATGCACCTCAATATTCATAGACTTACAATTACATAGGTAAATTATTTGAGAGTTATTCTAATATACCAAGTTTTCCATGGGTTTAATCTTATGTAGAATCATGTCATTCAGACATGAACTTAGATTTATATTTTATAACACTAACCTTTTCTTTTATCTTACAATTTTTATCTTCTTCCACAATATTGATATTTTTTATACTCTTTTTACAATGAATTCATCAAAATTATTTACATTTTAGTGTATCTTTTAGACTTAACCATCATCCATAACATTCATCACTACTCTAAATTCTTCCACAATCTGATTCTTCTAGATTTATCTTTGATACCAAGATTCTGCTTCCACTTATTCTTTCAGGATTTACCTGATTGGATGATCTATCCATATAGTTTTTCAATATTTCTTCTGGATACATACCTTCTAGAATATCTAGTTTAATTCAATTTTTATGACCCAACTATGACATTTTAACTTAAACTTTAGAATTATCAAAAAATCATCTTATAGATACATAATTATCTTTCTAATACCACTTCTTTGAGATCTTTCATGTGAACTGAATTATTCTTATGTATCAAGATTATCAAAAAAACTCAAATCATTTAGATAACCCTCTCAAACAATTTCAGAATATTATATCCAAATATCTAATATCAAACTAATTAATTTTTAATTCATCATAATGAATGAACCCCAAATATTTATCAGTAAATAATAGTTTATTTTTTATCATTTAATTAAATTGAAAAAATAAATACTTCAACAAAATGTTCAACTACCTCAAACTCTTCATTAATTTCTTTAACCTATTATACTAGATTCCTTACAAAAAAAAGTGACCGTAATACTCAAACTTGTTTTCCACATGTAAATAAATCTTAAATAATATATTCAATGGTAGTATATTATAAAAACTTCCCCCCTTAATTGAAAACATTATTTTAACATGATCATCACAGCTTTATGGTACTTTATTCTTCATCTTCTCAACATGTATACTTATTTATTTCAAAAAAATTCCAATATTTTGTTCTCAACACATATTGTCATTAATTATTGTTAAAAACAAATAAAACAAAACACAAATTGATTTATCAATCTTTATATTTGGATTTGTTATCAATACCTTTATAGAATATACATGTCAATATGTTTTTAATTATTTTATTTTTTCAAATTATTTGTAATAAATAAAAAGGATGATAGCAAATTATTAAGTTATCAATTAATCAAGTCCAATTCTACTTGAGTGATTCTTAGTGTATAAAAAGGAGTAAATAATCAACTTACCAACAATTATAATCAACTACCATGCATTTCCTCAAATTATTCTCAATTTACTAGTCATTAAAAAAAATCCAATTTCCCCCTTAACTTTAATATAAATTCTTGTAAAACTAGGATAAGATAATGTAATAAATAAACATTTTAAATGAAGTTTTCTAGTACTTTCAAAAAAATATAGATTCACATAAAAAGATAGATTATGGTAGTTTTCTCATACTTTCTCCATTATCCCCTCATCAATGATCAAATCCAATAATTTATTCATCAAGGATAATCCCTTCCTCAAGTAAGCTATAAGATACCAATTTTTGGTATTAATTTCAAGAGGGATTCTATTTTTATCTTCAATAATTTCACATCTTTCTCATAATTATAGCTCCCCCATCACAAACATCACCTTCAATTACCTATACTAAAAACAAACACAATGCATATGGGAATAAGGCGATTCTCCAAAAGTAATTTTTGAGAGCCAATGGATTGATATTTATTTCTCAACACAGGAACTCCTTTATTTTTTTATATAATATTTAGAGTGATATTTATGCTAGATCCTTTATTTTTTTAAATTATTATACTCTTTGGGAACCATGGTATTATTTTCCTTCATGGAATTTTCATTGTAAGGAATTACCTTATTTATTTTTTCTATTAAAGTACATGAGATTCTTGGTTATAAATTCACCTTATTAAAAATAACCTCTTAAGATGGTTGACTAATCAAAAAATTATTTAGAAACATAGAAAACTTTTTTCACCTTCCACACAAATTCTTAAATACTCTTAGATCATTATTTTTAGACAACCCCTCATTAAATTTGAGTTCTTATTTATTTTTACTAATGTATTCCACAAAATTTATCCCCTTACTACTTTCTTGTAATGATTTTTCTTCTTTTGTTCATATTTACTTTATAAATACCAACAATTATGGTCTTCTTATAATTATCCATGATATATGTTCTTCTCCTATAATAGAAGCAACTCTTCCTTGTCTTTGGTGAAGCATCCTTCTCAGGGTTTTTAGTAAAATTTTGTTCAATATTTTTCTTTTTATTATAACTCATGGGAAAATAAATTTCACTTATTTGATTATTTATATTTATATTTACAGTTTTATTACTCTAATAACACATGAATCATTCATGGTGGGTTTAAACCGGTATCCATCACCAAAATAATCAATTTGATTACATTTTCCATAGAATTTATCAAATCTTCCAAATCTTCTAGAGATAAATATATTATTCCCATTCTTTTGTATACTTTTATTTGATTGACCACTAAACCCCCTTGATATAGGGTTGTATTTTCTTCTCTAGGTTGATATATCAGGCTAAAAATCAATTTTCATGTGTCCAAATATTCAACAACACTATTAATAAAAAAATATTGATTTCTTTCTTTTAAAATTAATATGTACATATTTGAAACTTTTCTATTTTTTTAGAATTTTATCCTCAAGTTAGGCTTCTTTTAAGGGAAAAAATTTCCTACAATTTATTTTATAATACTTTGATGTGTTTTTGGGGTTTACAACTTTTTTATTAACTTATATTTTTCCAATTGTTTCATTAAAACCATCACTTTTCAAGAATACAACATTAGTTTTAAAAAATATTTCTTGAACAAGGGTTACATTTTGAATTGAAATTGAATTATATTTAACATTAGATGATCCCAAGATCTTCATTCCTTTTAAAAGAGAAATTTTAACATAAATATCCTCATTGTAATATTTCTTAGAAATAATTATTTTCTCAACTTTATGTGAAGACTCAACTTGTGTCATTTCTAAATTTCTCAATTTGACTTTAGGCTCAATAAATTTAAATTTTAGAGTGTTTCTATATTTTTTAAATGTAATTCACTCTTAATTCACATTATTTTATCATCCTCTAAAATAGTTCTTCATGAATTTTACTCTTCCTTTGCAAGGAATGATCAATCTCCTTAATTCCATTTTCTTTGATTCCCAATTAAGCATCCTTAATAGAAAAACTCTATTATAGTGTATAGTTATTTCACTTGATAATTTTATGGATATGTATATTTCTCTTAGATTATATTAATTCAATCATTTATAAATTTTTAGCAACTTTATTTAGGCTATGCAACCCTAACACTTTTGGTATCAACTTCTTTGGTGAGATTTTTCACGCTAATACCTTTTTTATAAGGCCTATTATGTATTCTTAGAGTATTATTTAAAGAATATTATTTTTACTTAAAATATATAATACAAAAATAAATAAAAATGGAAATATATTTGGGATAATTCTATAGGGTATTCTTCAAATAAGTACATGAATCATCATATGATTCTCTAAAGATGTGATCTTCCCTCACTTATTCTTAGTACATAAAAAGGAAAATATTGATAGAAGATTTTAGTTACCTAATATTCCTATAAAGGCTGTGAAACATTTAGGAATTATGTGTTTTAAATATTCTCAATAGTGTATTTAACCACCAGTTCTTATATACCCATGCTAGGTTTGATATCTTCATGATTATGTCATGTGGAAATTGATTTTTCTTCCACTTTTCATAAGAGGGATTCCCTATTCAAATTTATCAAATCCTTATTCATTATATTCCTCAGATTCCTCAAAGAGATTGACTTAAAATCAATAGTTAATGAATCTTATCTAATTTTAAACTTCATTATGAACACAGGAAAGGAAACTCAACATTTAAATCTTTAATTTGTAGAGAATTCAATAAGAGGTGGAACCTGTAGCTATAATACCAATTGTGATTCCACTAAGATCAGTATAACCACACTAATATGGGATATGGTGAATCAATGTAAACCAATTTTATCATTTTAAAATCTTTATCGTTACCTATGAAACTATTAGGATGAATGGATCCCACTCACTCATCTCACCTTCGGTTTTCATGCATGTAAAGTTAGAAGGAACGCAAAATAAAAAAGGAACACATGGATTTATGAGGTTCACTAACAATGTGTGATATAGTCCTCGACGTATGGTAATTTTTACCCCCCCAAACACAAATGATATTTTATTATCAAGAATCAACCAAGGGAAAGGGAATGTACTTGAAACCTTTATCTTGGATCCAACCAAGTTACACTACATGACACCAACTTACAATAAAAATCACCCACTTTATTTCTTATTAGGTGATGGAACCAACTAATCATGCTTCCAAATATTAGATTCAACAGGATATTCTTGATGTATGATCAATTGTGTAAGATTTTGTCTCTTTTAGATAGAATGGACATGATCTATTTTCTCAATAATATAGAAATCAAATGCTTTCCACTCTTACACAACAATTTCTTAGGTGATCTCAATTATTTACTTTTTTCGACAATCCTCAGGGATGAATCTTATCATTATTCATACTTTATGATCTTCAATAGATAATATGCACAGTGATTTCTCTCTTATATCCTCATCCTCTTATTATTAAATTGAAAATATAAAGGAATAAAGATACCTCACTATCCCATTCTTATTATTTTCCATAAACAGTTAATATATCCAAGTGAAGTAGTAGGTCAACTTATTTATATCTCTATTTTAATCAATAATAATAAAATTCAACAGGCAGTGTATATCAATCTCTCTCTATTCTCTTATTATTTAACTCTTCTTTATTTTTATAATATCAGAATAATTACATGAAAATACTTTCATATTTTGAATATTATATCTTCATGATATTCATCCTCATTATATTCTCATTAAAATCTATATAATTAACAATCTCCAATTCTTATTCAAAATTCGTTAAATGATGTCTCAAAAATATTCTAGTATTTTACCATTATAATTCAAACCTATATTCTCTTTTGAATCTCTAAAAATATAATAAAAAATATCTTATCATATATTCTCCTTGAATTTCTTCATTATTTTTATCATTTAATTATCTAAAAAAATTTATCATTCAATTACTCTAGAATATTTTAAACTCATTTCCCTTAAATATCCATAAAATCCTTACACTCTTTTCACATGTTTCTGATCACATGAAATATAAATTACGGTGTGAATAATTAATTCATGGTGTAATATTCTTCTTCTATATATGAAACACAACTCAACTTGAATCACAATTATCTTAAATAATCATGATGTTTATATCTCAAAGAATATTAAATCATTGATTGAATTAGGTCTTATGATTCACATGTATTATTTTTTTAATCTTACTTGAAGTTTTGATGTATCTAACTTATCCTTATAAATATTTAGGTTAATATACTATTGCTTAAAATTAATCTTATGTGAGCCTCTAGAATCTTGAATGAATCTAACATGGATTACTTTTACTCTTACATAGATACAAGGCTAATCCTACATAGATTATATTATAATTAGTTTATTCCAATGCATATTTTGGTTATTTATTGTAGTGATTTGTTAATATTTCATAGCATTCATAAATCTAGGGTTAATCTCATGTAACACCCATTTAATCTGACATAACTCATACGATTATGTGGTATTAATCTAACATGAAACCAATTTAATCTGATGTATCCCAGAAAATATGAATTATATTCTTATAAAACTCAATCTCTTGGGATTTACACTTAATAAATTCAAGGATTTTAGATTTATTCATATGTATCAAGGTTTACATGAGTTTACTCTTATATAGAGGCATGATATTTATATACAACCTCATATATATCTTCCATAATTCCAACTTATTCTTTTAAATTATACCTTTTTTCTTCTTACAAAACATTTATCTTTTATTATTCTAATAATATAGTGGAAATAATCTTTAAACCATTATTTAATTTTAATGTATCTTCCAAACTTCAACAACATCTATAACTTTTATCACCACTCTCAAAACTTTCAAAATTTGATGATTCTAGATTTATCTCCTGGATCAAGATTCTACTACCACTTATTTATTCAGACATTCCTTGATTAGATGATAAATTCATTTGGTTACATATTATTTCTTTTGGATACATAACTTCTAAAACATCCAATTTTGGTCATTTTTTTGACTCAAATATGATCTTCAGACTTTAATTTTAGTATTCTCAAAACATCAACTCCTAGAGACATAAATCTCCTTGTAGGATTACTTATTTAAGATCTTACATATGAACTTAATTATTCTTACATGTCAATATACTAAAAAAATCCTCAAAATAATTTCAAGAACCATTTAAAAAATAAGTTATTATTTATAAATATATCTGATATCTCCACAGATTTATTAATTCATTCTTATGAACGAAACAAAAATATTTAAAAAATAATAATTTATTTTTCATAATTTAATTCAAATTAATAACAAATAATCCAAAAAATGTTCAATTACCTCAAAATATTCATTAACTTCTTCCACCTTATAAAGAATATTCATCACATAAAATAATTATTAGGGACAACACTCAAACTTCTTAGCTATATATAAATGGGTTTTCAATAATATATCCAATGGAAGTATCTCTTATATGACTTTCCCCTTAATTGAAAATATTTTTTTAACATTATAATGAAAACTAGAGGTTAATTAACTATTTATCTTCTCGACAAATATGCTTGGGGACTTCAAACTTTTTCCAAGATTCTCTTCTCAAAAAATGTTGACATCAATAATTAGTGAAAAAATATAAAAGAAATAATGAGTTAAATAGGTAACACTTTGGGGTTGATTGAATATGGATTAAGTTTTATGAAACTCATAGAACTATTTTTTTTGTTTATGTAAAAGGATTTTTGGATGTATATTCATAAGGTATTTCATATGTTGAGATACATAGTGATTTAATGATAGATTCCCAAAAGTGTTTAGGACATATGAAAAATGATTATCCAATATGATTTAACAATTTATTTTATGTGATACTATATGGTTAAATGATAGAAAATCTATAAGGCTTTAGTATAAGTGGGAGATTGATTAAGATATTCTATAAAGCCTATATGCATATGATTTATATTGTCTATTTTATATGTGATGATATGGGTATATCATATAATATGATAGGAATATAAATTAGTATATTATGGTAATATATCATATTAACACTATCTTGTACTATTTTAGTAACCAAAAAAATAATTTCATAATGTCATGATTCATATTGAATGATAACAATGGAATATTATGATTAAAAAGGCTGTTAAGTGTTAAGTGTTAATGTTTGGATATATCTTCCATGTAAAGGCTATCATTGATTAAATATTTCATAAGATGAAATGCTGGGTAATTAAATCGGATGAGTAGTTATAAATATTTTTTAAACACATGAATTAGTCTTACATTTTGTAATATATAAGTAAATTCTTGAGAAGGCTTAAGAATGTCTTAAGGCCAATATAATGTGGATGTTTCCATTAAAATGGCTAGTCTGACCTCATAGTTGGTTAATGTAGATTATACCTCTCCCCATATCCATATTATTATAATTCATTATATTATAATATATACTAGTTGAAACACCCTAAGATTTTATAGTTTATCACTTTTTAAATAAATTTAATATATTATATAACTTTTGTTGCACACAACACCTAGCTGAAATGAATAATGAAATATTATAATGTGATCATTATAACAAAACCATTAAATTAATGGAAATGAATATTTTTAAATACATTCAGAAATATATAATTTTACTACTCATTGTTTATATATTAATTAATTATTTATGAATAATCACTTTATTTTTAGTAAAGTCATTTTATTCTTTAAAAAAACATTTTCTAAAAAAAAGGTTTTTCTTACATTTTATGAGTGAATATTATAATTAATTTCATGAAGTTTTAGAGAATTTATTTGAAAAAATAAATTTCATTTTTGGATTCATCATGTCAAAAATATCTTACGATAAATTTTTGATGATCTTCTGAAAAGATTAATTTTTTAGTAAATAGTGAAAAATACTGATTTTTATAAAACTATCATTTTCTTTATATTAAAAAGGAATTTTATAATTTGAAATTGATATAAAAGTAAATTAATTAATATTTAGTTATATATACTATAATTAATTATATTTAAATAATATTTATACCTTCTTTTTATATAAGTACATTTTTTGTCTTAAACACAAATTTTTTTCTGAGAAATTATTTTTCGTTGCATTTTGGAATTTTAATTTTAAATTTAATTATAAAAATTTCAGGTTTTGAATTTTTAAAAATGAATTAAATATTTATAATCAGGAGTTAAAAATTATGTAATAATTTCACTTTAATTTTTAGGTATAAAAAAAGTTACCATGGGGAAAAATATTTACCACATTGTAGATAAAATAATGTAGCGGGTTCAAGTTAAAAGGTAAAAGCTTAAAATACCAAAAAATAAAAAATTAAATGTGTGGTTTATGTGTTTCATGAAAATAAATATTATTTAATAAATTAACTATTAACCAAATTCTCTAGAATTAATTCAACCTAAAAGTGGTTATCTTCGAATACAAAATAGTCATTATTTAATCACTTAAAATCACCCCTCCTCATGTATAAATACAACCCATTCTCTAATCACCTCTCCACACCATATAAATCAACCAAAAACTTCAAATATCCCTTAAAAATTATTAACTAAGTTATGGAGGTCCTTTAACTCAAAAAATTTCAACCCTAGTGTCCTGAAGAGGAGATCTATAGGAGTAATCTTTAAGAGAAGGTAATCATCTTTACAAACTCTTTCAATTTTATTTCATCTTATAGTTCCTTTTAATGTGTTGAAACAATTATAAATTAATAAATATATTATCATAAATGTAATTGGATTTTATTATATTTATGAGACAACCATTTTACGTCTCTTCTCCATCCTATGAAACTTAAAAACATCGCTCGTTCGTACGTACGACTTACTGTCTCCATATATTGTTGTAATTCATTTTTCATCACCAATTTACATGGACGGTTATAATTATGGAAATAATGGATATATATTGTAATTATTACATTATATTGATTATGAAAAATTAATATACCATCCAATTACTTACCCTTTTCAACCATTTAGAAATGATATCATCGTTTGTGTATTCGCACGACTTACTGTCTCTATGAAGTGATGTGATTAATTTTATATATTCAACAATAAAAATGGTTATAAAAATTAATTTAATGATTAAATATTATATTTATAACATTAATATAATTATTCATATTATTGATATGTATCCTATTAAATATAATCATGACTTTCATGAAAAAACAAGCATATAGAAACAAGGCAATTAACACCCAAAATAGTGAAAATAGTGAAATATTATTAATGAACGGATGGTAAGATATTATAAAAGGATCATATAAGATTTTATAAATATAAATATGGTTCTATAATAAATTAATAGCATTTTTAAAACCATTATATATTATTTTTAAGTATACAAAATTAAAGGGTAGTGTGAAGTAAGGGGTTTCTTAACTCAATTTCCATTCATTGGGTTAAACTTATACTTAATTGATTATTTCATGCTAAGATTATGTGTGAAATGAATTTTTATTATCTTATTATACATTTATACTTGTTTTATTTGTATTTACAATAGATACACACAATCTATTTGTTTTATTAACGCTCACTTCAGTGACATGATCTTTGTAAGAGACTTCGTCTCAATTTTCTTTCATTGAGACATATTTTAATGTTATGCGCATATATTATTTTATGAGCTGTATATAACACCTATTTTAAAATTTATTCCATTAATTTATTTATTCTCATAAAATTTATAGTTTTTTAAATGTTATTTATTCATGGGAAATACGATTCAACTGATTACAAAGTGGTAAGATTTTTTCATCTCACTTTTACTTTTGTGAGATATACACCATATTCACCACTTATTTCTTTTTTAAGGTGTATATAATACCCATTTTTAATGTTATATCATAAATTAATTTATCTTCATGTTATTTAAAGTTTCATTTAAATTTATTTCTTTTACAAGTCTTATGATTCAGAAGTTACTAAAGTGTTAAAGGTTTATTTCAAAATCTCATCATCATTCAAGATTATTTAAGATTAAGTCTCCACAAAGGAATATTAATCTTCCATGTCCATGTTCTCTATTTTTTTCAAGTGTTTTAAATATTTTCCAATGATTTTTTAAAGTCATTTTTTACCCATTTTTGACTTTTTACAATTTTTTTAAAAAGAATCTTCTTATTGTTTTCCAAACAAGGTAGTGATTTTTCTTACAAAAGTTTGAAAGGAATGTTTTTAACTTATAAATAATGAATGATATTTCCTGATGTCATGTTGACTTAATTATTTTAATCTTAGTTTACAAGTTTATAAGGTTATTTTCAAAGAAAATGATTTCTTTATTACGTGCACAATTTTTAGATTTTAAAAATTATTTTCAAAGTAAAAAAGGGAAACTTCCTCAAGAAAAATTATATTAATATATTTAAATTATTTTAATTTATTTAAACATCATTTGTTGAATATTATGTTAGGGATGTAATATAATGATACAATTCATAATATTTATTTTGATATTTTATGATCAATTTGACCGGGGAATGTATTTATTTTCTATATGATTAGTTCTTCCAATTCAAATAATTATTGATTTTGTTAAGGCATGTTGATTTAGTCGTATTATTTATTCATATGAGGAATGAATTAGAATTATTAAGTGATGTATGGAGCCCACTATACCCACTAGATGCATCGATAGGTCTCATGAGACAAACTGATTGGCCAAATCAGATGAGTTTCAACCCATAGATTTAAACTGTCTTAAGGATAGATCTCGACAATAACTGTCTTAAGGATAAATCTTGATAGTAACTATATTGATGATAGATCTTGATAGTTCAGACATCCATAATTATTAATTTCATAATTATGAATTTAGTTATTGATATTCCATATGATTATTTGATTAATATAATATCTATGGTTAAGTTTCATTATCATGTGATTATTTTTATGACACTATTTGATCATCATTTATTACTCCAATATTATGCTCAAGTTACTAATTAAATGGAATGTGTTTCTGTTATTTACATTTACATATTTTTTATGCCTTATTTACTCACATATTCTATTGTATGCTTTCCCTTACTGAGCATTTGAGCTCACCCATTTCTTATGTTTTATTTTTCCCTTGTATACCAGAAAGTTTTTTATAGTTGATTATGCAAGGTTATGCTAAGGGGATAATGTTATTCTCAATTAAAATATTTTTTTTATTTTATGTTTGAAATATAATTTGAATTTCAAGTATGTATTTAGTTTACCAAGACTAATAAACAATTTGGTCCTTTAGGATGAGATTCCTTGTATATTATGCCAATGTAATAAAGTAACCACTGACTATGGACTACTAGGTCTAGGTCGTTATAGTTGGTATTAGAGGAATTTTATTATAAATCATGAGAACTAGATTTTGGAAAACATATATTAGATAATATAATCCTATGAATGGATTTGAGGATAATTCTAAGTATATGATGATATATTATATATTTGGTAATGACCATGGATAATATAGGTTAAACCTAAGGATTCATAGATTTAAAAGGTGTCATGATTTAGAAATCCCATAACTGATTTTTCATGATTATAAGATTTAACAATATTATTATTATTGATCAAACTATATATTTTTTGGTTTTAATCAAAGGATGAGAAAAATGACCGCCTATTTGGAATCTTAGTTTTATGGTGACCTTCACATTTTCCTCACCCTTTTTTTGAAGAGGAAGTTTTATTAACCCTTTTTATGATGTGAGTTTCCAACACAGGAACTTTTAAATATAAAACCTTGATTTTTGAAGTGAAATTTAAAATTTAAAGGAAGCAATTAATTTAAGGACGTGATAATGGAACATCCCAATATTTTATGGTATTTCTATTTTTAAATAAATTTAGTCTTTTATATAGCTTATGTTGCACACAACACCTAGCTTAAATGAAGAATGAAATACTATTATGTGATCATTATAACATAGCTATTAAATTAGAAGGTATAAATATTATTAACCACATTATGAAATATATAATTTCTCTACTCATTTTTAATGTATTAATGTATTGTTTTTAAATAATTACTTTATTTTTAGTAAATTAATTTTATTCTTCATAAATATGTTTTATTAAAAAAATGTTTTTATTAAATTTTATGAGTGAATATTATAATTAATTTCTTAAAGTTTTAGAGAATAAATTTTAAAAAATGAATTTCATTTTTTGATTTATCATGTAAATTTTTTCTTATGATGTTTTTTGGGAATTTTCTGAAAAGACTAATTTTTTAGTGAATAATGAAAAATAATGATTTTTATAAAACTCTCATTTTCTTTATATTGAAAAGTAATTTTAAAATTTAAAATTATTCTAAAATTAAATTACTTAATATTTATTTATATATAAAATAATTAATTACATTTAAAAAATATTTATACCTTATTTTGGTATAAGTACATTTTTAGGCTTACAAACACATTTTTTTGAAAAATTATTTTTTGTTGCGTTTTGATGGTTTAATTTTAAATTTGATTATGTGAATTTTGTGATTTTAATTTTTAAAAATGGATTCAATACTTTGAATTAGAGGGTCCAATTTTTTTAATAATCACATTTTCATTTTTAGGTATAAAAAAAGTTACCACGGTATTTTTTTACCGTAGTATAGATAAAATATTGTTGCAGGTTAAAGTTAAAAGTTAAAAGATTAAAATACCTAAAAAATACAACATTAAATGGGAAGTTTATGTGTTTGAAGAACCTAACTAGTATTTATAATAGTAATTATTAACCAAATTCATTTTAATTAGTTCCACCCAAAAGTGGTTAGCTTTGAATATAAAATAATCAGTATTTAATCACTTTAAACCACCCCTCCTCAAGTATAAATACCCCTTATTCCCTCCTCACTTATCCAAAAATATAGCTTTACCAAAACCTATCCATTTATCTTCCCAAAATACTTACCTAATTTATGGTGGTACTAGTCTTTCGAAAAGACCAACCCTAGTGTCTCTAAGAATAGATCCAAAGGAGGATTCTTTAAGAGAAGGTAATCGTCTTTACCAACTATTTCAATTTTATTTATTCTTATACTTCCTATTAATGTGTTTTAAAAATTATAAGGTAATAAAGATAGTATCATAAATTTACTAATATTTTATTATGTTTATGGTATAACCATTTTCTATATATTCTCTATCCTATGAAAATCGAAAACATCGATCGTGCATACATACGACTTACCATCTCCACATAGTGGTGTAATTATTTTTTCATCACCACTTTACATGGATGGTTATAATAATGGAAATAATTTATATATATGATAATTATGAAATTATATTGATTTTTTAAAATCAATATACCATCCAATTCCTTACACTTTCAACCATTTAGAAATGACATCATTGCTCGTCCATACGTACGACTTACCGTCTCCATGAAGAGATGCAATTCATTTTCTATGTTTAACATTAAAGTTATAAAAATATATATTTAATGATTAAATATTATATTTATAATTTTAGTATAATTCTTTATATGATGTATCTATATCCTATGCAAGAGAATTGGGACTTTAATGACAAAACATACATTTGAAAACAAGACAATTAACACCTGGAGCAGTGAAAATAATTAAATATTATTAATGAATGGATGGTAATATGTTATAAAAGGATCATATAAGATGATATAAATACAAATAAGGTTATTTAATAAATTAATAACTTGTTTAAAACCATTATATAATAGTTTTATCTATGAAAAACTAAAGGGAAGTGTGAGGTAAGGGATTTCTCAACTCAATTTCCATTCATTGGGTTAAACTTATACTTCATTGATTATGTCATGATAAGATTATGTGTGATATTAATTTTGATTATATTATGTTTTATTTACAATTATTTTATATGTATTTATATGGTGTACACATAATCGATTCATTTGATTAACATTCACTTCGATGATATGATATTTGTAAGGGACTTCCTCTCAATTTTCTTTTGTTGAGGCATATTTTGATGTTATGAACCTATATTATTTTAGAAGGTGTATATAACACCACTTTTACATGTTATACCATGAATTTATTTATTTTCATGATATTTAAATTTTTGTAAGTGTTATTATTTCATGGGCCATATGATTCTACTGATTATAAAGTGGTAAGGGTTTCTCATCCCACTTTTACTTTCGTGAGACATACGCCATATTCACAAATTATTTATTTTGTGTGGTGTATATATTGAACCTTTTGTATGTTATATCATGAATTAATTTATCTTAATGGAATTTAAATTTTCATTTAAATTCATTTATTTCATGGGGATTATGATTCAAAAGTTACCAAAGTGGTAAGAGTTTATTTCACGATCTCATCATCATTCAGGATTGTTTATCTTAAGTCTCCATAGAGGGAATATTATTATTCCATGTTGATTTTCTCTAAAAAAACGTTCAAAAATGTTTTTACTATTATAAAATTATTTTTTAAAGTCATTTTTACACATTTTTTACTTTTTAAAAAATATTTTAAAAGAAATCTTCTTGTCATTTTCCAAACAATGTAATTTATGAATTTTCTCACAAAAAGTGTGAAAGGAATGTTTTTTAACTTATATAGCCTGAATGAGATTTCCTTCCACCATATAACCTTAATTATTTTATGTTTAATTTAAAAATTTAAAAGGATATTTTCAAATAAATTGATTTCTTTATTATGTAAACATTTTTTAAAATTTTAAAATTATTTTCAAAGTAAAAAGGTAATTTTCCTAAACAAATATTCCAGTAATCTATTTAAATAATTTTCATATATATTAATATTATTTGTTGAATATTATGTTTAGGATGTACTATAATGATACCATTCATTATATTTCTTTGGATGGTTTATGATTAGAAATACTGGGGAATGTATTGATTTTCCATATGATTAGTTCTTCAAATATGAAAAATTATTGATTTTGTTAAGGCATGTTAATTCAATTGTATTATTTATCCATATAAGGAATGAAATAGACTTAGTAAGTTATGTTAGGGGAATTTGATAAGCCCTATATGTATCCAAAGGTCTCATGAAACAAACTAGTTGGCCAAATCAGACAAATTTCTACCTACAAATTTAAACTCTCTTGAGAAAAGATATTGACAATAACTATCTTGAGGATAGATCTTAACAGTTACCATCTTGAGGATAGATCTTGATAGTTTAGATGTCTAGAATTATGAATTCCAGAATTATGCATTCCGTCATTACGAATTCAATTATTTATATTCCATGTGATTATTAAATTAGTAGAATATCCATGGTTAAGTTTCACCATCATGTGATTATTTATATGGAATTATTTGATCATCATTTATTCCTACCACATTACACTAAAGTTATTAATTAAATAGCATGTGTTTTGGTTATTTACATTTCTATATTTTTATGTGTTATTTACTCGTAGCTTCCATTATATGATTACCCTTACTGAGTATTTGAGATCACCGCTTTCTTATGATTTATTTTTCCCTAGGATACCAAGAAGTGTTTTATGATTGATTATGCAGGGTTGTGCTAAAGGGTAATGGTGTTCTCAAAGAAAATACTTTTTATATTTTATGTTTTAAATGTAATTTTAATTTCAAGTATGTATCTAGTTTACTAAGACTACTAAACTATTCGATCCTTTAGGGTGTGATTCCTTACCTATTATTCTAATGTAATAAAGTAACCATCGACTCTGGGATACTAGGTTTGAGCCATCACTATCATATCATGGACTTGAGAGGAATAAAACATGAACTTTAGTTGATTCTATTCATCCACATACACCCCTTATAGGGTTGAATTGTAACGACCTGAAATTTTATAAATAAAATTCCCCTTATGATTTAATTAAATTTATTATTATATAATATGGTTATAGAAAACATATGCACTTATTTGGTTTTATTATATCATATAAAATTTAAAATACTATTAATAATCATTACCACTGATAATATATTCATTGAATTATGATCTTTTGATTAGTATAAATATAGGGTTTTAACAAATCCAATTGACACAGAAAAAGGAAGTGATGACCTTAATTAGTAGGATCATACCCTATGAATCCCATTTTTCAAAAATTATATGAAAGATAGAATATATGGAATTTTACCTTGAAAAATACCAATATGATATCGAAAAAACTTAATCATGAGCCAAATCGTTTATAGCATAAGTTCAATCTCATCGATATCACGACCTAAACCATGTATGCCGAACCACCCCATGAAAGTATCACCATCGCACAACTTACCCTTAGGAATTTTTTTTGGTGTATTAAAGGAATATGTATCAAGAAAATACTAATATGAATATTTATATTTTATAGAATAATGAATATATTTTATTCTTATTATTGTTACTTTATAAATGATTTTTATTTTGATACAATAAAACAAAAATTATATTTTAGGTAATATTCAAATTCAATTAAGGAATTTATTTTGATGAATTAATGGATTTTTAAAATAAATAAAATTTTATCAAAATATTATTATTAAATAATTTTTTATTAAATATAGGTGGTCATACAATTTTTATAAAGTCAGATGTAATTTTTGTAAGTGTTCGAAAACTGCTATTGTCAAAAAACCTAACATTTCTCAATAAATGCCTATTCTTATTTTTAAAGTGAAAATTAAAATATTTAGAAAATAATTTTTATAAATTGATATTATTTTTGGAATAAGAATGTTTAAATTATCCAACAGTTATTTTTTCATAATTTTCTAAGATACTTGAATTTTTGGGTAGAAATTAAATATCGTATAAATATACAATGTGTATTATGAAATCATGATGAACCAAAATGATGTAATAAAAACTAAACATAGAATCCAAAACCAAATATATTTTTCCCTTTAAAATAATATTATTTTTAGTATATTTTATTTATTTTATAATTCCATTATGTATCCTCCAAAACTTATAACATATTTTAATGCTTTAAAATCATTTCTCTAAGGACATGACTCACTTCCATATAAACAAGGGTATTATTTCAATAATTTAAGACATTATACTTATAAAATAATTAAAATGAACCCTATTTGGAATAAACCATGGGTAAAAAACATGGTAAGGTTTTTGGTTTTGATTATTTTATTATATAGAGTCCAAAACCAAAGTTTGAGAAATGATAAAGAATTACCCAATCATTACCTATATAAAACCACCCAAGCTCCCATATATCTTTAATCAAGATTCTTGGATCATTTCCTTAATCTTCCTTCCCCTATAAAGAGTCCTTATAAGGTTCCCCCAAAATCTCAAGGAGTTACTCCCATGAATTTGGAATCACACTCTCAAGGTAAGGGTTCTTTTCTTTCTCATATTTATTCAAGTATCTTCATTATCTTATGTCATTTTTCTCAAATTACTAATGTTGGTGAATGTTCTTATATATAAAAATTAATTTAAATTTTATGTCTAAATTATGAGAGACCCCTTTTACTCTCATCAAGACCTACCATGAACATTTATATACCCCCGTTATGCTACCTAAATTTCAGTGGGATTTTCATTGCCAAAAAATTGTGTAGTGAATACCTATACCCATTTCTTATCAAGGGTGTTCACATTTATAAAGTTGTACTTAATGATTAGGGAATTAAATTTATTTATTCCAAACTCCTTAATCTTGGAATAAAATATTATGATGAATAAATCCATGTTGTATGATCTACGTGGCACACTTAAGCATGAGAATAACATGAAAGTGATATGTGTGACCAGAATTATATAGCACTCCAACGCATTGGGTAATGTTTTAGTCTCATTATACACCATTCAATGGATTGACGATTCAACCTAATACATAAATATAATTTTTCCATCATTATTTCCTGGATTTTTTCCTTTATATATGTTTATAATGGAGTTTTTTTAGTTGTTTCCACATTTCCCATGCTTCTTTTATGATTATAATGATATATCACACCTCATTATTAATATTATGATTATCACCCCTTTTATGTCTCATTTATATTACTATTTTCTAAAATTTACTACTTTATTCATGTTATGCTATGTTTATTCCCTTACTGGGATTTCTATCTCACCCTTTCTTATATATGTCCCCAGGTTATCCCATGCAGTTTTAAGTATGAAGGAATAATATGATCATGTTGTAGAAATTTTCAATAAAGATAATGTATTACATGTTATAAGTTGTTATGTAATGTACTTAATTACCAAATAAACTATAATTATCTATATCTCAGGTTATATTGTGTGTAATTTTTTGTAATAAATCATTAATTAATGTGTAATAAAGATAAGGGTTGTCATAGTTGGTATCAAAGTAAAATTTAGTTATTTTTGGGATTAGGATTATAAAAATCTAGAGAAGTGATTAGGAATAATAATAAGTATAAGAAAACATCCATAAATTATGGTAGGTATAGATTAAGTGGTTTATCAAGAAAATATATCCATATATGTATACTACAAGTGGATATGGATTGACACATATTTACATAGTGGTAAAACCCAAAAACACTGCATTGAGATATACTTGACCAGGAACTAGTGCAGGAAAACAGAACTTTCTACAAACTTGGTTTGACACTCTTAGGTTATATGATTTGGTAATTTCATAATATTATTAAAACCAATATTAAGGGAACAAAACAATGACCATAAGAGTCTATGTTAGGAAATAGATCATGGATAACATAAATTGAATCCTAGAAATTCATAAGTTAAAGAAATACATGTAATTTATAAGTTATACCTTTAATGTCATTTAATTCCAATTTATGTTTTTATAGTTTTAAAATAATCATCCCTAAATTTTCCTTTATTATATCCAATGGTCGTAAATAGGAGGAATTGAGTAAACAACCAATGTGAAGGGAAATGTGATGAATGCCCCAATGAGATGCCCAACCCGATGGGAGTGTGAATCAAAAATTTATAATGATACTCTCTCAACTGACTCAATTTTTGAATAGAATCATAGATAAGGAGCTCCCCATAAGAAAGAATAAAATGAAATTGAGAACTTTTTGCAATAAAGGACTCAAACTTTTAATAGATCATTTGATCCCTTAATCATGACACAATGGATAAAATCCATTGTGAATATCTTCCCAATCCTTCAATGTTCTGAGCAAGAGAAGGTTCTACTAGATATTTATCATATGGAGGGATAATCTGATATGTGGTGGAAACTGATCAAGAATACAAAGCTTGAGGAAGATATTGAAGTGATGGGGTAGAAGGAATTCTAGAAAATGTTTTTTGATAAATATTTTCCTTGAGCTCTATGACTTAAAATGGAAGGGTATTTCCTTAATCTCAAGAAAAAATATGACGAATATATCATGTCATGAAATGAAAAATTCAAAATAGTTTCAAAATAAACCTTTATATTTATCATTATCCCCGAATACAAGGTTTTCTGCATATTTGGTGGGATAAAATCTAGTCTATGGAAATCCCTAATGATCCAAGAATTTGATAGCTATGAGGAAATTGTTCTATGTGACCTCACAATCGAAATAGAGACTAGAAAATATCAAGGGTATCATGAGGATAATAAGTGAAAAGTGAATTTTAATTCTGGAAGTTTGATGGAGAAATCTAATGGTGCTAATGAATTTAAACATCTCAATTTTCAAGAGTGTAAAAATAAGAACTCTAGAAATATCCTAAGGGGAATGAGGAAATTATATAGGTAAGGGAAGGAAGGACACCTAGCTAGCGATTTCCAATAGGAGAAGCCCACTAATGTGATGGAGAAAAGGAATGCTCTTGTTAACCCTTACTGCATTATTCATTGCTTTAACTGTAAGGAACCAGGGTACTTTGTAAACTAATTCACTAAGCCAAGGGTTTTTAGAGACAACCAACAACCTCCAAGGTAGTAAGGGAGAGATTATGCTATCACAACCACTGAGGTGGATCCCAATAATGAAATGGTGATAGGTACACTAGTTATTCATTCTATAATAGTGAATGTACATTTTGATTCTAGTTATATGAATTAATTAAAATAAAAAAAAGTTTAGTATGACTATTCAAACACCACCACAAATCATGAAAGTATTGATGTTAGTGAAAATGAAAAATGGGGAAATTATTGCATCCCAAGTATATAACTCCTCCTTGGTCAAAATTTGTGGGTTGAACTTCTTAGATAACCTTATGATACTCCATTTGGTGGAATTTTATGTAATTATGGGTATGAATTGGATTTCCCTATATATATCCAACATAAATTCTTGTGAGAAGGAAATTAGTCTCTGTATCACGAATCATCCCCCGATTATGTACAAATGCAAGGAGATGGATGAATCTTCTTTAACACGAACATATCAAGAATGAATATTATTTCCTTATGAGTAAGTATATCTAGATCAAATTATTGAGTATATGGAAAGGATAATCCTTTAATATATGACCATTGAGAGGGAATACACTGATGTTTTTCCTGAATAATTGTCTGGTCTTCCTCCTAGTTGAGAGGTTAAATTTTCAATCGAGCTTATACCTGGGGTGTTACCATTATCCAATACTTTATATAGAATGGATATTATAGAAATTGTGGATCTAGATAAACAACTACAAGAGAATATAGATGAAGGGTTCATACAACCAAGTGCTTCACCATGGGGTGAACCAGTCTTCTTCATCAAGAAGAAGGATGGTTCAATGTACCTTTTCATTGATTATCACGAGCTCAACAATATCATGATAAAGAATAAGTATCCCATTCCAAAAAATTAGTGATTTTTTGATCAAATATGTGGATCACAATAATTGTTCAATTTAGATTTGTGGTTGGGATATTACCAAGTTAGGGTGGAGAATGAGGATATTACCAAGACTACTTTTCGTACAAGGTACAGACACTATGAGTTCATAGTAATTCCATTCAGACTCACTAATGCTCCAGAAATTTTTATAGACTTAATGAATAGAGTATTTATAGATTAACCTGAAAAATTTATGGTATCATTTATAAATGATATTATAATGCACTCCAAAATCAAGGAGGAGAATGAGGAGCACCTGAGCACTGTGATAAAAACCTTACAAAAGGTGAAGATTTATGCCAAGTACAACAAATGTGAGTTCTAGTTGAATCAATTTTCATTATTAGGGAATATTATCATAATAAATGGGATATATTAGGACCCTTAAAATATATAATAAATTGAATTATGGTAAAAAGAAACATCTATGATATATATTCATAGTTTCATTGGATTAGCTGGGCACTATCATCGATTTCTATGAAATTTATCATGATTATAAAACCCTCTAACCAATATAACTCCGAAGGGAGTTAAGTTTTCTTGGAATGATGAATGTGAAGAGTGGATTAAGGAGTTAAAAATAGGCTTATCACTCCACATGTACTCACACTACCCAAAAGTGGATAACATTTCGTGGTATTCAATGATGTTTTAAAAAAGGGGTTTGGCTATGTGATAATACAGAATGACGAAGTGATACCATATGCCTCAAGGAAACTGAAAGTCTATGAATAGAACTACCCAACACATTATCTAGAGTTAGATACAATTATATTCACATTAAAAATCTAGTTTCATTATATCTTTGGGTAGAAGTGCGAAATATATACAAATAAAAAAATCCTCAAGTATATATTCACAGAGAAAGAGTTGAATATACTCTAGTGAGATGGTTAGAGCTGATCAAGGACTATGATTACTCAACCCCCAACCATCCTAGAAAATAGAATAAAGTGGAATATACTCTAAGTATAAATTATCTAGAAATTTTATCATTGATGAGAATTGAAAAGGATCCAATCTTCTTATAATTAAAAGGATGAACATGGAAATCATAAAGGAATGAACATCATCAATACTTTTACAAATGATTTATCAACCATCCATTCTAGAGAAGATGAAGGATTCTCAAAGATACGATACAATAATTTAGAATAAAGTGGAATCTATAAGAAAATGGAAATCCTTGGAGTTCAATTTTAATGAAAAAAGAGTTGTAAGATTTCGTTCAAGACTATGTGTACCATCAAATCCTAAAATAAAGGATATGTTGGATGGTGTACATAGTTTAGCCTTCTCTATCCATCCTGGAAGCACAAATTTGTGTTGATATCTATAAGAGAAATATTGGTGGGATGACATGAATAAGGATATCACTAAATATACATCAATATGACTTGTTTTTCAGAAAGTGAAAGAATAAAGGAAAAAAATACAAGGGGATGATGCAACCATTACCCATACCTACATGGAAATGGGAAAACATAACCATAGATTTTTTCACTGTTCTTCCAAATAAATCAAGAAGAAATAATGATATATGGGTTTTGGTGGAACATATTACAAATAATGGTCACTTCATTAAAATTCAAGAGGATTTATCACCTAATTAACTTTCAAGGATATACATTAGAGAAGTGGTGAGGTTATATGGAACACAACTATCAATTGTATATAATTAAGATCCATGATTTACCTTCAAGTTCTATAAGAGTATCCAACACACTCCAAATATAGATTTGAACTTTAGTATGACTTATCATGCCTAAATTTATGGCCAATCTGAGTGAACTATCCAGACACTCGAGGACATATTGAGAGTATGATCAATTGACCTAAAAGGAGGATGAGACCAACATCTTCCTCTAGTCGATTTCTCATACAATAAAAATTTCCACTCTATCATCAAAATGGATCCCTATGAAGACCTTTATGGTAAGTAGTGAAGAACACCTACATGCTGGGATGAAGATGGGGAACACAAACTTATAGGTCCTCAAATGGTTAAGGAAATGGTGGAAAAGGTTAAGACCATTCAAAATCACATTAAGGCTGCTCAGAGTTGACAGAAGAGATATGTTTACAATCATCGATGGGGACTATAGTTTGATAAAAGAGACATGGTATTTTTACACATATCTATATGGAATAAATTCATGAGATTTGGAAAGAAAGTAAAGTTTAGTCAAAGATACATTGGTCCCTTTTAGATCCTTGATCGCATTAGATATGTGGCCTATCAACTAAAACTCCCTTCTAATGTATCTAAAGTATATGATGTATTCCATGTATCACTATTTAGAAAGTACATACTAGAACAATCACATGTACTCAATCCAGATGTGGTACCATTGGATAATGTTATATCATATGAGGAGCAGCTGATAAATATTTTAGATTACATAGGCAAAGTTATAAGGAATAAGATAATTCAATTGGTCAAAGTGTTGTAGAGAAACCAAAATTTTGAAGACACAACACGGGAACCAGAGGAGGTAATGAAAAATAGTCACCATCATATTTTTTAGTGTGTGAAATAAAAATTTTGAGGGTAAAATTTCTAAAGGGTGAAGATTGTAACGACCCAAACTTTTATAAATAAAAGCCCACTTATGATTTAATGAAATTTACTATTATGTAATATGGTTATAGAAGACACATTCAATTATTTAGTTTTATTATATCCTATCAAATTTAAAATACTATTAATAACAATTACCATTGATAATATATCTATCGAACAATGATATTATGATTAGTATAAATATAGAGTTTTAACAAATCCAATTAACATAGACAAAGGAAGCGATGATCTCAACCAATAGGATCGTACCCTATAAAGCCCATTTATTAGAGATTTCAAGGTTGATAGCATCTTTGGGATTTTTCCTTGACCAAGCCCAAGCTTATATCCATCAACTTAATCATAAGAAAAACCATTTATGGGAGAAGTTCAAGCTCATTAAGGTCACGACCCAAACCATATACGCCGAACAACCTCATGAAAGTATAACCGTTTTGCACCTTACCCTTAGAGTGTTTACTGGTGCATTAAAGGGATATATTTCAAGACCCTCATAATATGAATATGTATATTTTTATAGAATAATGAATATATTTTTATTTTATTATTTTCACTTTATAAATGTTTTTTTTCGATACAATTGAACACAAATTGTATTTTTGGGTAATATTAAAATTCAATTAAGGAATTTATTTTGATGAATTAATGGATTTTTGAAATGATAATATTTTATTGAAATATTATTATTAAATAATTTTTATTAAATATAAATGATCATATAATTTTTATGAAGTCAAATGTAATTTTTATAAGGGTTTGAAAACTGTTATTGTCAAAAAACCCAACATTTCTCAATAAATACCGATTCTTATTTTAAAAGTGAAAATTCACATATTTATAAAATTATTTTGATAAAATGAATATTATTTATGGAATTATAAAGTTGAAATTATCAAATATTTAATTTTTCATAATTTTATGAGTTAGTCAAATTTTCAGGTAAAACTTAAATATCGTATAAATATACAGTGTGTATTATGACATCATAATGACCCAAAATGATGTAATAAATACTATAAATGGTATTAAAGACCAAATATATGTTTTAAATTTAAAATAATATTATT
The DNA here is from genome assembly GCA_963277665.1 of Viscum album. Classification (NCBI taxonomy): domain Eukaryota; kingdom Viridiplantae; phylum Streptophyta; class Magnoliopsida; order Santalales; family Viscaceae; genus Viscum; species Viscum album. The sequence continues at coordinate 242,134,786 of OY728162.1, forward strand.
TTTAGGTTATTTTATTTATTTTATAAATCCATTTTGAATCATCCAAAACATATAATATATTTTAAAATTTTAAAATCATTTCTTTAAGGACATGATTCACTTCCACATCAGTAAGGGTATTATTTTAATAAGTTCATCCATTATCCTTATAAAATAATAAAAAACTAACCTATTTGGTAGAAACCATGGGAAAAAACCATTATAAGGGTTGTGTTTTTGATTATTTTATTATATAGAGTCCAAAACCTATGTTTAAGAAATGATAAAGAATTCCCCACTAATTTCCTATATACGACCACCCAAGATCCCATTTCCCTTCACTAAAAAAACATTGTATCATGTCCTTTATATTACATACCATTTAAATATTCATCCCAAGGTTACCAAAATCTCTCAAGAAGTTCCTCTTAAGCATTTGTAATCACACTCTCAAAGTAAGGGTTCTTTTCTTTCTCCTCTTTATTCAAATATCTTCATTATCTTATTACATTTTTCTTCAATTCCTAATATTGGGATATTTTTTTACTTATCCACCTTACTATCCATTTTATTTATAAATGATTATATAACCATTTAAATCTCATTAATCCCTCCCATGAACATTTATACGCCCCCATTATGCCACTAAAATTTCACTGCAACTTTCCATGACAAAAAAATGTGTAGTGAATACCCATACACATTTCCTATCAAGGGTTTTCAACTTTATGATATTAAAATTATTTATGAGGACTTAAATTTATGTATTCCACACTAATTTATCATGGAATAAAATATTATGGTGAATTAATCCATGTTGTATAATCTATGTGGCACACTTAAGCATGAGAATGAAATGAAAGTAATGGGTGCACCGAGAATTATATAGCTCTCCAATGAATTGGGTAATGTTTTAGTCGCATGAGACATACTGAAAGGAATTAGGGAGTGAAACTAATCCATCACATGAATTTTTCCATCATGATTTCTTGTCAAATATCCTTGGTTTATGTTTATGATATAATATTTTAATTTGTTGCCACATTTACCATTTTTCTTTTATTATTATCACGATATATCATGCCTCATTATTAATGTTATGATTATCACCACTTTTATATATCATTTATATGCCTATTGTCTAAAATATACTACATTTTCAATTTATTCCATCTTTATTCCCTTACTGGGCTTTATATCTCACCCCTTTCTTATGTATGTCCCCTAGTTATCCCATGAAGTTTTAAGTACAAAGGAATAATATGATCATTTTAAGGAAGATTTCAATAAAGACAATGTATTTCCTATTTTAGGTTGTTATTTAATGTACATGATTCTTAAATACACTAGCCTTATTGATCTTTTGGGTTGTATTGTGTGTAATTTTATGTAATAAATCATGACATAATGTGTAATAAAGAGAAGGGTTTTTATAGGAATCCTTTAGATTTTCCTTAGTGATATTAATTAAACACTTGTTTGAAGATAAGAGTAATAACCATCAATAGAAAATGATACACAATGTTCTTTATTTACAGTTTATACATGGTCCTAGTTTCATATATGGCGATCTTAGGAATTTGAGGTTTCTAATATCCTATACTATATTGAATAAGTGGTATTTCATCCCTAGAAACCCATTATATTCATCACATGATAACATATAATTTTACCAAATGAAATAATAGATTTTTTAGAATAAATTATCACATTAGTTTCCATATTTAAGGAATTATAATCTAATAAGTTTAGAAATGTCTATATTGAAATATTCTCACAAAAAAATTCATAATTTAAAATATCACTACCAACTCATTCTTCTATAATACTTTAAATATCTCTATAATATATAGTGAATAGAGAATTATTACAGTCCACATCAAATTATAATTTAAAAATAGCTAAATTTTACCATAACAAATAACCATAGATATAGTTCCCACATGGAGGCTGTTCAACATCAGTGTGATTTTTAACTTATTATTTTTCTTTTTTTACTTTAAAATATATTTAAATAAAGATAAATCATGGTTAAATAATTATCAAAGAAATAAAAAAATACATAGATTATTGAGATGTAGTGAATGAAATGAAAGTTAGTAAGAAATTAACTAATCCTTGGAAAATTTATAGAAAAGTGTTTTATCAATATTCTATTATTGAATATTTCACTATAAAAAACATAATTAATTTAATGTGAAATGTATTTCCTTACTCAAACAAATTTATATAATAAAAAAATGAAAAATTATCACCAGAATTTCTTTGAGTATAAAGTTGTTTCTTTCTAAAAGTGGGATTATAACAACAAAACCTTGATACCCAAACAATATATAAACCATACCATAATTAATACAAAGTTCTTTCATCAGTCTTCAAAGGATAGAGACTAGCATTAGAGGTATTTATAACACCCTAATATTTTAGTATTATTTTCTTATTAAATAAATATTATTATGAATAACTTGTTTTATATGTAATGAAAAACCAAGATTAAGAAAGATACCTTTTATTAATATAAAATTTTATGTATTAAATATTAAAGTTAAAATATAGATGTTAAATTTGTGTGTATAAATAGAAGTAACTAAATTATGAAATATATGTAGAGATAATAATAAATGGAATCAATTAGTATAAGTCTTACTTATGAGGCTCATTTATCTGAGCTTATAATAGAGATGGAATTAGTAGAGTTTTCCTAAGATCAAGCCTAACCCAAACTCCATCAAGTGTGGATTGAGTAAAATAATTTGTGGGAGAAGTTAAAGCTCATGGAAATTGATATGAGATCTATGCAATCTTGATTTCCACCCGTAACAACCACCACAAATTATTTTACCCTTAGATCCCAGGTGATAGTTTAAAGGGAATTTGTATATAGAAGTTATGATAATATAAACATGTAATTTAATAAAGTTTATATTAATTCTTGAACTTTGTATTTCCTTAATATTTAGTTTTAAAAGAATTAATTTTACTAAATAATAAAATTTATATTTAATAAAAATGTATTGATGAAATTTAATTAATTTTTATTAAATAATTAGTCAATCTTAAATAATTAAGAATAAAATCATGTAAGATCTATTTTTCAAATAATTTTATTTTTCTATATATTATGATTTTTTTAATAAATAAAATTATACATTTTTAATATATTATTCTAAATTATTAATTAAAAAAAATATATTACCACTTATTTATTTGATAATTTATATGAAATAAGATGAAGGAAACTTAAAGTTTTGAAAAATCATTTTCCTATAAAAACATTTTTTATTATATTTTATATTTACATCTAAAATTTAATTCCTAAATATTAGAATTTAAGTATGAAAAAATGAACTTCATTTTTGGATTTATTTTATCAAAATTATCTGAGTGTGAATTTTTTAGATTTTTATGAAAAGATTTATTTTTAGGTGATTAGTGAAAAATACCATTCTACAAACACCATGAATTTTATGAAATCATTAGGTATAAGAATGAATTAAAAAATTATGAGATCTTTTTCATAACCAAACATGTATTTAATTAGTAAAATTATACATTTAAAATATTATGTTTAATTTTGAAGTCAATGATTAACATTATTCAACCTAAGTAATATTTTTTCTTAAAACTATTTTTAGGGATTATACAATTATTATTTTAGAATTATTTTTTTCATTTTAAGAAATATAATATTATAAAATGTATATCACAGATGTAATAATAAAATCCAAATTATTTAATAAGGTTAATTTTATTTTTGGTCATAAAATTAAGTTACCGAGGTTAAAAAATGAGTTACCAGGGTAAAAGTAAATTATGGTAAAAGTTAAAACTAAATTGAAAAGGCCTAAATTCTTAAAACCTTATCTCCAAATGTGCAGTGGAGTGTTTTATCGAACCATACCTCCTAAAACCTCCATTATATTTAAATTTTAGACTAAAATTCTATAACTACTCTAATTTTTCCATGTATTACATTAAATTATTGTATAGATTATTTTCAGATCCAAGTGTTGAGATGGTGTGAAATTTCGAGACATGGTGATCTCAAAATTGATATTTGAAAAATATTAAAATATTAACATTATGCACATCTATTTTTTCTTAAAAATTGGAATAAATCCAGAAAATAGGCTCAAATTATAAATATTAGTCCCCCATTGAGTTTAAAGTGTGGTCTTTACCCTAGGTATGATATAATCTTTGTCGGTGTCGGGCATTATGGTAAAATTCTATCATGGGCATAGATAATAAAATAAATAAAATTAATTTATTTCATTATTTTGACATAGAGACCTAGAATACTCTATTTAAACATGTATATTCCTAATCCCTATGGTGAGTTTCATAACCTAGGGATTGAGATGATCTATTATAAGATCATTTGAATATGACACCAGATCAAGATCAGATCAAGGATCGTGCACCGATGGAGTTCACTGATCTCATAATCCATAAAAATTCTAGACCATTCTTCATCATAAATCAATCCAAACTCTAGGTAAGATATTTTATTTATGTGATTCCATCCCAATATTTTATCACGATCAAACTTAGATCAATTCCACGAACAAGAATTGATTTTTGAATCGATGATTGATTTATTTATGGTAGATTTATTTGTTACTTGATCATTCTTTCTTTGTTGATCTAATTCCTTGAAAATGGATTGAGAAAAAAATGAAAAAAGGTTACGATTCATTGATCATGTTGTAATTTATGGATTTCTCCCCCATTTCTTCAAATTTCCATCATGGGTAATTTCTTTACCCCACAGTTCAATAAATATTGGGTATATAAATGATACATGACCATTCTTATGGGAAATATATCAATACTGTGAGTGCAGTTCATGATCGAGGAAGAGATTGAAGAGTGATGATGATAGAGTATGATCATAGGTAGATCAAAACAGACCAACAGTTCTTGTTATTCCTAGTTCGACATGCGGTAGTGATTTTGTGGCTCCATGGTGGTGTTTTCTAAGAGGATTCAAAGACCGAATTCAGATCTCTTAGGAAGGGAGGGTCAAACAACCTCATATACATGATTATTATCTATAATCATGTTGGAGGTATCATGGATGGAATATACAGAAGATAACTTAAGGGTTTTTGAAATTTTCAGGCTATACGGTGTGTAATCCAGGAACACATGCCGCGTGGGGTCCTAGCTATGACATTAGGGTTTCAATGGAGAAGAAAATATTACACGCTATGTGTCACTTGTCACATATCGTGTGACCTATGTTAGTGGATTGGTGTGTATCTTAGAGGATAAAAAGTCATAGATAGTCTAGGGTACATATACACAGTCAAAGTACATAGGCAAAGCCATGTACTCGGACATGTCCAGGTGTACTTGAGCATGGATAGGCATACACAAGTTAGTACAAGGGCATGGATAGGAGTATACTGACCTAGAAATACGAGATGTGTAGGGTACCATAAGACCTTGACATGCCTTGTATTCTTACTTACATATCTTTTATATGGATATCTATATGCTATGTGAGGCATAAACATACGGGAAGACCAGGGGTTGGCTTAACATGATGTATACCCCCAGTACACATCATGTACCCCCTTTAAGGGTGTTTGGATCCCTTTGTTTATTTATTTAGAACAATATTATTTGAGTGTTTTCTCTTGGTTCATCCCCTTAAGGATACAATGAGGCATTTCATCCACAACTCTGTATTGTGATCCCCTATGAAGGATGAATCTCAGATAGAGTTTGTGGTGTCACTTCATGAGAAGAGAGTGTGATCCTCTATCATTCCTTCTTATACCCTAGGTGAATTTTGTGGAATTGGTTTGAAATTCATGCACAATTTATTGATCCTACATCTATCATTCCATTCAATAGGGTTCACGGTATCATTGGCATACAATCCCCTATAAAGCAGGTTGATCTTGATTGGGTTTGTGGTGTCCCCTATAAGTCTTGGGTGTGATCCCCTATCTATGTATCGAGATCCTCAGAGACCAATAAGTTTTCTTGGAGGGGGGTGGGAAAATCTTAGCCTATTATATGAGTGTATTTGGTGATATTATGGCTTGTGTAGGGGGTTCTCTCAGAACAAGTATTTCCAAAAATTTCCGACCAGAATCATGAGGCTGACAGTTTGATTGAGACTGCCTGGAGGTGTGGTGTCCTTCCTGAGTATATCTATGTTTTTAGTTTATTTATATATTATTATTATGATCTGAAATCTCTTAATTATTTTTGTTTAGTGTTTTTTGGGGTTTTCTATTAGGTATTGTTATACTCACCCCCACATGGTCTCTTCCCATATGTGTCATGTATTTTGCAGATGGAAGAAATTTTGATAGTGTCCTAGGGGGGGGATTAGGTAGATCATAGTTTGGGTTTGAAATAATGAGGTGTTCTCCATGTGGTTTCATTTGATAGTGGTCCCATCCTTCTAATTAGGTTGGACTATCTTCAGTTTTTGGTTGGGCATTTATTTGTCCCCTTTATCACTTTAAGTACATTATTGATGTACTCTAATTATAGGATTATATATGTATGCATACATTGGTTTCAATTTTTCTATATTTTTTCATTGTATGGGATTGGATATGTGTGTGTGAATATAGGTACATTAGGATAATTCCTCCCATGTATGGGATATTCTTACTCAGTGCTGGTCACCATCCCCAAGCCTAGTAGAGGTTGAATCTGGGTAGTCGCCGATCGGGCCCTAGTGGATCAGGTTGTGATAAAGTGGTATCATAGGATTAAATTCCACCTTAGGACTGGAGTTTTTGAGATTGGTTTTGAATTTGTAGTAATAATGTTAAAGTGTTTTGATTTTGACTTTTAGGCTCAAATCCATGGTGTTGGTGCTACAACCAACATATCCATTAACCATTACTTTGATAACCAGTTTATTGACTCGGTACATGCAGACAATGGTTTTAGGAAAAAACTTTGGTAAATGCATCATATATTAATGGGTTTTGGTTTCCATGTCCTTTTGGAGTCATCTCCCCAGATATACTCTTTGACTATGACGCATCTTGTTTATTTTAGGATGCCTCCGCTAAAGAAGCCTACCAGGATTCCACTATGTGATCATGAGGATGATCCTCCAAGTGATGATGATTTAGTACAGGGGAATGTATAGGAGATAGTACCTATGGGTGGTTTACCAGCTATACCACCACCCATAGGGAACTAGTTAGCGATGACAATACCGACTGAGGATGCACACAGGTTGAGTGTGCTACATGAGTTCCAAAGGTAATGACCTCCCATGTTTCAGGGCTAGACTGAACCCCAGGTGGATGAAGACTAGATATATGTAGTCAATAAATTTTGGAGCCTCATGTGGATACCTATAGATCATATGGAATCCATCTCAGTGAGCCTTCATTAGGGATTCGGTGGGCTCAGATGGAGTTTGGTGACTCACTCACACAACAAGACAACTCTCTCCTGGTCAGACTTCAAGAATCTCTTTAAGGAAGAGTTTTATTTGACCATGTTGTGATTAGTGAATATCCAGAATCTTCTGTATCTATAGTAGGGTAGTATGACTATGGAGGATTATTTAGCGAGGTTTACTAATCACTCACAATACTCCATGTATATGGTGCAAGATCCGTTATTCATAAAACAAACCTCTGAGCATGGATTACGCCGAGGTATTAAGACCTCAGTGATATCTCTTTTCATTCCCACATATGATGGGGTGAATAAGTAGGAATTAATAGTAGAGAGATTCTTGGAAGATAATATTCTAATATTGGGTGCTATTAGTGGGTACCTAGGAGCTCAAACCTTAGTAGTAGGTAGGCGGCAATAGTCATAGGGATCCATACATGTCATATTATTTAAGATACTATCCCATGACATAGAATTAGTGATGTGGGGATCTTAGGATGGATCTAGTCAGCTAAGGGAGAGGTGAAGTTTATCCTATGATGGATGAAGACATATTACCTAATATTGTCCAATCCATCATAGAGTTGATCAATAGATAGTCAAGGGACCACCCGGGTAGAGATAGAAGCAGGATAAAGGAGGTTTGTAGGATAGTAGACCTAGAAGAGGGGAAAATAGGGTAGTATAAGGAGTTTAGAGGTTTGAACTATTTCCACCACTACCCCCAGGAGGTCCACGCCAATCTTAGGGACCTTTTGTTCAGGGAAGAGAACAACTATAGGCTATGAAGTCCTAGGAACCAAAGTCTCTATGGATGATACAAGGAATGATCTATATCTTATTTTACTTTATCTACAATACTTATCAACACAAGTGTGAGTCATTAATTTCTTATAACTTATCTGATTTGATATGTAGATATTACAATTGATCCTTTTTCTTGACCCCCATTATTGGAGACTCTGATAGGAGGCTACTTATCGATTTCACACTTTTATTGATAGTTCGATCAAATTCTTAGAGGTGAGATCTTCATATGGGATATCTTTGTAGTAGTGATGAGGCCTTAATATGTCATCTTAGGTATGGAATGAATATCCATATTTGTTTCCCAAATTGACCGTTTTAGGTGGAGTATGTGGTGTTTCTATAGTGATGGGATGAGGTTTTATTTTTGTGGGTGAAAAGGAAAAGCTGGAAAAGTAGGATGAGCTCAATCATAGTAGAGTTTAGTCGATTAGTCACAAGTTGGATAGCATAAATCTTGGAGCAGTAGATGCTATGGAATTCTAGTTTCCTATGGTAGTGGAAGAATATATGGATGTATTTCCTGAGGATGTGATAGACTTGCCTCCCCACCGATAGTTATACATATACATTGACTTACACCCCAGGATAACCCCGATATCAGAACCAACATATAAGATGGTTCTTTTAGAGATTCATGAGATGAGGGTCTACTTAGAGGAATTATATAAGAAGGGATTCATGAGACCCAATGTTCCCCCCAACACATCCCTATTGTTGTTCACTAATAAGGGGGTTGAGAGTTTGAGGTTATATGTATATTATCGACACTTAAACCAGGTGACTGTGAATAATAAATATCTATTACTGAGGATTTCTGACTTGATAACAACCATGCTCTTTATTACATGTTAATTCACAATTTATTACATAAGATTACACATAATACAAACAAAAATATCAATAATTATAGTGTCTTTGAAAATTATGTACAATACATAACAACTTAAAATAGGAAATACATCATCTTTATTGAAAACTTCCTTAACATGATCATAATATTCCATCGAACTTAAAACTGCATGGGATAACATGGGGACATACATAAGAAATGGATAAGATATAAATCCTAGTAAGGGAATAAACATGGTATAACATGAAGATAATAATACATGTTAGATAATAGGAATATCAATGGTATATAAAAGGGGTGAGTATAATAAATATGAACAATGAGGCATGATATATCATGATAACATAAAAAAACTATCGAAAATTTGGAAACAACTTAAAATAACGAATCATAAACATAGTTCAAGGATAAATATGAATAAACTGTGATGGAAAAATTCCCATAAAGGAATTAGGTTCCCTCCTTATCCCAACATGACATATCATGAGAGTAAATATTACCTAATGCATTGGAGTGCTATATAATTTTGGGCACACCAATCACTTTCATTTCATTCTCATGATTAAGTGTGCCACATGGATCATACAACATGGATTCATTAATCATCATATTTTATTCCACAATAAAGGAGTGTGGAATAAATACATGTAATTACCATGTCATAGAATTATAAGTGTATAAATATGAACACCCTTGATAGAAAATGGGTATGGTATTCACTACACAATTGTTTTGGCATGGAAAATCATGGTGAAATTTGGGCATCATAACAATGTCACTTAAAAATTCATAAAATTGTTTGATGAGAGAAAAAGGGGTCTCTCATCATTTTGAAACCAAATGGTCAGTAATAAGGACATGTAAATACATATAACAACATTAAAAATTGGAAATAAAATTCATAATATAATTAAGAAACTTGAATAAAGAAGATAATGAGAGGATCCCTTACTTGATTGTGTAACTCCAAATACTTGGGAGGAGCTTCTTGAGAGATTTTTGGTAGCTTGGGAGGAATATAAAGAGGTGAGGGGAGAGTAAGGATGTGATCTAAGAATTTTGAGTGAATATAAATGGGTTCTTGGGTGGTTTTATATAGGAAATGAGTGGGTATTTCTTAAATATTTCTCAAACTTAGGTTTTGGACTCTATATAATAAAATAACCAAAACTAGAAACATTACCATTGTTTTTCCCATGGTTTCTACCAAATGGGACTGCTTTTCATTATATTATAAGGAAAAAGTAAAAACTTAATAAAATAATACCCTTTCTTATGTGGAAGTGAGTCATACTCTTAAATAAATGATTTTGAAACATTAAAATATATTAATGGTTTTGGAGGATTCATAATTGATTTTTAAAATTAATAAAATAAACAAAAAATAAAATTATTTAAAATTTAAAACATATATTTGGTCATGGATACCATTTATAAAATTTATTACATCACTTTTGGGTCATTATGATTTCACAATTTACATCGTATATTTATACAGTATTTAATTCACCATTGGATAATTTTGAAATTGTTATTTAAAAAATTAGATTCATTTTATCTAAATAATTTTATAAATATATGAATTTTTACTTTTAAAATAATAATCTACATTTATTGAGAAATGCTGGGTTTTTTTGATAATAACAGTTTTCAAACCCTTATAAAAATTATATTTGATATCATAAAATTTTTATGATTATTTATATTTGATAAAAAATTATTTAAAAATAATATTTTATTAAGATATTAGTTATTTAAAAAGTCCAATATTTCATCAAAATAAATTCCTTAATTGAATTTTAATATTACCGAAAAATATAATTTGTGTTTTATTGTATCAAAATCAAAATCATTTATAAAGTAACAATAATTAGATGGACATATATTCATTATTCTATAAAAAATAATGTATACACTTGAATTTATAGGGTATTGATACATATCCATTTAATACACTAATAAAATCCCTAAGGGTAAGGTGCGCAATGACAAGAATTTAGTGGGTGGTTCAACGAACATGGTTTGGACCGTGATATCGATGAGATTTAACTTCTCCTATAAATGGTTTCACTCATGCTCAAGTTATTAGATCTCAACTTGGTATTGGTCAAGGAAAAATACCAGTGATGTTATCTCACTCGAAATATCTGATAAATGCGCTTCATAGGGTACGATCCTACTAGTTGAGGCTATCACTTCCTTTATCTGTGACAATTCGATTTTTTAAAACCCTATATTTATACTAATCATGTGATAACTATTCAATATCTATATTATCAATGGTAATTATGCTTAAAAACATTTTAAATATAATAGGATATAATAAAATAAAATAATTTCATATTTTTTCTATAACCATATTACATAATAAGACATTTAATTTAAATCATATGGAGTAAATTTATTTATAAAAGTTCAGGTCATTAAAAACATCCCCCCTTTCGAAATTTTTCCTTAAAATTTTCATTTACAATACTAAAATAGATGAGGATAATTCTATTTCATCACTTCCTCCAATTCCCACTCTGCATCTTCAAACTTAGGGTTTCTCCACATAACTTTGATTAGGTATATTGTAACTTTTTCTCTACTATCTAATATATTCACTGGCTTCTCCTTGTAGGAAATATTATTCTCCATCGGTACCACATATGGATTGATTACATGTGAGGGATATTTTATGTACTTACTTAAGAGGTATGTATGGAATACATCATGTAATTAAGATAGGTTAGGTGGGAGTGATAGTTGATAAGCTGCCACTCCGATGCGGTCAAGGATATGAAAGGGGCCGATGCTTCTTGGACTAAGATTTACCTTCTTAAAAAATCTCACCACCTTCTTACATGGAGATATAAGTAGGAATACCATGACTCTAACATCAAATTATAGGTCTCATCGATAATTGTAAGCATAACTCTTCTATCAACTCTGACCAGCCTTGATGTGCTGTTGAATTGTCTTAACATTTTCCACCATTTCATCAACTATTTTAGGACCTAGGAGTTTTCATTCCCCAACTTCATCCCAACATGTAGGTTTTATGCACCTATTCCCATAAAAGGCTTCATAGGGAGCCATTTGGATGCTTGAGTAGAAACTTTTATTGCATGATAATTCTACCAGAGGAATATATTGATCCCATCCTCATTTGAATTCAATTAATCATGCTATCAACATTTCCTTGAGTGTCTAGATAGTCCTATCATATTGGACATCAGTTTGGGGGTGATAATCCATGATGAAGTTCAACATAGTATTTAGATCATATTGAAGACTCTTCTAGAACTTGAAGGTAAATCAAAGGGTCTCGATCAGATATAATCGATAGTGATGTTCTATACAACATTAACACTTATCTAATATATATCCTTGCAATTTTATTGAGTGATAAGTTGTCTCGAATATAAATTAAGTGTCCAGTATTTTTAAGATGATCCAACACAACCCATATAGCATCGTTTTCTCTTGATTTCATCATAAGACTAGTGAAAAAGTCTATGGTAATTTTTCTCATTTCCATGTTGGTATGGGTAATGGTTGCAACACCCCATTATAATTTTTTCCTTTTAGCCTTCATTTGGTGACATACTAGAAATTTTTATGTATATTCAATGATCTTCTTCTTTATATTGTCCTACCATTTTTTCTCTCAGATATCTAGATACATCTTTGTTTCTACAGTATGGATAAAGAAGATAGTACTATGTGCATCATCCAATAACTCCTTATTTAACTCAGTATTTGATGGTACACATAGTGATGACTCAAATATTATAAATTCTTCTTCATTAACATTAAAATATCAGGATTTAATTTTTCTTATAGTTTCTACTTTCTTCTGTATTCCCACATCATCTATTTGAGAATCCTTTATCTTTTCTAAAATAGATGGTTGACCAATCATTTTTGAAAGGATTGATGATGTTCCTTCCTTTATGATTCTCATGTCCATCCTCTTCAAGTCTAATAAGATCAAATCCCTCTCAATTCTCATCAATGAGATCATTTATGGATCCTTTTTACATAGAGAGTTTTCTACTTTATTTTCCTTACTGGGATGGTAGTGGATTGAGTAGTCATAGTCCTTGATCAACTCTAACCATATTTATTGGTTCATATTCTACTCTTTCTACATGAATTATATACTTGAGGCTTTTGTGATATGTATATATTTCACACTTCTCTCCAAATAGATAATCCCACAATATTTTCCAAGTGAAGATCACTTAAGCCAACTATAGATCATGAATTGGGTAGTTATTTTCAAGAACTTTCAACTACCTTGAAGAATAGGCTATGACTTTGTTATTCTGAATTAACACAAAGCCCAAACCCTTCTTTGAAGCATTGTTTAATACCTTGAAAAGTTTTCCACTTCTGGGTAATGTGAGAATATGTGTAGTGATAAGCCTCCTTTTCAATTCCTTCATTCTCTATTCAGATTCATCTTTCCAATCAAACATTACTCCCTTCCGAGTTATCTTGGTTAGAGGGTTTGACAATTGGGAGAAATTTCTCACAAATCAATGATAGTACCCAAATAATCCAAGAAAACTATGGATACCTATCATAGATGTTAGCCTCGACCATAATTTAATTGCTTTTATCTTTTAAGGGTTCACAAATATCCCATTTATTATTATGATATTCCCCAAGAATGAGACTTCCTTCAACCATAACTCACATTTTCTGTACTTGGCATAAATATTCTTCTTTTATAATTCCTTTAGAATAGTGCTCAGATGCTTATATTTCTCCTCCTTACTTTTGAAACATATTCGAATATCACCTATAAATACTATCACACATTTATTATGGTAATATATAAAGACTCTATTCATCAAGTCCATGAATATTTTTGAATTATTAGTGAGTTTTAATGGAATTACTATAAACTCATAGTGCCCGAAACTTGTATGAAAAGAAGTCTTGAGGATATCCTACTTCTTCACCCTGACTTGTAAATATCCCGACCAAAGTCCCACCTTGGAGAAGTATTGTGCTCCATTTAGCTGATCTAACACATCATAAATCGGTGGTAGGTGATACTTGTTCTTTATCATGATCTTGTTGAGATCATTATAATCATTGCAAAGGCGCATTGGCCCATCCTTCTTCTTGGCAAAGAGAACTAGTGAACCTCATGGTGAAGCACTTGGGCATATGAACCCTTTATCCAGATTCTATTAAAGTTGTTTATTTAGCTCCCCAAATTCCACAAAAATCATTTTTTATAGAGTTTTGGATAATAGTAATTCCCTAGGTATAATATTGATTGAAAATTCAACCTCTTGGCTAGGAGGAAGACTATGAAATTATTTAGGAAACACATCAGCGTATTCCATCATAATGGTCATGTATTCAAGGATGATTCTTTCATTAGAATTGATAATTTGAGATATATATGCTTACTCATAGGGAAATAATATCTATGCTTGAGATGTTGGTTCTAAATAAGATTCATCCACCTCCTTGTACTTGTACAGAATTGGGGGTCGATTCGTGATATAGAGAATGATTTCCTTTTCATTGTAATTTATGTTGGCTCTATATAGGGAAAGTCAATCCATTCCCATAATTGCATAAAATTTCACCAAAGGGGGTATGATAAGGTTTGTTGGGAAGTTAATCCCACAAATTTTGACAGGGTAGGAGTTATATACATGGGATAAAATAATTGACCCATTTTGTATTTTCACCAAAAAATCTACTTCCATGATTTTTGGTGGTGTTTGAATAGTTCTACTAAACTTTCATGATATAAAGAAATGTATAGAATGATAATCAAAAATAAATTGACTATTATTGAATGAATACCTATAGTACATATCACCACTTCATTTTTAGGATCCACCTCAGTATTTATGATTGAAAATTCTCTCCATTTCTACATTAGAGGTTGTTGGTGGTCTCTAAAAACCCTTGTCTTAGTGAATTGATTTGTAAAGTGCCCTAGTTCCTTGAAGTTAAATAAATGAACAATGAACTAAGGGAGGAATGGAGCATTCCTCTCTTCCAACGCATTAGTGGGTTTTTCCTATTAGAAATTTATATCTAGGTTCTATTCCTTCCTGCACCTAAATCATTTCATTGTCTCACTTAGGAAATTTTTGGGGTGCTTCTTTCTACGCCTTTGACAAGTGGGATGTTGAAATTTATTAGTACTGTTAGATTTCTCCACTGGACTACTAGAATTAAACTACACTGTACACTTCTTATCCCCATGATACCCTTGGGATTCACCAACCTCCATCTCAACTTTGAGTGAATATCAAACAATTTCCTCATAGATGTAAAAATCTTGAATCTCCATGGATTTTTGTAGACTAGTTTTTATCCCACCAAAGAAGTGGGAAACCCTGCATTTGTTGGTAATGACAAAGCCGAAGGATTATCATGAAAGTATTTTGAAGTTTTCCTTATATGACTAGTTATATTCTTTATCTTTTTTCTTGAGGTAAAGGAAATCAGTTTCCATTTTATATCATAGAGTGTGAGGAAAATTTTTATCAATTTTTTTTTCCAGAATTCCTTCAACCCCATCACTTCGATCACTTCCTCAGGATTTTTATTTTTTATCAATGTCCACCACTGATTAGATTCTACCTCCATAAAATAAACATACAATAGAACCTTCTCTTGTTTGAAACATTAAAGGATGAAAAAGATATTCTCAATGGAGTTAATCCATTGTTTCATGATTAAGGGATCAAATGATCCAATGAAAGTCGAGGACTTTATCGCATAAACCTCTCCATCACATCTTGTTCTTTATTAGGGGGATTTGGGTGCTCCTCTTAATATAGGTTTCTATTAAGAACCTGATTTACTTGAGAGATTTTCTTCATAAATTTCATGATTCCCTCTCCCATCAGGTTGGGCATCTCATTGGGTCATTCAAAAAGTTTCATGTCCCATTGATTGTTTACCCAATTTTTATAATTTTTGTCCATTGGATAGAATAAAGGGAAAATTAGGGATGATTATTTTTAAACTATTAAATACATATAAGGGAATCCAATAAAATTAAAGTGATAACATATAAATGGAATTTATTTCATTACTTATGAATATATAGGATTCAATCTATGTTATACATGATCTATTTCCTAACATATACTCTTATGGGAGTTTTTATTTCTTTAATAATGGTTTGTAATGAGATTATGAATTTACCAAAACATATCCCCTAGGAGTGTCAAACCAGGTGTGTAGCAAGGCTCATTTTCGTTCACCAATTCCCGGTCAATTCTAGCTCAATGCTATATTTTAGGGTTTTACCCCTATAATTGTTTTTCCAGATCCACATCCACTTGTAATATCTAGATTAGGATGCATTTTCTTGATAAAACAATTAATCTATATTTACAAAAAATTAGGTATGATTTATTATACTTAGTATTATCCCTAATTATTTTTATAGAGTTTTCTAATCCTAATCCCAAAAATAATTGAACTTTTCCTTTGATACAAACTATAACAACCCCACTCTTTATTACACATTAATTCATGATTTATTACATAATATTACAAATAATAAAACCTAAAGTACTGATAAGTATAGTTTATTTGGGAATTAGGAACATTAAAAAACAAATTTATATTGTAAATACATCATCTTTATTGAAAACTCCCTTAACATGATCATAATATTCCATCAAACTTAAAACTGCATGGGATAACCTAAGGACATATGTAAGAAAAGGGTGAGATATAAAAACCCAGTAAGGGAATAAACATGGTTAAACATGAAGATAAAAATACATGTTATAAAATAGGAATATCAATTGGACATAAAAAGAGTGATTATCACAAACACAAACAATGATACATTATATAGCATGATAACATAAAGGAAACATGGGAAATGTGGCAACAACTTAAAACACTACATCATAAATATAGGTCAAGGACAACTTCCAAGACATCATGATGGAAAAATCTTCATAAAGAAATCTGGTTCAATTCCTATCCCAAAATTATGTCTCATGAGACTAAAAATTACCCAATGTATTGGAGCACTATATATTTCTAGGCTCACCTATCACTTTAATTTTATTCTCATGATTAAGTGTGCTACATAGATCATACAAAATGAATTTATTCATTGTAATATTTTATTATAGGATCAAGGAGTTTGGAATAAATACATATAATTACCAATTCCAATAAGTATAAGTTTATAAAGGTGAAAACCCTTGAAAGGAAATGGGTATGGTATTCACTAGACAATTGTTTTGGCATGGAAAATCATGGTGAAATTTCGGCAGCATAACGATGCCACATAAAAATTCATAAATTGGGTTTATGAGAGAGAAAGGGGTTTATAATAATTTAAATACAAAATGGGAAGTAATATGGACATGTAAATACATATCCCAATATTATGAATTGGAAATAGAAGGCATAAGATAATAAAGAAACTTGAATAAAGAAGATAATGAGAGGATCCCTTACTTGAGTGTGTGACTCAAAATGCTCGGGAGGTGATTATTGAGAGCTTATAGGAACCTTTTAAGGACTGTAGAGAGGTAAATGAGGAGTAAAGATATTATACAATGATTTTTAGTGAAGATAAATTGGTTATTGTGTGGGTTTATTTAGGAAATGAGTGGGGGTTTCTTTAATATTTCTCAAACATAGGTTTTGGACTCTATATAATAAAATAACCAAAACCAAAAACCTTCCCATGGGTTTTCCCATGGTTTATACAAAATGGGAGTTTTTTATCTATTTTATAAGGCCAAGGGATAAACTTAATAAAATAATAACCCTGCATATGTTGAAGTGAGTCATACTCTTAAAGAAATGATTTTAAAACCTTTAAATATATTAATGGTTTAGGAGGACTCATAATGGGTTTATAAAATTAATAAAATAGAAATAAAACCACATTATTTTAAATTTAAAACACATATTTGGTCGTGTATAGAATTTATATTATTTATTACATCACTTTTGGGTCATTATGATCTCATAATACACACCATATAGTTATACGATATTTAATTTTTTACCCGAAAATTCGACTATCTTAGAAAATTATGAAAAATTCACCATTGGATAATTTTAACATCATGATTTAAAAAATAATTTTTATTTTATATAAATAATTTTTTTAAATATATGGATTTTAACTTATAATATAATAATCTTCATTTATTGAGAAATATTGGGTTTTTTTACAATAACAGTTTTCAAACCCTTATAAAAATTACATTTTACATCACAAAAAAAATATGATAATTTATATTTAATAAAAAATTATTTAATAATAATATTTTATTAAAATATTAGTCATTTCATAAATCCATTAATTCATCAAAATAAATTCCTTAATTGAATTTGAATACTATCTAAAAATATAATTAGTGCTTTATTGTATCAAAATCAAAATCATTTATAAAGTAATAATAATATAATGAAAATATATTCATTATTATATAAAAAACAATGTACATACTCAAATTTCTAGGGTCTTGAAACATATCCCTTTAATACACTATAAAATAGCCTAAGGGTAAGGTGTGCGATAGTGAGACTTTCATGGGGTGGTTCGGCGAATATGGTTTAGGTCATGATCTTAATGAACTCGAACTTCTCCCTTAAATAGTTTAAATTATAATAATTTTTTTGGATCTCATCTTGGGATTTTTCAAGGTAAAATACCCATGATACTATCTCCCTTAGAAGATATGATAAATGGTCTTCATAGGGTATGATCTTATTAATTTTTTTAAAACCCAATATTTATACTAATCATGCAATCACTGTTTAACGGCTATATTATCAAAGGTAATGATGCTTAATGGTCTTTTAAATCAGATAGGAAATAATATAACCAAATAAGTGCACATTTTTTCGATAGCAATATTACATAATATGACATTTAATTAAATCATAAGGGGAATTTTATTTATAAATGTTTAGTTTATTACAGACCGCTTCAATTAGTTGAGAGGGGAACAATAATTCTTGAATATTGAATTCAGACTACCCTATCACAAGCTATGAGTATTGAATGAGGATATACCAAATACTACATTCATATGTTTCTACAGTCACTGTGAGTACTTGGTGATTCTTTTTGGTGTGATGAACACCCAATAGTGTTCATGAGAATTATAAACCTGATATTTTATCCTTTTTCTAGACTGGTTTGTGGTGGTCTTCATTGATGATATCCTAGTGTACTCAGAGTTTGAGGTGGAGCACATGAGACACTTGAGGATGGTCCTGGACACACTCTGAGAGCACCATATTTATGGTAATCTCTCTATGTATCAATTTTGGATTCGATAGGTCCAATTCTTAGGACAAGTCATCTCAGAGGTAGGAGTTGAAGTAGGTCCAGTGAAGGTTAAGGAATTTCTAGCATGGGAGCCACCCAAGAGTGTTATCATGGTGTATAGTTACCTTGGGTTGATAGGGTACTATCAGAGGTTTATACCCGATTTCTCTAGATTTGTAGTACCTTTGAAAGATTTGACCTGAAAGGTGAAGCCTTTCATATGGATGAAAAAGTGCCAAAAATGTTTTTAGGTGTTGGGGTATAGGTTTATGAGTGCTCCCATCTTGAGATTACTGGATGTGGGTGTTAATTAGGTAGCGTTTTGTGATGCCTCAGGGATCAAACTTGGTTATGTTTTAATACAGAGGTAGGAAATGATTACCTATGGGTCTAGGCAGTTCAGACTGCATGAGTAGAACTACTAAACCCATGATATTGAGCTAGAAGTGAAAATATATTCCTTAAATATGTAGGTACACTACCTTATGGGTGAGTGGTTTATCATTTACTCAGACCAAAAGAGACTTAACAGCTGGGTCCCAGTGACAACACAGACACCCCGCCTTAACATGGTCGTCGGGTCCTTGCCCGCCAGGTACCACCAGTTTCCCCGTAGACATGTGGTCCCCACCCTGGGGCCCACCCACATGCCCGAACGGGTCATCTAACTAATGATAGTCCCCACAGGCCAACACATGTCCTTTCCAGTGTGCCTTTTTCCTCACTCACGCACACCCTGGGAAACTTCCCAGAAGGTCACCCATCTTGATCACTACATCAGGCCAAACACGCTTAATTGTGGAGTTCTAATCAGATAGGATCCTAAAAAAAGGTTGACCTTGTTGACATTACTCATATAATTTAGTCATTTAACCCTTTATAATTATGGGGTATTACAATCACCCCCCCTTTAGGGCACAACATCCTCATTGTGGGCCCTAAATCTCAACCCAGGCAGTGCACCACACTTAAGGATAGGTACCACCTTTGATACCAAATGTAACAACTGGGTCCCAGTGATAGCACAAACACCCCGCCTTAATAAGGCCATCGAGTCCTAGCCTGCTAGGTACCACCAGTTTCCCCACAGACACATGGTCCTCACCTTGGGAAACTTTTGAGAAGGTCACCCATCCTGATCACTACTCCAGGACAAGCATGCTTAACTGTGAAGTTCTAATCAGATAGGCTCCCAAAAAGGAAGGTTCACCTTCTTGAAATTAGTCACATCATTTATTCATTTAACCCTTTATCATTATGAGGTGTTACAATCACCGCCCTTTAGAGCACAACATCCTCGTTTTGGGCCCTAAATCTCAACCCAGGCAGTGCACCGCACTTAAGGCTAGGTACCACCTTTGATACCAAATGTAACAACTGGGTCCCAGTGACAGCACAAAAACCCCAAATTAACATGGCCATCGGGTCCTGGCCTACCCAGTACCACCAGTTTCCCCACATACATGTGTTCCCCACCCTGGGGCCCACCCACGCGCCCACACTTACGGTTAGGTATCACGTTTGATACCAAATGTAACAACTGGGTCCCAGTGACAGCACAAACACCCCGCCTTAACATGGCCATCAGGTCTTGGCCTGCAAGGTACCACCAATTGTCCCGCAGACACGTGGTCCCCACCCTGGGGCCCACCCACATGCCTGCACTTAAGGCTAGGTACCACCTTTGATACCAAATGTAACAACTGGGTCCCAGTGAAAGCACAAACACCCCGCCTTAACATGGCCATCGGGTCCTGGCCTGCTAGGTACCACCAGTTGACCCACAGACAGATGGTCCCCACCCTGGGGCCCACCTACCTGCCCAAACTTAAGGTTAGGTACCACCTTTGATACCAAATGTAACAACTGGGTCCCAGTGACAGCACAAACACCCCGCCTTAACATGGCCATCAGGTGGTTCGATGAATATAGTTTGGGTCATGATCTTAATGAGCTTGAAATTCTCCCTTAAATAGTTTCAATTATAATTAATTATTTGGATCTCATCTTGGGATTTATCAAGGGAAAATACCCATGATACTATCTCCCTTATAAGATATGATAAATGGGCTTCATAGGGTACGATCCTATTGGTTGAGGACACCACTTTTTTTCTATGATAATTAATTTTTTTAAAACCCAATATTTATACTAATCATGTGATCTCTATTTAAAAACTATATTATCAATTGTAATGATGCTTAATGGTCTTTAAAATCAGATAGGACATAATAAAACCAAATAAGTGCACATGTTTTCGATAATCGTATTACATAATAAGAAATTTAATTAAATCAGAAGGGGAATTTTGTTTATAAAAGTTTAGTTTATTAGTGATCTCTTCAATTAGTTGAGAGGGGAATGATAATTCTTGAAGATTAAGTTCAGACTATCCTATCACAATCTATGAGTATTGGATGAGGATATACCAAAGACTACATTCATATGTCACTACGGTCACTATGAGTACTTGGTGATTCCTTTCGGTGTGACAAACACCCCAATAGTGATCATGGGAATCATAAACATGATATTTTATCCCCTTTTAGACTGGTTTGTGGTGGTCTTCATTGATGATATCCTAGTGTACTCAGAGTTTGAGGTGGATCACATGAGACACTTGAGGATCGTCATGGACACACTCTGAGAGCACCATATTTAAGGTAATCTCTCGAAGTATCAGTTTTGGATTCGATAGGTCCACTTATTAGGACAATTCATCTCAGAGGTAGGATTGGAAGTAGGTCCAATGAACGTTAAGGAAGTTCTAACTTGGGATCCACCCAAGAGTTTTATCATGGGGTAGAGTTACCTTGGGTTGATAGGGTACTATCAGAGGTTTATAACCGATTTCTCTAGAGTTATAGCACCTTTGAAAACTTTGACCTGAAAGGTGTAGCCTTTAATATGGATGAAAAGGTGCCAACAGTGTTTTTAGATATTGGCATAGATGTTTATGATTGCTCCCATCTTGAGATTACCGGAGGTGGGTGTCAATTAGTTAGTGTTTTGTGATGCCCTAGGGATAGAACTTGGTTATGTTTTAATACAGAGGTAGAAAATGATTACCTATGGGTCTAGGCAGTTGAGACTGCATGAGTATAACTTCAAAACCCATGATATTGAGCTAGAAGTGGAAATATATTCCCTAAATATGTAGGTACACTACCTTTTGGGTGAGTGGTTTGTCATATACTCAGACCAAAAGAGACTTAACAACTAGGTCCTAGTGACATCATAAACACCCCGCCATAACATGACCATCGGTTTCTGGCTCGCCAGGTACCACCAGTTGCCCTGAAGACACGTTGTCCCCACCCTGGGGCCCACCCACATGCCCGAATGGGTCATTTAACTAATGAAAGTCCCCACAGGCCAACACATGTCCTTTCTAGTGTGCCTGAGAAACTTCCTAGAATGTCACTCATCCTGATCACTACTCCAGGCCAAGAACACTTAACTATGGAGTTCTAATCAGATAGGCTCCTAAAAAAAGTTCACCTTTTTGACATTAGTCATATCATTTAGTCATTTAACCCTTTATCATTCTAGGGTGTTATAATCACCCCCCATTTAGAGAACACCGTCCTCATTGTGGGCCCTAAATCTTAACCCAGGAAGTGCACCACACTTAATTCTCGGTACCACCTTTGATACCGAATGTAACAATTGGGTCCCAATGACAGCACAAACACCCCGCCTTAATATCACCTTTGAAAACTTTGACATGAAAGGTGTAGCCTTTAATATGGATGAAAAAGTGCCAACAATGTTTTTAGATATTGGCATAGATGTTTATGATTGCTCCCATCTTGAGATTACCGGAGGTGGGTGTCAATTAGGTAGTGTTTTGTGATGCCTTAGGGATAGAACTTGGTTATGTTTTAATACAGAGGTAGGAAATGATTACCTATGGGTCTAGGCAGTTGAGACTGCATGAGTAGAACTACAAAACCCATGATATTGAGCTAAAAGTGGAAATATATTCCCTAAATATGTAGGTACACTACCTTTTGGGTGAGTGGTTTGTCATATACTCAGACCAAAAGAGACTTAACAACTGGGTCCTAGTGACATCATAAACACCCCGCCATAACATGACCATCAGGTCCTGGACCACCAGGTACCACCAGTTGCCCCGCAGACACGTTGTCCCCACCCTGGGGCCCACCCATGTGTCTGAACGGGTCATTTAACTAATGAAAGTCCCCACAGGCCAACACATGTCCTTTCTAGTGTGCCTAAGAAATTTCCTAGAATTTCACTCATCCTGATCACTACTCCAGACCAAGAACACTTAACTGTGGAGTTCTAATCAGATAGGCTCCCAAAAAAGAAAGTTTATCTTGTTGACATTAGTCATATTATTTAGTCATTTAACCCTTTATCATTCTGGGGTGTTATAATCACCCCCCATTTAGAGCACACCGTCCTTGTTGTGGGCCCTAAATCTCAACCCAGGCAGTGCACCACACTTAATTCTCGGTACCACCTTTGATACCGAATGTAACAATTGGGTCCCAATGATAGGACAAACACCCCGCCTTAACATGGTCATCGGGTCCTGGCCTGTCAGGTACCACCAGTTTTCCTGCAGACACGTGGTCCCCACCCTGGGAAACTTCCCAGAAGGTCACCCATCCTGATCACTACTACAGGCCAAGCACACTTAACTGTGGAGTTCTAATCAGATATGCTCCAAAGAAGAAAGATTCACCTTGTTGACATTAGTCATATCATTTATTCATTTAACCCTTTATCATTATAGGGTGTTATAATCAATACCCCTTTAGAGAACAACATCCTCATTGTGGGCATTAAATCTCAACTGAGGCAGTGCACTACACTTAAGGCTAGGTACCACATTTGAAACCAAATGTAACAACTAGGTCCCAGTGACAACACAAACACCCCGCCTTAACATGGACATCAGGTCCTGACATTCCATGTAACACCAGTTTCCCTGCATACACGTGGTCCCCACCCTGGGTCCCACACACGTGCCCATAATTAATGTTAGGTACCACCTTTGATACCAAATGTAACAATTGGGTCCTAGTGATAGCACAAACACCCCACCTTAACATGGCCATCGGGTCCTAGCCTTCCAGGTACCACCAGTTTCCCTGCAGATACGTGGTCCCCACCCTAGGTCCCACCCACGTGCCCGCACTTAAGGCTAGGTACCACCTTTGATACCAAATGTAACAACTGGGTCCCAATGATAGCACAAACACCCCGCCTTAACAAGGCCATCGGGTCCTGGTCTGCCAGGTACCAACAGTTTCCCCAAAAACACATGGTCCCCACCCTGGGGCCCACCCATGTGCTCACACTTAAGGTTAGGTACCACCTTTGATACCAAATGTAGTAACTTGGTCCCAGTGACAGCACAAACACCCCGCCTTATCATTATGGGGTGTTACAATCACCCCCCTTTAGAGCACAACGTCCTCGATGTGGGCCCTAAATCTCAACCCAGGCAGTGCACCACACATAAGGCTAGGTACCACCTTTGATACCAAATGTAACAACTGGGTCCCAGTGAAAACACAAACACCCCACCTTATCATTTTGGGGTGTTACAATAACCTCCCCTTTAGAGCACAATGTCCTCGTTGTGGGCCCTAAATCTCAACCCAGGCAGTGCACCGCACTTAAGGCTAGGTACAACCTTTGATACCAAATGTAACAACTAGGTCCCAGTGACTGAACAAACACCATGCCTTAACATGGCCATTGGGTCTTGGCCTTCCAGGTACCACCAGTTTCTCCACAGACACATGTTCCCCACCCTGGGGCCCACCCATGTGCCTACACTTAAGGTTTGGTACCACCTTTGATACCAAATGTAACAACTGGGTCCCAGTGAAAACACAAACACCCCGCCTTATCATTCTGGGGTGTTACAATCACCCCCCTTTAGAGCACAACGTCCTCGTTGTGGGCCCTAAATCTCAACCCAGGCAGTGCACCACACTTAAGGCTAGGTACCACCTTTGATACCAAATGTAACAACTAGGTCCCAGTGAAAACACAAACACCCTGCCTTATCATTCTGGGGTATTACAATCACCTCCCCTTTAGAGCACAACGTCCTCATTGTGGGCCCTAAATCTCAACCCAGGCAGTGCGCCACACTTAAGGATAGGTACCACCTTTGATACCAAATGTAACAACTGGGTCCTAGTGACAGCACAAACACCCCGCCTTAACATGGCCATCGGGTCTTGGCCTGCCAGGTATTACCAGTTGATCCGCAGACACGTGGTCCCCACACTGGGGCCTACCCACATGCCTGCACTTAAGGTTAGGTACCACCTTTGATACCAAATGTAACAACTGGGTCCTAGTGACAGCACAAACACCCCACCTTAACATGGCCATAGAGTCCTGGCCTTCCAGGTACCACCAGTTTCCCAATAGACACGTGGTCCCCACACTGGGGCCCACCCACATGCCCGCACTTAAGGCTAGGTACCATCTTTGATACCGAATGTAACAACTGGGTCCCATTGATAGCACAAACACCCCGCCTTAACATGGCCATCGGGTCCTGGCCTTCCAGGTATCACCAGTGGCCCCGCAGACATGTGGTCCTCACCCTGGGGCCCACCCACGTGCCCACACTTAAGGCTAGGTATGACCTTTGATACCAAATATAACTATTGGGTCCCAGTGACAACACAAACACCCCGCCTTAACATGGCCATCAGGTCCTGGCCTGCCAGGTACCACCAGTTGCCCCGCAGACACGTGGTCCCCACCCTGGGGCCCACCCATATGCTTGAATGGGTCATCTGACTAATGAAAGTCATCATAAGCTAACACATATCCTTTCTAGTGTGCTTTTTTCTTCACTCACACACACATTGGAAAACTTCCCATAACATCACCCATCCTGATCACTACTCCAGGACAAACATGCTTAACTATGGAGTTTTAATCATATAGGCTTCTGAAAAGTAAGGTTCACCTTTTTGACATGATTCATATCATTTATTAATTTAACCCTTTATCATTCTGGGGTGTTACAGTCACCCAATAAATGGGTTTCACTTCAAAATCATGATGTTTTAAATGTGATTAAAAATAAGACCACTATGTCATTTATAACTCATGGAAAGGGAGTGAGGGTTATATGTATGTCAATTCTAGAATCAAGAATATAATTTTTATGTATTTATTAACACCCGTAGAGACAAAATAGGTTTGGGTATTCACATAAATAAGATAAGATATTTTATTGAGAGAAAGAGAGAGAAATTTTGAGAAGAAATTTATACAACATAACAACTATATAACATGGTTTTAGAAAACAATAAAAATATAGGGGACAAGGGTAAATGAAATAGCACTATCGTGGGCGCCCTCAAATGATTAGTGGTTTTTGGGTACTTAGGTGTAGCAGAGTGGCTGACCAAGGTCGTCTCTCAAAGGAGGAAGTAAATTAAAACAACTTCTTAAAGGTATTATAAAAGTAAAATAGAATAGAATTAAAACACTACTTGAAAGGATGATGGGTGGTTTTTTATCGTTTATAAAACTTGAAAAAATTTTATGGAAGAACATTACATTTTTTTTGTTTTTAATTTTGAAATGAAGTTTGATTAAAAAGACACAACAAGAAGATGTTTTTTAGAAAATATTTTAAAAGGCGTAATCGATCTAAATATACCTATTCATTTACTTATTAATCATTATTATTTAAATCAATATAAACTTAATTATTATCCCCTAATTTGTTAACCCTCTAACCCTATAAGAGTTAACTTAACCACAAAGATGAAATTACTTAAACCCTAGGCTAGCTTCGGAACATGCAATCGTAGCACCCTGCTTTGATTATTGTTCTAAGGCTAGCTTATGGTTAGTGGTTAATTAGAGAAAATATCCATTCTAGAAATGATGATGAATTGTGTTTAGGGATTATATTTTAGCTCTACAAATTTATCCCATGTGGTCTTGTATTACCGATTAAGATCGCGCTCTCACAATTTTCACAAAATCTCGACCTCACGTGTTTTTGTGTTAATTGTTCAATTGCTTACTTAGTTTCTTATAATTCAAAAACACAATTCATGGATCATATTAAGCGAATTACAATAGATCAATGATTCCAAATATTTAAATGAAGAGGGTAGAAGATAGATCAATCACTAAAAAAACTACTCTTCAATGGGTGGTGTGGTCATCCTGGAGACGTTTTTCATGAGCAAAGGATTGAAAGTATAGAACCTAATCTCGTATCCACTATTAATTCCAACCTAATTAGGAAGATTAAGATAAGAAGAAAAGTGAATAACATAGAATATTAATTGAAGAAAAATTCAAGATACAATATGAAAGAAAATAAATACAAAGAGGAGGTGGGAGAGGAGAGCCTTTTTGGAAGAGAGGTTTGCACAAAGAATTACTTCTTAAAATAGTTGTGAGGGGATTACAAGAGACACCCTTTCGGAAAAACCTTCCCAAAGCCTCGACCATCCCTCCCAAAGAGTGAAAACATCATTTAAATAGAGTTGAGGAGGACTAGGGTTACAAAAATTTATTAAATGTGAAAGGAAAATTCAGACAAATATTTTAATCCAACTTGCAATGCATAGTTGACCTTCAAAACGCGGGAATTTTATGAAATTATAGAAGGATTTTTTTTATAATCATGTCCCAGAGCTTCCCTAAAAATATGGTCTCAATCCAAGCCCGGATGAATAAGATATGTCCCAAATGGTGAAGTAATGTCCAATCTGGATGGTTCTTTCCAGCTTTGTCTTTAGGGCCCATTTACTCCCCTCAAATGCACGATCCGGCTCCCAAGTACTGAATAGAATTTGTATCCCATTAAGTCAGGAACATAGTTACAAAATTTTAAGTCAAAATAATTTACTAAAAAATATTTATTTTCAAAATACTACAGTGAATTTTAAAAGGGTAAAACTAGAATTTTCATCAATTTTGAAAATGAATGATCTAATCCCAAATATTCCATAATTAAAAATATATAGCATAATGTGAGGAAATTATATCATTTATTATCAATAAAATATTCAAAAAAATAGTGTTTTATCAACTCCCCCACACTTACCCTTTTGCACACCTGGGAAAAACCTCATATCAAGTAAACATCAATATCAAATCAAAACAAATTTTAAAACACATATCATTGAGATCCATCAATTACACAACAAGAATCAAAAGATGTCATGAATAATAAAAAACATTATTTCAAGTTATCCATTTATATAATTAAATATATTTCCACTTCAGTTATCCTCCCATGCACAAAACACTTACCTCGCTTGAATTTTCTCTTATCACACAAATGTAAATTTTTTTGCAATGTCTTTCTCATCCAAACTCATAAAAGAGTCACCATAGGCTTGATAAATTCCAAAATCAACACTTGATGTGAGTCAAGGACATAATTTTATCATGAGGTCTTTTCAGGGTTGTTTTCTGGCTTTTGGTTGGTAGGATTTAGATGTGAAAAATTCTGAGGCTGAAAGAGGAGGGCTTGACTTTTTTTGAAGCAAAATTGCATTAATCTAATTTTCACTTAAATATGGTCTCCTCCTCAATCAACATAGAATCAATTCATGTTCATAATCATGAAAAATAATGGAATTTTCACAC
The DNA here is from genome assembly GCA_963277665.1 of Viscum album. Classification (NCBI taxonomy): domain Eukaryota; kingdom Viridiplantae; phylum Streptophyta; class Magnoliopsida; order Santalales; family Viscaceae; genus Viscum; species Viscum album. The sequence continues at coordinate 242,163,741 of OY728162.1, forward strand.
CATTCAACATTTCAGCAGTAAAATGTCAATCTTCTCGAACATGATTTTCTTAAAAGCTTCAAATAGGCACAACTTTCCCCCTTTAATAGAAGCTCCAGAAAGGCACAACTTCTTTTATCATGAAAGCTTCAGAAAGACACAAATTTCAATATAATGATTTTCTTCAGCATCAAACACATCTCTTTAGAATTTAATTTTTCACCCGAAGTATCATATAATGTTGTAGCACAACACAAGATAGCATCCCCCACACTTAAGTTCAACTAGATTATGCAATTTCACTTCAAGAGTTGGTTCGATAGGGAAAATTGGCTTGTAATGTGGCTAACCTAACAAGCTGTTCATGGATTCTAAGGGATACAAGGATTAAATGTTCAAGGTAGGAAATTATAAAAAATAATTCTTTGAAATAGGGGCTTTAATACCAAACAAATGCCTCAATAATTTAAACATAAGTACCTCAAAACTTCAAGTTTTGATAGCAATAAATCAAATTATGGTTAAATAAAGCATGGTTTGGTTATCTAAAGAAGTGAGGTGAATGTAAATAATATGAAAATAATGGTTTAGAAACCTCACAGAAAAGTTATTTCAAATATAAAGACAGTGATATGTTCCATGGGATTCAAAATTCAGTGTACTTTTTATGAAATTACTAAATATTTAAACTTGAAACAAAGTCATTTCATCATTGATTTAAGCTTAATTTCAAGGGATAAATTGTTTCACTTATTGATATGGATTTCAAAATGTTTGTTGAGAATAATTTCAGCTCAAAAGTTTCAAAAACACACAGAAAATTGAAAAATAAACACACAAAATTTGAAAAACACACAATTTGTTATTGCTGTTGTTTTTTTTAAAACAGGAAAACAATTGAAATTACTAAACTAAAAGGTTCCCTCACCCATACTTAAAATATTTAATTGTCCTCAATGTAAACCCATGAGGTGATATATGCACATGAAATGTATAATTTTAAATAGGACAAAGAATAAAAAGTTAAAGGGTTAGGAATAGCCTGATATGCCCAAGTGATGATGGGGTCATGCAGTGTGATAAAATCCACTGCATCAGTAGGACGTCCTTCAATGTATCTCTTCAAACGTTTCCCATTGACTGTAAAGATCTGTCTTGTTTCCTCTTATGTGATCTCCACTACACCATAAGGAAAAACATTAGTCACAACATAAGGACCTTACCACTTGGAATGCAACTTACCAGACATCAACTTCAGTCGTGAACTGTAGATAAAGACTTTCTCTCCAACATGAAACTTCTTTTCTTGGATCATTATATCATGAGATGCTTTTGATTTTTCCTTGTAGAGACTTGAGTTCTCATATGAAGACAATATAATCTTCTCAAGATTTTGAATTTTTAGCTTCCTTTGGATTCCAGCTTGGGCCAAATCCATGTTGCATTTCTTTATATCCCAATAAGACTGATGATCAACCTCCACGAGGAGATGACATGATTTCCCAAAAACAATCCAAAATGGGGATATACCAATGGGTGTCTTGTATGCTGTCCTATAAGCCCACAATGCATCATCCAAGCACTTGCTCTAATCTTTTTTATTTGGCTGCATAGTTTTCTCCAAAATTTGTTTCAACTCATGATTTGAAACCTCAGCCTGGCCATTTGTTTGGGGGTGGTATGGTGTTGATGTTTTGTGTGTCACCCCATAATTCTGAAGGAGGAAAGCCAAATTTCGATTGCAGAAGTGTGTCCCTTGGTCACTGATGATGGACTTCAGTACTCCAAAACTACAAAATACTTGCGCTATGACAAAGTCCACAACAACATGAGAATCATCAGTCCTGGTGGCCTTAGCCTCAACCCATTTACTCACATAATCAACAGAAACCAAAATATATAAAAATCAAAATGAACTAGGAAAAGAACCCATAAAATCAATGCCCCATACAACAAAAATATCACAGAATAGTATGGGTTGTTGGGGAATCTCATGTCTCCTAGAAATGTTCCCAGTGTGTTGGTAATGAGAGAATGACTTACAAAACACATGGGCATCATGTAATAAGCTAGGCCAATATAATCCAGAGTCCAAAAATTTCCTAGCTTTCCATTGGGGTCCAAAGTGTCCACCACAAGCAAGTGTATGACAAAAATGTAAAACAGACTCCAACTCATGATCAGGAACACACCTCCTAATAATTTGATCACTGCACATGCGCCAGAGGTATGGATTATCCCAAACATAATACCGAGACTCACTTTTTAATTTTTGGACTTGATGTTTCTTTAAAGTTTCAGGGATTTCAGAAGCAACAAGGTAGTTAACTAAATCTGCATACCAAGGATGCGTACCTGAGATGGAATGAAGATGCTCATCAGGGAATGTGTCCTGAAGTGGTACCTAGTCCAAGGTGTCATCCTCTAGCGTGTGAGTAAGCCTACTCATGTGGTTCGACACTAGGTTTTCTGACCCATTTTTTTCCTTTATCCCAATGTCAAATGCTTGAAGAAGGAGAATCCATCGGATTAGCCTGGGCTTTGCATCTGGCTTCTTCAAGAGGTACCTCAGAGCTACATGTTTATAAAAAACAACTAATTTAGATCCCAATAAATATGAACGGAATTTATCTAAAGCAAATATAAAAGCAAGAAACTTCTTTTCTGTGGCTGTGTAGTTTGATTGGGATGAATCTAGTGTCCTCGATGCATAGGCAATCACATGTGAACGTCCCTCCACCCTCTCAGATAAGACAGCTCCAACCACGAAGTTGGAGGCGTCACACATAAGCTCAAAAGGAATCTCCCTCTATGGGGGATGTATGATAGGTAGAGTGGTTAGATACTTCTTTAGCTCATCAAAGGAAGTACTGCAAGAATCATCAAACACAAAATCATAATCCTTTTGAAGTAATCATGACATAGAAAGATCAATCTTACTAAAATCATTGATGAAGCGCCGATGAAATCCTACATGGCCTAGGAAAGATCTAACATCATGCACACATTAAGTATAGACTAAGGATTAAATAATTTCTATCTTAGATCTATCAACCTCTATCCCATGTTTTGACACTACATTCCCTAAGACAATTCCATGCTCTACCATGAAATGACACTTTTCAAAGTTCAGGACCAGATTCTTCTCAATACAACGATTCAACACCTTTCCCAAACTACTTAGACATTCATCAAATGAATACCCATACACTATAAAATCATCCATGAATACCTCCATGAAGGTCTCAATAAAATCAGAAAAAATACTCACCATGCATCTCTGGAAGGTACCTGGGACGTTGCAAAGTCCAAATGGCATCCTTTAGTAGGCAAACGTACCAAAAGGACAAGTGAATGTTGTATTCTCCTGATCCTCTGAAGTAATAGGAACCTGAAAATATCCAGAAAATCCATCCAAGAAACAATAATGTGTTTTCCCAGCAAGTCTCTCAAGCATCTGATCAATAAATGGGAGGGGGAAATAGTCCTTACGAGTAGATTGATTCACTTTCCTATAATCAACACACACACGCCAAATGTTTTGCACCCTCATTAGAACTAACTCATATTTATCGTTTTTAACAATAGTAACACCACTTTTCTTAGGAAAAACCTGAATAGTACTTATCCACTGAGAATCTGAAATGGGATAGATTATACCTGCCTCGATCAATTTTTCAACCTCTTTTTTAATAACCTACAAAAGTGTTGGATTGAGTTTCTTTTTTGGATACCTAACCGGTTTAGCCCCATCCTACAAAAGAATCCTATGCATGCAAATGGAGGGGATAATAGCTGATATGTCAGCCAAGGTCCACCCAATTTCCCTAATTTTCTCCCTCAAAATATTCAAAAGTTTTTCTTCATGTTCAAAAGAGAGATTGTTAGAAATGATAACAGGTAATTTCTCACCACTCAACAAGTATGAATATTTGAGATTTGGTGGCAATAGCTTGAGTTCCAGTGTAGGGGTGTGGTGTATGGATGGAGACATAGAAGGAACTGAAATATGTGCACAAAGAGCATCAACATCCGAATATACACCATCAAAATCAGAGAATAAAGCATCAAATCCATCAGCATACTCAACAACCATGTCATAATCAGAGTTCACATGATCAAAATCAGAATATGTATCCATTCAAAATCAAATCTAAGAGAGTCTTGTGCATTAGAAATAGGTGTGGAAGTAATCTTAGACATCAAACTAGAAATAATACTCATAATCTCCCTAAGCATAGAACAATCAATTTCCATGGGTTTTTTACTTGGTGGTTCAAAATGGGAGATAACAAATGCAGAATGATCTTATGAGGGGTACTTCATGGAATACATGACATTAAATATCACAAATTCATCTCCAAATTCCATGGAAAGTGTACCCTAATTGAAATTTATGATATTTTTTGCAGTTTTGAGGAAGGGTCTACCTAAGATAATGGGGGAATGAGAACTTACCTGATCATCCTCCATGTTAAGCACGTAGAAATCTGCTGGAAAGATCATGTCTCTTACATGGACAAGTAAAACCTCAAGGACTCCCACTGAATATTCCATAGCTCTATTCACAAACTGCACCACTACTCTCATCGGTTTTAGCTTACCAATCTACAAAGAAGAGAATATAGAGTGAGGCATCACATTTATGGAATCTCCCAAATCACAAAGTGCATCAGAAAAGTACAACTCCCCTATGGTGCATGGGATGGTGAATGTCCCTGGATCCTTGCACTTTATCGGCATTGCTAGAGTTGGTGTAATGAGTGCTGACACATTCCTTCCAAGATTGATCCTTTTATTTCCCTTGTGCCCTCTTCAATTGGTAAAAAGTTCTTTTAAGAATTTCACATACCTTGGAATTTTTTTAATGGATTCAAGTAGAGGAATATTGATCTCCACATGCTTGAATATGTCCAAAACCTCTTTTTGCATTTCTTTTTAAGCCATCTTATTGGTTTGAACAACCCTGTTTGGAAAAGGAAGGGTTTTAGGAGTAACATCATTAATCTTTTTCTTACCTTTATCTTTCTACTTGGGTTTCTCATCAGTTGATGTGGAATTAGGATTTTTTGGAGTTGAGGTAAATCCCGGTGGAATGGTAGGTGGAGAAACATAAGTTTTTTGCTTCCCACTTCTCAATGTGATGGCACTGACATTCCCCTTTGGATTTAGAGTGGGTTGGGAAGGTATATTTCCATAATTCTTACTTACAAGTTCTTAGAGGGCGGTGGAAATCTGGCTCATTTGAGTCTTCAACTCCCTGAGCTCCGAACCTTGACTCTTCAGCTCATTCTGTTGATTAAGAACAATTTTTTTCAAGAGATCATCAGTATTAGAATCTACCTTTGGTGGGGGATTCCCTTGTTGTTGGCTTGTTGATGTTTGGGCTTCAAATCTTCTTTGGGGTTGATGGAATCCCTGCTGGTAATGTGGAGGCTGCTGGAAGTTTTTTTGAAAGGGTGGCCTTTGTTGTTGTCCAGAGCCATAAATCATGTTCGATTGATCCTTAAACCCTTAGTTGTATATTGGTGAAAAGGAATCAAGCTTCTTTTGGGGATATGGTTGTTGCTGTTTTTAAGGTCTCCCTGGGAATACTGCTGCACAATCCTCTATCTCTTGTAGTTGTGGGAAACAATCAATTGGGTGGCTGTCTCAGTACAAATGCCACAAGGCCTTGAAGGATGGGGTTGGGATGTCTTTTGAGCCAAAGCAATCCATCTCACCATACTTTTCAATTATTCCAACTTGGTATCAATCAAAAGACTTTCAAGCGAAGATAGACTAACCTGGTGTACTCCCCTGACATGTGGTGTACTTAGATCGCCAAATTGTTGGGAGTTTTGGGTTATTTTGTCAATCAACGCACATGTATCTACTGGTGTAAAGACCAGTAAATTTCAAGGAAATTTTTTTTTCTTAATTTTCCTTTGGAATTTTACAAGAACGCAGTTTCTGACGGCACCTGATTCTGAGACCCGGTGTGCCCGGAATCAATTTTCAAAGTTTGGCTCGGGTACGTTCAGTGAACGAACGAGCGGGTTTTTCTAACTTTTAAACCAGTGCTCGGAATCGAATTCCGAGGTCACCGATGGAATCACAGCGCCATTGTTTGCTTAGAAATGCCTCTTCTGGAGTTGCGTTTGCTCGGGTGTGGTTTTTTTTTTAAATTTTGGGGTTAAGTTAAGAAATAAAATAAAGTGGTGCGACAAACTTTATTTTATTTCACTTAAGGTCACTTAAAGACCACTTTAAGCTGCTTAAGCTCAGTTAAAACGGATTGGGTGCAATCCAAAAATATCCTACCCACTTGGTAAGATATTTTTGAGGTGGGGCCCGCATGAGCCCCACCGTTTCTTTCCCCTAAGTAACGCACCCGCGAAAAACCTTTTTAATTGAAAGTCAACTGACGCGTGTTTTAAATTCTTAACGCCTCATTAATTGGGCTGTTATTTTGTTACAATTAATTCATTGAATTAATTGTTCGTTTCTTTTCTTTTGAATTTAAAACGTGTCGTGTGCGTTAATAAAATAAGATAACTCTTATTTTATTTCTGTTAGAGCTTGTGGCGTTGAGAGGATTGGGAGGTGCTTGAAGAACTTCAACCTCTTTCGCGAAGAACGCCGGCCTCCGACGAAGAACGTGAAGAACACCGAACCCGCGGAGATCGATGACGTGAAGTTGTGTACCGCGACACCGACGAATCTCCCTCCGTGACGTCTCTTCCGCGACGATCCAACCCCGCGACAACATTCGATCAAAAACGATAAGGTAGGGGGTTGCGCTCCTTTTAAATTCTTTGTGGATTATAACAACAACATGGATTTAATTATTTTAATTAAATCTGTATGTTTTTGATCCTCGGAGTTCGTCGACGTGACGCCAAGTACCGCGCGACTGCGACGCTCTTCCGCGACGCGACGATTATTTTCTTCCATGATGATCAATTCCGTGAAGAATGCACGTACGATGAGGTAGGGGTTTGATTCTTTAAATCTTTGTGATTAAATCCCCGGTCGTTTAAATATTGTTGGGTGAATATCTTTAAGACCGTTAACGCGGTGGGTGCGGACTAACGAACAAGTCCGAACCCACTGCACCTTTTCATTATTAGTGCGAAAAACGGCGGACGACGAAAAATGGGGCCGCAAGGGCGATTCGAGGGCCTGACAGTGAAGATCAGGTCTCAGGAGGACCACTGGTGAAGACCGCACGCAAAACGGACCACTGGAGCGCGTCCGGTGGCCCGCAGACGCTCCCGTCGGCGCACAGCCAGCAAAACCCGCCGCGGCTGAAGCCGCGGCGGCGAGCCGGTTCCGCGGCCGCACGGAACCTGGAGGAGGGACGCAGCCCGGCCGCCACGTTCGCTGGCGAGGCGGCCCCACCCGGGGCCGCGACGTTTCTTCACGCAGGGGCAGCAAGCCCCCCACGGCTTCCCCTCGCTCGGCCGCTCGGCCGAGCCGAGCCGGGCCGACCCGCCGGGCCGGGTCGCGCCCGGTCCGGGTCGGGTCAACCAGGTTCGGGCCGACCCAGGGGGGGTTGGGCCGGGTCGGTCCGGGCCCAGACCCCCCGTTTCAGGACCTTTTCGGTCTTTTGCTCATAACTTGAGCTACGAGCCTCCGAACGACCCGCCGTTAGCGGCGATGTGATCCTTGGATCGAGAAGCTTTTTTCGGTATATTTTACTCAAGGTTTCAGAATACTTTGGGTTCGGCCGGGTTGGTTCGTACACGAAACCAACCGGGCCCTCGGAGCGGAAACGCTCATATCTTGAGATCCGGACGTCCGATTGACGTGCCGTCGACTTTGGTGGATTCCTCTAAGTGAGACAGATCTTTTGGCATACTCCTACCGAGGTTTGGACGCAGGTGGAGTATGATCGGGTTGGTTTTTCCTTAAAAACCAACAGGGCCCCTGGGACGAAAAAGCCAATGACTCTCAGACCGGGCGTCCAATTGACGTGCCGTCTGCAACGTTGAGTTCCTGTTGCCGATACGGAACTTTTGGATACATCAAATCTGGACTATGTGTCAGTTGATGTATCAGCCTCTCGGCTCGTGGAGCGGACCCTCCCGAACGAGCTTGCTGTGTGCGGGAACCCTAGAGCTGGCTGCGACTGCTACTGTGATGAAGACTATCGTACTGGAATCCTATGTGGGTTTGACGATGAAAACTATCGTACTGGAATCCTACGTGGGTTCGACGATGAAGAATATCGTACTGGAATCCTATGTGGGTTCGACGATGAATACTATCATACTGGAATCCTATGTGGGTTCGACGATGAAGACTATCGTACTGGAATCCTATGTGGGTTCGACGATGAAGACTATCGTACTGGAATCCTATGTGGGTTCGATGATGAAGACTATTGTACTGGAATCCTATGTGGGTTCGATGATGAAGACTATCGTACTGGAATTCTATGTGGGTTTCGACGATGAAGACTATCGTACTGGAATCCTATGTGGGTTCGACGATGAAGACTATCGTACTACAATCCTATGTGGGTTCGATGATGAAGACTATCGTACTGGAATCCTACGTGGGTTCGATGATGAAGACTATCGTACTGGAATCCTATGTGGGTTCGACGATGAATACAATTGTTCCGGAATCCTCTGTGGGTTCGACGACGATGACTACAATGCTTTTATCCTACGTGGGTCCCAGAAGATGAATCAGTGATTACATCTAATCATATCTCTTACTTTACAAATGATGTGTACATGTGTGAGCTGAAACCCTGTTTTGCATTCCTTTGTGGATTGTGTTGTGCTATCCTGTGTGGATTTACGTTTTGCTTTCCTTTGTGGATTGTGTTATGCTATCCTGTGTGGATTTACGTTTTGCTTTCTTGTGTGGACTGGGTTGTACTTGAGCTCGGATGTTGGAGCCGAGCGAGAATTGATGACTTAGGTATATGTATGGGCATATACCTAAGCCATGTCGGATGTTACTTTGTGATTGTATCTTTCCTTTGTGGTTTATCCTTTGTGGATTCTGGGAGACCTTCGGGGGTCTCGGGGTCCCTACTGAGTAGCTTATACTCACCTCTGCACGGCCTATACCCGCACTACGTTGTGTTGGTTGCAGAAGACAGACAACGCTAATCGTGGTGGAGGCTTGCGGAGCAGGACAGTACCTGGAGGTGGACCACTGGGCGGGGTGTACTCGGTGCAGACGGCTGGACCAAGGAGCTGTGGAGGCTATCTGTACTCACCCTTCAGGTGGGACTTCCAGAGGACGCCTCGACGCTGCGGCTTTTCCTTTCAGTTGCTGTTTTCCCCTTTCAGTTGTACTTTACAGTTGGGCTTGTATTTTTAGACCCCTTTACTTTTCCGCACTTACTGTTGTACCAGTTTTTACTTAGTGTTTACCTCTTTTCCGCTTGCTTACTCTGTGGTGCTTGTTTACTTTACAAAGGCAATGCCTTCCCTTTTTACCGGGATTTATGACTTGGTGCTAGTCGCCAGCCCCTGGCCTATGGAAGGCGGACTTGGGGTAGTCACGACACGGGCCCCGAGGACGGGTCGTGACAACTGGTGTCTTATACCCCAATTCTCCTTTAGCTACGACATCCACCATGCTCCTCTCCATAGGTGTGAGTCTTTCATAGAAATATTGGATGAGTAGTTGCTCACTGATTTGGTGATTTGGGCAGCTTTCACACAAATTCTTGAATCGCTCCCAATACTCATAAATTGCATCCCCTTAGGATTGATTAATCCCTGAGATATCCTTTAGAATGGATGTGGTCCTTGAAGCTGGAAAAAATCTCTACAAGAAAAGACGTTTCAAATCATTCCAACAAGTTACATCTTTGGGTTGTAAATAATACATCCAATCTTTCGCAGATCCATCAAGTGAGAATGAGAATGCTCTTAGTTTGATTTGGTCTTCAGATACATTTCTTGGTTTCAAGGTTGAGCAAACCACATTAAATTCTTTAAGGTGTTTATTGGGATCCTCACCTGAGAGGCCATGAAATTTTGGAAGTAGGTGAATTAATCCATATTTCAGTTCAAAGTCCGATTCGATATTTGGATATGAAATGCAATTTGGTTGATAATTAAAATCAGGTGCAGCTAATTCTCAAATGGTTCTATTAAGTTCATTTCCATTATTTTCATCCATTGGTTCTTGTTTTATGGTTGTATTTTAATTGCTTCCAATTTTAACATTCTGATATTGGAGTAATTCTCCAACTAGTTGAATGTTAAAAATTCCCGTAGACTGAGAATGTCTGATTCGAGCCCTAAGGATACGTTCAATATCAGGGTCAAGACCTAAGAGATCTTTAGGATTAGTTCATGTCATAAATCAAATAAAAATTAGAAGTAGGAAAGTGGACCATAGTAAAATAAAAATAAGAAGTTTGAGTTTATGGTCTAAAAAGAAGTAGAATAAAATAAAAGAATAAGAAAAAAAACCAGATTTGGTAAAGAAGGAAGAAAGAAGAGAGGTAGAGAATAAAATGTAAAATAAAATAAATACCACTAATTGGTTGAAATAATTACTTGCCTCCCCGGAAACGGTGCCAATTTGAAAGAGCGTTTTCATGGGCGCCTTCAAATTATTAGTGGTTTTTGGGTACTTATGTGCAATAGAGTGGCTGAACAAGGTCGTCTCTCAAAGGAAGAAGTAAATTAAAACAACTTGTTAAAGGTATTATAAAATTAAAATAGAATAGAATTAAAAAACTACTTGAAAGGATGGGGGTGGTTGTTTATCATTTATAAAAATTTAAGAAGTTTCCTGGAAGAAGATTGCATTTTTTTGTTTTTAATTTTGAAATGAAGTTTGATTAAAAAGACACAACATGAAGATGTTTTTTTAGAAAATATTTTAAAAGGAATAATTGATCAAACTCTACCTCTTCATTTACTTATTAATCATTATCATTTAAATCAATATCTACTTAATTATGATCCTCTAATTTTTTAACCCCCTAACCCTACGAGAGTTAACTTAACCACAAAGATGAAATTACTTAAACCCTAGGCTAGTTTCAGAACACGCAATCGCAACACCCTGCTTTGATTGATGTTATAAGGATAGATTATGGTTAGTGGTTAAATATAACACATATCTATTCTATAAATGAGGATTAATTGTGTTTAGGTATTATATTTTAACTCTACAAATTTATCCCGTGTGGTCTTGTATTACCGATTAAGATCACGCTCTCACAATTTACACAAAATCACGACCTCGTGTGTTTTTATGTTAATTGTTCAATTGATTGATTAGTTTATTATAATTTAAAAAAACAATTCATGCATCATATTAATTTAATTACAATATCTCAATGATTCAAAATAATTAAATGAAGATGGTAGAAGATAGATCAATCACTAAAAAAAACTACTCTTCCATGGGTGGTGTGGTCATCGTGGAGACGTTTTACATGAGAAAAAGATTGAAAGGGTAGAACCCAATCTCGTCTCCAATATTGATTCCAACCCAATTAGTAAGATTAAGAGGAGAACAAAAGGGAAGAACACATAAGATTAATTGAAGAAAAAATCAAGATACAACATGAAAGAAAAGAAATACAAAGATGAGGTGGGAGAGGAGAGGTTTTTTAGAAGATAGGTTTTCACAAAGCCTTACTTCTTCCAAGAGTTATGAGGGGCTCCCAAGAGACACCCTTTCAGAAAAACCTACCCAAATCCTCTACCAGCCCTCAAAAAGAGTGAAAATACCATTTAAATAGAGTTGTGGAGGGTTAGGGTTACAAAACTTTATTAAATGTGAAAGGGAAATTAGGAAAAATATTTTAATCCCACTTGAACCGCATAGTTGACCTCCAAAAATCGTGAATGGGCCGACCTTCTAGAAGGATGATTTGTTCATAATCATGTTCTAGAGAATACATAAAAATTTGGGCTCAATAAAATCTTTTATGAAGAATATATGACCCAAATGGTGAAGTAATGTCCAATATGGATGGTTCTGTCCAGATTTGTCTTTATGGACCATTTACTCCCCTCTAATGAACGATCCGACTCCCATGTCCTGAATAGAATTTGTATCCCATTAAGTCAGGAACATAGTTACAAAATTTTAAGTCAAAATAATTTACTGAAAAATATTTATACCCAAAATACTACAATAAATTTTAAAAGGGTAAAACTAGAAGTTTCATCAATTTTGCAAATGAATGATCTAATCCCAAATATTCCACAATTGAACATATCTAGCATAATGTGAGGAAATTATATCACTTATTATCAATAAAATATTAAAACAAATAGTGTTTTATCAGTAAACCACTCATAAATAACTTATAATACAGTATAAGGACAGAATACAATATAAATAAGAACATGGTATGAATATTTGAATGACATACAACATGGAAAGGAAACTTGAAAGAAAAGAGAAGATGCAATTTTTTTTACGAAAATTCGGCAGCCTAACGACGTCACTTAAAAATTCAGAAAATCAATTGATGATATTGGAGAGGGTATCTCATAATTTGGAAATGAAATGGACAATAATAAGGATCTAAAATAACATACCCCAACATAATAAGTTGGAAACTATTAGACATAACATAAAGGAAGTCATGACTTAAAAGAGGAGGGTGAAAGATTCCCTTACCTTGAAGAGTGACTTTTAAAGCTTAAAGGTTGGGAACTTGGTGGCTTGAGGGTACCTTGGGAGTACTTCTAGGAGGTAAAAAGACCAGATATTTATTGAGTAGGATTTTTGAATGAAATGAATGAGGGAATGACTTGGTATTTATAGGGAAAGAGTGGGAATATTTAATTAATTTCCAAGGGACACCTCATCGGTGGTATTTTCAAAACCATGGGCTTGACCACAGTATTTTCCCATGGTATTGGCCACTTGGGACACCTCATAAGATATATTACTATTCACAAGTCGACCAGATTTATTATATCATGATTACATCATCAATGATGTCATTAAACACTTAAAACTCAAAACTGTATTTTTACTATTCACTGAAAATTTAACTGTTTCAGAAAAATACCAAAAATTTACCATAACTTAATATCGATTCCTTGAATTCAAAAATGAACTCCATTTTATGAAAATAATTTTCAAAATAATTTTAATTTAAGTTTTAAATAAAATCATTATTTTTTAAAAAAACTCTAAAATTATAACTTGTTTTATAACACCTTGAAAAAGTAATCAAGAGCCCATAAAATTATCATATAACCATAATACAATAAAGTGACAATTTATGATTACATTTTATGAAAATAAATTTCAATGTTAAATTATTAAATTAATTATAAAATTGTAAATAATGTATTTATGACATATAAAAATACCAAAACTTATACTATGATCGTTTTTTTTTTCACTTTTAAGATGTCTACATTATATTTATACATTCATGGGTGAAGTTTCTATTTTTTGGCCGATGTACTATTCATTACTATTCATAAGGGTATGTTACTATTCATATTTTTACTATTCACTAAAAATCAAGTTGATCTTATTGGACTCTAAATTTCTTACTGATCACAACTGTAAAAGACCATTTTTTGAAAATAATTTCACATTATTAATTATTTAAAGTATAAAAAAATATTTTAAAATACCCTTTTTCCAAAATTCATCAATAATATAGAACTTCTATAAATTCATTCTACATTTATCCGAACATTTGAAATTAAAAAATTTTACCATAAGAAGAAATAATAATTTTATTTATACTAAGAGATTACAAAAAGTATATATAGCCTCATTACATAGCCCCTTATAACACCTGCATAGGACCTAAGTGTAGGATGTGCTATGGTTATAGAATCTTGGGGCAGCTTAGATAACATTTCCTGAGTGTCTATTTCTATCAGATTGAACTTATCCCATAGGCGATTTCATTCAAGCTTCACATGTTAGAGTTCAGCTTGTGTTTGGTCCAGAGCAAAGCCCAGTGAAGTCACCTCCTTCCCAAGCTCGGACAGATGGGATTCATATGCCCTGAGTCTACTGGATGAGGCCATAGACTTTTTTTCTTTATTAATTAACCAATATCACATGTATTTATAAACAATTATTGTAACGTTAAGAGTTTAGTTTCCAACAGTCATATTGACCAATGGTCATATAATAGTCGAAACCCAAAGATATCATTTTAATTATACTCACTTCAGCACTTTAAGGATATAGTTTTGTTGAGTATAAAATAAAATAACACACAAAATTAGGAAACAAAATTTATTCAAAAGTCCGGGTCATTACATTATATACACTTTTGGGAAGGGGAATGTGGTGGTAGGATCTCTCATCATTAGATATTGTTCTCATTTTTTGGATGAGGTGTCAAAGTAGGGATCCTCATTGAAGTTGTCCTTAGTGGACAAGTATAGTGCTTCATATATTTAGTCGATTCTTGTTACCTCAATACCTTTACAATGTGTTAGGGATGCTCAACATGGAGATAATTATTGTGAGACCTTATGCACTCATATATCCACTAGAAATGATCCTGATGAATTTTATGAAGGTGGAGAGAACACTATTCTTTTCAGAGGACAAATGATGGTAGCCGTGACGTTGTAGGAGGAGGTGATGAGGGAGTTTCATACATCCCTTTTGGAGGTACATCCAGGTGTTGTGAAGATGTACTAGGACCTATAATGTTAGTTTTAGTGGATATGCTTGATGATATGAATTTCAATGTTTATCTCTTGATTCCTCATTTTCAGTAGGTGAAGGTTGCGCACTAGGTTCCAAGGGGTTTAGCTCAACCCCTTGATGTGATAGAGTGGAAGTGGGTTGAGATATCCATGGAATTCATGATGGTATTACCAGATATGTCTAGATAATAGGATACCATCTGGGTGATCATAGACCAACTTACTAAGTTGTCCCCCTTTCCAGCTATTCAAGTGTAGAGTTCAGTAGAGATCTTGAGATGCTTGTATGTGTAGGAGGTAGTCCCTCTCCATAGAGTCCCATCAATGATTATTTTAGATCATGATGTTCAATTCACATCATGATTATGGAGAGGATAGTAGGAGGCATTTGGGACATGATTGAGTTTGAGAATGAAGTTTCACCCCTTGATTGATAACTAAACTGAGTATACCATTCAGGCTATGGAGGACATGTTGTGGGATTTTATGTTGGATTTTGGTTATAGTTATGAGGATAACCCATCATTAGCAGAGTTTATGTAAAAAAATTTCTACCATTACACCATCTGTATAACACCATTTGAGGCCTTTTATGGGTGACCCTGTAGGTCACCACTTTGTTGGACTGATCTAGGTGAGTCAACATTCATGGTCTTAATGTTGGTGTGAGCTATTACAAAGAAGGTTAAGATTATCCAGGAGTGGATGAGGACAGCACATAGTTGTTAGAAGTCCCATGCAGAATGTCAATAGAGGCCTTTGAAGTTCAAGGAGGGAGACCATGTGTTCCTGAGGGTCTCACCTCATGGACGATATAACAAGCTATATCTAAGATTCATTATCCATTTCCATATACTATGTAGAGTTGGAAAGGTGGAGTAACAATTATCTCTACCACCACATTTAGATCGAGTGCATGATGTATTCTATGTCTCATAGTTGTGGTGGTTCATGCATGAATCATCACATGTTATCAAATGGGAGGGTAGGACATCGAGGATGGGGCTACCTTTGATGAGTACCTAATAGAGATAAAATATTGTTAGAAGAGGATCCTTTGTGGGTGATCAATTCCCCAAGTTCATGTCTGGTGGAAACATGATAATCTTTAGGAGAGTACTTGGGAATTAGAGACCCGAATGCGAGCTTAGTAACCTCATCTTTTGACTCATTTTTTTTTTCACTTTTTAGGGAGAAAATTACTAGAATTGGTAGAATATAATGACTATGATTTTTCCATGTATTACTTAAGAATATTATATAGATTATTTTCAGAGCTATATACTGAGGTGACATGATATTTTAAGACCTGATGATCTCAGAATTTATATTTGAAAAATATTAAAATTTAATATCATACCCATGAAATCTTCCTAAAAAAGATAAATAACTCCCAAAAAGAGGCTTAGATCTAAAATATGATTCCTCATTTGAGTTCATATCATGGGATTTACCCTAGGTGTGACATAATAGTTTTCTGCATTGGGTGTTTCAGTAAAATACTATAATGGGTTAAAATAATAAAATAAATAAATTTAATTAATATATTTCTTTATTTCAATGTAGTGACCTACCATCCTCTATCTAAAACACATATATGCATAATACCTAGGGTGAGTCACATAACCTAGGTATTGAGAGGATCTGTTTGAGAGGAGCTATTAGAGGATCATTAGAAGATGACACTAGATTGAGATAAAATCAAGGATCATTCACTAACAGAGTTCAAGGATCATGACAATGACAACAATGCATGACCATTATTTATTAATGATCAATCCAAACTCTAGGTAGGATGTTTAATTTATATGATTCCATACCTTCATTTTATCTTAGTCTACTATAGATAAATTCCATGAACAAGACTTGATTTACGCATCTACGGTTGATTTATTTATGGAAGATTGATTTTTTCTTAATTATTCCCTCTTTGTTCATATAATTATTCGATAATAGATCAAGGAAAAAACAAAGGATGGAGTTCATTCCTAATGTTTTTTATTTATGGTCTTCTCCCCTATTTCTTCACATGTTCATCATGGGCAATTTATTTTGTGCATCGTTCGACGAATACTGGGTATATGATCATTGAATGAACATTATTCAGCATAACAGATCAATATCGAGGGTGAAATTCCCGATAAAGGGTGAAATTGAGGAGTGAAGATATTGGAATAGACTGACAATTCCTATTCTTCTTGGTCCGACATGAGGCAGTGATGGTATGGCTCAGTGGTGGAATTTTATGAGAAGATTCAAAACTTAGATTCATATATACTCTGATGGGAGGGTTAAACAATCTTAGATTTGAAAGTAATGGTTATAATTGCAGTAGTGACAGTGTTGATGGATGACATAGAGAATAACCTAAGGGTACTGAAAATTTATAGGTTACATGACATGTAATCTGGGATCACATGCCATGTGGGTCCCTGAACACTATGATAGGGTTTCCATAGAGGAGAAAATATCACATGCTGTGTGACACCTATCACATGCTATATGACCCATGATAGAAGATCAACATGTATCTATGGGGATACATGAGTATAGGTAGGCTGGGTTACAAAAACAAGGTTAGAGTACATGGGAAGAGCTGTGTACTCGGACATGGTCAGGTGTACACGGGCACAACTAGGTGTACACAGTCATGACCATAAGTACACATGCATAGAAAAATGGTATGATCAGGGTGTCGACAGACCTTTACATGATATGTATCCTTAATTAAATTCAATTTATATGGTGATCTAAATTTCGTGTGATACGAAATCACGTATAGACAAGGGGGTGTCTAGATATGCTGTGTACCCCCAGTACACATTGTGTACCCCCTTTGAGGGTGTTTGGAGTCCTTCATTTCTTCAGTTTGGACCAATATTAATTGAGTGTGTTCCCTTGGTCTATCCCCTGGAGGGTACAGTGTGGATTTGAATCCATAGCTTTGGATTGTGATCCCCTCTAGAGGATGAGTCTCAGAGAGAGTTTGTGGTGTCCCTTAGTGAGACAAGAGTGTGATCCTCTATCATTCCTTCTTATACCCTAGGTGGGGTATGTAGAATTGGCATGAACTCCATATGTAGGGTGCTGATCCTTCATATAGAAGTTCATTTCTATAGGGTTCATAGTATCAATGGAATATGAGACCATACATAGCAGCTTGATATATATTTAGTTTTTGGTGTCCCCGAGTGGCCCTAAGTGTGATCCTCTATCCGTGTATCAAGATCTTTAGAGACTAGTGTGTTTTCTTGGGAGGGGTGTAACGATCATGAACAATTGGAAGAGTGTCTATGGTGATAGTATGAACCATGGAGTGGGTTCTCCAAGAATAATCATTTCCTAGAATCTTTGAGAATAATCCTATGGACAATAGTTTGGTTAAGGCTTCCTAGAGGTGCAATTTCCTTCCTGAGTATATTTGGTTTTTTATTTTATTGTTATATTATTTTTATGAGATGACTAATCTTGATGATTTACGTTTAGTGTTTTTGGTGTTTCCTACTAGGTATTGTTATACTCACCCCTAAATGGGTTCTACCCACACATGTCACATATTATGTAGATGAATAACCTTATGATGATGTCCTATAAAGACAAAGAGAAGGTGGATCATAGTTTGGGTTAAATAGATTGATGTTTTTTCCAGGCGGTCACATTTGATAGTGGTACCCACCTTATGAGATAGTTAGAATCTATGTATATTTTTGTTGGGATTGTATTTGGACCCTTTATCACTTTTTTACATTATTGACATACTCTGATTATTTTATTATAAATGTATGCGTGCATTGATTTCAGTTGTTTTACATTTTAGCATTGTATGGACTTGAAGATATGTGTGTGTATACAGGAACATTAGAATAATGATGCCCATACATGGGATATGTCTACCTAGTGATGGTCACCAGCCCTTTTTCTATTGTATTAGGGCTTGGGGTAGTTTTGGCTTGGGTTCTGGTGGGTCGGTTCATGACACATTCCTTGAATAATGACTTATCCTTTTGTGTGATTACAAAAATATCACTCTGCTCACTTATAAAAGGATAATTTAACCACCCCACCTATACAGACACCAAAATCCATTTGGATCAACCAAATTCAGCCCAAATATATTCCAAAATATATTTCCCAAGTTATAGAGGCTCTTGTCTTACCAAAATACCATTCTAAGAAGGCTTAAGGATTTGTCTTGAGGAGTAAGGTAAAAACTCATAATCACCTCCTCCATTTATATTCTTTTCTATATTATTATACCTCTACCAAATATATTATCCCCATACTAAAATAATTAAATCAACATAATTAGTATAATGAAATTTTATTATATGTATGGAATAATTATTTTATACCTTTCTCTCAACCATTCAAAAAATGAAAATGTCATCTGTGTGTATGTGCAGACTACAAATTCCATGAAGTGATTCATTTCATTTATCATAACCAACTTAAATGATAGTTTATATGGATGTATTTAATGAATAAATATGATATTTATAAAATAATTATCATTATATAATGATAAATCATTTTCTACCATCCTTTATTTTTGTTTTTTGAAAAATGAAAATGTCACCCATGCGTACGTGGGAACCACCACCACCATGGATGATGTGATTTGTTTTTAATAATCGCCTTATATAGGTAGTTATAAAAATTTATTTGATGAATATATATGGAATTAATAAGTAATATATAACATGAGTGAAATTTTTTATAGATAACACAATAATTAATGATCATTATAAAGTAACCCATTGGTATCATTAAATTACTCGAAACAAGCTCGTCATGAATTCCATTTTCACCAACCATACCAATGACTTCCATGGAATAAAAATGTGAAATCATAAATAATTGAAACATAAATATTATAATATATTGAATAATCTGGGAATGATAAATTTTTATCAATAAAACAGAACCAACATCTCCATTATAAAACTTTAATGAAACAAATGAAATTATTAACATGTGATGATAAAAATAAACATTAACTAACTAATATAAGTGTAGTGAATGATTATAATTGAATAATATAAAATTTAATATATATTTATAAGGTTATGAAATAATTTATTATTATGGTTATGTTTATTATATATTAGGTTAAATATCTTTCATGAACTTTGAGATTAAATGGTTAGGGTATTCTCATCTCAATTTTCACTCATTGAGATATATTATATATTCCCCAACTTCTTTATTTATATGTTGTATATACTAACCCATTAATTTATTTTACCATATATTTAATGTAATTCATGTTTTTAACAAGTCCATATTATGATATTCCCTTCAATGTCTTCTAATTTAAATGTTACCAATGTGTTAGGGATTCTTCAACTAAAATTATTTTCTTTGAGACATGTTTTGTATTATGTACATATTTTCATTTACATGGTGTATATACTTACCATTTGACATATTTTACTATGAATATATTTATTCATCATAATGTAAGTTCTATTTCAAGTTTTTATCTTTTAAGGTATTTTGATTCAAGAGTTAACAATCTGCAAGGGTTTCTTTTCCAATCTCACTTCTTTTTGGTTGAGAACCTTTCTCCTCCATATCTATATAATTATTCACATAAATATTTATTATTATTATTTTAAAATAAAAATATTTATTATTTATTTTGAACTTTATATTTATATTTATCTATTTTCAAAAGTAATTCATACCACTTTTTTAATAATGTGGGTTTTAATAAAGATATTTTGAAATATTAGTCGTGTTTGTATCTTTTATCTTCTACTCAAAATTTGTAGAATTAGCCTTTATTTCTTTCCAAAATTCCATTTTTGAGATTTATATTTTGAAATAATTTTTTAAAAATAATTCTATTAATCTTATTTAAAATTATTTTTAAAAGTTACTTGTGAATTTATTTTTGATTAACTTTGAGTTTCTTTGAAAAATCTGAAAGAAATATTATTTTAAACATTTTTAATACTAATGAATTTTTCCACCACCTTCATCAGTTTTGATTAAGAAATTTCCTCTCCATTTCTATGGTTTTACAAATTAATTTTTATACCCTTTTCATTATAAAATATTTTCTAAAAGTGTATAAGAATGTAAAGGGTATTTCTTCCTCTTTATTTAAGTAAAATTTTAATGCTCTTCTAAATGTGTTTTTCATCTATTTTAGTGACCTTTAAAGTTTATCATATTTCAGTAAGGATATTTTCTAATTATTATATCCACCTTATTTCACTGGATGGATTATGATCCTGTTATTCCATTTATTGAATTGGGAATGTGTTGACATCCTATATGTTTATTATTCCAATACATATGTTTATTGATTATTTTTGCAAGTTAATTATACATTTTATTATTATTTATTTCATTCATATGATGAATTCATTAGACTTAATTAATTAAATTGTGGTTTCCAAATTTATATATCCCCTTGATGTATCAATAGGTATCATGAGATAAAAGGTTTGAGTATTTGGTTTTTTCTTTCCTATTTATTAATATTTCCTTGACATGGTGCCCTAAAAAAATGATTATGATGTCTTGGAATGGGTCCTTTATAGTAAGATCATGATATCTTAGCATGTATCCTTGATGTTAATATCACTATGTCCTAGAATATGTCCTTGAAATTAATATCATGATGTATTCGTATGAGTTATTAATGATAAGATTTTGATGTCCAACATTATGCATTACATCCTTATGATATAATTTATTATTTTCCATGTAATTATTTACATTTTTAGGTTATCCATGGATATATTTCATACTAAATTTACCAGTTATATGGAAAATATATAGATTATTTACTCTGATATATTTTTATTACTTTTGAATCCATGATATCTTCTGCTGTATGATTCACCTTACTAGGTATATAAACTCACCATTTTTTTTGTTTCCTTTTCCTAGGGTTCCAAGATTTTTTTTGAATGAATTTAAGGATTTTTTTAAAGGAATATGAGATTTTTCAATAATTTTATAGTGTTTTATTTTAATGTTTCTAATATAATATTGTAAATATTTACATATCTAGTCTCCCAAAATTTTTAAACCATGCGATCCCCTACGATGCAATACCTTGTATCTTGTACCAATTTAATAAAGTTACTACTGACTTTGAGTTACTAGAGTTGAGTTATTATAGTCTTGGTTAATTATTAGGAATAATCTTGGGGTCATAGTCTGATTTGAAAACTGTTTGGGTATCAGGGTTGGGTTTTTACAAGTGGTATCGAATCAATTTTTTTGGGTTTAATGGAATTTTATTTATATATATGGTATCTAGAACTATCAAGACTTGAGAATCAACCCATAAGAAACCTAGTAAACATACTTATGGTGTAATCTAAAGTTATTGGGGATGTACATGTTAAATACTATAGGTTTGAGTGAAATTTTCATTCAAATGTATTGAGTATAATGTGATGAAACTTGAGTAACGTCCTAGGGCTCAACTAAGATCTATTTTTTGGAATTTATTCATGAATAATCTATATAGTGGCACATTAGTACATGTGAATTATATATATTTTGACTGTTATGTGTGAAAAAATTTAATTAATTATAAAAAAATAATAAAGTAATCAAATTTTTATTGAATACCTTATTATGAGTGATATAATTAATTAGAGTCACTTTCATGTATGCTGAAAATTTTATTGACGATTTATTTCCTTTGATCCAATATCTACTATAATTGATGATTTTTTCTTTGTTTAGTAATAAATTTTTTGTTGATATTTTTTTTCTTAGTGATAAATTAGTCTTACTGATTCATTATTTACTTAGTTTTACACTTTTAGATATGTCTTATCATGTTGATCCCTGAGTAGTAATGTAAAATGTTTTGATTTTATAAATAAAATGAAATTTTTCATAATTTTTTTTATATTTTTAAAATAAAACAAACCATTTTTATAAAGAAATGTTTTGGAAATTTTATAAGAGAGGAAAATAGTTTTTTAATTTTTTTTAAATGAAATTAATTTCAAAAATATTATAGAAATTTGTGTACACAAAATAAATTTAAAATTTTAAGATAAATATCCATTTCCATGTGAAATATATCTTACAATTTGAGATAAGTGTAAAGATGTGATCCCCTAGTTTATTTTTTAGGATCATTTTTGTAATATGTTTGAGTAGATATAGTTTTTATGGTTATCCAGACTAGATAGTTAGGATGGATAAATTGGTTTCCTTTAGTCTATATGGGTATTAAGAATAAGTGGTGATTGTCAGTGTTGGTTGGTTTATGAGAGATAGATGTATCAGATGTTTAGATCGAGGATTAATCATATAGATTTGGGCCAATACAATCAAACTCATAGTGTTATAATCTGAAAAGGTAGATAATTAAAGTAAAATTGTATTCTTGTTGTAATTTATATATTTTATAAAACTAAAGGATGAGTTTTACCTCAAGAGTTTTAGTGTTAAATTTAAGGATCTAGGGTAATTATCCTTAGACAATAATTTACCATTAGGTAGTTTTGGAAAGGTAATATAGTTGATGTACCTTTGTTACGATAAGGTTATTTTTGATTATAAGAACCATTATATCCAAATTTTGGAAATGGAATAAAGATCATAGAATGATGAAATATAAATTAAAGATATCCAAATAATTTTAAATGGATTGGTGTTAAGGTAAGTTATGTACAACCTTGATAGTTTTAAGACTAATAAGGGACTCATTTGAGTAATAAATGACATAGATCTAGAAAGAAAGTGGTAGGATGTAATCTAGGATTAATTTAAACTCTCTATCTTCTATGAGATATTATTTTTGGGGAAAATATTTATAGGAAGGTTTTAGAAGTCATTGGAAATTCTATAATAGGGTTTATTAATAAAAAAGTATGTTATATATTTCCATATATTGATCAACTTCTTATTATACTTAAAAAGAAATAATCTCATGAGGCCTATTATTTTATAAGGCACTTTATGGTTTATGATAAGAACATAAAGTAATATTTGGATTTACTATTTACTTTGAGTAAATCAAGAGGGATTTATTAGTAAATTCAAAGGCTTATTTTCATCTTGATGTTATAGGTAGTGATTATAGAGGTTGTACCAATTGTTTAGGAAAGTATAAACCTCTTGATTTAGTGTATATATTATTTAACAATCGTTCCTTATATAAAGATCAGATAAGTATGGACTTTATTTCATAAATAACTAAAGTAATATCAGACAATCCATTTTATAAGGCTTAATGAGATTTGAGTATCCTTGTGAAAAACAATCACTATCATCGGGTAATGGTAGTGAAACCCTATAACTTAGCAGGAGGCTTGTATAGTGTGTTAATTGAGTTATTCTGAGTATGAACCATAATTTACAATGCCTAAGGAGAGAATTAAATGGAGTTAATCTATGATTGGGAAGTAGGAAATAAATACAACCCTATAGTGTGGATTAAACTATCAAGTGTTAGGATATGAACTTACACATGAGTAATGTATATTAAATGTTATGGAAGAGGTAATGGGTGAACTAGTTGTTATGACTTGGGTTTTTTAGTGAGGGATATTGGGTCTAATTTTGGATGAATGTGTGAAATTAGGAATGTTTGAGTTATTATAGGGATTAATAAAGGAAAAGGGGGTTATTTATGGAAAGATTCTCTCAATGGGGGATATTTTTCTTGGAAGAAAGATGAAACACATTACTAATTTGGCTGGTACCGGGTACCCAATATTCCCAATATAGGTGGGGGTGGTTATGTGAGGTCCACTAGACACCCAATGGACCTAGGACATGTACCCAATAGATAATAGGTACCTGGAAGAGGGTAACTAGGTACCCAGTGGATACCCAAGTCTTAAAAAAACTAAATTAAATTAATTAATTGAAAAGTTAATTAAATGAGAGAGTCTCTCATTTTAGCCTAGAATCATAGGAATCTTGACTCACTCACTCACTCTCTCCCTCCCTTAGTTCCACCCCTCCTAAGGGGGGAAATCCTTCAATTATAGCTCTTTCTTTGAGCTATTTTTTCTCTATAAGTCACTACAGGTAAGTCCACATGTCCCCTTGTATATGTTCTCTTATTTTCTCACTGATTATTAATATCTCACTGGTTATTCCCTAATTTAGGTGTTTATTCCAAAATTTATGATTTATTGCAACCAGATTCAAATAAGTTAATGATATTCAATGAGTGATGTTCTTATGATTATAGGATAGTGGAACCTAAATAGTTTTTTTGTTATATATATATATATATATATCTGTGTGTGTTTTGCACTATTTGATATTCTCGTGTTAGTAGGGGTGTGTGAACATCCAAGAATGAGACCATATGGGGCATCTATAATTTAAGGAGGTGTTGTTGGGGTAGTATAGTGTGGGTTGATTTGGGTCGGATAGAGCTATGTTGAGGCTTGTTGAATGGTTGTTAATGGACTAGATCTTGATTGATAAGTTATTTTATGTCTTCTATAAATGAAATAGAGATTGTAATTGGTATATGATGTGATTAAATAGTATGTTGTAGTGGTGATATATCATTCATCGATGGTGGGTAGACCAAGGATCAATAAATTCATGGTTGTAAGATGTAGGTGTTGGCACACATCGTTGGTGCTAAATCTGGTGGGATCGTGTACACATAGAGGGAACCATTTAGTGGTTTTGACCACCAAATTATTAAAAGTATCCTCTATATATTAGAGTCTTAGTGTGATTCTTTTGATCATGATACTAGATTATAGATACACCGTAGATGTTGTTTATGGGGTTTTTTGGGCGACTATGATTGCCGATTAGGTGCATAATTCTTAACTTTTATGGGATTATTTAGGGCCATTGAGCAAGGAATTATAAATTAGGGACTATATATTATAGGTTCATAGATGTATCATTAATAAATATATCACTAGTATAATGGGAACATTATTTATTAGGATATTGGATGAGGGGTATGGATCATTCTACCTCAGGGAGTGTTCAGACTATGGGTACATCATCCTATTCTAGAACTAACCAAAGCTGGTAGGATGTTCATTTATGAATGGTTAATCATGGAGTGGATTAGAGTTATTTACTTTTTGGTTATCAAATATTAAAATTTCCATTCCCTCACATATGTGTGTATATTATCTAGGGACACTGTCGATGGTGTCATACTAAGTTCATACTTGTACACTATATTGGATCTCTAAGAAACATGAAAACTTCATGTCTCGTGACATTGGAAAGGGAAAGGGGACCATAATTGAACCATAGCAGCTAGAATACAGTGGATATCTAGGTGGGACAATGATGGGTTTGAAATATGGAAAAGGTAGATCCTTGGTGCAAAGTAAGAGTTGTTCTATTTTTTTATTTCATTCATGCCGGTATATGATCATCCCCAGAGAAATATTGTTTACAATTTTATATAAATTTAATAATATTGTAGATATTAATTTTTCTATAACTTGAGTAATATTGTATTTATTTATATTATTATATGGTTTTGGTTTATTGATATTGTGATCAACCAATTTTTGTTATGGTTTTCTATATATGAGGGTATAGTCTTTCTTGGATCATACCCTAGACTCTCACTGCTATTTGGTAGCCTCTGGATTATAAGGAGGTGTAATTGAGGTCTTTTGGTGACTCTAGATTAGATTTTTTTGGGCTAACCGAGCTATGGAGAGTTACAAATTTTTATTAGTGTGAGGTCAAACTAGGTAGAGTGGGTCTTGGTTGTAACATATGATAACAAATAAACTTTTTTACTTTATTATTTAGGATGATAATTTGGAGGTATGGGGTGGAAAAAATTATAAATAAACCATATGAAGGTGAGTATATATTTAATATTTATGGTAATCTCATGTTACTAGGGTTTAAAATATTTATGTATGATATCACTATTATAATTCATGATTTTAGAATAGATATGTCAATTTGGTGGTTACTTGTATTTTGATTTGAATATATCATATATAGGAAAGAGGGTGTATGTATGCCATATATAATTTAATGTATATAGGAGTCACATGACATATGTATTCTTACATGTGATTGGTTATCTGGATCTAGAAAAAGGGTTTTAATTATTTAATGTTTCAACAATAAGTTAAAACAAGTTTAACTGTATAGCTTCTTGGTGGTATTTTACACAGATAAAATAGGTTCTTATGATTCTTGGTATCTTTGGGTGTGGGAATCTTGTGTGTGTGTGTGTTTTATGTATTAATCGAACCTAAAATGGGTATTCATGGATATAAGGCTAGATGATATGATATTTGGGTGCAGATAGGAAAGTGTACGAGATAGTGGGATATACCACATATCACAAATTCCCCTATTTATGGTCTCTAAGTTGTGATATCTATATTGAGTATAGAATTTTGTTTTCAATTATATTTCACCTTTATAGACTCTATTATAGAATTAATAGGGTGATATGATCATGCATCGAGGTGTGTAACTATTGGACCTTTTGAGGGTAAAGATGTGGTGACACTAGTTCATGCGCTAGTTGGGCCCATTGAGGGTGGAGATAAGAATGATCCATATACAGACGTCCCAAGGAAACCATGGTAGAAAAGAAGATGGTTGAGGTAAGATTCCCATTTGATGATTAACTGAGTGTGAGTTTGGTATGAGTCATCTTGAGTATTGACTAGGGGACTTAGGGAGTCAAGACGACTATGGTGTATTTGACTAGAGATTTCCACCAACAAAAACATCTATTATTCACGGGGGAGGGTGGACCCCAGGTAGTCAAGTTATGGATTGAGTCAATTCAAACCATCTTTTATTAGATTAAGATTCCCCTATAGTAGAGTAGAAATCTTTCAACATATGTTCTTGGGGGACCATCAAAACAATAGTAAGATATACAAGTATAGTATGGTAGACATGAGAGGATTACTTAGAAGGATTTTTAGGTGAGGCTCTTTGAGAAATTTACCATTAAGACTTCAATGGAAGAATGATCCCACAAGTTTATACATTTTATTTAAGGGGAGATTTTAGTCCTGAATTATACTACTATATTCATAGACTCATTACATTTTTCACAGAGATTAACTAGAGATGATATTTCCATGGTATAACATTTTTAGGATGGTATTTTATATTCCATTAGAGTACATGTAGAAATTTTTGGGTTGAAATTATTTTACATGGTGGTGAACTGAGTGTTGATAGTGAAGTAATCCTTGACTGATAGTAGTGTTCCTAGTCAAACATTGGAATTAAGTGAGGTTGGTAGTGAGGCTTAAATAAGTATTAAGTGGGGGTTTGAGGAGACCTATAAGGGTGGTAAAAGTAGGGGAAAATAATTTACACTTTAGTTTGAGTTTTCTTCTAGGTGTTATTAGTATGAGAAAATAGGGTATATTCAAACAAAGTGTAACTAAACACTTAAGGATTGTTGATCTTGCAGATAGATAGGGTATCTAGAGAGTTTTGGATGTATGATCTTATACTGTGTTAGAGGTTGTAGATATGGATTGTCACATGAATTTGAGGTAAGATTAGGATTAGTGTGTCTAGGAAGAAGTTGGAATTTATTAGTTTTCTTATTCCATTTTGATCAATAGCATAGGCAGTGGATGATACAAAGCGTGTCACCATAGGGAGGTAAAACATATGGAGGTTGGGGGTTGGGTTAGTTTCATGTGGTCAAGAAATGTTTTTTTGAGTAGTTATGAGATTCTTATATGTTTATAGGTATGCCATGGTCATGTTGATTTAGTTTTTTCACGATGATTAGTGGTGCATTGTGTGTGCTATATGTGAAGTGAACCGATCAAGTGATAGTTGAGATTTGGACATCGGTTATGATGCATGTTGAATACATGGTTGATGGATAGTAACTATGGTTTTAGGGTGAAATTCAAGCATAATATAATTATTTTTATAGGTAGTTTGGTGTTCCCGAGTAGGTTATTCCTATGGTTGGGATCACCGATGGTTGGAATCAGTCTCTTTGAGTATGTTATTCATGGTGATTGAGAATGAATGGATGCATTCCAAACTGTCTTGGTGTTTCAAGATGTGATGAGTGAGATGATATGGTTTTAATCAGGTTGGTCAATGTTATGTTCATAGACAACTTAGGGATGATATTTTATATCATGGGGAGGTTTTGATGGCTTGGGTTTCTAGGAGATATATTTTAGGTCTAATTTCAATGGACTATGTGTAATTAGGCATGTTTGAGTTGTCTAAGGGGTTTTTTGAAGGATTATAGATTGGTTTCAAGAATATGGTTCTAATGTTGGACATCTTTCTTTGAATATCGATGACACCAGGTACCCGGTTGGATAGTACCATATACTTGGTGTGCCCAAAAATGGTAAGGGTGGTTTTGTGAGGTCCACTAGATACTCGATGTACCTGATATGGGTACCTATTCATTTTTAAACTGTTTAATTAAATTAATTTATTTAAAAGTTTATAAAATGAGAGAGGCTTTCATTTTTCCCCAACAACACTAGGAGATAAACTAAACCTCTCCCCCTTTGTTCCTCTATACTACTAAGGGGAAAAATCCTTCAGGTGTGGCCCATTCTTTGAGCCATTCATCGCAAGGAGTCATTATAGGTAAGGATACCAGTCCTCTTGCATATGTTCTGTTGTTTTCTCATCTCTCTTTTATATCTCATCAATTATTCCCTAAATTAGAAGTTTATTCTAGGTTTCATAATTTTTTCCTACCAGATTTGAATCGAAAAAATGATATTTGACAACAGAGGTTTTGTTGATTCTAGGTAGGTGGTTTCTAAATACTTCGACAATTATTTGTTTGTTTTTCACTATATCATATGTGGGCTTCTGTGAGGGATTGTTAATACCAGGAATGAGATTTGATGGGGTCTCTATCATATAGGGATGTTTTCTTAGGGAAGTATAGTGTGGGAAAATGTAGGTTGAAAATATTTATGTCAATGAATGTTTCATGATAGTTGAAGGACTAAATCTCAATTGATGAGTTATTCTTGTGGTTACCTATAAATTACTGAAAATTAACATTTTTTATTATCAAAACACTTTTGTGGAAAATGTGGAAACCACAAACAGAATAACAACTAATTAAAACCATAAAGAGGATAACCCAAATTAAAATAGAATCTTCCCCTCCCCAGCTGCTACACCATGATGAAAAACCTTCACCATCACATGAACGCTCAACTAGCTTTCCCGTACAGAGTTGCACGGGCCTGGTACCAATGGTAAAGCCATACCATCTCAATATTCCATATCCAAATGACATTCAAGGGTAAAAGATTCATGCTCTAACCCTCATTTGGAGTAGATTCATGTAGAGTACTGGTTCAAAAGCACCAAAATTCACAACAAACTCAAACAAAGGAAAAATCCAAAAAATATATTCAAACCCAAACAAAAAATTCTCCAAAATCAATCTTTATATTCCACAAAAAAACACCAATACTAAAACTCCTCACTTTCTCTACCACCGAACACAGTCCATCAACCAACACCGCACACCAACCACACAGATCATCAAACATCACTACAAAAACAAATCCTGCATAAGAATTCATTAGTTTTAAGAGGGAGATAAATGATCCCAACTCAACCCAACCTATGCCGAATCACCACCACTGAATCGAAGCATGGAGCACAATCCCAGGATCAAGAACAGAAAAAAACCATCCAAAACAAAAAAACATATTCAAAGATGATGAAGAAAAGAAAACCATCACAAAAAATCTCGGAGAAATCCAAACCATAAACTAGATCGAAATCCCATCGCCACTATCCAAAATGAAAACAGAGGCCACGACCAACCACCATATGCACATATCCGGAAACGAAGAGGCACCCACAAACCGTGACAGCTGGATATCGACCTCTAGTCCTACACAACACCACAGTGTAACCCTATCCATCGAAGGTGGAGTTGGGTGAGAAGAATGGAAATGGTGCATGATTCTGAGATGGTCGAGCCACATAATCACACAACACCACCACTGAAGAGGAGACGCCGCCACAAACAACCGAACAAGAGAGAAGCTGAGTCGGTCCGGGACAAAGCAAGGAGGTGGCGGTGAGATGGAACCCTAGCACTACGACGCCCCTTACATTCTCATTAGAACATATGGATACTTATAAATGATATAGAGATTATAATTGGTGGAAACGTGATTCACTAGTATGATGTGCAAGTGATATATCATTCATCGATGGTGGGGTGACTAAGCTATATCCGGTTCATAGACATATGATTTTTTTGTTTCTATACACCATTGGGGATGAGGTTATTGGGGTCTTGTGATAATATAGGGACCCATAGGGTGGTGTTGAACACTATATGATTATGAGTTTCCTCTTTAGATGAGTATCTTAGGGAGATTATGTAGATCATCATACTAGAGAAGTGATATTTCATAGATATTAGCCATGAGTTCTGTGGGTGACTGAGATCATCGGTTGGGAGTAGAATACTCATTGTGTATGGGATTCTTCATATCCATTGAGATAAGAATTGTGAAATAGGGAGTAAAAATCATAGTTCAAGTGATGTATTGTTCACAGAGATGCCATGAGTTGGGAAATAACATGATTTACTAGATTATGGGATAAGGGGGATGCATCATTCTCCCTTAGGGAATGTTCAAACTATGGGTATATCATCATATTTTAGCACTGGACAAAGTAGGTAGGTTTCTCACTCATGGATCATCAAGCATGGGGTGGAATTAAGTTATTTAATTTCAAGCTCCATATGTTTCAATTTTAATACACACATAAATATATGGATATTATCTTGGGACACCATTGATGATGGACTACTGAGTTCATAATCGCACCCAACATGATCCCTATGGTACACTTATAGACTTCATGTCTTATGACATAGAAAAGGGAAAGGGGACTATGAATGGATCATAATAGTTGGTATGTGGTTTATGTTCAAGTGAGACTGATGATTTTTAGAGGTGGAATGGGTGGATCCTTGGTTCCATGTCAAATATGTTCCCTTTGTTTATTTTGGTTATGTAAGTATATGATTAGATCGTGGGTGATCCAAATTACTATTTTGTACGACTCACATGATATTATATAAATTAATTTTACTATTACATGATTAAATTTGTGTTTATTTATTTTGTTATTATATTTTGTTTCTTCATTTATATTTTTTTTTTATATTTTATGGTTGTCTGTATATGAGGGTATAATTTCTCTATGATCAGACCCTAGACCCACATCACTGGCTAGTGTCTCTCGAATATGGGGAGGCATGACCGTGGTCATGTGGTACCTATAATTTAGAGACATTTTATTTAATTAGTTCAAGGATCATTACACTAGTGTTAGTGGTAGTGGAGTTTTTGAATCAACTTCCAAGTGACATTATATCACATGATACCTTCTTGTGTTGAATTAACTAGATTGAATTACAATTTTATGGAAGGTTGGAGGAATTTTGAATTTAATAATGATACCTATATATAGGTATTTTTTAATTCTAAAACAAATTCAGTATGCTCAATAACTAACTAACGTATAATTTTAGAATCAATAAAGTATAGATATCTAGTTAGGGAATGTCTTTGATCTCTTAGAGAGTGTAGTGGTGGTATTGCTAAATTTTTATTTATCCAATGCACCAACTCTCAAGATGTGGATGAGTCCTAGGTCCTAGTCCATAGGAAATCATGATATTGTGACTTGGATAATCCCTAAGGGGATGTCCCATAGGAAAACTATAAGGAATGATATCTTGATCTGAGGCAATAACTTGTGATCCATTCAATAAACGTCTCAATAAACTCATCTCCAGGAAAGTCTTGGTGATGCAGTAACAATGTGTCCACCCTGAACCTAGGGATAATCCAAGGCATCACCCAAGGAGATCATCATAAATGCACAATTATATCTCAATAGGGGTTCCAAAATTTCCTCAACAACCTCCTCTAGAATCCCTCAATATGTAGGAATCCTAGTGACAAATGGGAATTCTAGAAATAATAGTGATTAATCACGCAAGGCTCATAATCCATATCCCAGAAACTACATCTAGGAATCCTAAAAAATTATATCTAATAAAAAAATATCAATAGATATATTTTAAAAAGTACCTCTGGTCATCCCCATAATGTAATAGTAAATCAAGAATAATAAATAGCCATATCCTAGGAAGAACCTCTAGGAATCCCCATAATGTAATAGTCAATTAAGAAGGCTCAATAACTGGATCCCATGAAGTACCTCTAGGAATCCCCATAACATCACATCATATCATGCCTCATGGGATGAGTTATAAGAAGAACATATAGAATCATAGATTCATTACTAATAATTGAGTGAAAGAATAAATAAAAGAGTGAGGTTTAATGAACACTTAAACTTATCACTACCTCTACAACCCCTCAATTTTACACATTCGATACAGGTTATAAGGTGACACCTTCTAAAATCTCTACCCAAAAAACTAATGCACTAGTTCAGGGTTGGGAAATCACCAAGGAACCCATTGGGAACCTTATGTCATAACACTAGAGAGGCATCCTACTCTGGATCCTCTAACTTAGCATGTAAGAAAAGGCATCCCTCTTAGGATCCTCGGAAGGAGTAAGTAAACAAATTCATTATACTCTGGATCATTTAGGTTGAAACACATGTTAGGGAATCCTATATAGTATCCTTGGTCACACACCGGTTTCTAATAACCCATGTCCTCACATTCCTCAAGAGGCACCCCTCCAAAAGGAGATGTCCTCAAGATAAAATCCACAAAACATCGGTCTAAGGAGATGGTTCGTAGCCCATATTAGATCAAGTTCTCACTCTATTTTGGTCTGAACACCCAAACAATCTGTATCATCAAGTATCATCTCAGTCTTGTTAACCATGAAAAATCCAAAGATACACCTGATGAGGAACTTAGTGATCCCATTCCATGTTTACTAACCATTTCATATGAACCTCAGGTGGGTATCATCCTAGGTTTCAATCTCAAGAGATAATAGAAAATATTTACTAGAGGAGAAACCTCTACATTATGGCCATATAACCCCAAAACACTTCTTAAAAGTCCTCAAATTAGACCTAGGGTTCCACTATCGTGATCTAAGTGAAAAACTGCTGAAAATGGCCTTATCATGTGTTCAATTCTGACTTTAAGGTGTCAAAACATGAAAAACCATCAAAAGGGTAGCAAGGGAGAAGTAAATAGTGTGTATACCTGAGTACATGGTGTGTAATCACAAAGATACACTAAAGAATTTACATCAACCTAACTTGGTTTCTAAAACCCAAGTACACAACATGAAAATATGTACATGGAATATACCCTACACGAGATACATACCCATGTACCATGCATGGCTTGACCATGTTTTTTAGCCTGGTTAAGTACTTCTACATGATAAGAACCCCATATAGGGTCTAAATATGTACTTCACATGAACAAGTTCCCCTACATGGGCTATCTAGACATATAATTATCTACATGAATGAGTACGATTACATGCATGTACCCTTGGTACACGACATGTAATTATGAAAGCTTCATATTCCCATGTACTTAGCTACAAGGCCAAGTACCAGAATATTGAATATTCCCCTAGTACATTACATGTACTTTAAAAAATACTACTTTCTCAAATATGAATAGTACACGATGCGTGTTCATGGAACCACACACTGTGTGATCAAGAGTACCCAAATGGTAATCCCTATGATCAGACTGAAACCCCATTTTTCTACTATTTAAGCATAGATCGACCCCATGGGGGTCTTAAGAAGTAATAATAGGGAATTAAAACTAGAAAGATATAAGTCTATTTTTATTTATGTAAAACACTTAAAAATTCCCTACCTTTGGGTGGAATTCACTGAAGCTTTACTCATAACCACGTTCCACAACTTCCGCATGACGATTCAGCTCCTCCTGAGATCCACGATGACAAATCTCTTATTTAATACCTATATTTATATCCCCTATCCATTTTTCTATCTCGATCACACAAAGGGGAAGAATAAAGGGGGAATTTGTGAGAATCCACGTGGAGGATAAGAAAGGAAAGAATTAAAAGAAAAGGAAGAAAAATAAAATTAAAAGAAAAAAAAGGCCAGGCCCCAACCCTATTGCTTAACTCAAGTTTATACCTCACCTTGAAAAAAACCTTGTTTTAGACTCAATGGTGATGGAAAAGTATCGATCCCATACTTAGATCAAAATATATCACTGAATGAACACATGTGAATAAATTAATATTTAATTAATTAAATATTAATTATTCTATGAAAATTTGAATGAATTTTATTTACACCAATATCCTATCTTAGGGTAAACACCCTATTAATAGACCAAATAAGTGGTAATAAGAATTATATGAGGTCATATTCTATAGTAAAATACCATTTTACCCCTCACAAGAATCTGAATGACAAAATTAAAAATTTTGCTCAATCTCATAGTCTAAAAAAACACAGATATTTAAAACCTCCGTAGTATAATCCTTCTCATCCTAAAAATGCTTGGTAGTCAATCAATAACAATTCCCTAATCCTAGGAATATTTAAAACTATGTTATATTGAACCTCCAATGATTAGTCTCACAACATTCACAACTATCTCAACATGGAAATGTCCAACTGAGACCGATATGATAATCCCCACTAAGGGAGTTCCCTTATCAATGTCTTGTAATTGAAATACATGCTCTATGGACTAAGGTCTATCCATCACCAAATGCAATAACTGGTATGACTAAAACCATTCATCCTAATAATCAACCCACATCAAATCATCACCTGTTCTTACTTCCCAAGAACAGTTCCCTTGAAAAAAGTAGTTTTTTAACTGATAATTGGGGTCACCACCCTCTAATGGAAAATGGTGTACTCCCCAACATATGGATTACCTTATAAAACTCCTTGAGTGAAACTACTAATGAGTTTATTTTTTAATCCAAAAAAGATATATTAAAATCTCAACACTTAGATGATTCTCTCCCAACACATTCAGGATAATACCAAGATATTTTGCATGATCATTTATAAACTATGAGTATACTAATATTACATTGATAAGTATGTATCACTACCACTAAGAAATGATCACATAAAACTAGGATATACTACCATTTAAAAAACCTCTGACACCATGTCTCTGGAAAATGCGTGTCTAGGTCCGGCTATTGGCCAACTGCCTCATGAAAACGAATTTATTCTCAATGTCTTCTCTACCATGGAGGGATACTACTAATTCTATCACAGCTCTTGAGAAACCGTGCCTACAAAATTTCTTTAAAACCACCAGTCCTCGACTCACACATATCTGCTCAATTATTTATGTTTTAAATAGTACTACACATAATGAACACATACCATTATCACATGAATTACACTCTTGCGAGTTGTCCATCACCAGGCTAAGATGACTATGCTACACAACATGTCAGACTCATTAATCCAAAATATCCCTTGGAACACCTCTTAAAAATTTATCACCTCTCTTATGATATGATTTATTCCATGAACTCCTATCAAACGAATTTATTTCTGAATTAAATCATCAACCGTAGAACCACTTATTAATAAGGCTGGGAACCTGAAGAGTCCTACATATGGAAGCTATTATCAATAACCAAGAACCCTAGGTTTTTCCTCATAAACCAAAGGCATCATCATGACTATATCACAAAACTTGATAACCTCCTATGAATTGGTCTCAAAATTATCATACCACCAAGATCACTTCCTAAAAATAAATCCATAAAACCAGGCTAGCAACTCTCACCGGTTTCCTTTGATTAAACCAAATGATGAACTATAAGGGACTGAATCACAAATAAGGGTCTTTAGGTCTCACACATAGACCTATTGATCAAGTCTCATAATAGGGTCATTAGGTTCACCCACCTATCCCATACATATAACCTCTCCCCAAGGTCACATCTCATTGTGTGTTATCCACACACCCTTCTCAATGCATGGAATCTAACACATCGGTCAACCCTCTATAAGGAAGGTAAGGATAACATCTTCCTACTAGGGTTAGAACCTAACAACATGGTTAAAATTATATTAGTTGTAAATTAAATGTTAGAGAGGAAAAAACAATTTAAGTTGTGATTGGAAGCCCATTTAATTAAAATACATTAGTAACTACTAACTTAAGGAAAGAAGTCGAATGACATCACCTACCAAGCATCAGCCAACCAGGACTTGATCCTCTTCAAGCACCCTCATAAAAAACTGCTCCCTATAGAGTCAGGATATTAATAAAGGGATAAAGATGACCCTCATCAAGAATTTGTATATGGAAAAACCCCCTCGAGGTTCCAATTTACTATAAAAATTTTGGTACTTATCGATATCACACTAGAGGATCCGAATAGATAGCCATAAATGAAGGTATGTTAAGTAAAATATCATATAAAGATAGATGGGAAAAATCCATGTAGGTTGTTATGATTCTTTATTTAACCACACCTTATAAGGATACACCCATAAATGATCAAATAAAAGGGAATAAACTACCAATGATGACCTATCAGGGTTAACAATATACACATGAAATCATATCAATTAGTTGTTCTATATTTCACTAAAATAGTATAGTTAAGTATAATTACATTCCAAGCTATGTAGGAAAACACCATATAGGTTATTAATAACACTTTAAGTAACTAAACCTAAGAAAAAACACCCCAAGATGGGTCAATCATCGGTAATAATGTGCCCCATTGACCTACTAGGGTCACTTCACCTCGCATTCATAAGGAATAATTCATCATCCTCAACATGAAAATCTCACTGTAGGCCCACATAGACTTCCATGAGAAGGATATATATATATATATCGGTCTAACTGATTATAATTATTCCAAGAACCTATATAGGAAAACGCCATTTAGGTTGTTTTTTACACTTTAAATAGTTAAACTCACAATCAGTAGTAAAATCACACTCTAGTAGTCCTATAACATGTGTACACTACATGCTAAATATGATGCATGTGACGCCTCTTGCCTTTATTGTTGAAGAGTCAAAATCAATCACTGTTCTCTCACTAATGGTCTAGGAGCCAAAAAATACATATTAAATCATAAAATAAACATCACATATGCATCTCTCAAAGTTAAAGTAATATAAAAATATGACATCACATATCAATAATAGAAATACCATATCCCTAAAAATGAGGAATTATTAATGGAACAAGTGTTTTTGATGCAGCAGTCCTATATCCATCACACATTATGAAACATTCCTAATAATATTTCTACCATACCCCAAATAGTAATACTACAAGAAAGTAAATAACTTTGATACCAATTTTTCATGTCCAGACCTGGTTCACTCTATAAAAAGTAACTAAAATGGTTAGTGATAAGGCCATAAGCACTCCTTCCAATAATCCAGAGGCTGTTGACTAGCAACAAGGGCCTATAGTGTGTCCATGGGAAGACTATTCCCTCATAGAAAAGTAATATAACAATATAAATAACCAATAATAATCCAAAATTGTAAATAATCAGAGTATATAATAAATAAATGTGATCCAGACTATAATATAATAGAATGAAGTAAAGGTCCGAATGAAAATTCCATACACACAACACTGATTTCCCACTAGGCCTACCTCATATACATGATTAAATAAAAATAAAAATAAAAATAAATAAAAATACATAACTCTACCACTAAATCCAAGTTTAACCACATACCTGATATCCAAAGACCATTCCAAGCTTCCCTAACCCAATCATAAGAATCCACACAAGTAGATCCATTCAATAATGCAACATTGGGACTCATCCCTATCCTTCATACATCCATCATCAACTTTAAGTTAGACATAAGTTCTACAAACACAAAGGTGAAATTATAGGGGTGATAAAAAAATCTTAGTAGCCCACCCCCAATAGCGAACCTATAATTTACTGTCATAAGTGCATGCTCATGTAATATGCTCAGCCTAATAGTGAAAAAATTGGAAGTAAAAGAATAAAATAAATTCAAAGTCAATAGTTGGGTCTGTAATATTGATTCACTGGACATTAAATGAATAATTCATTATTCTTGAAGTCATAACACTTAATCTGTGTATAATAAAGTTGATCCTTGGGTCCATAATCCCAATCAAAAATACCTACTTCATCCGACATTGGAAATATATTTGAGAAATCCATGTCACCACATGGGGATAAATTTCCTAACACTATAATCTACTGTACTAACCTCCAATCAATATAATTAGGGATTTAAGGTAATATTTGGACATCATGTGAATATGGAACTGATTTGGATAGAATAAAACTCATTAAATATAAATCCAGTCCAATGTTTGAGTCCAAGGTACTTGTTTATAGGCCATCATGACATTGCGACTCAAATAATACCTTAGAGGGATGTCACGTAGGAAAAATATAATGAAATATCTCCTTATCTATGGTCATAACTCATGATTCATTAAATAAACGACTCAATAAATTTATCCTTTGGAAATTCTGTGCAATGTAGTAATGATGTTTTCACCTTGACCCTAGGTAGAATGCTAGGAATAATTTGAGGATATCATCATAAATACTCAATAATATCTCAAGATTGGTTCTAAAACATTCTTAGTAAACTCCTATGTAATCCATCAGTAGGGAGAAATATCAGTGAAAATTGGGAATTCCAATAATTATAACGATCAATCCTATAAGGGTCATAAGTTGAATCCTGTGAATTATGTCTTAGAATCCAAAGAAATAACATCTGATCAATAAGGATCAACATCCTGATCCTATAAATTACCTATGGTAATCCCCAAAATGTAATAGTCAATCAATTAGGATTAATATCTAGATCCTAGGAAGTACCTTGAGGCATCCCCATAATGTAACAATCAATAGAAAAATCCCAGGAATTTCCTCTGAGCACCTCCATAGCATCACATTGTATTAGGCCCTATAGGCTGAGTTCCAGGTATCATGTTTGGAATCATAGTTTCATAAATATTAACTAAGTGAAAGACTAAATAAAAGAGTGAGGTTGACCAAATTCCTAAACATATCACTATCGACACAACCCCTCAGGTTTACACATTTGGTACGGGTCTAAAGTGATACCCACTACTATCTCTACCCAAACCCCTAATGCACTAGCTCAAGACCGATCAACCATCGGGCACCCACCAGGCTCCTCAGGTCATAACACTCGAATGGAATCCTACTTAAGATCCTCTAAGTCCACATATATGAAAAGGAATCCATCTTGGGATCCTCAAAATGAATAAGTAAATAGATGTATCCTACTTAGGATCCACTAGTTTAAAACATAAGTAGAGAAATCCTATAGGGCATCCATGGTCACACATCAGTTTCTACCAAAAATAGCCTCACAGGACTAAAGAGGCATACCTATAAATGAGGATGACCTCAAGGGAAAAGCAAAAAAAATTGGTCTAGGGAGATGGATCATGTCCTATATCATATCAAGGTCTCACTCTAGGATGGTCTGAACACCCAATAAATCTATCTCATCAAGTCTTGTCTCACTCTTGGTAGCTAAATACTATCTTAAGATACACCATATGAAATACCATTCCATTTCTACCAACTATTTCATATGACCCTCAGGAGGATCTCATCCTAGGTCCCACTATTATAAGATCACAAAAACTATTTATTAGAGGAAGAACCACTCCATTATGGATCTCTAACCCAAAAGTGATTATTAGGAGTCCTCAAATCACTCTAAAGGATCCTCTATCATAAAATATAGAAAAAATGATCAAAATGGATTAATCATGTGTTTAATTCTGACTCCATGGAATCAAAAAATGGAATACCCTAAAAAAGGTAGTAAGGGATAAGTACACGATGTGTGTACCTGAGTACATGATGTGTACTTTCAAAGATATACTTGGGTGTTTACTTTAGCCTTATATAACATATAAAACCCAAGTACACCGTGTGTAAAACATGTACATAGTGTGTACCCTATATGGGGTACTTACCCATGTACCACATATGGAATAGCCATGTGTTTTAGCCTAGTCATGTACTTATATATGGTATGTACACCGCACGAGATCTGGCCATGTATTCCACATATCCAAGTTCCCCTACATGGTCTATCTAGCCATGTAATTGGATAAATGGCTGAGTATAGAAACATAGTGTGTACCCCTAGTACACAACATGTAGTTTCGAACACTTCCTATGACCATGTACTTGGATACATGGCCAAGTAACAATACATGGCTTGAAATTACAAAAAAGTCATCTTCCCTAAACAGGAAGAGTAAACAATATGTTCTCATGGAACCAAAACTTTTCTGATTAGGATTTCCTAAACCAAAACCCCTACAATCATCTCAAAACCTAACTTTTCTCCAAGATAAGCATAGATCGACCCCATGTGGGTCCTTAGAAGTCATAATAGATCCTAAAAACAAGAAAAAATAAATCTATGGGGATTTTTATAAAAAATTTAAAAAACCTACCTTTGGGTGGAATCCACTGAAACTTTACCCATATCCATGTTCCACTATTGTTGTACGATGATCTGACTCCTCCCTAGCTCCGTGGAAGCATCTCTCTTCT
Organism: Viscum album; assembly: GCA_963277665.1. Classification (NCBI taxonomy): domain Eukaryota; kingdom Viridiplantae; phylum Streptophyta; class Magnoliopsida; order Santalales; family Viscaceae; genus Viscum; species Viscum album. Next base: position 242,204,875 of record OY728162.1, read on the forward strand.
TATCTATCTCTCTATATATATCTCTCTCTCTTACCATATCCCTTTTTATCTATTTTTTTCATAATGGGGAATACCAAAGGGGGTGTGCATAAGAAACCAGGGGGAATATAAGAATGAAAATAGGTAAAAAAAGGAAGAAAAAGAATAGAATTAGAAGAAAGGGGCTCAGGCCTGGCCCCAGTGCTCGACTCAAGGTTATGCCTCCCTTTGGAAAACCCCCCATTTCAGAATCAATGATGAAGATAGAATCTCAATCATAAACTCTAATCAAAATATATCACAAAATAAAAATGTGATAATAAATTAATATGTACTTAATTAAAAATTAAGTATTAATTATTCTATGAAAATTCAAATGACTCAAATTTACAGAAAATTACTGTCCTTGGGTAAACACCCTATTTTGTGACTAATGGAGTGGTCAAAAGAATTATACAAGGTCATCTTCTATGGTAAAATACAATTTTACCCCTCAGAAGAATTCAAATAAAAACATTCAAATTTCTACTCAATTTCATAGTCTAAAAAAACACAGGTCTTGATACCCTCTCCCTCTCATTATTTGTTTACTTGCATTCATAATTTTCTTCACCCTAAAATCCTTATTTGTGGGGGGGGGGATTTGAATCTTTGTGGTTGGGCCTTTGGTAATGAATCAACTTGTGATTATCAACTGGTGTGCTCCTGATAGTCAAGGTTATGTAGTCCCATGAATTTACCCTAAGTCTATATAAATTTTTCATGTGTGGCGGGATAAAAATCTTGGGTAGGTGGGTGATTGTGACTGGAATTTAGCTGTTATGGCTTGTGGTGTTTTTTTATCTATCTCATGGTTTCTTAAAACCCAAATTGTTATGATACTTGAAGTTTTTATTAAATTTTGTATAGTTCATCTCCAAATTTCTAGTTTGAGGGCTGATCTAGTTAGTATTAGAAAACTTAGTGGGTGTTTTCCCCTGAATTAAGATTTTATAGTTTTTATAGTTCAACAGAATAAAATTCAACTTTCAATTGATGGTATTAAAATATCCTCAAGTCAAACATATGATTAAGTTATATTTTTTAATTAAAGTGTATCCATTTGTGAATCAAAAAGTTTCTTTTAAAGAGTTTCAAGTGAATAGTTTCATGAGACCTTGTTCACAATTAAGTGTTCTATAATGTGGGATATTTAGATCCTTGAGTTTTAAATGAATAGATGTGTAATAAGGTTAGGTATTAAAATTATGGACTAGGATAATTAATATTTAATTTTATGAATGAATTACCCTATGGATAGTGGTCCTTAATTTCCTGTGTGAGATATGATACTTGAGCACACTTGGGTAAAGATGTATTGGAAGTTTTAATTTTCTAGTGGATCATGGAAAAGGTGTAAATGGTGTTATATATCTATATTTTTTTAGTAAAATGAATTTTTTGATAAGGGAATTCATTAAATTAAATTAAATAAGGATAAACCTAGAGTTTTTTGATAGGTGACCTATTGAGGAAGGGTAATCTCTTTTTCTCTCTTATAATATTTCTGAGGTATATCTTTGTAGTGGAATAAAATAGATTGAGTTATAAAGTAGAAATGGATTTATCTTTTAATATACTTTTTAAAAACCTTTTTTGGACATGAATTAATGAATTTTAAATTGAGTTGATCTTGTGATCTCTTAGCTATCATGGGTTGTGATCAAATAGAATTTTAAAACTCCTGAATGCAACATAGTAGCTAAGTAGGGTCATTTCCCAAGGAGTGTATTTTGGTTCTTCAATATTCTCAATTACTTATTAATATTTCTAATGTTTCTTTTTTTAATGGTAAAAACAAAAAAAAAATAGAGAGAGGGATTATTTGGGTTTTTCATATTTATAATTTTTTTTAAAAAAACTCATAAAATGAATTAACAAGAAGTGTGAATGGACCTTAAGTGATTTCAAATGTGTTCCATCATCATTATATATTATTCAAAATTACCTAAATCAATAAGAATAATAAATACCATTCATCTATTTACCCCTCACTATTTATAATGCATGATAATACAATTATAATCAAGGATCCTCAAGTATACAAGTAACTCACTTATCCTCCTTGGTGAGTGGGTAATAACACTTCTCAACTAAGAGAGTGAAGCTACTCAACCCACTTGATAGTGATCGAATACTATCTAACCATTCAATTAACTCACTTACACTAGTATAATGAGTGAATTAATTGTTTGGAAGATATTAAGTTTAAAACAGTGAAAGTGTAAAGAAATTTAGATATAAAAATAGAGTCATATACCCTACTCTACCCTATACACCTCACTATAATTAGGTACAAAGAACTAAAATAAAATAAATAAATTCAATAATACAACTATGACTACCATTATACTTCACCATCATAAAGTATGAGATTATGGAACATCAAAGTGATAAAGAAACACAAATTAAGTAGAGTTGAGGATAATAGAACAATATATTTGAAGACTAAACAACTCAAATTTCGCTTTACAAAACACCAAGAGAATGTATATGCAAAAGTAGAAGAAAAGTAGTCAAGGTCCTCTCATAAAGGGTAATAAAATTTCTTTTATACACCAATACCATTTTATAACTCACCCTAGCCCATCCTCTCAATAGAATTGAAAAATAAATCATATCCTGTTGGGTGAATTATCACACAATCCAACTCTATACTCATTTCTGAAGAATAATAGCTGATGTAATTCACTATGCCATGACTAAAGTGGAAATCAATATATTCTTAGTATTATTGTGAAATAATTTCTATAAGACTCATGTGAAGAGGATTTGGGGTGGTTCACATGATGAAGATGGTTTATACATGATTTGGTGGACCTAAACTAGTTTGGTCTTCAATGAAGTACAATATGGATGGAACTGGGTCACTGAATTGAGCATCCATTAACTTTATTTGGACTAGTTATCAGGTCTATATGGGTGCGACTTTACATGGTAGTATACTTGAATGGAATATGGTTAGGTATGGGAATCATAATTAGATATTGAAAAGGACAAGGATAGGTTTTCTATGTATAATCTATAGTTTCTACAAGGAATGTAATATTTACTGATACTGATGTGGGTGTAGAAGAGAGTTATTTTGATCTTGAAATCATTTGGCTGGTCTGGTGTCAGTGAAGGAAACTAAAGAAACTATAAGGTGTTGTTAGTATAGAACCAATTATATTATAAACTTAATAAAGGTAATATACTGATAAACTTACACAAATCAACCATCATATTCATAACTTCTTCATTAAGAGGCATCAAGGCTTCCCCCAATTTGATCCTATATAGGGAACAAACCCAGTAAACATAATTCTTCTGCTTGATCTCGGGTGAGTATTCATCTTTAGTTGGACCTCTTTCAAGTCCAAAAATATTATTCATTTATTATAAACTTGTTCATGATTTAAAAAATATAGGGATAGGGGTATTGATGTATTGTGGATATATATGAGTGTGTTAATGCATTTTGTGATGGATGGTTTAGGTGTGATAATTACTTGAGGCAACACTACTGGTGGATTGGTGTGGGAGGGGTAAGTGTGATGTGGTTCCATGGACTATAGAAAATATGGGATGGATATTGGTTGTGAAATAGTTTCTTAAAATAGGGGATATCGAGCTTGGTTTATAGTTATGTGAGGCAGATTCATGCTAATATCATACAAAATTGGGGGTTCTATCTAGAATTCATAAGTAATCTTAGAGAAATTCATAAAATATGGCTTGGTTCCTAAATTAATACACCCCATTTTTTAATTTTGGACAAGATTTACAAACTTTTAAAAAATAAAAACATAGGCAGGTTGAAAATTCATTCATGGGTTAAATTCAAATAAATCTATTTATAATAAATCACATGAAATTTTCAAAATTATATTCTAAATCTATTTTCATCAAAAAATAAAAAAATTAAACAAGATTTATTTATTCACTCAAAACACACCAGAATATGAAAATTTGATTAATACATAGTTACCACCAAGAAATGAGTAAGTTTAATTAGTGAATTATAATTATAATTTCCATGAAATTCACGATTAATCACTCCCCCACTTACAATATTTATCTCATAGGAAATTATCAATAATAAACTTCCAACAACATAATCAGTAGTCCACTAAGAATAGTTTTTTAGATTTTGTAAAAAATTAAAACCCATGATATCATACTTTCAAGAAAATATTTTCATCCATAGATATTTTGAGAATTTATACTTCAACAATATTTTAAAAAATTCAGTTCAAGATAAATATTCCCAACCAATATTCAAATAGCATTAAGTCATATTTTTAGAGAGTGTATTTTTTTTAGAATGAATTAAAATACCCAGAGATTACATACAAAGGATTTTTAGAATAAAGACAACATATCCAACTTATATTTAAATATTCATTACATTTTCAGAAAGATCATTCAATTTTTTAAGTATTTACAGAATTTCAAAGTTCAATCATGTTCTTGAGAAATTTAAAAGACATAAATTTCAGCGTAATTTAATTCTAGATAACATATGAAAATTAATATAAGTTCTAGAGAAAAATTAACCATCATTTTAAGAAAATTAAAATGGTAATCAAATCTCAAATTTAAAATATTCAATGGATACTAGTTTATTCTTTACAAATATACACTATGAAAACCACAAACTAGTATAGATCAGTCATAATCACCTCAATTTTAAAGAAAAAATATTCTAAAAATTCAATTTATAAATTCTAGTTCAAATAGATTTATTTATAAAAATAAATCAATAAACAAAGAAAAATAGGCTAATAGAAAATTCTAATTTCCAAGCAAAGATTAATGGATTTTTTTCTTTACACTATAAATATTATTATGAATCATATATGTATGTAATTTTAAAGGAACTATTTTCTCCTATCCACATAAAACTCAACTTTTAATATCCATTCAAAACTATTTCATGACCAACCTCACTTTGGAACTTTCCTTATTCACTCCAGGAACAAATGAAGGTGGATTTATACTCATTTCCCAAATTTCATTTGATATTACTATTTGATTCCTAATGTACTAATTTTTTTATCAATAGGATTTAGTATGGTACTAAATAGGACTGACAATAGGTTGTTTTGAGGTTTAAGGGTTTTTAGGATTTGATTCTAAAAAATATAAGGTATAATATTAATGTTTAATATCATAAGTAAAAATCATGTAAACATTATATAAGTGTTCATAATGAATGTATGCACTCAACCCCTCACATAGTGTATCACTTCAAACTCACTCTTTCCTTTTGTTCCTTTTTTTGTGGTAATATAGAATCAATGATTGATAATGAGTAAAAATCCTCTTTTATACATTTTTTATTTTTTTCTCATTGTACAAAATTATTATTTTTTTACATTTTTATTCAGAGATAAAGATATAAACTTGTGTAAAATAATTATACTGTAACATCCTAGATCAGGTGCCACTATAATTGGTTCCCCAAGCTAGTTCACTACATGACCTCAAGTGTGCCTCCATATATTCATGAGGATACCAACTAACACCGAGGGTCTAATAGAATGTGCGGGGAGACTATACCCTCTTTACCAGATCAAGACAACAAAAGAAATAAAAATAAATACCAATATGAAATAATAAAGAATACCAAAGAAACAAATAACCCATTCCCAAATAGGGGAAGTACTAAAAAACCAATATAATAAAATATTTCATTCCATGAAAGTCTATTTTGTGGAAGGTAAACTGAAAATAAAGACACATTGAAGGCCTTCCAAGTTGAGTCTCGACACCAAGTCCAGTCCCCTCATCCAATATCCAACCCATATCAACCATCTACCATAGATCCATTTCCCTTAACCTATCCTATGATCATGAATAATTATCAGGTACCCAATGATGGCCCGAGCGAGGCGTGTGTACAACTCAATAGTCCACCACCAATGGTTAGTACTAATTATTTGCCAACTGTACACCATACATAGTATAGACAATTTTCTTCAATTTTCATGTCCTGAATCCTCAATACACCCTTTAGTTCCATCATATTATTGAAAAAACAATCATGAACCATTCTAAATGGTGTTGAGTAAAATTTTTAACAAGAATTCACCTCCTTTAAAGGTTGGGATCTTACAGATAGAGTGTAACTTGTGAACCCACTTCTAAAAAATTTAGGAACCCATTCATTTAACCTAAAATAGTTAATTTATACCCTAAATCTCCCATGAAAATAACCTATCCCCCACACTTTATTAAAATATAAAAAGGAATAAACATATGGAATGATTAGGAAGGTATGAATTTAGATTGTAATGTGGCATGCCTAATAGATATTTCATAATTTCTAAATCATAAGAAGGGTCAAATATCAAGGTGGTCCAAAATAGAGATTAATTATACCAAGGTATTTTTAATGGATGGTGGAATCTATATTGAATGTAGCACACTTGAATCTTATAGATTCAAATAGAATCAAGGAAAGTTATAGTTTCTCTATATTACTCACAATTCTCAAAAAAGTGATTATAAGGAAGAATATGCAATAAATGGATTACAATGTCTCTTGAGTAAAATAATTAAAATATGGGCATTCACCAGTGGTTTTATAATTTCATTATCTAGTTAAAGATCATATAAATACTTTATAATCAGAATCCAATAAAAAATTCAAATCTATAATCACTTGATATTTTTACATTTAATAATAATATCAAGTTACTCACAATAAACATGGAGTTCAAAAATGATTTATAGGTTTCCAATAAAATCAAAGAAGGTTTGAAAAACACAAAAAAAAACCTAAATTAGTTTTGCACAGTTTCCAAAAAAAAGAGTAGAAAATTATTATTATGTTTTTTAAAAAACACACTAAAAATATAAAATAAAAAAAATAGAAGAAATAAAATAAGGAATCCATCAGTTATCCCCTATCCCAAAATTAGTTTCTGGTTAATCAACAAAGAAAATTAGAAACATAATTCATATTTCATGAAGGTTTTTAATTTAACAATATATATAAAATTATAATGGAAGGAGTTCAATTTATTTTAGTTATTCCTTACATATGGAAAACCTGGGGGGGTGATTCACACTTTATTAGAATATAATTGTTTTGAATTCTGCTCCATCACCTGCTGTCTAGCTTGTATCCTATAAGAAAACAAGCATAATTTAGTATCTTACTGAAAACTAAAACAAAAAACTGAAAATAAAAGAAAATTAGAGGAAAATAAATAAGAATATTGGGTAATCCCTCCTAATAGGTGATATAGTTTTTTATTTTATCCATAGTTGGAAAACACTTAGATTATCCCTAGTCCATTAGCAGATTTGATTTCTTTAATGGAAACAATTTCATTTTAATTTTTCCACTCTCTATAAGAGGAATCCAGGTGAGTAGAACCTCAAGAAAAAATAAAATGGAAATTTTATCCCCAAAAATAATGAAATAATGAGATAAGTGAGTGTGTAGTGGGGGTAGGATAAGAGATTAGATGGGATCCCAGTTTAGTATTTCCTACCCCAATTTATTTCTGTAATGTAGTCGAGGAGGATGAGACTTTACTTTATTCTTTAAGAATCATTCTTCAAAATAATTTATGCAATATTTAAAAAATTATTAAAAGTATTATTTATCTAACTATTCTTATTATTTTTTTGTAATCCACTTATTTAAAGTTCAACTATAGATTATATTCTATGGTGACCACCTCTTTATCTTTATCACTACTCAGGGATAAATGTTTCTTATCTAGAGATAAAAATTGAATGCAAGAAGGGTTAGAATTCATTTCAAGTGATGAAAAATTAGTAGAATCATACTCCAAAGAAAGGTATACTCCCTTGGGTGGATTGACCATGAGTTTTTGGTTTTAAAATAAATTCCTCCAGATTTAGTTCTTCAGGATAGGGAAATGGTTCCATTTTTTTGATTTTAAATTTCAATTTGAAAACAATAAAGATATATATGAAGTGATGAAGGAAAATAAATTTCTGACCTAACTCCATGAAAAAATAATAAAGTTTTTAGTTCATATATTGTGGAAGGTAGTCAAAAATAATTTTAAAACTTTTGAATTCATCACATTGCCTGATGAAGGTCATTTACTAAGGAGTGTATGCTGGTTCTTCATTACTTTTAAGCATTTATCAATATTTTTTTATATTTATTTTTTTAACAATAAAAATAGTAAAATAAGTAGGGGGATTATTTGGGCCTTTCATATTTACACAATTACAAAAAAGAAAACAAAACAAAAAATAAATTAGAAAGAAGTGTGAATGATCCTTATGGGAATTCTAATGCATTCCATCATCATTCTATATTGTTATAAATTTCCCAACTCAGTATGTAGAATAAATACTATTCATCAACTTAAATGTCACTATTTCTAAAGTATAAGAATATGAGTATACTCAAGGATGATCGAGCACACAAGTAATTCACTTATCCTCCATCATTAGTGGGAAAGAACACTCCTCAACCAAGATAATAAAACTACTCAACCCACATGGCAGTGACCGTATACCATTCACCCTCTCAATTCACTAACCTCCATTAGTATGATGATTGATTCAATATCTTGGATGCTATAAATTTTAAAATAGTAAAACAATGAAGTAATTTAGATAGAAAAATGAATTCACTTCCCCCACTCTAACCAAAATGCCTCATAAGAATAAAAAAATTAAAATTGAAATAAAATAAAAAAATTAAAATATACCACTATAACTCCCCTTCAGATCGCGCACAATGGGTTAATATTTTACCATCATGAATTATGAGATCATGAAACATCAAAATGATGAAGAAACACAAGGGAATAAGAGTGGAAGAAAATATAGAAACACATTTGAAGAATAAACAACCAAAATTAACTTAAAAAAACACTAATAAAATATATAAAAAGAAGAAGTAAAGTAGGGAAGAGTGCTCCCATAAAAGTTAATAAAGTTTCCTACATACTTCAATCCCCTTTTATAACTTATCATAGACCCTCCTCTCAACCAAATTAAAAAATAAACCATACATAGTTGAGAGACTCATCCCATTATTGAAATCCATACTCATTCTAGAAGAATCATGGCCGATGGAATTCACCTCACCATGACTCTGTTGGAAATTAGGATCTTCTCAGCATGATTGTGAAATTTATGTTACAAGCCTCTTGTGAGGAAGATTTGGGGTGGTTCACATGCTTAAGTTGGTTTATAATTGAGTTTGTGGGTCTCAAATAGATTATTCATTAATAGAATACAATAGGGGTAGAACTAGGCCATTGAATTGAGCACACACTGACTTACTTTAGACTAGTAATTGGGTTTACAAGGGTGCATCCTAGTGTGGCAGTCTTCTTGAATGAAAGTTGGTCAGGTCTAGGAAGTGTACTCAACTGGTACAAAGGGGAATAATAGTGTGTCTGTATTTAATATATAGCTTCTATGAGTCATGGGAGATTGGATGATGCTGATGTAGGTGTGGAAAAGAGTTTTGTAGATATGTAAATCATAATACTAGTCTGTTTTTGGTGATGGAATCTGAAATAATTGTAAGGTGTAGGAAAAATAGAACCAATTGGATTCAATAATTCAGCATGGAAATAAATCTATCACCTTTCATATATCAACATTTGTACTTATAGATGCATCACTAATAGGCATCGATGCCACCTATAATTTGATCATGTATAAAAAAAAACTAATAAAAGAAAGTCTTCTATTCGATATCGGGTGAGTCTTCATCTTCAGTTGGACCTCTTTCAAGATCGATAAATATTTTTCATTTATTGAAAAACTGATTCGTGATTGGAGAGGTACTTGGAAGGGAGTCTTTGGGTAATGTGGTAGTAGAGGAGTGGCTTATTTATTCATGCGAGGTTTAGTTTATGTGTGGTGAGGGCTTGAGGAAACACTTTAGTTGTCTTAGGTGTGGATGAGGAAAGCATTATATGGTAATGTGGACTGACGAATATCTGGGATCTCTATTGGGCATGATCTAGTCACTTGAAAGAAGTGTCATTCAGCTTAGGTTGTGGATAAGTGAGGCAAATTCATACTAAAGTAATATGAAATTGGGTATGTTGTATGAAAGTCATACATGAGTTGGGTGAAAGTCATATGAAATGTATTTGTTCCCAAATTCATATGCATTCCCCTTTTCTATTTTTAGGCTAGACCTATAACCATGAAAAAAATAAAAACTTAAGCAGGTTGAAAATTATTACATGGATTAAATTCAAATAAAACTAATTATAATAAAACACATGTAATTTCTAAATTACATTCCAAATATATTTTCATCATAAAAATCAACATATTAATCCAAATTTATTTTTTTTCACTCAAAATACACCAAAATATGAAAATGTGATTAATAATCAGTTACTATCAAGAAATGAGGGAGTTCAAACAGTGAATTATTATTATAATATTCATAAAGTATAATATTTATCACTATGTTACTCCTTTATTTCATGTTTTTTTATCTATGATTATCATGAAATATATCATTACCTTCCATACATATTTTTATCGAAAAATTTTCATTTCCCTTAATAAGAATAAAATATTCTAGAAAAGTGTTGATTATTATTTGTTATGTATATAGTACTTAGCTATTCTATACATGTATTATTTTATAGTTTGGGTTTTTGTGATATACATGTGATTATCTAGAGAGAAATAGGAAAATGTATGTAATGTATATGATTATTTTTAAACTTGTTTCATATCTACTAGTTATTTATTACGAGTAGGAGGAGGCATGGGTATGGTAACATATTTTTTACAGGTCCCTCTATATTAATGGACTAGTTATTTAGGATGAGACTATGGTTGGGAATGGTTTCACCAGATACCCATGAACTTGTGTACACGAGTTACTCATTATATATATAAAAATATTTGTTATATAAAATGGGATGCTAACCATGGGTAACTCAAATTCATTTATGGGATGATCCCATGGGTTCTCTTACTTTATTTATAAAATGTGATTCTATAGAGGACTGGTGTTGCACACTAACTTTGTTACCTTGAATCCTAAAATAGGATAGAAAAAAGGTGTACTAACAAGATTCACCACATGGAAATTGAGATATGGCTTGATGAAGGTACAATGGTTTACCAAATTATGTAGTGATCACTTGGGAAACAAAAAATAAATAAATGATGTTCTTGTTTTCTAATTGTAATGTAAACATGTTTTATTGTTGTTTTATAACAGTTTGATTTCCTATTTATTATATATCATCATCACATGTAATTTCATGCATGAAAATTTATATATATTAGATTATGTTAGGGAAACCATTTGTGGTTTCCATTGAGTTATGTACTCACACCTTACATATATATCTTAGCACATATTTAGTTTCACATGTTTCAATTCTGGTGCATGTAGGTAGACATTTTGGATTACTAACTAGATTCTTGTGGATTAGTTGGGAAATAATTTTTCTCAACATATTTGGTCTCAGAGTATAACATAGAGTTCTAACTTTTTGGTAGGAGTGATCAACACATCTCCATGATTCTTTATTATTTTTTAGATTTTACTTGTTTATTGCTTTATATCATTAAATTTTCTTTATTATTTGATGAATGTACTATTAATATATCAGGTTTTTCAGACATATTGTAGTTAGTTTATATTATACAGACATAATAGGTCCCATCAACATAGAATTTATTTTATTTGGAATGCTGAATGTTTGATTATTTTTTAAGATATTTGATATGAAAATGGGTAATGCTAAATTTTAGTGAAATAAGGAATCAAACTATTTTAATATTCTTAGAGGGTAAATCTTTTCTCAATGATCAACAAATATCTTTGAAACTATTCTTAACTCCATAGAAATCGAGGAATGATTTTCGGTTAGTGATGGTCTAGTTTGAGTACTGTTTGTGTATTAGGGATGGGTCATTACAACATGGGTAACTCCCAGATGTCTCTACAAAGTAACCAAAAAATTATTTATTTCATAATATGCTCTGTCAAGATATAATTATAATTAAAGGGAGTAAAGAATTTATATGATGCTGAAAAAATTGTGTTTAGGACTACATATATTTTCCTCACTCATCACAGCATTTACTGTAACTCTAAAAAAACATGAAGATAAAGCATTAAAATAAATTTAAAAACTTAAAAACATAACAAAACTTTACTCCCTTGGACTATAAAAGATAATTAGAACCTCAAAGTAGGAGTTATAAAATCATATCATGATAAAAGAATAAACATGACACTATATAGAGGAAGAAAAACAACTCAACCAATAAACATTATCAAAAATAGAAATGGAAAATAATGAACATAAACTAGTAGCACAATCACAAAGTTGAAATTCAAACCACTAAAAGAAGAATAGTGATATAAAATCATAAAAAATTGGGAATTATTCTAACATAATGAGAGAATTAAAACAAATATCATAATTCAAAAAAGTTTGAATGATTAAAAAGGTGCCTCGACTTGACTTTTATAAATGAAAAATATTTGGAGTTCATAATTGGAAATCTTTGAGTCTTTACGTGGAAACTTTATAGTGCCCACTTGCATCAAAAATAGGGATTGGCTAACCAATTCATACCAATATTCATTATTGATTCCTCTCTCATTAGTGTAATGTTCCACCTGTCCACACTCTGATTATACCTATCACTACTAAAAAATTAAGACACAACCATGGACATATAACCATGATAAAAATTGATAGAAAACATAGATTCACTATAAAAATAGTCATAAAGTGATCATGGCTATAGGCCTTAAAAAAGGTTATATCCATGAGCCTTAATGGCTATGGAAATAGATCGGCTTATAGCTACAGTCCATGTAGTTCATGGTAATAGGCTGAGATATTTCCAAAAATTTAATGAAGCATTGAAATAGGGTTGTTTAACCCATTAAATATGACATTATATTTGTTTTTAATACTTGTGGATGAGTTGTTAATTTATTTAAATAGACTATGATGCTTGAAAATGTGTTTGAATATGTTTTATGATGATTTGGTGTGTTAGATGAAGTATTGATAAGGATTGTCTTGATTGTAATTCATATATAGGAATAAGTATATAATTTTTGTCATTTATATGAATAAATATGAATTTTATAATATATTTACGATTAAACTATGAAATTATGAATTTTCATAAGAATAAATGGTTTGACAGTAAGATATATTGGAATAAATGGGAGAAACATCAGATTAATCCCATAATTTTTTTTATGTTATATTAACTTCATTCTATAGAATATTAAGTATTGAATGTGTTTTTGAAGATCATAATACATTTTATGGAAGTATGAAAAGTTATTTGTGTCAGAATAAATTGAAATTTTAAAAGTTTGGGTATGAATAGTTTCAGAAGCTTCTGAATTTTAAAAGATGAATTTTTGAGAAGTATGAAATATATCAAGTTGTGTGAGAGTAACATGTTATGGAAGTGGTGCTATGTCAAATTAACTATATAAGTTACAAAAACTGAGTGAGATTAACTTATTATAGAAATTGAGATGTTTTATATTAAACAAAATGTTCCAGAAGTTGTATAGAAGTAATTAGAGGATCATATAGGATTAACTTGAAGACTTTAAGTGTCATGTAAGAATAATTTTTTTTCAAAATTATGAGATTTTAGGAAGAATATATTTTAGAAGGAAATAAAATTTAAACAATTATAAACCATTATTTGAAGAATTAATATCACAATGCTATGTGAGTAAGTCATGATTAAAGAAACAAGTTTTGATGATGAAGAAATAAGATTAAGAATATTGAACCATAATGGATATGTTGCACCGTAATAGTATTTCTATGTATGTGAACATGAATGAAAACATGGATTAATGAAGATAAAATTATTAAGGAGTGTGAATGAAAAGGATCCATTATAATAATAGAGATCATAGGGAGAATTGAAGAATAATTTATGAGGAAGAATTAAATGTGAAAATTATGAAGATTATATAATGTCCCAGATTTTCTTTGTTCTATTTTTAAATAATATATGGAGAAAATTTGAGATTAGGCATTGAGACAGTGTGTGATTTTGAGTCCTGGTGTACCTGGAACAATTGTTTGAAAAATATTAAAATATTAAATAGCACGAGCACATAGTTTTCATGAAAAAGTGGAATAACTTCTAAATAGTTTTCTGGATCAGAAATCCAAGTACACCATTGCATTTAGAACAATAAATTTACCCTAGGTGAGACCTAACATTTCTCGGTGTGGGAGGATTGTGGAAATTCGCCACGAGTGTTTTAAATGAATAAAATAAATTGAAACAAATTTATTTTATTTTTATGTCCTCGATGCAGTGATCCAACGATAGGTTTATTTTAAATAAAACCCATAACAGAGATCCAAAGTTAGGCTCATTACCTTATAATCCACTAGAGGCCCTAGAGAGAGATATAGAGAATCCTCTCCGTAGGTGATGCTAAAACTTTAGGTTACAGATGGATGAATGCCATTATTGGTAGATTTTTCCAACGGTGACAATGCAATGACTGACCATCATTAGCAAGAAATCTAAATCTAGGTAGGATGTGTTTTTTCGATTATTCTTTCCTATTATTGATTTCTATGATGAATGTGGACTAATCCATGAACATATTATCTCACAAATCGATCGTACTTGTGGGATGGGATGATATTTTTCAGGGTTTATCAGGATTTTTTTCTAGATATTTTTTTGATTTGTTCATCCTTCTTACAGGAACAAATTGAGGCTAGAACAAAAAATGGCGAAGGTTCAATCCTCAGGATTGTTCCTCTTGCATTTTCTCCATTGATTTCCTACATTCTTGATGTGCCATTCATTATTCCTCCCCCAAATTTGAACAATCAATTATTGTGCCCTCGATACTTAGCGCAATGATCTAAAACTAGAGATCCAGTATCAGGATGACTCGATGGAGGTGCGATGACATCGATGGACAGATTTAAGTGATTTGGAAGAACCCATTCTTCAGGTGAGTTGCATTAGGATGGATTAAATCAAATTTATGAGTCGATTGAAGGATCAAAACCCATAAATTTGGTGTTAGGGTGGTGCAAAAACCTTAGATATGGAGTTTTGAGGTGAACAAACCATTAGAAAGAGATATGGAAGATTAATTAAGCTAGGAAGAGGAAGAAGACAAGTTCCTAGAAAAGCAGATACACATGGTGTGTAGTCTTGACTACATGGTGTGGGTTTATCATTAGAAAACTTGGTGTGTACATGGGAAGTAAACAGACACAGGGTGGAGTATACGGGTTTTTTACATGGCATGTACTCCCACACACATCACGACCTAGACCGAGTACATGACCTAACCCATGTACTGGCACACGGGAAGGCGTACACTGGATGAAGTTGTGTACTGGAATATGGAAAAGGCACATGAGCAGACCCTAGATGGAAGGACACGACGTGAAACTCATACTACACACCATGTACCCATATTCTACATGACACAGTTTGGAATGACATAGCCCGTTGTACATGGGAAGTACCAGGGGTTAAGAGACGCGACATGTGATCCTACTACATGCAGTGTACCCAACTTTTCTATATGTCTTGATTATATTCTCCTCCATATATTCGAAAAGTTTCATTAGGGTTTGTTCCCCTTATCCATTCCATGAAGGTAGGTATAGTATTATTTCATACTCTTAAGACTATGATCCCTTCAATAGGACTTCCTGGATAGAGTTGTTAGAATCCACCGAGACGCTTGGAGCAGGATCCTCTATTCATTCTTTGTTCCCTAGGTTGAGTTCTCAGTAACGATGTGACCATCACTATACAGGCACTAATCCTCTGCTTGGTAGGTTAATCCAGATTGAGTTATTGGTATCAGACCATGGACCTATCATTGATCCTCATCTATTGTATTGTATCTCTCTTCAAATCTATCAGTGTATATCTCTCATGAAAATACCTGATGAGCAGTACCTCTCAGACGGACCTGATCAGTGCTATCAGACTCAAGAGTGTGTTCTCCCAGATGAGTGCTTCGTGGAATCTCTGAGCTGAATTTCCTAGTGTTAGTATACTATAGTTGTAGCTTACCTCTAGACTTTTTGTCTTTTTTTGAGTATACCCAGATATTCTTTTTATATGTTCTGTAGACATATACTTGTGTATAGATAACTGCACTTTCCTTTGTTATACTACTTTGTAGTTTTAGCTGTCCTACTGAGTATTGTTATACTCACCCCAATATAGGATTTTCCCACACGTTTCATGTCTTGTGAAAAAGCTCGACCCTTTGATGGATTCCTAGGCATACTAGTACCATAAGGTGCTTTGTGAGACTAGACAGACCGAGATGTGTTCTTACAGCTTTCAGAAAGCAGTCCTAATATCTTTTTCTTAGAGGTTAGACTTGTGGTTACAGACTCTTTTTGTAGGGATTGGCTTTTGGTCTCGTTTACTTTACTTTCCATCATACTCTAGTTGTGGGATATAGCAATATGCATGCATTGTTTACTTAGTGGTTTTTTTACATTTCATAATTTTGTGGGCTTTGATATGTGTGTGTGCGTACAAGTACACAGGAAATGCCTCCCACGTTAGTGATATGCATACTCAGTGCTAGTCACTATCCCCTAGCCTATTGGAGGAAGGCTTGGGGAGTCACATCACAGGACCCACTAGGATGGGTTATAAAAGATTACCACTAGTGGATAAATGATTTTTCACATTGGGATTTTTACACTTTTCACATCAGTTTTTAAGTGACGTTATTGGAAGTGATGTTATAAATAACTTTTTCACGTCTGTTAACTAAAACCAATGTAAAAAATAACTATTTTTTATCAGTTTTTCATGTCACTTATCCTATAAACGATGTGATTTTTTATAAATGTACATTGTTTCATCCTCCACCACAACAACAGCCAAAAGAAACAATACAACCAAAAAGGAATAGAAAACCAACAAAAGACACTTAAAATTGAACTTTAAATTTACAATGTATATTAAAAATAAACTAAAAATCAATAAAACCTATAAAATTATTATCCTATTCAATTTTTAAATGTCTCAACTACTCTTCACTATATGGAAATGGGTCATCAAAAATCTATAAAATAATATATAAATAATTTAACTTGAATGTTCAATAAAACATATTAAATATTAAGGAAAGCTTTATAGAGAAATATAAACTTCTCAATCTTTGTCACTATCCTAGTTGAGATTATTTCATACATATATATTAAAACATAATATCCCAATTCTTTTACACCATCTTGTTTATGAAACTATTTCAAAGATATTTTAATTTAAAATAACATTTTTAAATAATATATCCAAAATTTAGTAATTATAAATGAAAATTTACCTGTGATTTTACAAAGTTGATCTTAGAGATCTTATTTCTTGTCATCTCTATAAAGAATTTCCATGCCCTGTTTGAAAATAATAATAATAAAATAAATTTTATTCATTATAATATAAACAAGTATTAAAATAATCAAACTTATGTGTGCAATGCATTTTGAAAATTTTCTCTCACTTCACCATGGATAGAGAATAACCAGTACAATGTCCTCTCTCTTGAAAAAAACACCCAACATCCAATAAATATTGATAAAAAGAAAATTTAATATGATTTTTTAATATGTTAAGTGATATATAACACTTTTTAAGAATTTTTTTCATAGTCTTGAATATATGGAAACATTCAACACTAAATAATCACATTATTCTAAAATATTTCAACTATATAAACTATTCTTTTTTTCATCGGTCATTATAAAAGCTATAGGAGAAATAAACTATGGGTCCATAAATCTATATACATTTGTCTTGTCATGCTTTGTACAAATTTTATACAGAGACATAATATAAAGCATACATAATTATAAATTTTCAATAAATTAAAGGAATGATTTTTTTTGTTAATCAACTTGCATGGAAAAAATTTGTATTATCTTTATGACCAATTTATCTCCAAATACAAGATCCATGATATTATCTTTCAAACTCCCCACATTCATTACACTCCCATAAACAACATAATCAATTGGAATATCAAATACTCATAATAATAAATTTGAGTATGCTAAAAATCTATCAAGATTAGTAGAATCTGTATCTGAAGTCATGAAACTTTTATTTTCTTGTCTATATAGTATTTATTTACCTTTAAATTATTCCTATAAAAAATAGATATATACATATATATAAAATTTAAAATGATAAAGTAAACTTAATAACAAAATGAAATTAAATATAACATATATACACACGGTAATATATCAAAGTAGTCTAGATGATCAAACTAAAAAAATGAACAATACTTTGTCTAACTATACTCAACTCATCTATAGGACATGGAGTTTTTGCTAATCTATCTACTATATCCTATATAATGACCCTATGATGCTCTATGTCAATCTGTTGATAATAAATGGTATCACTAATATAATATATTATCCCATATAAAACAATATGATGAGGATCATCAACATATAACTCACAGTAACTTGAAACATGTAGAGGAGGGGGTGTATTGGTAGAATAAAAAAGAGTGGGGTCTGGAGGTAGATAAGTGTGAGTAGGATAAGGATGAGGAGTTGGATCTATTGGTGGAGGTGGAGGATTCGAATCGGCATGCTGAAAATGTCTTTTCATGTCTGCAAACATTGACTACAATGAAGCTCTGATCCTATCCTCCATCATCAATTGAATATCCTAAACTTTGTCTTCCAAAGATTCTATCTTTTCTATTAAAATGATCCTTTGAAGAAGCTTCCTAATGTGGAAACACTTTTCTTATCAATACACCAGCCGAGCATTCTCGTATATGACCCAGGTGTTCATGATTTCCTAATGTTGTAGCTATAATATCCTTTCTACCCTCAGTAATAAAGACCCCATGTGTGCTCTTATCATCAAGAGAATCATGTATGGAATATTTGAAAAAATCTAGAATGAATCAAAATATATAAAGAGTAGATTTACCTTCAATAAATAAATAAAGTAAAAATCTTACAATCTTGTTTACTAAAAATCTTGACTCATCCATAAGACATTGTCCTTTTTTGCTCATTCGTGACCTATTCCATTTTTTCTATCTAGAGGGGGGGGGGAACTATTGAGTGACTCATTTTCATTCTCATTTTAATTTAGTTTTGATAATTACTTGAACCCATCAATCTTTTGTTTTCTAATAAATTTGGTAAGTGTTTCAGATTTAGTATGTCAAATTATTATTTTTTATATCTGAAGAAATAGTGATCTGATTGTTATAGTGTTTACTACATTGGAAATATATGAAGTTTATATTCAGTTCATCTGTTTATGTCAAAATCCAATTCAATTGTTTTGATGGTGAAAAAATTCACCAAAGTTGTTACATGTTCTTTAAGTGATATTACAGTTTTCATCTTAAAGTCAATTAAAAATTATAATGATATCTCAAGATAAATTGAATGGATTTATGGTAACATCATACCATTGGATAGATAATGGAATTATCTAAATATCATTAGTTTATGTGGAAGTCTGAAAAGGATGTATTGATACTCTAAAAAATCACCAGAGTTTTTAAAGAAATTTTGAAACTATATAGTGAAAAGATTTGAAAACCTATAATATTTATTTTTCTATAAGTTTTAAAGATTTTAGAATCATTCTTAACATATGGATATGGGAATAAAATAAATTTATATCAATTTCATTAGTTTACATCAAAGGCTGAAAAATTAGATTGGATGGTCAATAAATTCATCAAAGTTTGGAAATTCAGTTTCCCAGCTACAGTTTTCTAGAATGTTATTGCTTTAGTTTTTCAAAGATATTAGGAGTTATATAAGTTAGATTGATTAAATTATTTAATTATTATAAAGATATTAAGATTTATTAAAAATGAGTCTTGTGGACTTAAGGCAGAATCTGATGGTAAAGGGATAAATTTTTTTTAGTGAAGTATGAAGTTAAGATGTTCTATTTTTCTAGAAACACTACTCATACCCTACATTGGTAAGCATAACATAAGGAATAAAACCTATGTTGGATAAATGTGTGTATGAATTACCGACCCTATGTGGAACAACTTGTTTATAGATTTAAAACCCTACGTTAAGTGAATGATAAATGTAAGGATTATAAAACCTATGTTGGAATCTGGAAACACTGTTCATACCCTACATTTGGTAAAGTTAACGTATGGTTAATCAATGCTATGTTTGGATTCTTATGCTGAAAATGTTGAACATATGGATCATCATACCTACATTACTTTTGTTCCATACATTATGTGCATATGAAAGTATGGTTAAGTAACTGTATGTTGGTAGGAACCCTACGCTACAGAAAGGAACCCTATGTCATGCAAAGGAACCATATGATACATAGTTAAACCATAGGGTTGATATTTTTTAATTACATGAAGGAACCCTATGTTGGACTTTTCAACAATGTTTTTTTAAATCCATGATATTTTGTGTGATTTCTGTAGTGGTCTTCTGAGTATTAAAGATCATTTTAAATCTATTTTGCGACCAATTCAATACCTCACATGCAAATGATTAAACCATTCCTATTTATAAGGGATGTTATTAATCTCATTGAATGATTTGATTTCAAATATTCATGATTAATTTTGCTTCTAATTTTTAGGAACTTTTTTTACTATATTTAAATTGGTTTGAATGCATTTAAACATGATTTTTACATTATTGAACGTTGGTATTATTATGGAGATATTATTGGAGGATTTATTCAAATTATTTTTAATTCATTTATTTGAGATTTATTCTACATGAATAAAGAGGATATAGTGCTACACTATTATTGGGAATATTTATGAAGTTTATTGACTCAATTTATTTTGGGTATCCTAAGGAAGAGTAATGTTGTTACAACTAATAGATATTTATTCTCTCTATATATATCTCTCTCTGGAAGGAAAATAATATACATAATGAAGAAAAGTGGAGACATGAATAATTTATGAAAAATAAGGAGTTGAAAATATTCATAATAAAGCTCAATGCTTTTGAAGAGAGAAATAAACCATTTTCTTCATTCTAATTATCTCATGGTGTAAAGACGAAATAAGCCTACATAATCATTGTCTAATCTATTTTCTAGTGTTTAAAGATGAAGAATCCTGACCAATATTGATGATTATTTTTTTATTGCTGTTATTCTATATTGAAGATCTGATTTCATCTGTCAGTTTCTACTGAAAGCTATAAAGTTCAACTTGTACCATCAAAAAAATGAATCTATAGTGATTTGGTGGAGCATCGGCTGATTGGAATCAATCATGGTGGTGTGTCAACTTCTCAGACTAAGCTTTGGATGTTTGAGTTCCTTGTTAAAGAACTAGAAGGCTATGTAAAAGCCTTGTAAGGTGTCAATTGCCAGTACTTAGTTGTGGATTGGAAGGTATTTTGATAAGAGGAGCTACTAGTGAAAATCACCAAGATCACAGAGTAAAGCATTATTGGAGTGTACTGGTAGATTTATTTTTCCTAAACCATGATACATCATTGTTCTCTTTTTCTTTATTTATTTCCACTACTTGTTCGCCTTTAAGAGAGAAGGAAAGGATTGCTTCATTTCAGGAGGGATGGTTTAATATTGTCATGATTTTTAAAGGACACAATTCTCCCCATTTTGTTTATTCATCATAGCCATACCGACCTAACAATTGGAATAAAACGGTGGAATCTTTTATAATATTGAAGATTTCTTTTGGATTTAACAAGCCCAAGTTAAAGATTTATATGAAGAAATATCTCAAAATGGAAAATTTCGAAGAAGGTATGTCGATGATCTATGCTCCTTATTTTAATGGTGATAATTATGGATGCTGGATAGCTGGCATGACTATATATTTACAGAATATTTGTTTCAAAGTTGATATAAATATTGTAAAACCTTATGAAATATCTAGAGAATCAGAAAAATGGAATGCTGCTAAGGAAGATGAGTATGATATTAATTAAATATCCATGAATGCAATTATATATGGTCTTGGTATTAATAAATTTAATTGTGTTTCTCCATGTGCTACTACCTAGGAGATGTGGAAGACTATTGTGGTTGTATATTAATGAAATGAAAATGTCATAAAACTATGGTACAATACTTCAAAACTTTAATTTGATACATTTAGGACACAAAAATATGATATTATTGCTCAGATGAATAGAAGATTAACAAAAGCTATTAATGATGTTGCTGCCTTGGGAACTCCAATTCCAGAACCAGATCAGGTGTTAAAGGTAATTAGATTTGTACCTTCTAAGTGGAATATAATATCAGTATCTATTAAAAAATCCACACCAGTTAAAGAATTAAATATGAAAGAATTTATGATAACCTTGATGATGTACGACTAGAGATGCAAGTAGAAGATGAAAATAATATTTCTATCAAAAAGGAAACATATACACTCAAAGATTCAATGGATTTATTTTATGATATAGATTTTATACATTCAGATTCAAGTGATGTGCTACCACATCTGGCTAAAAGATTTGGAAAGACGTATATAAGGAGAAAATAGAAATTGATGTTGAATAAAGAGAAAGAAGTTAGATGCTATGAGTGTAAAAAGAAAGGTCATTTGAGACCAAAATGTCCTTTTATTAAAGATAAAAGGAAATCTAAATATAAATGAAAATTAAATAAAGATACAAAAAATACTAGTAATGCATATAAAGATTAAAATAATTAATCTTATACAAAATCATAAGGTGAGCATGAAAATCAAAAGGTTAATATTTTTCTTATGGATCATGATGATGAGGTACAATCTTATTACTTTGAAAGTTCTAAATATAAAATTATATCTTTTGATGAACTTAATAATATTTGTTTTATACTTCAAGATAATTTGAATCATTAAATAAATAGAATAAAAATACTATAAAATATTACGATGCTATTTCAATTGATAATGAAATCTTGAAAAAACAGATTGCTTATTTAAGATTAAATTATTCCAAAATTTATTGTGATATGTATGATACTAAAATTAAAGACTTGTTGGATGAATCCAATAATTTAAAGTAATCTTCAAGTATTCTTATCAAGGGAGAGACTTATTTGAATCAAAATTTTGGTAAAAATAAAATTCACAAAGGAAAAATCAATATTGGTAGTAATGGAGAAAAGCTAAAATTATATAAGAATTATTTTGTTCCTCGTTGAAACAACAAAATCATGTCTACTGTTAAATGTTTTTATTATGGTATTAAGGGACATTATGCTGATGACTCTTATTTTATAAAAATTCAATTTTTGTGGTGTCAAGCATGTTCATTATTCAAAAACATTATATATATATTTAATTATAATTTTTTTAATCAAAATAAACATATTAGGTTACCTAAATCATTAATTGCTGACACTGTAGGACCCAAAAGTATATGGGTACCAAAATGAACTTGTATTTGATACATTACAGGTATGGCCCACTAAACACCATCGTTATATCATCAAGTGAATACATAAAAATTATGGGAATTTCTTATATTCTTATTTCTTATTTTATTAAATAGAAACTTCATTAGAGCTAGAATTATTAATCCAGGAAGTATTTTATTTTTAATTTCCATATTCAATTTAAATGTACTAACTATTTTATATAGGAGGATAATTTTTTTAAAAATTGTTTTATCTTTTATTCCTCAACATTTAATTATTCTTATACCTAAACTATTAAATCCTTTCACACTATTATTTTATTAAACTAATTAATTCTTTGATTTATTTTATTAATCAATGACCATCAAACATTCTATTAAGATTATATATAAATTTTTATCTTACATGTAAGCATGTATATAATTTTTGACTATTTAAATTAATTATCTGCGCTAAATTAATCTATTGCTATTTGTGATACATTATTATATTATTAGACTAAAATTTTTTGGTCATTTATGAAATATGTGAAACTGTAATTAAATTCTCTGAAAATAATTTATTTATTATTTTTCTTTTTCCTAAAAAAATATTTTATTTAAATTCCTTCAAAATAATTTTTTTAAATTATTTGAATATCGTAAATATTTATGTTTGGTCTTAAGTGGAGTAATATTAAATATTTATCATGTGTTAAAATGTTTTATTACTATGACATGAATTAAATGGTTTAATGCATTCATTGAAAATCATTGTTATTCATTGAATAAAATTTTATATGCTTTCATGGCTCCTTGATTATATATTTTTATCTTTTTAAAGGAATCATGAATTTAGGGGGAGTTAATATTGTTTTATGTATTTAGAATATAATTTTAAATCACTAATATTTTTAATATCTTTTTTAAAAAATTATTTTTCAAATTTTACTTATTAAAAAAACAATTTACATTTTAAATATTTTTAAAAGGGATAAAAAAATAAAGAAAAAAATTATTTCTCAAATTTTATTTTTTCAGGGGAAGAAACATTTTGTTTTTAAAATTTTAAATTATTTTTATGCCACATAAAATTTAAAATTACTATTCTTTATAAAAAAGTTAAATATATTATATTATTTAATATACTCTAGAACACATATTTTTGATCCTTACAAAAAGGGGGAGAAAAAGTTGATAATAAGTTAGGGTTTTGTAATTATCAAAAGGGGTAGATTGTTGAGTGGATCTTTTTCATTCTCATTTTTTATTTAGTTTTGATAGTTACTTCAACCCGTCAATATATGTTTTCTAATAAATTTGTTAAGTGTTTCAGATTTAGTATATCAAAGTATTTATTTTATATATTAGGAAATAGTGATAAAATTCTTATGGTGTGTAATTAGTTGTAAAGATATTAAGATTATCTTCATTTCATCTGTTTATTTCAAAATCCAATTCAATTTTTTCAATGGTGCAAATATTCACCGAAGCTATTACAAGTTGTTCAAGAGATATTGCTGTTTTTAGGTTAAAGTCAATTCAAAATTATAATGATATCTCCAACTAAATTGAATGTATTCATGGGAACATTATAGCATTGGATAGATAATGGAATTATCTGACATCATTAGTTTATATGTAAGTCTGAAACTGATGTTTTGATACTCTAAAAAATCACCGTAGTTTTTGAATCAATTTTGAAAACTATATAGTGAATAGATTTGAAAACCTATAGTATTTATTTTTCTGTAAGTTCCACAAATGTCAGAATCTCTCATGACCTAGGGAGATATAAATCCAATAAGTTTATCTTGATTTAATTAGTTTACATAAAAGGATGAAAAAGTGGTTTGTATGGTTAATAAATTCACCGATGTTTTGGAATGCAGTTTCCCTACGGTAGTTTTCCAAAATGTTATTGATTCATTATTTCAAAGATATTAGGAGTTGTAGAAGTCAGATTGATTTGATTATTAAACTATTGGAAAGATATTGATATTTAATAAAAATAAGTCTGGTGGGATTAAGGATGAATCTGATGGTAAAGGGATCAAAAAAATTCAGTGAAGTTTGAAGTTAATATGTTCACATTTTCTAGAAGCACTATTCATACCCTACATTGGAAAGTGTAATGTAAGGAATGAACCCTATATTTGATAAATACATATATAGATTATCAACCCTATGTGAAACAGTTTGTGTATGGATCAAAATTCCTATATTCGGTGAATGATAAATGTAAGGAATATCGAACCTATATTGGAATATGAAAATACTATTCATACCCTATGTTTGGGAAAGTTAACGAATGGTTAATAAATGGTATGTTTGGATTCTTATGATGAAAATGTTGAACACATGAATCATTATCCCTATGTTACTTTTATTCCCTATGTTAACTGATTATGAAAGTATGGTTAAGGAACCTTACTTTGGTAGGAACCCTATACTACATAAAGGAACCATATACTATGAAAAGGAACCATATGCTACATAGTTGAACCCTACGTTTGGTATTTTGTCATTAATGAAGGAACCCTACATTTTAATTTTCTACGATGGTGTTTTAAATCCGCGATATTTTGCATAATTTCTGCAATGGTATTCTTAGTATTAAAGATCACTATAAATCAATTTTGTGACCAATTCAATGGCTGACATGAAATGGATTAAATAATTCCTATTTATAAGGAATGTTATGAATCTATTTGAATGATTTGATTTCAAATTTTCATAATTAATTGTGATGCTACTTTTCAGGAACTATTTTGACTACATTTAAAGAGGTTTTAATTGATTTAAATAGGAGTTTTAAAATTTTCAACCCTGGTATTATTATGGGGATATTATTGGAAGAGTTATTCAAATTATTTTGAATGCATTTATTAGAGATTTATTCTACCAGAATAAAGAGGAAATTGTGCTATGATGTTATTAAGGATATTAAAGAAGGCTATTAACTCAATTTATTTTGGGTATCTTAAGGAATAAGAATTATATTAAAACTAATGGATATTTATTCTTTATATATATCTCTTTCTAGTAGGAAAAGAATATACACAACGAAGAAAAGCAGAGATGTGAATACTCTGCTAAAAATAAGGTGCTGGAAATATTTATACTAAAGCTCGACAATTTTGTAGAGAGAATTGAACTTCTTTGTTAATTATTATTCTATCATGGTGTAAAGACAAAATAACTCCACACAATCATTTTCTAATCTATTTTCTTCTACTTAAAGATGAAGAACCCTGCTCGATGTTGAATATTATTTTGCTGCTACTATTGTGCTATATTGAAGATCTGATTTCATCTTTAGGTTATTACTGTAAAATGTGAATTTCAACCTATACCATCAACAAAATAAATATCTATTTATTTGGGGGAGTATAAGCTAATCAGAATCAGTCATGGAAGAGTGTCAACTTCTTAGACTAAGATGTGCATATTTAGGTTCCCTATAAAAGAACTAGAAGGCCCAATAAAATTCTTGTAAGGTGTTAACTTCCTGAACTCAATTTTGTATTGGAAGGTCTTGTAATAAGAAAACCTACTAGTTAAAATAAAAAAACTCATGGAGTAGAGATTTTTTGGAGTGGACTAGGGGATTTCTATACCCTGAACAACTATACATCCTTGTGTTTTTTTCTTTATTTATTTCTGCCACTCTCTTTAATTTAAGAGAGAAGGAAATGATTACTTCATTTCAAGAGATATATTTTAATATTATCAAGATTTTTTAATGGAAAAAATTCACACCCCTCTCATGTCTTCATTATAGCCATCCTGACTTAATAACAACCTCTACAGACCCTAAATACTCAGATCCCAACTTTTGGAGTTTTTTTACTAGCATCTGTTCTTCCAATGACATATACCCTGCCTAACATAACATATGAGGGTATATATTTCTAGCTTGAATCTTCTGATGAGATCTCCTTTATTTCTATAAATTAATAATTAAGAATAAAGAAATAATTAACATGTTCATTAATATAACAATAATTTCTAAAAAGGTAACATTATAGTTTCCAAAAACTGTTCTCATCATCTACTTTAAAAAAATAGATTCAATGCATCTTTATTTATAAATGGATATATATCAGATGTATTTTCATGTTGTCTATCCCAAAAAATGAACTATTATGTGAGGGATGATTTAAAATCCCTCTATCTCCTTGCACCCAATGATAAAAATCTCCTCCTAACTCCACCGATACTAGGTATATCATATTTCATTTGATAAGAATAGGAAAACATACATTACTATAAATATTTCAAGATAATTAAAATAATAACAATTTATATTCCCAAGATGGTCTCCCAAAATTGTGATAATGTCACTTTTCCAACACTTTTCCAATCATAAAACTAAATAATAACTTTGATTTTTACCTGTACTGATACAAAAGTCTTGAGATATATTGAATTTGGACCTCTTAGAATATCATTATCACCAAATTCTATTTGTATCGTATATTCTTGGCTATTGGAAACTGCTAATTTTGGTAAATGTATGGTTCCACATTTACCAACCATCAAACTCTTTTTTTCCTCAGTGGAAGTAGATGTCTCATGTAAAGAAGGATGATGAGGCTCATCAATAGGAGAATGTGTACATTCCTCCCTTGAGGTATGAGTATGATCATCTACAGAAATATGTGGTTAACCATAGGATTGATATGTCATTATCCTACAAATCAAAGAAACATTAATTAGTAAAAAAATTTACAAATCCAATAATTATATGAAAATGTATATAAAAAACTAAAAATTATCAAACAAAAAAGTAAACTAAACTAAACTTAACGCATTTTTGTTAATATTTTTTATATTTAATTAAAATTTTAACAATATTAATGAGATATTAAATGACATAAATGAATGAAAAATACACAATATTAATGAGAGAATAAATGACATAGTACAAATTCACCAACCTGATAAATCATTTTTACAAAAAATAGAATTTTTTTATAATATACTCGTATAAAATATTTTTGTTTTTATTTTAAATTTTAAATTTAAAAGAATATGTTTAAAAAAATAAATTAATAGATAAGTTACATAAGGGTAAACATGGAAAACTAGAGAAAACTAAAATAATATAAATAAATAATTTAACTTATTAGTTATAATACGAGTTTTAATAAATAAAATCAAATTAAAATATCTAGCTTATGAAATATAAAAAAGTAAACCATAATTAAATATATGTTAACTATAATATTATGAATTCAGTAAAGGATTATTTTCCCAAATTACTTAGTCATGATCATTTTTATGGTACAAACCATGTCTATGACCTGATCACCAATATAATTTTTTAATCCTTCCATGGAAGTAGGAATCTTACATTAATCAATATATTCGTCAAGTTTATCATCACCAAAATACAGTTAAAAAAAATATTCCACTGCAAATAGGATTGATCAAGAACATATAATTTTTTTTCATGTGTTTCCATGATAAAAGGATCATCGGTGTATTCCAATTTATTCAGATTAACTAGTGTCTTTCAAAATTCATCATGTCAGACACTGTTTTTACTGATAAACCATTTAAACTTAAACACTAGAAATATAAATTTAATGTAATTCAACTTCCATATTTATTCAATGACTCAATAATATTCAATTGATGTAGAGATTTGTATTTTGACTTTGGAACTCAAAAAATGAATTTCTTCTGTGAACACCAACACAATACTATTCTGAATCACACTTTTATTGTCTTGATCTTTTGTATAAAAATTATATCCATTAATGTCATACCCATACCATGTAATCAAATTTAAACTTTGACTAACTAATAACTATCTCAAAATTTCTGATGTATTTGATTTACCAAGAACATTCTCTTTAAACCATGGGAAAAAGTTTTTTTATGCTCATTCAAAGTCCACATATCTTTCTTCTTTGGATAAATTCTTTTCAACATATTAATATACATTGTTATATATAGTTGAGCATCATATATATTATTCAAGATGTATAAATTTTACTTGTTTATCTCTTCACATGTCAACTATTTGACTTCTAATCCATGAATCACCTTTTCCCCATAATTAACTCATTCACATAGAGATATAGGAAAACCAATTTGCTTCACTATAGACAAATATCTTGTACAAAACTCTACAACCTCCTCAACAATATACTTCTCAATAATGAATGATTCAGGTGGATATGTATTCATAACATACCCCTTTAATATCTTCATATACCTTTCAAAAGGATATATCCAACATAGATATGAAGGTCTAAAAATCTTTATTTCTTTCACCAGATGAAACATTATATGCATCATGATATCAAAAAAATATGGAGGAAAATACATTTCCAATAGACAAAGTATAGAAACCGCTTTATTCTTCAAAATTTTCAAATCATTTGAATGAATCACCTTATTAAAAATATATTTTAAAAAACTACACACCTTCATGATAATCATTGTAAAATGGGTGGTAAATATTCCATGCATTGCAACTGGTAGGAACTGTTGCATCATGATGTGATAGTCATGAGATTCTAGACCTTTCAACATCAAATCCTTTAAAGAAACAAAATTTTTTACATTTAAATAATAATAATGTGGCACTTTTATATCATGAATAAATTGAAAAAAATCTAATTTTATCCCCCTTGGATAAGTTATGAGAATTTTGGGGTAGAAATGTTTTCTTTCCATCAGTAGTGGAAGCCAACTCCAAATGTATTCCCATTAAGAGTAAATCCAATCTTGCATTCAAACCATCTTTAGTATTTCCTTTAATATCTAATAATGTTCCAATAAAAATTTCATAGATTTTATTCTCTATGTGTATGAAATCAATGTTATGTTTCACCTCATGATATCTCCAATATGGTAGCTCAAAAAATATTGACAATATCTTCCAAATATTTTCATCATTACCATATTTATGTGTCCTTTTGAATATCACATCAACATTTTTCACCCTCTCAAAGTACTGATCATTGGATAAAGGTTTTGTAGAAATATAAAATTCATGTGAGACGTTAAAAGAATTTTTAATTTTATATAAGAGTGATCCATAGGAAAAAAAATTCTATGACCCATGTATACTGTTTTTCTCCCTTGACACAGTTGATAATATAAAGTATGTTGTTCACAAATTAGACAAGATTTATACCCCTTAACACTCTATCCAAGAAAAATTTTATTTGCTGGAAAGTCATTTATAGTGAACATAATCATTTCATTTAGTTGAAAATATTACATTTTATAAGAATCATATAACTTTATACCTTCCTCCCATAACATTTTCAAAACATTAATTAATGGTGATAAGAAAACATAAATATAATTTCTGAGAATTTTGGTCTACATATAATTAAATTAAATATTACATATTTTCTCTTTATAAAAAATTTAAGATATAAGTTTTAAATTACCAATAAAACAGGCCAGGAAGTATGTGTACTACTAAGTATTCAATGTGGATTCATTCCATCAATTCTTAGTCCAAGTCTAATATTTCTAACTTCATTTCTGAATGTAGGAAACTAATGTTTACTTTTCTTCCAATATAGACAATTAGTTGGATGGTGTATTTTTCCATCACATATCCGCTCATCAACATTCCATATTTATTATTTTACATCATGTGAATTATAAAATAAACAATTGAATTGAGTAATTATAAGAAGACACCAAAATGACTTGGAAGGGGTGTCTATACCTTTTAAATTAGTCTATGATTTTTCTTTCAAATTATACAGTGACATCCCACATTTTGGACACCCTGGAAGAAATTCATATTCCTTTCTATATAGCACACATTCATTTTGGAAAATATGCTTTTTTATACCCTAATCCCAATCAGGAATAATATTTTCTTTGCTTTATAATTTGAATATAAAATATCATTGTCTTTAGTAAGAATATATTTAAACAATTATAGCAACTCTATAAAACTCTTATCACTTCATCCATGTTTCACCATCAAGTTAATCAATATTAAATAATTTGATAAAACTGTAAATTTTGTACAACCTAGATATAATAGTTTTTCAGCATCTCCATATAGATGCTCAATTTTTTATTCTTTCTCAATTACTTCTACTTCAAAATCACGAATCATTTATTCAATTTTATCATACTTATCATCTTGCTAAGCATCATCATCAAGAGGTCCAAAATTCTTCCCAGTTTCACCATTCCATATCCAAGGGCTATAACTCAGTTTAAAACCATAAAAAATTAAATGATTTTTGATCTCTCTTCTTTTAAAATTCTTCATGTTTAAACATTTTAGGCATGGATAGAAAAACTTGTCATTTTTTGGAACATCTTTTTATAAAATCCAAAAATAGAAACATCACCTTCCTCATATTCATTACTTATTCAAAGTTTTGTAATCCAAATTTGACTCATTATTATCTATAACAAATATAAAAAATATATATCTTGTCAAGGTAATCCAATTTTAAATTTACATGAAATATTCCATAATTCGAAAGTAACACAATTTTTAAATAAAAAAAATAATATGCATATTTGAAAAATATAATTATACATTCTATTCAATAATTGAAGATAAGTTTAAATATATATGTTAAATCATAAAAAGGTACGCATGGAAGTAATTTACAAAATAAAATATAGTTAGACAATAAATTTTGGCATCTAATATACACATTCATAGGGATATTATATATGCACATTTATCAAGGTTGTAAGTTGTTTTTTCGATGATGGATTCAGTTTGGGAACCATATGGAATGAAAATGAAATTGGTGTGAGGATTGAAAATATATGTTAATTCTCATACATTTAATGATATTTCTCTAACTCAATTAATTATTTATTGGTAGGATCTAAAATATGAACCCATGATTTTTTTGTTGTTGAACAATTCATACCTCCCAAATGGTTTTTGATATAGCCTCATAGTAATTTCCAAGGAATAAAACCTATAACTAGGCCATCACAGTATTGATTTTCATGATCTATAAATATAATATCTTCAATACCAATAGTGGAATACTAATCCATAATTTCCATCTATGATTCCATAATAAATTTCCCAACTCGCACTATAGTACATGATTCTCATACTAGTATGAGATACATGATGATATACATTGCTAATAAGGTTTCTAGATTGAACAACTAACTGATCTGAAGGGTGATATACCAATCCCAACCACTATAACAACCCTCATATTTTGTCAGACAATAACCACCCATAAGACCACGGGTCTTGTGAGTTCATTAGATTAGGGATATCCTCATCTATTTCTGTTTCCAATTAAATATGATGACTAACTCAGTTCATGTATAAAAGAAGAGTTCAATTCAAGGGTTCATTTCTTCACCCAATGAATTACATTCACAAAGAGTATTACTCTAGTGATTGGAGTAGTTCCCTTTGTATTATCCTGTGTAGAACATTGGGAAATGAACAATTATAAATATCTAGAAAAACTGGTCTCCTGTAATAATATCCACATCATAGAGGCTTATGTCTACCTATAAATTCACTATAAGGAATGTATTAATGTTAGATATCCATCTATTGATCTGGTGTAGAATAATGTGATTATTCCAATTATATAAATCCTTAATGACATAGATGAACTCATATAGATCTACTATATTGTGCTCATCATCTAACATTGAGTAGAATTATATCACCTAGAATGACCATCCACAATCCACGCAAAAGGCCCCTATAAAAGAAAATATATTAATTTAACACCCATCCTATCCAATAGTCATCCATATATTTATTCATGATGGACCCATAATTGAAAACCCATTTCTTTGTTATTTATCATACTTCTTTTGATGTTAAGGGAGTATATCCTAAAACGTGCCCCATGATAAATAATACACCATGATTAATAGAGATAAAATATCATAATTAGAATCATATATACATGTAAAGGAAATATATGAGATTAAATGAGGTTATTGAACAAGATTGTAATGTGATATTTTAGTAAATGTTATTGAAAAAAGAAAGTTAGGGCGTTCGTGACATTGAGTGACAAAAAGCAAGGTGTGTGAGGCTTACTTGAGAGTTGTGAGACAATTAGATTCTGTGTGCCGATGAAAATGAGGATGTATAAAGCTTGAAAATGAAGTTAAAGGACATTGAATCAAAGAATCAAGGTTAGGGCTTCTCCATGTGAGAGAACTGAGTTTCTTTGACCTGATCAAAAAATACTGAAATGATTCAAAATAGGAATTCATAAAATTCTAATTGATTTATCATGTCGATTTTATAATAACCGACATGATAAAGAAATTTTTATTGATGTATCACATCATTTATATAGAAACTAATGTAAAAATTTGATCTGACACATTGGTTATTTTATAAATGACATTATAAAGCATTAATATTTGGTTTATAATGTCAGTGATTATATATAACTGATGTAAAAAACATTATTTATCCTATCTTTTATTTTATGAATGACATGATAAAGTAGAGAAGATCATTTTTCATGTCAGTTATAAATAACCAATGTGAAAATTCCAGTGTGATAAATATTTTTTTGTACTAGTGTACTATTGTGATATTCATGGTGATATTTTACTGATAATTTAAGAATAAGATCACAATAGATTTAAATATTGGAAATAATATTACTCTTATAATGTTTTTGAGATTATATATATAATAAAAAGATGATAAAATGGATTGAGACATAATATGAGAATAATAAAATTATAAAAAAGGGAAATATAACAGTGTTGTAGGAAGTCAAAGATTATTGAGAGGAAAATAAAAAAGAAGATTAGAACTTTTGGATTCCATTAGAGGCTCATGATTTCTTAATGATCTTTCTTTAAAGTAGTTTTTTTTTCAAATAACAATCTGGTTCCATTTCAAGTATAGTTGGTGATAAATATAATTACAGTTTCAAGTACATACCCTCACATATAGCTTCATCATTATAATAAAATATAAGTTGTGTGTTCATGGTATAATACCACCATACATTGGGGATATGGAAATCCAACTTGGAGGCGAACCTCATTAAAAAAGTTTTTGTGATTCTTATTTTATTTCTACATTGAAGTGAGTTTGAGTGATCCTTGATGGATAAGATAGAGAGTGACTATGTTTGTAAAAATAAAAAAAAATATAAGCACTGATTAAATTGCTCATAGTTTTGATCATGAAAGAAAGTGATCCTAACAATTATCATGAGAGTATAGGTTTACTATCAAATATCTCTCTTGAAATTATTATGGATCAATACAACCAAGTTAACAAAAAATGGATTTATATGTTTGATGTAAAATGATTTCATATTTTTAAGGAGAGAATGGTACCCTATATTATCTCAATTTGTTTTGATGTTCAAGTGTCTATACTTCAAATTTTTACTATACCAGAAAAGGAAAATTCATGGTCCTTATCTGATAGGAAGAATATCAAAAGTGATGGGAAAGAAAAAAACATTATTTTCCTTTTTATATGACGAGGAGATATCAAAATTTATGGGCATAAAAACTAAAATGGATATCTAGTCAAATATTCAAAATATTTATAAAGGATAAATTAAATTGAAGGAAGAAATTTTTTAATTTTATAGTGGATAGTTTGAAGATATTTGAATAAAAGAAGTTGAATCTATTGATGATTTCTTTTTTATGGTAAATATTATTTTTTGTACTATCAAAGAATATATAGAAACTATTGAAAACTCTATAGTGATAAATAAACTCATGAGAATTATTCAGATACATTTTATACCAAAATATCATCTTTAGAATATAAATATCTTGATGAATTTATGATCGATCAATTACACAACACTCTAATCAACTATGACACGAGAAGAGGGTTTTATCTCAAAATAAAGGTCTAGAAATAGAAATAAGTTATTTTTAAATGCCTCAAAGATTTGAAGATCTAAGATGAGCACATTTATTTTATTGATGAAGAAAATATACATGGTTTTTCTAAGACCCACTCCCTTATTTTTTAAATATTTAAAAGGGGTAAATGCAAATATATAGGTAAAATTCCATCAAAATTTTTTAACTAATAGAAAATTGGTCATTTATGTACTAGGTGTCCATTTAAAACCATAAATGAAATAAATATGATGAAGCTACTAGGACATCCTCTAAGAAATAATATTCTTTTAATAGAAATCAGTCTCAATCAAAAGGTAAAAAGAAAATAACATCTAATTTATTCAAGAAAATTTTTTTATCTATGGAAGAAGGAATTTATAAAAAAGAGGAGGGATGTTATAGTGACGAAACTTCTAAATAGGAACCTAAAAAATTACTCATGGATCAAGAATAAGAAGAGAAAGAATTATCAGAGGATAAATAAAAAATCAATAGTGATTTTTTTACTAAATAATAAGAATTATACAAGGAGTAAATAATATTAATGGAGATCAATATGTGTTTTATAGATATTGAAAATTTAATGGATGAAAATTAATATATCAATAATATCTTTGATAAGAATAATAAAATATAGATTGATAAAGAATGCTTGGTCAATGAAGTTGATAATTTGAAACATGTGAATGATGAGAAAAAATAAGATCACTAATAATATAAATTACATTATCATCCTCAAGGGTGAATAGGTTGAAAATTTAAAAATAAAATGTATTATTGAATGAAAGTAAAAAAGAAAAACTCAATCATAGTTAAAATAGAGCTATCAAAAAAGCAGGTGAAAGCACCAAGAAATTGAAAAAGAAAATAAAAGCTATAAAGAATTTGATTGAGTGTACAAATAAAATTAAAACAAGAACCCTTGAATCATAAGATTCAAGATATGATGTAGTGAGTCCTAATAATATAATTACTCAAAATAGGATTATGTTTTTAAGATAATTCAGTGAATAACAACATTATTGATTAACTAAGAAGACTTAATAAATGACAAAACCTAGTCATATATAGAAAGATAAAAAATCTATAAAGTAGACTATACCAACACCAAATTTCAAAATAATAGATCCTAAAAAGGGTTTCATAAAATTATCTCATTAGAGGCTTGGAAATTATGTTGGAAAATAACCCATTCAATAACAAAAATTTTATCAAATAAGGAGATTTTAGGGCTATATATAGTGTTATGGTGTGTTCAGATATTAAGCATGTAGTTACCAATATAACATATATCAACTGATACAAATAAGTGAGAATGAACCAAGGGTGAAACAACATCAATATATAATACATCATCAGTTATAATTGTTTGAGAAGTAGATTGAGGTGAAGAATTGTCTTTGAGAGTTTATAGGAATTTCATAGAAGGTTTGATCCAGAAGAACACACATCAAATAAATGTATCAAAATAATAAAATCTTAATTAAATAAAAATATAAGATATGGGAATATTTATAAAATAACTCAACTCAAATAATATGAAAATTTGGTTCAATTTTCATTTAAGGGATGAAAATATTAGAAGCTATAGATTTTGGATAATGGTTTATCTTCCCACATGACATGTGATTTAAATAAGTTGAAGAATATTTAGAGATATTGTTAAACCCTCTTAGTATTTTTTTTCAATAAGGATAATAAGCATGATGATACTGATATGCGGTGAAGAAGAACAACTTATAAGAAAAGTGATAAACCCAAGCATGTTAATGTGAGGAATGAAGTTCCTGAGCATGGTTTTAATTCATGTTTTGATGTGAGAAATGAATGATGACTGGAGAAATTCCTTGGCTATTAGGTGAGTTGATTCCACTATTTTTATGGAAAAGGTATTTATTTTCTTATCTTAATCATATAAAAAAGGGTGTTAGATACTACCATTAGGTATTCTTGGATATACATTCACATATAGAAATGGTTTAAAGAGTGTTTGATTTACAAACAACATTTATATTACATGAAGAATATTTAGTTGAAAACATTGTTTGGAGATACTAATTCTTGAAACTTAATATATATAATTTGTTAAATAATATTTGATGAAAAGGAGGAATGTACTATGGAGTGTTCATAATGAGGAATATTATGATTTTTTAAAGAAGATATCTAAAAATAGAGTTGATTTTTTTTATATTCTAATTAAGTTCCATACTTTTATTTATCAATATTGAGGTTTGAAACATCATATGGGAATATACTTGGATGATTTTTGAAGAAAAAATAATGTTTTGGAAGTGAAAGTCCCATTGAAATATTATAATAGGTATTTATATGCTGCATATACTTTGGAATATATTCTAGTAATTATTAAAGATGATGTAAATTTGTTCTAATGAAATTTGAAATATTTTAGGGTGATTAGAGTTTACTTGAAGTGAAGTAAAGAAGTTCTGTGATTTATAAAAGAAATTTTGAAATCCTATACTAGAGATGAAAAATAGACATGTTATGAAAATATTTGTAATAAATTGAGTTTTCATAATATTTTGAAGATATTTTATAATAATTTGAGGATTTTGTAGAAAATTTAAGGCATTGTATAAGATTTTGATAATTACATTAGAATTTAAAATTTTTATGAGACTTTGATTATTTTGTAATACTTTGAAGGAATTGTGTATGAATTTGAGAATTGTATAATACTTTGAGAATTTTATAATATGTTAATCATTATATAATACTTCTACCATTTCATAAGACTTTAGTGAATTTCATAACACTTTTGACATTTCGTAAGACTCGTTTATTGGAAAAATTTTACAAAGTAATTTGGTGTAAGGATCAATTTACCTTTTCATAAGACTTTGTTTAAGAAAATTTAAGACTTTTATATTCATAAGAGTTTATCAATTTACCAAATTACGAGTTCTATTGAAATTAAAAAAGGAAAGTATTCTTTGGAAGACATTTATATAAGATTAATTAGTATGGTGCTATAATGTTTTGGAGAGATTAAAAAATAATGGAGTTGGGATTAATCCATGAATCAAGTTAAGTTTCATAGAGAATCAGGGAAGATTATTTTTTTATCTGTGAAGAGGAAAGCCATGATTTAAAGCTGATTGAAAGGGAAATACCATCCAATGATAGTTTTTATAATTGAGAATAAGTCTCATCATTAGGAGATAACCACACCACAATGCATGATGAAGTAATTTTTGTGGAGAGATTCAAGTTGTGATAGATTCCTCAATGTTGCAATGATAAAACTACATGTCTTCATGAATTTATGAAGTTTAAATATGTATAAAATATTTGTGGAGAAACTAATGAGAGAGAAAGGCCATGATAAAAATTTGATTATCATGATGAGTTAACAACTGACTCTTTAAGTGATTTAAATAAATTTATTTTTGATTATTTCTTAAAAGAGACTTGAAAATTAAAGTGTTTGGAGTTTTTAAGAATGAAAATAAAGTATAATTGAAGTTTTATAAATCATAAAAGTAATATTCACACATACAATTAATATACATTATGATAAGTAGGAGAATCATTTTCATGATTTTAAGCTGCTACGTGTTAAAGAGAAGAAGAGTTCCAAAGCTATTGATAGAGTTCATATTTGTGAATTGAAGAATAATAATAAGTATTGGAGAAATAGAATAAATAGTATTTTATTTTTATAGTAAACTTATTGTCTGAAGAAAATGATATAATAATTAAAACATTTGATATTTATATATCATTAGGACTAAAGCTTATGATTCAAATATATCATAAGGATCAAGGAAAACCTGAATATTTTTGTGTATTATAGCTGGACTCTTGAGATTAATTCACATTAAGAGAGGATGTCAGAATCTTTGTGTTATTAATGGAAAATGCTTTGTTTTTTATCATATTTAAGTCGATAATGAAATATTTCAAAAATTTTATAGGAAGGCATCTAGTTGGTCCTAAATATTTATTAACTCCATGTTTGTACTTTCATTTTAATTAGTTAGTGCTAAGAATACAGGTCTAAGGATATAACCTTTCCCATTTTTTCTCTTGGGAATATACGATGTGAATTTTGTGAGTGGGATAAATATAATGAAACACTGGGGACATAATCATTTACATTAGAGGTGAACCTCATAAAAAAATAATGGCATTCTTGTTGTCATTCTTTCCTGTCAATGTACTTTCATGAAGACTAAATGAGAGAAAATAGTGTGAGTTCTATTCAGGCGGCAACACCCCTTTCCTCTCCGGACTTCAGGCGATGATTTGTGTCGGGATGATGGTTTGACAATGTTTGCGGTCTGCCCTAGATATGGCAGTTCTATTATTCTGATGACGATGGAAATTTCATTCAAGGGAGGTTTGGGGATCCGATGAAGGTTGTTCGTGGTTGAAACCCTTGACCGCTCAGATCCAAGCTCTGACCTCCCGTTTCCTCTACACCTCTCCGAGTCGGACCAGGTGCGGTGGTTTCTAAGGGTTTTGGGTTTTACAGTTTGACAGTTGACAGTCTTCAATACTCTTCATGAATCGTCTTGTTCTTGTTCCAGTGGATTTATTCTATGTCATCTCCGTTGCATTCGTTTAGAGACCTCAACTGCTCATTCCTTGCCCTGATCTCCCCTTCCACCACAACTCTCTATGTTAGATCAGAATCAGTGGTTACAGAGAGGTTTTGGGTGTGTGGTTCTTCAACCGCAGGTGTTTCAAGAGCGAGGTCTTCGTCAATGTCTGTGTTAAGAGTTTGATTTAGGTAACTTCTTGGATTTACTGGGTTTATTTCTGTGAAAGTTTTTCCTGTTCTATTTTTTTTCTTCTGTGATGTTGTTTGGTCTGGTTTTGGGTGTTTTCTTC
This sequence comes from Viscum album, assembly GCA_963277665.1. NCBI lineage: Eukaryota > Viridiplantae > Streptophyta > Magnoliopsida > Santalales > Viscaceae > Viscum > Viscum album. Next base: position 242,244,942 of record OY728162.1, read on the forward strand.
TGGTTCTGATGGCGGCTATCAGCCTTATCTATGATGGTTTTTGGTGTTCCTTTACTGGCGATCTCACGAAGGGAGCCTCAGGCTACTCACGATGATGGGGTCTTTATGTTTTCGATAGATCTGGTTATCAACTCTCATGATGATAGGGCAGCGATGACATCGATGTTTCTTTCTTAAAGTGTTGATGAAGATGGTGAATAGATTAATGGAGACATGGTGCATAAGACGAGGCATACTGGATGCATGATGGTGGTGGGTGACGTGATAGGCTGTTTTGGGTTCTCGCAGCTCGAGGTCTCCTCGGGTTCTGTGGTTGTTTTGAGTTTTGAATTTTCGGTTTTGAATCTTTGAATTCAGATCCTGCGTTTGGTGTAAAAAAATTAGTTTTTTTCCATTCTATAAGCCCTACGAAGACACATTTAGCATGGAATAAGATCTGGTAGTTACATAAAATACCAAGGACATGGATAATATTTATACCTAATATGTTTCAAATAATTTTTATGATGAAAACGAGGTAGCAAATATTTCTTACAAAAAATGTCTTACAGAAGATCTAAGAAAAAGTGGGAAATATCACATTTCTAATTATTCACAATATAAATCAATATATAATTTAAAATATATATTGTATAATGATATAATAGATCTAGTCACTTCTATTTGTTTCTATTTTAGAATATTTCCAAAGATTATCACCCAACTTGAAGAAGAATTTAAGAAAAGAGAAAAATAATTGGCACAAAAGATGATGATTAGTGTATATATCACCAAGAAATATAATGCCAAGATTACAAGAATTATGAATCTTTAAGAAATACACTCCAAATATAGAAAATATTCATAATAAGAAATACTTAATATATATTAATCTATCAATTATATTGATAAGAAGTTCCATACATTGGAAATAATTCAAAGTATTATCACTACTGTTAAAACTTCTCAACTAGAGATTAAATAAAATATGATAAATGATCTTGATAATTCATTTCTTGAAAGAAAAAAAATAAATTAAGATAAAATTGAAAACATAAAAAGATAACGTGATGAAGTAATGAAGGCTATTAAAGATTATAAGAACACTCTTAACATAAAGTGTCTAGAATTTGAAATAAAACTTGAAAATATGAAAGTAAAACTTTCTAAGTTTTCACAACAAACTGAAAGAAGATATATTTCTATCTAAAATTGTAGTGATTATTATTATTTAAAAATAGCTCTACCTCATATAAAAAGATATCATCCAATGATCAATCTATAGAAATATCTAGAAAAGTGGTACTATCCACAATAGAAAATTGTGAATATGATAATTCTATTTTTATATATAGTTATTATTTTAAATAAAAATATGTATAAAAATGGATTAAGAATAATGATTGGAAACCCACCACCACATCAGTGGTGGATGAGAGAAAGTATTGTAGAAGATTTTAGTCAAAGGAAGATCAACTAAAGGAGTAAATATCACAAAAATAACGAGATATTTATACAAGATAGATTATTTTAAAGAGAAGAAGGACAAGGTTCATTGGGTACTGATTATGCTGAGAAAGTTTTGGGAATAAGGATCTTGATTATTGGTATAATATTTCAACCTATATAAGACAATGAAATTATATCTCAATTGTCACGACCCATCCCCCGGGGCCCATGTTGTGACTCCCCCATGTCTGCCTCCCAAAGGCCAGGGGTTGGTGACTAGTGCCAAAGGAATCAACCTAAAAGTGGGAAGCATTTTCCTAAGTAACTATACACACACACATATTACCATGTCCCAAGGAAACTGAAAAATAGAATATGCATGCTACTAAACAATCACTGAGTGTAAGGGTACAACTGAAAGTTAATGAGCTAGAAAAAAAACCCTGAAAAATACAACTACAATAAAAGCAAGTACAAGATCGATGGAAAGACATCTATTGAAAACCCCAACTAATTGGTAAGTATAGAGTAACTTCCTGAAGTTGTAGAAGCATGTCCTGCCTACCTGATCTCACTAGGTACCACTTGGTCCTGGGCCACCAAGTTGTCCACCAAGTCATCGGTCGTTTGCACCAGACACAACATGTGCGGGCGAAGCCTATGCAGATGTGAGTAAAATAATAATTAGTAAGTACCCCAAACCATCAAGGAAGGATCAAAAAGTAATCCACAAGAAAACCAAGAAGTATGATCATGAATCATGATTACGAATCAAGACAGCTCACACCAGGTATAATCTAGAATGGGAAAGTAAGACCATCAGTCATATTATCGAACACCTTGGGTTGATGGAGAAATCCTCCTCTATGATTATAGTGGGCCTGTCGGGTCACACAGAGACGCTTCCCACTAAACTTGGACTATTTTGGTACTCATCCCTGATGAGTACTATGGGTATTCTAGGTTACACAGAGCCACTCCCCACTATGGGCATGCCGAGTCACACAGAGCCACTTCTCACCTTAGCCATACTGAGGTAATCCTCCTGTCAAATACCATTGGTCTACTGAGTCACACAAAGATGCTCCCCATCATTGGATTACCAGGTCACATAGATCCACTTCCTACTAGGCCATCCTAGATGATTCACACAGGGTCGCTTGTCAGCAGTCTTCAGGTCTCAGCCAACCACATGGTTTCCACAGGTAGTGTTCTTGATTCCAGGAGAATCACTCCTCAAGAAATTATTAATATTTTATCTTCCAATAAATCCTCCTTATATTATCTCAAAATATCCACCTCATTTTAAGGGTTTCAACGCCACAAACAGATTGTCAACCGGACACCCGATTTGTAAGTTATTGATGTTTTAGTAAATAGGGGATGATAGCGTTTGGGCCCAGTCCGACCCAGTCAGACCGACCTGACCAACTAAGTATGGAGGACCCTCATGCCCTGGTTTAGATCAACTAACCCAACCTGACCCATTTTGGGTCTGGTTCAGCTTGGTCTGGCCTGGACAGTGGGCCATGCCTATTGGGAATCACTGGACCCGGCCTGGTTCGGACAAGGGTCCAGCCTGCCTGGTCGCTCGACGACCTGGTCTAATCCCACCCCGCCCACAGGGGATGGGTCCAACCTACAGAGCATGGGTCTGACCCCTAGAGAGCGGGTCCAGCCCCCTGGGGCGGGTCTCTCCCCACTCATTCCGCCTCTGGAGGGCCGACACTCTTCAGCCGAGACGCGTAGCGTGTCTGGGGCGCTGTCATGCGGTCGGTCGAACCCACTCGCCTGGGTTCCACATGCAGCTTGGGGACCACGTGCCAGGTGAAGTCATGGGACATGGTTGTGGGCCGCTCAAACAATCCGGCTGAGGGTCCATGGCTCTCCACCATCCGTCGGCCTGACCAGCAGCTCCTGCCACTTCGCCGCGACCCAAGACAGTCACGACAGCTACCTCTGGCGCACTGTCATGGATAGCTTCCACCCACCCACGACTGCTGCTACGAGCCACCACTAATAATCACCAGTGCCAACACACTAGAATGTTCTTCCACAGGCCACCTAGTCTTCTTCAATGGTCCATTCTTTACACCACTTGTTCCTATGACATCCGGGGGATACCCTCTTCTCTGTGATGACCTCAAATCCACCTCGCCACCACTTCAAAGATGCGGCCATGAAGAACAAAAAAAAATGAACAACGCATAGGGGATCGAGCCTTTTTCGTGTCGACCCATTCCCTCCGCATTAGAGGTTTAGAAACATGGGCTATATAATTTAATTTCTATCACAATTAAACAAAAAAATCCGGGTGCAAAAGCCAAAAAAAAATACCCTCTTGTAAGAACGAGCGATCCGTGGATCAACCTGTTCATGGGTTGATCCACATTCATCATTTAGAATTAAGAATAGGAAAACTTAAAACAAAGAAAACCCGTACCTCAAAGGCATTTGTCGTTGAAGTTGTCCATCCACAAGGGATCAAATTTCGTTGGCATTCGTCGCTTTCTGGTTCCATTCTTCGAGGTGCGTCGAAGTCACTGGCGATTCACTAGTGTTCATCATTCGTCATTGGAGAGGATTCTTTCCATAGTTTTTAGAGGAATTACACCAATTGATCCTATTTTCTCCAATTTGTTAACCCATTAAAAGATAACACATCACAATGTTTCTGTTACACTGCGTCGTCGCATTGTTACTCTGTTTCATTTATAAAACAATGTATCTTTTACACTACATTTAATGCATCGTTACAATGCATGTTTATGAGTCATTAATGTGATTAATTTAATGAAACCAATCATTTCCTTTTCACTGAACCACAACGCCACTGTTCCACTGCCCAATGGTTGAGAAAATAAAATAAAATAACCTTTTATGATATTTTTTTCCTGAAAATTCTAAAAATTAACTTTTCTGGTTGACCCTTACTGGTCAAAGTTAGGTCCATTTTAGGTGAATACCATAGTTCTAAGTTCAACATGTCCCTTAAATTTTTGATCTGAGAACTGGTTTAAAAGTTACACCCCCACATTTACTTAAATAAACTTAAAAAAGTTTAAAATTCTATTCCAGCCTCACCAAGCCTCAGAATCAGGTTCCGTCAAAGCATTTGGTCTCAAAATAATTCCATTTAATTTTAAAAAAAATACACAAAATATTTGGGACATTACATAAATGGTATGAAAATTTGAGTTGAATTAAAGTAAATAGAAAAGCAATGGAAATCTATTTATCTCAAACATATTAAAGAGTATTTTTTGTGGAAGCTACAATGAGAGTGGTCGTAGTGAAGGGAAGTGTAGGTTCAAATTGACCAAGAATTATCCAAAATCTATTGATAATATAATAACACAAAATATGGGGAATAATTAAGAAAATAATTAAGGTTAGTTATCCTTGGGTAATAAGAAAAAAGAAAGTGTTTTTTAAAACAAACTCGAGAAGACTAAGGAGGATTCCCCATAAAAGAGGAGGAGCTACCTCTTTTTTATCAGAAAAGGACACACCACGATCCTTTTCAAATAATCCATGTGTGTTTGTATTAATGGAAGTAAGAAATAGAAAAATGGAAGAATGATCCAAGAGAAAAACAAGGTTACTTTTTTGGTGAAAAGAATTCCTAAAAAGACAAGTGGAAGATGGAAGAAAGAAAACCATAGTCCTTAAGAATACATGATCTTCTAACCAACTCAATTGGAAAAGGGTAGAATAAAGGAGGAGACACAAGTGAAAGAAAGTTATAATAGAAAAGAATATGTTCTACACAAATAATCAAATTTCATGAGAGGTTTTCAGAAAATTATGACCTAAGATCTCTTAAGGAATAGTGTGGGAGGTGTAAGACAGTTAGTCACATGTCAAAGGATTGTTTGATAATCCTACCACATCAAGAAGAAATTCTAAATAATATCAATCTAGCAATAAAAGACTCATATTCTTTGATGGATAAAATTAATCAGGATATTCCACACAAAATATTTATAAAATATGTTATGAAACCATAATTCTTATAAAGTATATAGTCTAAAAATCCCAAATAGGTAGTATGAGGAATTATCAAAAAAATAGAGATATAAAGAATGGATAATCTTGGTTTATAAGAAACTCTCAACCTTTCTTCTCTACCTAAGGAGAAATGAATTTCCACCATATTAATATATTTTTTTCTTTCTATATATGGAATCAAGGGTGATAAATGTGTTATGGGGGAGAATTAATGATATAAAGAGGCTATCAAATTTGGATGGTAGATTAAAAGAAACCATATTGGTTAAAGATATAACATTTATTATATTTAAAATAATTTGATGAAAGAAATCAACATTAATGAGAAATATGATGGAGTATACCCTTGAGGGAGAGTCATTTTGAAAGGATTGAGTAGATTCTTGAGTAATATTTCATAAAAATATGGATTTTATAATTTTTTTAAGAAAGTGTCATTGATTAAGTATGATTTTTTATTATCTCATAATACTTTTGATAAGAAAAAAATTTGATGTTAAGGGGAATAAGTTGAATTGATCAATGACATAAAAAATTAGAAAGTTATGGAATAATTTCTAAATCTTAATATACCAGTTATTTTTGAATGTTTTAACCTATGTGTTAAGATGATTGGAAACATTTCAAGTTAGAAAAATCACATGAGTATTTATTTAATAATTGGTATCAGTTTAATTCATTAAATAATATGATATTATCTATTTTTTTTTAAATACCTATGAAAAAATAGTTTTTAGTTGGTATCATATTCTATTAAATTATAGAAAGCCTTATTTTATAGATTGAACCTTTTTGTTTTATTCACCAATCATAGATCAATTAGAACATACTGTCATGGATCTTAAATATTGGTATTGAAAACAAATAAAAATGGGGAGATTTTTGAACCCACTGAGTGTTTGATTTTATTTTTTTTAATAAGGTTAAATGAAATAAACTTGTATATTTTAATATATGGTGAGGAATAAAAAATTGAATGGAAGTTTATAACCCATGTATGATGTTGAGAAGAATCAAGTTCCTAAGCATAGTGTTATCACACATTGTAATATGTGTAATGAACGATTATTAGATAAATTACTTGGTGCTTAGATACATTAATCCACTATTTATATGAAAAAGGAAGTGCGTTTTATATCATTAATCATATTAAAATGGATGTGAGATGTTTTCATAAAATATGATTATAGGTCTATTCAAGTAATTAAATAGTTTAAATAGTGTTTGATTTTCTGGAAACATTTCTATGATATAATGAATATTTTGTAGAAAAATCTTGAATGAGGACACTTCTACTTGATATTTCTTAGGTAGAATATGTTTAATAAGATTCGATAAAAATGGGGAAAGTTCCATGAAGTGTTCATAGTAAATAAAATTATGTCTCTATGAAGAATATGTCTTGTGGTAGTGAAAGTTACATTGAAATAATCTAAGGGGTATTTATATAATTCATATCATTTGGAATATAATCTAGTAATTATTAAATATTATTTAATGTTTTTCTAAATAAAATTTAAGTCTCTAATGGTAGTGAACTGAAGAAGTTTTTTTCATTATAAAAGAAATACGAAAATCCTATATTAGTTCTAAAAAATAAATAAGAATTTAAAATTTTCATATGAATTTGATTTCTAATAGGAATTTGAATATATTTTTAAGACATTTATTATTTCATAATACATTGAATTCATTGAAAAATAATTTTTTTTTATTTCATAAGACATTTATAATTTCACAAAAATTTAATTATTTTATAAGACTTTGAAGTAATCATATAAGACTTTGTGAATTGCATAAAACATTAAAGGAATTTTATAAAACATTGATGATTTCATTGATAATTCCATAATAAATTGTCCATTTTATAAGATTTTTTTAATTTTTAAGACTTATATCATTTTGTAATACAGATTATTTGGAAAAAATTAAAAATAGAATTCAGCATAAGACTTTTTTTACGATACAAAATTATTTTTTTAGAAAACATCAGGATATTATTTTCATAATAGGTCATCAATTATAAAAAATATGAGTTATATATAAATTAATAGAGGTGGAGATTCTTGGGAAGTTATTTCTAGAAGGTTAATTGGGATGATGTTTTTCTTTTTTAAAGAGTTTCAAATATCATGTACTTGTGATTAAGCCCTGATTTATGTTTTGTTTCAAAATTAATTAATGGAAATGATTTTTTATGATTTATAAAGTGGAAATTCATGTTTTGAATCTATTTGAAGGTAAATACCATCCAAATATAGTTATGATAATTGAGCATTAGTTACATAATAAAAAGAGAACCATGCTGTTGTGTGTGATGAAGTGATTTTTGTGGAGAGATTCATGCCATGATAGAGTTTTCATGACATGATTATAAAAAAATATATTCATGAAGATATAATATTTTATCATCTATATAATATTTATGGAGAAAAAATGATTGAGAAAGGTTATGATAAAAATATGATTATTGGGGGGGGGGTTAAAGGATAAGTCATTAGGCGTTTTAAATGCAATTATCTATGATTAGGTTTTAAATTATACTTAAAGACCAAAGTTTAAATAATTATGATGGGAAAAAATAAAGGTGACATTAAGTATTGAAAATCACAGTCATAAAATTCATGAATATAGTGAATATATATTATAAAAAGTAGAAAAAGAGTTTGTGTGATTTGAGGTTTCTCTCATATGTATATTCTTTATAGTATAGTAAAGAGAGGATTGACTTGAAACTATATCCATCCCATATATTCTATGTTTCAAAGTGAATTATATTTCCAATGGTGTGTTAATAGTTTATATTTATTCATTAAATAAAATTAAGGAGAAGAAGAAGAAGAAGAATAGAAAGAGAGTAATTGGTCCTTTCTTCTGCTAATGAAATTACATGATGAGAAAGAATATCTGAGAATTCAAGGATGTGATATTTTTATATAATTGTAAATGAAGCTAATTATTCATATATATTGTAAGGATCTAGAAAACCTTGATTTTTTTTGTTTAGTAGAGGATAAATCTTGATATTTATACATAGTGAGGAAGGGGATCTGATTCTTTATGTTAAGAAAGACCCGTGCAACATTGTTGATCATCTTCAAAGGGGAGAAATATGTATATCATGTATTTTGTAGATAAAGGCCAAGATAATCCCAAATAATTATTAACTATAATTTGTTTCTTTTAATGTACATGGTTGGTTCTATGAATACAGTTCCAAGTATATATCCTTCCCCAAGCTTTCTCTTGATAATAAAATGACAGATGTGTGTGAGTGAGATAAAACTCATGGAACAAAAAGGATATAATTATCCACATAATAGGTGAACCCCATTAACAAATCCTAACATTCTTTTAGTTTTTATTTCCTATATATGTACTTGAATATAGACCATGTGAGAGAAAATAGAGTGATATCCATTCACTGAAGAATTATAGAGATAAAAGAAGACAGAATTTTTAATTAGTTAATAATATACCAAAACTAATTCACCCCTCATTTTTTTTCATACCTAAATAATACTAAAAATTATAAATAAATATTTTTTACCTTTATAAATGGAAACTCATTAAACATTAAAACTGTTGAAGTGGAAAAAATTGAGAAGAATAAGATAAACCTCAACAATGTTTTATTAGTTTATAGGATGAACCATATTTTATTAAGTGTATCAAAACTTTATGATAATGGAATTGAGGTGCCTGGGTGTGTGAATATTTGGTTTTATTAATCCCCTAAATAAAAATAAATGATTGTATTTGAGTGAAGAGACAGAAATATGGAGCTGTGATAATAAGTGGTTTGAGAACCCAAGGTGATTTTTATTCAGGTTACAGAATCCAAAACAGGTTGATACATGAGTATGAAAGATAAGAATAATTTTTGGTATAGAAACTTAGTAATATTTTACAAAATAATGATGAAATTAATTAGACTTAATTCTATTATAAATATCCCAATTTTAAAATAAGGTATCATTATTAGTTGTAATACATGTCAAAAAGGGAAGATAATGGATAAATGTCATAAGGGGGTTGAGATACAAACTAAATTATCATTTTATTTTGTTTAATCTAATATTTTTGGACCCATGAACAATAATTAAACAATTGGAATAAGTATTTCGTCACAAACATTGATAAATTTACTAGAATGAAATGCATTATATTTATGTATCATAAATATCAATATATGAACATATTTAAAGTTTCAGGAGACTTACTAAAAGGGAAAAATGTTTTTTATTTAAATAGACTAATATAAGAAAATGTAAGTGAGTATTCTGATATATAAGGATATATTTTCTGTTTTCTATCACTCTTTACACTAGGTATCAATCCAATCCAAAAGAATCACATTTCCAGGAAGCTAAGTGGATTATGAGATATATTAAAAAATCTTCAAATTATGGCCTTTTATATGAGAATAATAGTGATATAGACCTATAAGAATTCACATATGATGAATGGGTTAGTCATGTTGATGATAGAAATTCCACATAAGGTGTATCATTCTTCCTTAGTGGAATATGGAAGACATGCCATTCTAAGAAGAAATCATCATTCACTTTGAGTCCACTGAAGATGTGTACATAGTTATATCACATGCAACTATATAAATGATATGGTTGAAAATAAACTTTAGGATATGCATTTAATTGTTAAATATCCACTGGTCAATGGTTGTGATAACCAAAGTGCTATAAATCTATCCAATAATCCTATGCAACATTCAAAATTAAAGCACATTGATATCTAGTATCATTTTTTGAAGGATAAGGTAGATGAAGGTATATTAAGACTATAATTTTCTCCATTAAAGGAAAAAATTGAATATATTATCATAAAAATGATTTAAACTAAGTCATGTTAGAAGCTAACACTTTAAATGGGAATGCAACCTATTACCCAACACCATTGAGGTATGTTTCTTAGTATTCTCCCCTCTTTAAATTATGTTTTATTTACTATGATGGGGGAGATGTAATATATAAGGGGAGAAATGTTCTTTCTCTTAAATGTTTTAATACATTTATTGAGACGACTGTTGGAATTTTCTTGAATAGTTTTAGCTTCTAAGTTGGTACCATTTGATGATATAATTTCTAGATATCTTTGATGTCAACATTAATCACCGTTGATTTCTAAAGCAATCTATCTCACATATAATTTTAGTTTCTTAATTCATGTAACATAAATTTGAAGAAGTTATTACTATCCATTTTATATAAATCTTTGTCTTTGTTGTAAATAAGTGGGTAAAAAGTGAAATTTATGCTTGAAAAATTGTGGGGGAGTAGGAAAGTTTTAAGATTATTTATTATGATCTTTAGATGGATGGATAAAATATAAGGTATTAAAAAAATACAAAAGGGAAGATTTTTGAACACATTAATAATGTTTTTTATTTATTTTCAATACATGTGGATGAGTTGGTGATTTATTTAAAGAGGATAAGATTCTTGTAAATATGTCTTGATAGTGTTTTGGGATGATTTGGAATGCTGGAAGAACTATTTATAAGGCTTGAGTTTAGTGGAATTCTTATATAGGAATAAATATGGAATTTTTAGGCTATGTATGCATAAATATATATTTTTTCAAGATAAGTATGATTAAACTATGGAATTATAAAGAAAAATAATAACAAATGACATGAAATTAAGCTATATAGAAATAAACAGAAAGAATGTCAGATTAATATCACAAAAAAGGACACATTAGATTAATTAAATGTTAAAAAATATTATGTCTAAAATATGTTTTAAGAGATCATATGCCAAGTTTTGTAATAAGGAAACATTTGATACATAATAATAACTTGAGATTTCACAATCTCATGCAAGAATAGTTTTAGAACCAGGTGAATTATTGAAGGTGGATTTTTTGAGAATTTAAAAAGAAACATAGATACATGATAGTAATATGTTCCAAAAAAGTCACTATACCATATTGAATTTTGAAGTTACAACAAATTTGTGAGATTAAATTGTTCCTAAAATAAGAGCTACTGAAGATTAAATTTGGAAGATGGAGTGCTATGTGAGATTAAACTATTCTATAAATTAATCCATGTATGACTAAAGCAAATGTTTCAAGAGCTATATAGGAGTAATAATAATATCATGCAAGATTAAAATAAAAAATTAACCTGTCATGAAAGAATAATTTTTTTTATAAAAATATTAAATTTCAAAATGAATAGATTCTAGAATAATGATTTTGGAAGGAAATAAAATTCTAATAATGCTAAGAAATTATTCCAAGAAAAAATATCATGATGTTTTTGTATGTCATCCATGATTCAAGAAACAAGTTTTAGTGGTAAAAAATGAAGATGAAGAGTCTTGTTCTATGAAAGAATATATTACAAAATAATATTATTTATATGTATGTGAACATGCATGCCATAATGTATTAATAGAGATTTGTATTTTTTGAGAGTTTTAATTTGAATGAGTTGTGATAATTATGAATATATTTAAGAGAATTTAAGACTAATTTTTCAGTAAGAAATAAATGAGAAAATTGTGGAGATTAATACTATGAATTCATGGTGATATTTAACTAATAAGGGAAGAAGAATATCACGATATATTTGAATATTGTAAATAATACCATTCTTATGATATTATTGTGATTATAAATACTGAATAAGAATAAGATGAAATGGGTTGATACATACTACGATAATGTTGTGATTAAAATAAAACAGAAAGATAATGTATCCATAGATTACTGATAGAAAGGAAAAAATAAGATCAGACTTGTTCGAGTCTATTGGACTCTTATGCTTTCTTGATGATATTTCTTTAAGTAATATTTCATTTTTAAATAACAAGCAGGTGATTGATAAATTAGTTATAGTGATTGTAATAGGTTTAAGGACATACCCTTATCTATAGATTTATCTTGACAGTAATAGGGAAAATATGTGTGTATGGGATAATGTGACATATGAAATTTCATTTCCACATATAAAATTTATAATTTATTAATTTTTATTTCAATTTATTTATCTATTTATTTTATTTTTTTATGTTTTGAGTATTTTTAGATTTATATAATATAAATTTCAGCAGGCCATACCGTGGCCTAGGGGAATCATGATGTGATAGATGGTGTAGGAGAGATCCCATGCTACGGCCAAGGATGCATCATGGGATAGAGGTCGAGAGGTGAGTTGGGTTGAAGATATTTAATGGTCATGTAGTAGACTAAGTGTATCAAAAAATGACATATTTCTATTTTCCAATGGGATTTTTCTTGCATACACTTAGATATAGATTTTAACACCATGGTCAAGTTCCTCATGATGTGACAAATACTAAGATAACCATAAATGTATAATCCTCATACATAACAATAATTGAATTGAATCTTACATGTGGTCACCCATGTCTGAAAGTCCTAGAATTTATGAAAAACAAATAAGGGTAAGGTCATGAAATGAAAGAGGATTCCATGCTATGACCATTCACGTGGTAACCCTTTTGTATAAGATTTTACTACTATGTAAGATTTTTTATTTTTTAAATTTTTATATGGAATAAGGTTATTTTGTGGCAGTTGTATATCATAATGCGATAAGGGTGTCATGGGTGAGGTGACACTGAGGAGATGGAATTCTACACCAGGTGACATGGATCTTGGGATCCTTGGTTTTTCCTAGAGGAGGTGAACCACACCATGAGAAAATAAGGCCATTCCATGAGGTTTTTTGAGAGGGGTGCCATGTTTTAACCATCAAGGCCACTCCATGAGGTGTCTCTTACCAGTATTTAATTTATGATTTCACCTTTTTACCCATATTAGGGTTTAATCACATTTATATTCCACATAATTTGTAAGACCAATGAGACCTCTTTAGTAGTAATAATTTTTCCTTAAATCCCATTTGGAAACTCTCTATCGATTATAATGAGTTCCTTCAAGGTAAACTCTTGATCACTTCTAAATTTATTTTACTATCTTCTTCCTTTACCTTATTCTTCCATGGTTCTCTTTCCTTAGTTTCCTAGCTGATTGTGGTGATCGAGTTATATATAGGGTTGGTTTTTAAAGAGGAATATATTAGTTACCAGGCTTGTGGGGATATTTTATTATTTTTTCTTAAAGTTTTTTAATAAGAAGACGAGTTTACATTAGATTTAAGGTAGATGTCTCTATATAATGGATATTTACTTTGGAATAAATTTATCACTTGATTTTATTTGTATTATATTACCATATTATGATTGAAATCTGTTGTTGAATAGAAATTTATGTTATTACCTTGTGTTTCTTGGATTTTCTATTGAAAAAATGAGGGGTTTACATGATTTTTATTTTAAAAATAGTTTTATACAAATGATGTGTTTTATAAAATAATTTAAATATACTTTTCTTAATTCCAAATAGGTTTTTAAAATAATTATTAAATGCGAATTGATTTATGAATACTTTTAATTAATTTATAACCCTTGGATTAATGTGAATGTTTTTTTTATTATGTGAATATTAATGTTATCTTTGTTATGTGAGTTTTATTTTATGATTTATACATGGGAAAAATTAGGAATATATTTTTGAGTAATTGGATTAGTGTTATACTTTTATATATTATTATTTGATTAGATCTTAGTTTAGATAATTATTTTTCTTGGTTTTTATAATTACCTAGGCTTTTCATACATAAATATTACATATTTGTAGATGAACATTCAATATATTTCACAAATATACACCCAAGTATTGTAAAGGTTTAGTTTCTTTAGGGACTAAATACACAATATTATTATTTTATGAAAGATATTTAACATCCCCTTAATGGTATTCCCATTTTGTAATATTATTAGACATAACCTACTTAAAACCTTTCATTATAATCCAAGGGAAGGAAACCTAAGAAAGGGTTTGCTAAAATGACCAGTAAGGGTAAACATAGGATTTATCAATCAATGATCATATGGAATAATAACATGTGAATAAGGGTATAAGATCATAAACATAACTTAATAAGTTTATACCTAATCTATAAAATATCATAAAATGAGTCATGGAATAATAATTTATAATTTCCAAATACATAAATCATAAGAGTGATAAATCATAACAAATCAATCACCAACCATAAGTTCATGTTATAAAAGTGTAGCAACATCACATGTGTAAAAATAATTTCATATGTAAAGGTTAACTATTGAGACCATCAAATCATAGTGAATCAAGGATCCCCACCTATATCACATATCATATCAGATCTGACATTTTTATTTATATCCCATAATGGATCAAGCACATCGACTTATTTCTCATAATGAGTCAATTACATAGACTTTCTTCCCACAATTATCCCATGGGATATAAAAATTTACCCAACATATTAGAGGGGAATATAATTTAAAGACCACTTCTAAAAAATAAAAACCATACATATATGTTCTGAAAGATCATAAACCATTAATCATATCATAACCCATGAAGAATAAATGGGATTAATAAAAATTTTATTAGGAAAAAACCTATGAAAAAGAAATGTGTTTCTTAAACACCTTGTCTTCATAATCATAAACCATAGAAAGAATGAATAAGTATGGTATACTTGTATCATGTACCTAGTATATTATAAGTAAATTATAGGGTTTTTGACATTGATGAATAGATATACCATTAAAATATCACTAAATCATTCTAAAGGAAAAAAACATTTGCACATTAAAAATTACCTTTTTAAAATTAAAAATTCACAAAATGTTGTGAAAATAATTTTTATTTGAAAATAAACCTATAAACATATAAATTAATTTTCAAAACATTGATTACTCATGAAATTGGGAAAGTATATTCATTCCATATATGTCAAAAATATGTTTCCTTTCACATTTTTGATAAAAATTAAAAATCACCTCATTTGGAAAATGACAAGAAGATTCCTTTTATTTTTTTTGAAAAAAGTAAAAAATGGGTAAAAATTACTATAAATAAATACTTTTAGAGTATTAAAAACATTATTAAAAACATTTTTAGAAAATTTGAATATGAAATATAATGGGTTTTCAATCGAAGAGAAAAATAATGTCGATTTTCCTTAAAAACAATTTTTTTATCTCTTTAGTTCTTAATGAAAAGAAAATGAAAAGAAAAAATATATTATCTTTAAATAACCACATGATAAGAAAATTAATGTTATTATCAAGAGTTCGATAATTAAATCTCATCATTATAAGAATAATAAAAAATAATCCTGATAAAAAAATAGATTGTAACATAAATCACTTACATCAGGTCCGACTTCCTTCATACATGTTCGAACATACTATATAATAAATATAGGTTTATTATATATATATTAAATAATAATAATCAAACACACACATATATATATTATACCATATATTACTTAAATATAACCTTGTATCACCCGTTTATTAAAAATTATTTATTAAAATTACTATTTCGGGTGATAACTGCTTCGTTTTTCATGTATGTTTTTGTTCGGTAGTTTAGATCCTTATAATTTTATCATAGTTTAATCATATAATTTTTTTAATAATGATATAAATATGATATATATTAATTATATAAATATTTGTATTCATCTATATAAGTTATAGATATAAAAATGAATTACACAGTTCATTGAGATGTTTGGTCGTACGTACAATGAATGTTGTGTTCATTTTTTGAAAAATGGAGTGAAAGAATTATAAATAAAAATTCACCATTATAGAATAATTATTATATCATATAAATTATATATATTCATAAAATCCATCTTTATTACCATCTATGTATAATGTAAATGGAAAATGAGCCACATCGCTTCGTGGAGGTGGTATTCCACACATACACATGAGTAACATTATCATTTTCCAATGGATTGGAAGATAAGAAGGTAGATGTGATATTATTGTTAAAAAAATTTAATTACTTCATAAATATCATATATATATATATATATATATATATTTTAAATCCATAATTGTATCTAACCATCAGAGGCGGTGATGGAAAACAAATTCCATCAGTTCGGGAGACGGTAGTCTACCGTACACATGATCGATGGTTACATTTCCCATTTGAGGAAAGAGGATATGGATATAGGATATTAAATTAACATAATAAAATCTCATTATATCTAATATATATTTTTATAATTCAGAATATTTTTAAAATATTTGAATAAGGTAGAAGAAGAAATAAAATGAAAATGCTTGGTCAATAACTATACCTCTTCTTTGGATAGCCTCTTTAGGTTTATACCTAAATCCTTACTAGGGTTTATGATAAAAAAGGGACTCTATTTAATGGGTAGAGATGTAAGAAATGAATTTTGGTAGGTATTTTCTGAACCAAAATTATTTTTAAGTGTGGTGAGGAGTGGAGAGGGGGTGTCCTATTATAATTGAAGTGTGTGAAATGCTTGAAAAGTTTGAAAGTTTTAAAATAATTTAAAGTATATTTTTTGTAAAAAATGAAAAAAATGGATAAAATTAAAAGGATATAAGTTTACTGTATAAATAAAACCAAACAATGGGGTTTAATAATGTGTTTATGTCATTTTAACTCTTATCTTTTTTGCATAACCCTCGATAAACCTATTTTAACCTTAACCATGGTAACATATTTTTTACTATTTTTATTATTAATCATGGCCAAAGAATAATTTGAACATATTAAATAATACTAATTATGATGGTTAAAAATATTTAATCCATTTTATGAAATTAAATTCATAGAATTTTCGAACATTAATTTAAAATTAAACCCACAAAAGCATCGAAAATTGGTTTCCCAAAGAAAACGTTTTCTTAAGTATAAAATGTTTTTTTATCAAAATTAAATTTTTTTAATTAAAATTATATATATTGGATTAATAATAACATATTTGAACTAATTTTACTTCTAAAACCATTTTTAAAAATATTTAACTTTGTAAATTCTTTAAATGAAAAGAAAATTTTAATAAAAAGTAACATTTTCACTATTCATTGAAAAATCAATATTTTTAGAAAATTATAAAAAAATTAATTTTAGGACAATTTTGAAACATTGATTTCAAAAATTAATTTAATTTTTTTGAAATAAATTTTCTAAATTTTGAAAAAATTAATTCTAAAATCTTTTCGCAAAACATGACAAAACAATTTTTTTAGAAAAAAAATACATTTTTATGCATAAAACTGGATTTTATCTTATCCCATGCCTAGAAAAAAATATGAGATGAAATTTAAAACATTTTATTAAATATATAATATATAAATTTAATTAAAATAATTCACCAATATTACTTGATTTAATTTATTAAAATAAAACTTCATCACACACATAAAAATAGTTATTTCAGGATTTTTTTACCTTCAAATGATTTTTAATTTTATTTATAATCATTTGATAACCAATGAATTTATTTTATACATGTGTAAAAAATATAGTTTTAATAATTTATTTATTCCTATTCATACCCATCAATCCAATGGCTAGGCGATAAATACCACATTAAATAGTAATATTTTAATTGTATATCATGATTCATTTAAACTCAGTGTTGCATATAACCAAAGTTATCAAAAAATTAAATTATTTAAAGAGAAATATATTATAAAATATTAGGGTGTTATATGGTTGGAACATAGCGAGTCCAACATGGTTAGTTGGGGTTAGTCATTCTGATTCATGGGGGCCATTGATCCTTTAGGGAGGTCCGAGTTATCTACTTTCTAATTATTTTACTTTACCCAAAGGTTATATCCCATGTGACATGATGTTTTATTAATTAATATTTATTCATACTAATTATTGATACTTATATGATGTTTTCCTTGGTTATATTTCACACCATTCATGTAATCATTTATTTCTAAATTATGTTTTGTTTATCAAAACCAAAGGGAATTGATATGGATTTATAAACTTTTGTTTTGGAAAATCATATTGGTGCACTCTTAAAGAAATTATTTTAAAAAACCTATTTTAAAACTATTTCTACAGGTTTTAAAGGTGAATTATACCATATATATTCATGTTAGTATCCTATTGGTATTTGACTCACACCTTACATACATATATTGGGTGTATTCCAAATTGGTTATGTATGATGTAGGTAATGGGAAAGGAACTAACTCTTATATAATAACTTATTGATGCGTCATATAATTCACTAGATATATACTCCTATATATGGTGCTAAAATCATACTCTTTACATGTTGGTTATAATAGAAACTATGAATACCCAAGCATCACCTACATATATGTAACATTGTTTTAGATGAATATTTAGTAAATCTTATAATATCACACACCCTAGAACCATAAAGGGTTAGTGTCTCTGGAGACTATATTTTTATAAAATTATTTATTGAAATATATTAAACATCACCCACAAATTTCTTCTAAAATAGTATCCTTCTATGATATATCCTACTTAAAACCTTTCTTTATAACCTGGAGAAATGAATGTATAAAAAGGGTGAGCATAAATTCTCAACAAGGGTAAAAATGAGAGATATCAGTTGATGATCATAAGTGATCATAATATAAGTGTAATGGTATGTGAACATGATCATAACTTATGAAAATCATATCAATTTAGTCATATTTCATAAATCATAAGTAATGGAATAAGTATTTGGAAGAAGAGTGCAGGAATATCATTAGTCAACCATGCTCCATTAGAATATAACATAAGAATAAGATATAAGTTTGTTGTATAAAAGTTTGGCATAAACACAAGCACATAAATCATATGTCAAGGACACCCACTAATAAATTCATTACATAATAGGCTTGGGCTAACCACCCATGTACAAAATAATATACCAAGGCTACCGACCAAGAAATTCATCACCTAATAGACTTGGGTTATCCAATAGTGTACCTTCCTAGGCTTGATATAAATACCCATGTAAAATGAGCTCACAAGTTATCAAACATTACCTATTTCATAGTAGGGCTATATAATTTCAGGATTTTCTATCACATAATTAAAACCATACATAAGTCTACCAAAATATCATAAAAACATTCAACATTTCAGAAGAGAATAATTAACCCTTGGGAAAGGAATAGGTTTTATAAAATCATCATTAAAACATCATCATTAAAATCTATCCAGATAAATAAATTGGATGGTATCATAAGATCATATCCCCAATTAATCATACCAATCCTTAAAGGATATTATCACAAATGAAAAATATCATTTATAAAAGCATTTAAAATATTCTTTAAAAATAAAATTAAACATACCTTTTCTTTTGGTAACTTTTAAAAACTAAAATTAATAAAAAAATGGGAATATGATTTTATTTATAAAAACTTTTAAAAATGTAAAGGAAGATTCATGTTGAAGGAATGACATGATTTTGGGAAAATCCATTTATGTCATATATGTTAAAAAAGATTATTCTTTTCACACTTTTGTAAAAAGTAAAAATTGAGTCATATAAAAAACCTTTGAAAATATTCCTTTTAATAATTTGTAAATAAATTTAAAGGTAGTAAAAACTAACTTTTTAAAATATTTAATTATAGGTAAAATTTATATAAAATAATTTTAAGAACAAGGATATAAAAGATACATTTTCACATTAGAGAAATGGAAATAAGGCTAGATTTTATTACCAGTTTGGTCATTTTGAGTACTAATGAGGGAAAATGATAATAATAATAAAAAAACATAGTGATAAACATATGAGAATAAAATATATATGTTTTAAGAGATAAATAAAATATAACTTCCCACAATGTAAATTAGAACATAAACAATACTAATAAAAATGCGATTGTAACATAAACACTTATATATTTGGTAATCTTTGAATTAAAAAATCATGAAAGAAATAAACGTAGAAGTTTTTTTAAATACCCAAAATTTTGTTAAAAATAAACATAACATATATAAATTGGTATTATATACTTCACACAATATAAATTTTTTTGAGAATATGGTATATGTCTTAAAGAAAGAAAAGTAAGATGATAAAGCCTTATCTCAAGTATTAAATTTATTCATTCACACTATTAAACTTATATATAATAAATATATATTTATTATAAATATGTAATAGAACAATTTTCATACTTATCTTACAATATATCACTCCATTACGATTAACAATTATACATTATTAACAATTCTTCATTAAAATCAACATTCTGGGTGTTAACCATTCTATTTCCTAGGGTATATTTTCAATATCTCTAGAATATTAATCAAGTAATAAATATCAATTTTAATAATTATATATACTTTTATAACTATCCATATAAGGTGGCGATGAAAATAATAGTTACATTAGTTCATAGACATAGTAGTCCACACATACACACAAGTGATGTTTTCAAATTTCAATGGATGGAATTAAAGAAATTTAAATAATAAATCGAATTTATAGAATCATAATTATATCATATATAAAATATATATTTATTAAATCTATTATAAGATCCCTTTTTTTGTGCTGGTTTTAAATTTCTAAAGGAATTTGAGTTTCAGTTTGGTGGACAACCCAATTATTTAACCAAGATTCAGAATGTAATTTTGAGAGTTATAATAATTCAAAGTGTTGTTTTTAGATGGGTTTAAGATCCATGAAATATATTAGATGTTTTTATTATTTTTTTAAGTTTTGGGCTTTGAAAAATCACTTTTTAGAGAGGCATCCATAGGCGCACAATTAGTGATAATCGTGCGGCTCAACTACATGAACTATTTTGATAAGGAACACGGTTTTTATAAACCATAAAGGAGGTCCTAGAAAACTATGCAGTCTTTAGAGGGCTCAAAACAATTTTTAAAATAGTGTACCTAAGGATACAAGGATATGTGAGGATTTTGCAGTAAATTACAGAGTTGAATAGCATGGCTTGGGCATGGTTTTCTTAACTGTGCACCTAGCCGCACAAGGCATGGGGGTGAGACAATGAAAAAGGAATTATTAGAATATAGTTTCCTTAATCATGCACATGAACCATGTAAGGTGTGGTACATGGAAAGTGGGAGTCACATGGGTGGAACAAAATTTGGAAAACCTTGTGGCCAAACCATTTTCCCCTTAGAAAGTGGTGAAATTACCTTTTTACTACTCACTTCTTTTAACCCTTAAACCTCCTTTATTCTCCCCATTCACACAGAATACTCTCCCACATATTGGGAGATCCTTCTTCCCTCAAGCTAGGATTTTAAATAGCATCTCCGTTCGATCTTCGAATTGAACATCGTTGGTCAGTTTGGATCACTCTCAGTTAGTCAAAAATTTCTATTCCCTATTTTCTTAGTTTTTTATGTATTGAATACTATTTACATATAATATCATTTGACCTATTTTTATGTATTTTGTCTATTTTTTTCAATTTATATCATTTTGGATCAAATAAAATTCCAATATTGGATGAGAGAAGATTCCAATGCATGAGGTAGTTATTATATTTTCCTTTCTGTTAAAGTTTCTTCATTTGTAAAATGTTTCATTGTGCTGTGAGATGGATTTTCCATGCATCACCTCTAAAATAATAATTTAATTTAATAATTTTTTAGGACATTGAATTGTATTTCCTTAGGACCCAATTCCTTTGAAGGATATTTTATTCCTCAAAATGGACCACCCTTTATTGTGTGTTGATTAAAATTCATAAAAACGTGATACCTTGTTATGTATTTAAACTACCTTTTGAGGTGTGTTGAATTTATCATTATAAAATATATATTTAAATTAATTTAAATTAAATTACTTAATACCATCAATTAAACCCCATTAGGCCCAATGAAAAGAGACTTGGTTAGTAGCATTAATATAGTTGAATTTTTTATCATTTAATTAAATTAATCATGGGGGGTTTTATATTGGAATTGAGTTCTACTTGGTCCTTGTTAATTATAGAGTATGTTTATGACAAAAAAAATTATAAATAATCTTGATGAATTGTAAATTTTAAATTAAATGTAAAAGGTTAAACTAACATAGGTAGTTAATTGATTAAATGTAATGTTAATTGCATTACCAAGTCACTTGGACTTTTTGGAACTTTTGAATGAAATGTTTAAAGGCATATTGAATTGTTAATAGGTGTGGGTATTTTTACCCTAGACCATGTTTAGATATTAAAGGAAATATACCTATCTATTTATTACCTTGAGTGTTACTTGGATTCTGATATAGAATTCCATAGATGGGATCATAAGGAAATTTAAATAGAATGAATTATAAATGGTTAAGTAGTGTTGAATATGGTTTCCATCAATGTTAAATTATATTTGTTAAACATTATGTTCCTATTTATTAATTTAATTTATTGGAAATGATGTTAATTATATTTGTTATTAGAAATAACTGGAAACTATGTTCATTATAATTACTATTATAAGTTATTGGGAATGGTGACCCTTCACATTATTTATTGATAATGTTGGGAATATCAGCCCATATCATTAGTTATTGAGTTTTTAGGAATGGCTCCCTCATAATTACTTCTAATCAAACATGTTGGACATAGAGATCCTTTTAATTTTTATTATTATTAATATTTTTAGTTAAATGGTCGGGCATAATCCCCCTTATCAATTACTGGGGATTGTTTTATATGACTCCCACTCTCCATTGGTTTCGATATTTTTACTATTATCCCTTATTTAGATATGAAACCCCTCATGATTATAATTTCACATGGACACATTGGTTATTCAACACAAGTCTTGAGTCTGTTTATATAAATTATATAGGTTCAATGACACTCTATCTTAGGTCAAATACGGAGTTATCATATGAGTATCTCATGAGAAACCCATTATGACATGGTCTATTTATTTTATTGCTTCAATTAACATACCTACACATTTTACCATTTTATACTCACAGAATGGATATGAATTAGAAATCATTGGTGGTGGTCTATTGATTTTTTACTCTCAACCTATTTGGTCCATCATTTAGTACCTAGATATATCTCTTGGTTATAAGATAGGATCTTGTATTGCGCTTTCTTTCAGTTAATATTTTTGGTATTGTAATTGATATGAAGATGGGGGGTGATCATGTAGTCGGGATACCTAAATGAGTTATTTCTTTTGGATATTTATTTCCCTTGTCTATCTAGTATTGTTGTATGTACATACTATATATTTAATGCCTATATTTATGATGCAACATGTTCATGCATGGTTGTATTATTTGTCACTAGCCTTCTTGTCTTTTTATTAGTACTGATCATTAGTTCTATAATAAACTAAACATTTATAAATGAATATTTTTATTTAAATGAGTAAATGACTTATTAAGAAATAAATTTATATAAAAAACATGCACTACATTGGCTATTTTAGAATATTATGTGGTATGTAAAAATTAAAAGACCCTTAATAATCATATCCATTGTATAGTGAACATTCATATTAGTATAATAATGGTTATGATAAAGTCCATTTGGCATTGACAAAGGAATATATGACCTTGAATAGTAGGATCATACCCTATGAAGAACATTTATTGAAGATTACAAGGGATATAACATTACTGGGATTTTCCCTTTACGAAGAACGATATAATATTCAATAGATTAAGCATGAGAAAAACCATTTACTAGATAAGTTCAAGCCCATATATATCACAACCCAAACTATGTTCGCTGAACCACCCCATGAAAATTTCACCATCGCGCACCTTACCATTATGGAACTTGTGGGTGTAATAAAGTGATATGTATCTAGACCTAACAATATGATTTTTTATATTTTATTTTTAATAAAATGATGATAATATTTATACCTTTTTAATATTATTTTTTAAATTATTAAATAACGAGTTTATAAAAATTAGTTTTTGATATAATGAAACACAAAATGTTTTTCGGAAATATTTAGTTTTAATCAAGAAACTATTTTTGATTAATTCATTAATTTTTGAAATAAATTATATTTTAATAAAATATTATTATTAAATATAAGTTATATTATTATTTTATGAATTCGAATGTAATTTTTATAAGTTTCAAAAAACTATTATGGTAAAAAACTGGTATTTTTAAATAAATGGGGGTTTTTTTTCTTAAAAGTGTAAATTCTCATATTTAGAGCATTATTTTTTAAAATAAATATTATTTTTTAAATCATTATGTTAAAATTTTCCAACAGTGAATTTTTCATAATTTTCTAAGCGAATCAAAATTTTCAGTAAAAATTAAATATTGTATAATTATAAAATATGTATTATCACATCATAAAAGTAAAAAAAGTAATTTAATAAATAGTATAAAGAGTATAAAATACCAAAATTATTTTT
This sequence comes from Viscum album, assembly GCA_963277665.1. Taxonomy (NCBI): domain Eukaryota; kingdom Viridiplantae; phylum Streptophyta; class Magnoliopsida; order Santalales; family Viscaceae; genus Viscum; species Viscum album. The sequence goes on from OY728162.1 coordinate 242,269,639, forward strand.
TCCTTTTAAAATAATGTGTTTTTAAGGCCATTTGATTAATTTTACAAACCCCTAATGAATCCTGCAAAACCTCTCACTTCCACATAATAATGGGAATTATTTTAATGTGTTTAGTTCTTAAACTTATTAAATAGTTAAAACCACTATTCTTTGGTAGAAAACATTGGAAAAATATATGAGAAGGTTTTTGGTTTTGATTACATTATCATATAGTGTTCAAAATTTATGTTTGGAAATTAATAAATAATTCTCCTCTCTTTTTCTGTATAAACCCACCCAACATTCCATTCCTATTCACTAAAACCCATTATATCACGAATTTAATCTTCCTTTACCTATAAATATCCATCCTAAGGTCCTCTAATCTCTTAATAAGCTCCTCCCAATATTTTAAAAGTGCCCTCTCAAGGTAAGGGACCCTCTAATTATCCTCTTTATTCAAGAGCCTTCTTTATATTATGCCTTTGGTTTTCCAACTTATCATGTTGGGAAATGATTTTACAAACCCTTGTTACTATAATTATTATTTATAAATTATTTAAACCCCTTTAACTCTCATTTAACCCTTCCATGAATCTTTATGTGTCCCTGTTTTGCTAACGAAATTCTCCTATGATTTTCCATGCCAAATATTTGTGGAGTGAATACCCATCCGTATTTCCACTCAAGGGTATTCATATCGATATACATATAATTAATTAATTTGGGAATTCCATGTATTTAACACAAACTCCTTAATAATGGGGTTAAAAATGATGAAAAATATATTTATGTTGTATGATCTATGTGGAACACTTATATATTTACATGATATGAAGGTGATGGGTAGGCCTCTAATTATATAGCCCTAAAATGAATTGAGTAATGTTTTTATCTCATGATATTATATGTATGGTTCATGGGAGGCTATCATAATCATAATATAATATGTGTTCTTAATTATTATCCTTGACATATGTTTATGATGTCAGGTTTTATGTAGTTTCCACATTCCTATGTTGAATTCATGTTATCATTGTATATCATGATTATAAGTTAAATTTTATTATTATCATCCCTCTTATATTATATTGATATTGATATTGAATCTCATGTATTACTTTAATAATTTTATTCTTTGATTATCCCATTACTTAGCTTTATAGGTCACCCCTTTCTTATGTTTGTCCCTAGGTTATCCAGTGTAGTTTTAAAAGTGAAATGGATTTTTAAGAGAATGTTTTGGAGTTTTTGTTAATGTTATTGTATTTATGTTGAGATTTGTTATGATATGTACCAAATTATCAAAATACCATTAGAATAATGTTCTTATATTATTTTATTAAGTTTATATTTATGTAATAAATCCTATAAAAAGTGTATTAATGATATAATCTATCATAGTTGGTATTAGAGAAAAGACTAGTTATTTTTGGGGATTATGATTATAAAACTTTTTTGAATGATTTAGGGATAAAAATAAACACAAGAAAAAATCCCTGAATTTTTATCAAGTATATAGTAAGTGGTTTCTAAAAAAATAAATCCCTATATATATACTATAAGTGGATGTGGATCTAGGTGCATTGAGATAGACTCAATCATCAACTGGTGCATGGTAAGGGACCTTTCCGCACAACTGGTTTGAAACTTTTGAGGGATATACTTTGGTAAATTTACAATATCTTTATGGTCCATTAAAAATGAAATATAATTATCATAATATTTCATTTTATAAAATAGATCATGGACAACTTATATTTAAACCTATAAATTCATAGGTTAAAGAATATATATTATTTATGAGTTATCCCTTTAATATTCATGGTTTCTTGTTTATGTATTTAACAGTTAAAAAAATTATCACCCCAAATTTTCCCTTCTATTTATAGTACAAGGATGTAAATATGAGGAACTAAGTCAACATTTAATGTGAGATGAAATGTGATGAATTTCCAAATGATATTCCCAACTCGATGAGAGAAGGAATCATGAACTTCATGATAATAGTTTCTCAATTGAATTAGGGTTTTTATAGAAAATTGAATCAATAAGAATTCCTAAATCCTCCTAAGAAGGATAAAGTTTCAATTGAGACCATTATATGACAAAGGCCTCCAAATTTGAATGGATCTTGTGATACCCTAATCATGGATAAATGGATCAAATCCATTAAAAAAATATTCTCCATCCTTTATTGATCAGGGAAAGAGAAGGTCATGATCGATACTTATAACAGGGAGGGAGAAATTGATCAATGGTGAATGTTGACAAAAACTAAAAATTTGTAGGAGGAGAATAAAGTGATGGAGTGGAAGGAATTATAGAAATAAATTTTGACAAATATTTTCCTCGATATCTTTGACATAAAACGGAAAGTGATTTCCTTAACCTTAAGAAAAATGATAATGAATCCCCTAGGACGAACAAGGAAAACTTCACAATACTTGCATGATATTCCCCCTACTTTTTCATCTCACATGAATGTAAATTTGAATAATTCTTTGGTGGGATAAATATGAGTCTAAACAAATATTTTACGATTCAATAGTTTAGAATATACGAGGAAATTGTCTGAAGTTCCCTCAAAGTAAAAATAGAGATCAAGAATATTAAGGGACTCACTAGTATGGATATATAAAGTGGGTAATGGATTTTAATCATGGAGGTGTGATGGAGAAAAATCATTATGGAAATAAATTCTAATATCTTACTTTTCCAAAGTATTAGAAAAAGAATCCGAGAAATTTCCTGAAGGGGACCCAAAAATATTTTAGGTGTGGTAAGGAAGGGAACCTAGCTAGAAATTGTCTATGGGAGAAACCCACTAATGTGATGCAAGAGAGTAATGATCCAATAAACCCTAAACTTATCTTCTAATGTTTCAATTGAAAGGAATATGGGAACTACTCAAATTAATTCCTTAAGACAATGGTTTTTGAGGATAAATGACAATAACAAACTCCAAGGGATAAAGAGAAAGGGTGATCATATGCCACTACAACTTTTGAGGTAGATCATTAAAATGAAGTGGTGATAGGTATACTTGTTATTTATTCAAGTATAATGAATTTAGTATTTTATTTTAGTTATATTAATTATTTAATATCACAAAAGTTCAGTAGAACTATTCCAACACCACCTCAAAACATGGAAGTAGAGTTATTAGTGAAGAAAAAAAATGGTTCAAATATCTCATACCAATTATATAAATCATACCCTATCTAAATTTTTCAGATTAATTTCCTAGAAAACCTTGTGACTCTTCTATTAGAAGAATTTGATGTTATTCTGGGCATGGATTTTTTTCCTTGTATATAGCTAACAAAAATTACTGAGAAAAGGAAATTGACCTTCGTATCAAAAATCACCCTCCAATTATATATAAGTTCAAGGAGGAGGATGAATATTATTTTTTATTGACATCTAAATAATGGATATTTTTTATTTTTTATAAATATTATCTAAATAAAATTATTGATAATAAATAGAATATCATCCTTGATGTCAAGCCAATTGTAAGCGAATTCACTGATGGTTTCATAAATAATTACATACTCTTCCTCCTATCCATGAGGTTGAGTTATCAATAGAGATCCTAACCACAAATTTTCCAATATATGAGACTCAATAAAGATTGGTTGTTGTTAAACTTGAGGAGATAAATTAACAATTACATGAAAATTTGGATAAAGGGTTTATATGCGAAGTGTTTCAACATGGGGTGCACTAGTCCTCTTATTTAAGAAGAAGGATGGGTCAATACACCTTTTCACTGATTATCATGAGCTCAAAAAGATCATGATAAACAATAAGTATCTACTTCCACATATTTATGAATTGTTCAATCAGTTATGTGGTTCCCATTACTTCTCTTTAGTGAATCTTCGGTCAGGTTATTATAAAGTACAGGTGAAGAAGAAGGATATCACCAAGACTGCTTTTTGTATAAGGTACGAGCATTATGAATTCATAGTTATTCTATTTAGACATAATAATGCTCAATAAATCTATATTTACTGAATGAATATAGTCTTTAGAGATTACCTAGAAAAATTTATAGTAGAATTTATAGATGATTTTCTTATCCACTCTAACAGAAAAGAGGAACATGAGGAGAATTTAAATACTATACCGAAGACCTTGTAGAAGGAATAATTATGTTGAAATTATATTAAATTTGAGTTTTTTTTGGATAATTTAACGTTCTTATAGAATTTTATCAATAAAAAATTTATATCTATGGATCCTTAAAAAAATTGAAAATAGAAGGATGGCCCAAATCAACACCTATGAATGAAATCTATAATTTTCATAGATTATATGGGTACTATCATCAATTTGTGAGAAACTTATCATGATTTTAAATCCCAATAACCAATATTAATTGTAAGGTAGTTGAGTTTTTCTAGAATGATGAATGAGAAAAAATATTTAAAGAGTTATAGAAGAGGCTAATGACTATACTTGTGCTCACATTACACATTAGTGGGGAAGGATTTTTGATTTATAGTGATGCATTTAAAAAGGTATTGGGGTGTATACTCATTAAAGATGAAAAGTTGATAGAATATACCTCCCAAAAATTAAATATCAATGAGGAAAACTACCCAAAACATGATCTATAACAGGATGTAGTGGTCTTCACGTTGAATATTTGAGGACATTATCTCTATTGAGAATAGAGTGAAATATATACATATCATAAAATAATCAACTATATATTCACAAAAAAGGATATTAATATGAACCAATAAAGGTGGTTACATATCATAAATGATTATTATTGATTAATTCATTACCATATTTGGAAGGAAAACAAAGTAATAGATAATCTAAGTAGAAAGGATCCAATATCCGTATCCATGATGAGGATTGAAAGGGATACAATCATCTTTAAAATAAAAATGATAAATATTGGAATAATAAAAGGATATTAATCCTTCCTTTCTCAAATAACTTCTAAACCATCTATTATTGAGAGTATCAAGGAGTCTCAGAAAGATAATGAGTTACTATAGAAGAAGGTAATGAATATTCTAGAGTTAAACTTTTCTAAAGATAGAGTTATAAGGTTTGGAACCTAGATATGTGTCCCATAAAAACTAGAATAGAAGATAGAACTTTGGGAAGATGAACATAGATCATTATTATCTATTCTTCTAGGAATCACTAAGATGTATAGAGTTTTGAAGTAAAAATTATAGTGGGATAATATAAAGAAGGAGATTGTGGAGTATGTATCTAAATGATTGGTATGCCAATAATTCAAGATGGAATGACATAAGTCTAAGGGTATGATATAATTATTTCCCATACTATTATGAAAATGGGAAATTGTAACCATGGATTTCATCATAGGACTCCCCAAGACATCTAAATGAAATAATTACATCTGTTTGGTAGTCGATATCTTTACAAAGTCATTACATTTCATTGTAATCAAGGAATATTTATCTCTTGACCAACTCACCATGATATTCATAATAGGTGTGGTAGAACTGTATAAAGTTACACTCTCTAATGTATCTGACCATGATCTTAGGTTTACCTCAAGGTTTTGGAGAAGACTTATATAGGTGTTAGATACAGAACTGAGCTTTAACACTTCTTATCACCCTAAGATGGATGGTCTGTCTAAAAGAACTATTAAAACTCTAGAGAAAATGTTGAGATCATGTTTAATGGATTTATAGGGATGTTGGGATCAACATCATCCCCTAGTGGAGTTATCATATAACATTAGTTTCCATTCTAGTATTCAAATGTAACGTTATAAGGCTCTATACGAGAAGAAATGTCAGACTCCAACAAGCTAGGATGAGGTTGGAGAGTGAAAGCTACTAGGGAATGATCTTATCCAATAAATGAAAGAGAAGGTTCAAACTATTTAGCACCATATGAAATCCACACAAATTCAATAGAAAATCTATGTAAACAATAACCGACAAGGCATAGATTTTGAGGTTTAGAATAAATTTTTCCTTCATATATTTCCATGGAATAAATTCATGAGGTTTTGGAAGAAGGTAAATCTTAGTATAAGATAAAATATCCCCTTTAAGATCCTTGATCTCATCAGAGCAGTGGCCTATCGACTAGAACTCCCACCTAATACATCTTAAGTACATGATGTTTTCTATGTATTCTTATTAAAGAAGTTCATACCATACCCCTCACATGTACTAAATCTATAGGTGGTACCATAGGAGAATAATATTTTATATGAAGAATAGATGGTGAAGATCTTATATTGTAGAGACAAGGTTCTACAAAACAAGACAACTCACCTAGTGAATGTGTTGTGGTAGAACCATAAGTATGTGGGAGAAGCATGGGAACCAAACAAGGGAATTAAATAGAAGTACCCTCATAATTTTAGTGTATCAATTAAAAATTTTGAGGGAGAAATTTATGAAGGGTGGAATAATGTAATGAAATTAACTTTTAAAAATGAAAGTACTAATTTAATTTAGTAAATTCCTTATTAATAAATGAATTTTTAAAAAACACATGAACTAAATTAGTTATTTTGGACCGTTATATGGCCTATAAAATTGAGAAGACCATTAATAATCATAAATATTGATAATATAGCTATTTTATAGTGACCATTAAGATTAGTATATTAAGTGTTATGATAAATTTCATTTGACACAGAAAAAGGAAGCGTTGAACTCGATTAGTAGGATCGTACCCTATAAAGCCAATTTATTTGAGCTACTGAGAGACATAAAATCACTTGGATTTCCCTTGACTAATACTAAGATGATATTAAAAAACTAAAATATAAGAGAAACCGTTTAAATGAGATTTCAAGCTCATTGAGATCATGACCAAAACCTTGTTCGCCGAACCACCCCATAAAAATCTCATCGCCACACACCTTTCCCTTACGGTATTCACTAATTTAATAAAGGGATATGTATATACACCCTAATATTATGGATTTTTATATTTTATTTTTAATAAAAAAATATTATATTTATTCATTTTTTATATTAAATATTAAATGATTAAATAATGAGTTTGATAAAAATTAGAATTTTATATGATGAAACACAAATTGTATTTTTGGGAAATATATAGTTTCAATCAATAAATTTTTTTATGAATTAAATAATTTTTTAAATAATTTATATTTTAATAAAGTATTACTATTAAATAATATTTATTAAACATAAATGATAATATGTTTTTATATAGTCAAATGTAAATTTTATAAGAGTTAGAAAACTGTTATTGTAAAAACCCCCAATATTTTTCAATAAATGGGGATTTTGATTAAAAAGTTTAAATTATCATATTTACATAATTATTTTGATAATTGTTTTTTGAAATAAAAAACATCGAGATTATCCAGCGGTGAATTTTTTATAATTTTTCGAGACAATCAAATTTTTGGAAAAAAATAAATAGCGTATAATTATAAGGTATGTATTATGACATAATAAAAACACAAAAGTGATGGAATAAATATTATAAACAGTATCCATGAACAATTTTTTCTTTCCTTTAGAATAATGGAGTTCCAAATTTATTTTATTAATTTTATAAACTCTTAATGAATCCTTTAAAACCTATATTATATTTTATTATTTTAAAATCAATTATTTATAAACATGGATCGCTTCCACATCACCAAGGGAATTATTTTAGTGTGTTTGGTTCCTAGAATTATAAAATAGTAAATAAGTGTTTTTTAGTATAAACCATGTAAAAAACCATTGAAGTTTTTTGGTTTTGATAACCTTATCACATAGAGACCAAAACCTAATTTTGGAAATTGATAAATAATTCTCCTATCTTTCACTATATAAACCCACAAAACCTCCCATTAATCTTCACTAAAAACCAATATATCCCAAATTTAATCTAACCATACATCTCTAGAGTCCTCCCAAGGTTCACCAATATCTTAAGAATCTTACACCAATCTTTTAGAGGTTCCCTCTCAAGGTAAGGGATCCTGTCCTTCTCCACATTATTCAAGCACCATCTTTATATTATGTCATTTTTTTTCCAATTGTTGTTGTTGGAAAATGTTTTTAAACAACCATGTTACAATCCTTATGATTTAAAAATGATAAGAGACCCCTTTAACTCTTATTTAACCCTTGCATGAATCTTTATGTTCCCCTATCATGATGCTGAAATTATCCTGCGATTTTCCATGCCAAAAATTTGTGTTGTGAATACCTATCCTCATTTCCACTAAAGGGTATTCACATATAAGTACCTATAATTAATTTATTTGTGAGTTCCATGTATCTAACCCATAATCCATAATCATGGGGTTAATATTGGTTAAAGATACCCTTATGTTTTATGATCTATGTGGAACACTTATGCATGTAAATGATATCAAAGTGACTGGTGGGTCTGAAATTATATAGATCTACAATGAATTGGGTAATGTTTTTATCTTATTATATTACATTTATGGTGAATAATAGGTCATAATAATAACACTATTATATGTTTTCTTGGTTTTTATCTGTGAAATTATGTTTATTATGTCATGTTTTATGTTGTTGTCATGTTCCTATGTTGCCCTCATGTTATCATCGTATATCATACTTCGATGTTCAAGTTTATGATTATCAACCTCTTATGTAACCAAGATATGCCTATTTAATCACATGTATTACTTTAATCATGTTATGATTTGATTATACCTTTACTGAGATTTATATCTCACCCCTTTCTTATGTACGTCCCCAGGTCATGCCATGCAATTTTAGAAGAGAAATGGAAATTCAAGAGAATATTAAGGAGTTTTAGTTTATGTAATTGTATTTATATTTCAATTTGTTATTCTATGTACCTAATTACCCAAATAACCTAGGCCTCATAATATTATGGGGGTTTTATTAGATTTATCTTTATCTAATAAATCATGAAATAAAGTGTATTAAAGATATGGGTTATCATAAGTTCATTATCATATTCCGCTGATAATATTACCAATTAACTCTCTTCTTGGAAAGGTAAATCTCTCTCTATGGATGATAAAATTTGTCTTGTGAAATCTACAATTGTCTCTAAAATTGTTTACTCAATGATGGTTTACAAGTGTTCTGCTGGTCTTCTTAAGAAACTCAATGTTTACATTAAAAATTTAGTCTGGTCCAACAGTACGATTGAACGAAAGCTTGTGACCATTCCTTGGGTCACTTGTTGTAGGCCTTTGGACAAAGGTGGTCTTGGAATAAAAAATCTTAATATTTTTAATGAATCTCTTCAAGTGAAGATGACTTGGAGGTTGATTCATAATAACTCTGCTTCCATATATTTTATCAAAAAAAAATTCATTCCTAAACTTAAGAATTGAAATTTGAGCTACATCAACTCTTCCATCTGGCCATCCATTAGAGAATCATTCACCAACATTATGAACAATTCTAGATGGATGTTCAGCACTAATTCCTCTATAGAATTTTGGCTTGATAACTAGACTGGTGTGCCCTTAATCTCCATGCTTCCTTCCACTCCTCCTCCTAACAACATAAACTCCACTATTAGGGATGTCGTAAACTCCTATAACACTATTCTACCTAATAACATTAGTCAGGTTATCAAAATTTTTTCCTTTTCCAACTCTGAGGATTTACTCATTTGGGAACCTACTTAAAATGGTGTTCTAGCTTCTAAAAGTGTTTACCTAAAAAATTTCATAAATTCCGACTCTGATATATGTTGGTTGAAAGCCTTTAATAAAATCTGGATTAAACCCTTGAGATTTACTCTTATTTTGTGTATTGCTTATAATAGGATCCTTACTGACGCTTGCCTATAATCCTTTAGGATTTCTCTTTGCTCTAGATACCACAGGTGTAACCAACACAGAGGGGATGATAATCATTTGTTTCTATCTTGTGCTACAACTTCAGCCCTTTGTAATTACATCATTGAAATTTTTGGTTGCAGATGGTTACTTCTTGATTCTATCAGCTCTCAATTGCAGCATTGTTTTAATTCTAATTCTTCTCAACAACTCAAGAATTTGTTCCTAACTGTAGTGGATGAACTCTTACATGTGATCTGGTATGATAGAAATAATATTATTTATAATAACTGCTCATCCAGGATCAATGAAGGTAATACATGGATCCTTATTGCCATTAGAGATGCTGCCTCAATTCATAAAGCTTACTGTGACAATACTATTGGTGATTTTGAGATACTTCGCCGAATTCGGATTGCTGGTTTCTACAGGAAACCGCGACACACTTTTAAAGTATTCTGGAAAGATTCACTTCTAGGATGGATAAAAGTGAATGTTGATGGTGCTTCAAAAGGAAACCCACAACCTGATGGATGTGGAGAAATTTTCAGAGACTATCTTGGTAGGTGTCATGGTTTCTTTTTTGCAGGTTGTGGTATGACCTCATCACTGGAATCGGAAATGTTGGGGGTTATACATGCCATGGACATGGACAAAAAAAGGTTGGAATAACCTTTGGATTGACAGTTATTTAACTACAATATTCAAATCTATTTGGAAGGGGGTGGAGCATATTTCTTGGCCGCTTACTTCCCATTGGATGAATTTCCTGGTTTGCTCTCGGATATCAACTACATTGCCACACATGCATTTCGTGAAGCGAACATGGTTGCTAGTGGTCTTGAAAACAAGGGGATCAACCCGGAAATTGCATGGCATAATGATTTTCCTGGTGATCTTCTCCCTTTTTATAGTAAAGATTTCAAGAAATTCCTATATTTCAGACTCTTGTAACATGTTTTTCTCTTATTTAAATAAATTGTGCCTTGATCTTTGACTGAGGAACCACCTTTAAAAAAATATTCCTCTTCCTTTATTTTATTTATTCTTATATTATTTTTATTATTGATAAAGGGGGAATAATATCCCCACTATAACACCTTTATGTCCTCACTATTATTCATATTCCTTTAGATTATAGAGAGGTACACTTGAGGCCTTTTCGCTAATCGGGTCATGGAACTAGTTTAGTGGCTCCCAGGTCCAGATGTGACAAAGTGGTGTCAAATACATTTTCATTATCTTAATATTTTGGGATGGTATAAAGGAGAATAATAACATTTTAGAACATTGTAAATAGATCATGTCTAGGTCTGTCTAACCCATTCATGGGAGAAGATTAAGTTTCCATGGATGGGACTATTAGTTATGCTATTCGATATTACATTTGATTATTATTTCACCTTGGGTGATTGTTGTAATTTTCTAATAGTTACTAATTTAGGATATTTACTTCTTAGAACAATATGAAAGGAGATGAGGTATGTTCATGCATCATTTTAGTAACAAAATATTTACATGTCATTAGCATGATTATCTTTATATCATGATTGTGTGATTATGTACCATGCTTACTGTACAAATGAGTGTGTGATTATTTAACATGTTAATATATATATGATGATTTTTTGATTTTATTCCTTGTATATTGTTGACACTCCTTAGGAATTAAAAAGATCATGAAGAATTGCTTTGGATAATTCAAAGTATCAAGAAGAAGCTAAAGGAAGTAAAAGACATAAAGTGCAAGGGACCTACATGGGGAACCTACGCTGGGGACCTACCCAACACACATCCACATCCAGAAAACCAGTGCATGATCTACTCATATAGCCCAATGCATAGCCCCTAAGCCACATACCTATGTTGTAGAGATACATAGAAGAACTATGCGACAATATAATTTCTATACCCTTATGCAGAGGAGTTATTGTTAAGAGCTACACGACCAACCTATGATGACAAACTCCTTTCGACCAGACCCCTCCCTTGGCTCTAAAAAGGGCCCTTGGGCTCCCTATTTGATAACTAAAAAATTAAAAAGACATCTTGAAGCTCCCATTTCATATCTCTTTCATCCAGGTCCCCCAAATTTTCTCAGGTAGCTCTCTAAGACATGAGAGAAGATAGAATTATATGGGATAAGAAAGTTTAAAATCCTTTTAAAGTTTGAAACACAAAACATCTGATTAAGGAACCTTGTTTCATAAATAAGAATCTACGTATGCAAGGCCTATTCTTTAAGGACCTACGTGGGAGTCTTCCAAAGACACCAAAGGAGAACCAGGGTGTTTGGATTTAAATCACACCCAAGTGTTGTCTTTTTGGAATTCCTTTTTAAAATTTTATAGGTTTAGTTCTCATATGTTAACCATTTTTCTGTCATCACTATGACCTCCACAACACACCTATGAGACATACCTACATGGTAGAGCTACGCTACATAGCTGTTCCCAGGACCCATGCATATCACCTTATAAACCCTCTTCAAAGCCACTCATTACATGGTATCTCTTTCCTTGTTAACCTTATATAAAAGGGACTATGTTGAAGCCTCCACAAAAACTTATTAAATTATCAAACCTTTGGTAAAGTCACATCAGCATGTCTCCCATTTGGGTTTGTATATCTATAGTCAGAGGCTTCCCACATTCTTCTTCAAAAGGAGTCTGGATCCCTGGGATGTTTATAGGTTTTTACATCTACATTCACATGGATCCTTACCCTAGAGATAGTGTTGGGAAGTTCCTAGTATTGGATTCCAGGGATAAGACTCTAACCCCCCCTTTTCGTCTCTAATATCCAAAGCCTCCAGTCCCCAATAGGGATAGTGAGGGTCACACTTTCTTTTCCATTCAATAAAAGAAATGTATCCCTCCTCTCCTGGGACCCTTATAAGGGTATTCCTCCTAGATTAAGCCCTTAGTCTTTCAGGCTGGACTCGATGACCTTCACTTTCATCTAACATTGAAGGGTTCATTTCTCCACACCCTCACCCACCATCAACTCGACTTCTTTCACCATAGGCCCAACCCTTCCATCAGAAGAAGAGAAAGTGTGTGGTTTGTTGAATCTTTCACATCATCTTGTTTCTCACACCGATCATGACTCACGAGAGATTAGATATTTGTGTTGAGTACAACATTTTCACAATACACTTCATTTATTTAACTACTAGAACTCATATTATTACCATAATTAGGATATGTAGGTAGCCTTCACCCAGGGCCTGAGTTCACGTGATGTCTTCTACAGGAATCCGACTCTAATTCCACTAATTCGGGCATCCTCCTTATAATTAATCCCCAAAATAAGACCCCATTAATTTCCATGAGTTAAGAAATATCTCATGGACCTTGTTATAAGGTAATATTCTTTTGGAGTATGTCCCAACCCATTTCTCTCAAAGGTTCATACACACCTATGATATTTACCAAACTACGTGGGCTTTGATTCCCATCCGAGTTGGATACATAGGAACCCTCCCTGAGGTTCAAACCCAACAATACAAATCAACCTTGTTCTTCTTGGGATATATTTTCAGAAAGGCCTAATCGTACTTGGAAACTCATACCCTTTCCAAATTCCATGGGATTCTTAGGCATAAGTCCCACACCAAGCTTTGACTAAGTACCATCCACTTAGATGTCCTTACCACATGACATTAAACTATATGATTAGGTCCTTATCACATGACCTTAAAAGGAATGATGTGTCCCATTAAGTGGATCTAAACTATGAGTGTTATAATTCCTTTCAAAGGTATACACAGGTAGCCCATTTATTGGTATGATCCCCACATCAAAACAAACTTCCATCTCTCTAGATGGAAATGAATTATAGAGTGCACCACTGAGTGGATTGAAAACCAAAATCATTGTAAAAATGGAAAAAGGAATCTCTAAATATTATATGAGAGGATACCATTTATAGAGAACCTAAAATACATATAGATATATCCATTAATGAAGAACCTCAAATACATTCAGATGATTCTAAATCACACACATGCTAATAATTGATTGAAAATTTCAAGGGAAACCTACATTATACTTGGTTAATTAATAATGATTCATGAAAGTATCTTAAATCTATAAGAGTGTCCCAGAGTAGGCAATAATTCCCTCTAAAAGGGTGTGATGAGCCCAAACCCCCATACTCTCGACCAATGTGAGTTCTTAAGTATTGTAGGTCTAAACGTCACAAACTCCTACCTTTGGAAAGTAGGCCCCTTTGGATATAGAACTATTGGATATTTCCAGTTCCATAAATAAATACAATGGAAACTATCCTAAAGTAGTGATTCCTAAATAGTTCACACGTTCTAGGGGAAACAAAAAAATGGTGAACCCGACGTGAATCCTAAACCAAGTTAATAGTGTTACCCATCAGTTAGGCCCATATCAGTTGATACAAGAGGGCCAGATAAGGGAATCAATCACACATATTTTCATCTAATTTTTTTTACTTTAATGGAGTTCATTTCTTTTCTTTTTAATATATATATAGGCACTTCCTTTCTAAGAATTCCATTCATTCCAAATGGCTTCCTTCAAGTTTGCACCTGTGAATTCTCTAGTTGTTTCTCAAGATGGATCCTCATCTGCTCGAAGGATGTCATCACCAAATCAATATCTTCAATGATGGGTCTCTAATTCATTAGTCCAAGAGTACCATAAAAATATGGTACTATCCTGACTTTGGAGGCTTCCCAATAGTCCCTCCAAATCAAGAATAACCCCTGATCATTCTATCAATGGAAACAAGTGGTTTAGAAGAAGATGGTGTAAACCACCATCTTTAACCATTTCAGGAGTTTATCCCTAGAATGTAGTCACCAATCCCTCCCCTATTACAGGGAGGTCGACCAAGAGTCCACCCATGGCCTCATCCCAAAAACACAGGGGTCCTTCTCAAGGACTCCTTCCAATAATCACCACCGATAACACCGTCTGGTAGCAAACCCTTAACATGATGAGGGTGTTATCTTTGGCTATCTGACTCAGGTACCTCTGACCTTGGCATGAAATATGGACTACCAAGGATAGTAGCTGGCCAACTGGGAGTAGGTTTCTAACGTTTCCCCCTCCATAGAAATTCATCAACCCAACTTGGTGGAAAACGGTGAACAAGAACATACACCCATCCGCCTTAATTCCGCCAGCCAACAGACTCATCTAGCAGCACCCAACCAATCCTTCTGTTCAAATCCAGTGAAGTACCCTGAGCAAGCACATACACCTACTTAAAAACTATCAGACTATTATCAGACTCGTCTGGATACATTCAAGGAAGACCGCCAACCAAATGCGGTGACAACTTGTAAGTAAGAACATACACATACATTTACTCACCAATCCATCCAGTAGTTTAATCTATCAGCATTAAAAGAATTCCATTGAACATGCTTGGTATAAAAAATCTAATAGGAACATACAACTACCGACATCCCTCAACCCTACGAATAGTCTCATTTGGAAGCACCCAAGGAAGTCAGTCGGAAAGCCCGAATGACAAACCTAGGGTAGACTCAATTAATTTCCCCTACACATGAGTGTTGTCAATATACATTTAAAGGAAAGGGAGGACATAAGTAGGTAGATACAATTAATCTAGATATATAATGGACTTATATTCCCATTCCAGCTGCTGAATTCACAAAACACATTTTAACAATGGTGAAAGGGAAGACATAAATTTATGCCCATATCTTAGTTGCCTGCTAGAATATCATAACGACATCATCAACAACACTAGAGGGATGGAAACATAATTCTATCCCCACACCTAAAATAACTCTTCTGCATTCCATCTTAGAGAAGATACATACCTTTATTCTAGTATAAAAGGTTTATGGGGCACACTCTCCTATATAATATGGACAACCAGATCGAGAGAATATACCCTTTCTAATTGGAGATAATCATCCTATTATGATGAGCAATCCAAGGTAGGCACATAAACCTACCCATGAAAACCACTTCTCCCAACAAGTGGCCCCAATTACGTGTAAGAGAACATCTAAGAATAAGTATCACCAAGCATAGTTGTAAAATAAAGAGTCAATCTGCGATCTGGATCCTCTTAATGATGGATTTCTTGAATCCCTCGTATATTTATCTATTGAAACTCAAGATCCTAGCCCCCATTACCAAATTATGGGAGTAGTATAAGTAATTATGAAGTTCCCCATCACAGACTTCATCATGAAGGCTTGCTTCAAGAAAATTCGGTCAATTTAGAGAACCTATCTATGGATGAGAGTTGCAATAACCATTCGTGTGTCCATAAGACCAAGGAGAAAGATGATTTATCCCATCTTGTAATCCCCCATGGTGGTCTTCCCCATGATGAAATTCACTACAAAAGTTCTCTCTATAGTAGTGTTTCACATTTTCAAGATAATTCTCCAATTGAAAATATAGTGACGAGAAAACCCTCTTACTCGAGGCACTTGTCAACATATAGATATTCATGTATGATGAATTGATACTAATAGGTGAAATACTTTCTTGACCAAAAGATAGTCCAAGGTGATGGTCATTCCCCAAACCTCCCTTGGGTCATTTGACTTTTAATATGGCAGAGGAAAAAATAACTAATCCTACTGATTATGATAAAACAATTGAGAAGCATCCACTATGGTCGTACCAAGTTGAGAAACCTATAAAAAAATATAAGGAGGATATATGGAATATGAAAAAACTACTGGATAAGGGTGAAATACTAGTCATGTTCTGGCATTTGGAAACCTCTCAATACAACATTCCAGAATTGATGGTAGAAGATTGTATTCATGACATCTGCCTCAACATATGGAAGAATATTTTTCATATAAAATACAAAGTATTACCATATGATTAATATCAAATTCATTTCAAGGTAATATAAGGGTTATAATTCCAAATTGACTTGGAATATCTCCAGGTTTCCTAACATCCGAAGGTTGAGAAGAAACAAGTTGCTCTTCAATGTTCATGCCTTAATACATTAAAAAAGTTGTGACAATTGATTGAGGAAACCCCATATGGTGTTCATATCAGAGGATGGGGTGCACACAGAGCAGTTCATTTCATTTCAATCCAAAATCAGAAAATCCCACCGAAAGTGGTCTTATGAAATGTTATTTCCCTACACCAGCTATAACAAATAATTTTTTTTCATAACGAAAGAAATGTTTAGAAATAACATTACTCGATTGTTTTTCACCAAATTCACTCCCAAAGAGGGAAATTTATTGAGATAATTTTTCATCAATCATCTAAGAACATTAAATAGCCCTCCCACTTAGAGGATATCAGCCATCAGATTGCCTAAAATTTTAAAATAGCACAATGGTTGTCTGAAACAGGTGATTTAAGTGGTTTTCAGATAATGCACCCAACCAATTTTAAAACCAGAATCCGTAAAATTAGAAGAGAAGCTATGATAATATCATCCATAATAGTTTAAGAGCCACCCTAGCCTGTAGGGATGGGAGATATTTTAACCCAAACTTCAGATTCAACAAGAAGAGCCTGAAGGGTTGAAGGATAAGAACAGGAACAACCCCGACCTACAGGGCTAGGGTATTTTTCACATCCATAATAATCTTCTCTTCAGAAGCCAGTTTTCTCTTTATTTGGTAAGAAGCCACAAAGTGAACACACAAATGAACTATCTATGGATTCCCTTCATATTAATATACAAAAAAATATCCCCAGTAAACCAACAAATAGGTGAACAAAGTATCATGAAGTACTAAGAAGAAGGAAACCTTACAAAGATACTGACATAATTCCTTCAATGCATTATGCGTCAGTGAATATCATTAATGCCATTATGAAAGATCTTCCAGAATATGAGTTCAGTTCAGGGGAGTCAGAGGATGCAGTTATTATTCATAATACGGTACACACTGAATAAAATGAAGGAGGTGTGCATACTCGAAATCATAGGCTAACCCAAAATCTTGGTATTCCCTCAAACAACCAACTCACACCTCTTCAAAAGGGATCTAACAAGGGGAAAGGTAAAGTTCAGATCATGTCTCACTTTTCCACTGGAGAAGTTCAATCTACTTCTCTTGAAGAAATATTTTCCCAAGAAGGGGTGGGATAAAGGATTTGAAAATAATCAATACCAAGTTACTCCAAAGAAGTATTCCTACCATACATGCTCTACAAGCAGATCCTCAGCTTGCACATCCTGTAGGGCTTCATCAGTAAAGAGGGTTTGCTGAAACTACAGATGTGGATAATTAATTCCCTCC
The DNA here is from genome assembly GCA_963277665.1 of Viscum album. Lineage (NCBI taxonomy): Eukaryota > Viridiplantae > Streptophyta > Magnoliopsida > Santalales > Viscaceae > Viscum > Viscum album. The sequence continues at coordinate 242,287,656 of OY728162.1, forward strand.
ATTGAGTTCACAACTATAACATGATCAAACATATCCTTACAGGCTTATCCCCATGTGCTATCAAAGAAAAATACCAGCATAACCACCACAAGTGGTTTTTTTAGTCGTCATGCCATTTCAAGCTTCAGCTACTGTACCTACATAGGTCCCAAATCATCCATATATTCCCCAAAATTATTATGAATACAATTGAGGCATAAAAAACTCGATTGGAAGCTATAGAAGAATGACACACACCAATAAAACCTGAAAATAAAGCTTACCCTAAATGGGTAGATCCGATCGCTCCCCCACCAAACTTTTTGAATACCACATTTCCAATATTTAATGGTTTGGGAGATCAGAGCAGTACTTAACACATTTTTTTTCTCACTGTGATCCCAATTTGGGGAGCCCTAAATGAGAAGAAGCAGTAAAGCTCAGATGTTTTGTGCAATCATTATAGGGTTGAACTTTATCTGGAATACAAGTTTGAAGTATTAATCAATTACTAAATGGTAAAACCTCTGTTAGAAATTCTTTTTCCAATTCATCTCAACGCTATAGAAGACAATAGTTTTGGATCTTTAAAAGTGAAAACAAAGGTAAAATGAATGAGTTTCGTATTTCATTGATTTATGGAAAGGATTAACAAATTCCTTAAATCTAACACTCCATCAAGAAGAGTTTTACCAATCTATGTGGAGAATATCTATGATGAGGTATACACACCACTAACCCCTGTGAAATACACAGGAGGTTTCTGGGACCTTGCTTGAATCGCCCAACAAGTGGAGAATTCTATTGAGGAATCCAAAGCTAAATCTTGTGTCAACCCATCAGCTCTGGGAAGGAGAGTAGGAAAAATAGAGGCTACTATAGTTACACTCAAGCAAGCACTTTTACCTACTTATACTTCAAAAACTTCATCATACCGTAAGGATCCACCTCCGAAGCGCTAAAAAAATGACCAATTCGTCAAGATGTTCAAAAAGATCATAGGCAGAGATAGTTTTATGAATTAAAGAACAAAGTCTATTCTTTTCAAAATAAACAGGTTTCCAGTTACTTAATTTTAGTTTTGGAAAATAATTTAGTTCTGTTGCCAATACTGAAGAAAATATATAAATAAGGTGAAAAAGATCTCCCAAATTATTTCCCATTTTATAAAATGTTGGGGCATCCCATTCGAGAGTGTTTTATTTTCAAAGATCTCCGGAAAAAAATGGTAGAATTTGGAAAAGTGAAACTAAAAGCTTCATCAGTCCAAGTATCATGTGTTATTTCTACTGATCCAAAGGAAGAAGTAAGATGGTAGAAAGTCAAAAGAAAAAATTCATAGAAGTATGATGATTGGATGATCAGAAAAACGATCAATCAAACTCATGATATTCTACTAACACAATTGAAACAACAAATTGTTCCTCAGACCACTTCCACTATAGAAAATCCATCTCCATAAAAAGATTAGTCCTCTAAAGGCCAATACTTAAAGAAGAAACGTAGTCATAAGGATAAATATTAGTTAGGAGAATATGATATCATGTCAATACCAAAGTTGTCTTTGAATTTGGAAGATCTCATGCCAAATTTCTCAAAATCACAGGCACTACCCCGCCAAAAAACACAACATAAAATGACATGTCAGGCAGAATATTCATCAGATAAGGAATTGATCTTCAGTTTTGTTAATGTTATCCAATTAATGAACCCATATGAAAATTATGATTCTAGTTATGAACATGAATTCCCTCTACTTTATTGGGGAACTAGGGGAAGAGGTCAAGGTCGAGGATATAGGGGAAGATGTGGATATTCTAGAAGCCACTATTTTAATTACATGCCTTCTCAAACTGTTTATGCAGCATAAACTCATGGGAGAGATCTTCAATGGGCTCAGAAAGAATAGGGAAATTATCTCACACATTATAGGGTTATCACTGACATGATCATATTGGAAGACCAATTAGAGGCTATACCACCACTTTCTCTATAGGTGAGAAAACATAGTCAACCTAATCCACAAAGATAAAAAGTGATTCCACCATCTACCCTGATAAATGGTCAATCTACATCAAGATAATATACATCCTAGGGACCTAAAAATCTATATCTCCATGCTGGAGAATGTAGGCATTTGGACCAAAAGTATGGTGTTTTAAAACAACTAGATCAAGTACTTTCTAAGTTATCAATCCTAGATGCTTTAAATCTGTCAAAATATATTCAAGAAGCACTTATTTAGGCTTTGTCAAGTCCTCAAGAGTTTGAAACTGAGGTTGCTGCTGCTGAGGTTTACCGTATAGAGAATGATCCTACAGAATGTCATGTAATTATATCTTTCACGGATCAATATGAGGATTATGTTGTACATGGAAACATCAAGACATTGTATTTATCTAGCAAGGTTAATGATACAGACATCCAATGATCCTTTATTGATAATGGATCAGGTGTCAATCGCATTCCAATCCATACAATTCGTCAATTGGGTCATACTGGATCCGAATTATCTTCCTCCAATTTTATGTTTCAAGGTTATATAAAAAATGAACAAGAAACACTAGGTAAGATCACACTCAGAACTCAGTTTGGGGATCTTTTACCTAATTCAGATTTCATGGTTATCTGACAGAACACAACTTTCAACATTCTTCTCAGAAGGCCTTGGCTACATCAACACACAACTATTCCTTCGTCAAACCACCAATGTTTCATGTATTTTTTCAATGGTAAAATTGTAAAATTTAATGGTGACAAAGCCCCATTAAAAACATGTTAATATCAGTATATTGATGTAGAGTTCTATCACATAAAGGGAACAAGGTATATGGAAAAATATATAACAAGAATCAATGCTCCAAATGGTATGAATAAGATCTTAGTTAACCCATTTAAACATATCGGTGTAGATTATGTATTTCCTATCAATCAAGTTGAAAGGATAGAACCAAATACAAACACTCATCTAGTGACTTCCATAATGTGAATTGTGGTAATCGAGCTAGATAGTATGGGAGAAATTTTTGATTTACCAAGCTGTGGTGAAAGATTAAATAGAGATGTCTTTATTTCATCCACCGAACTTTAGCAGGTCTTTAGTTCATCATTTAGGCTAGTAGAAGTTGTCCCGTTGATAGAGAAAGATAAGGATATTGACTTCCAACCCATAATTTTATCTTTAATGCTCTAGGAAGGCCCTTCATCATCATTAGGGTCAGAAATGGTTACCTATTCTTCAGGATGCCTAAATACTGAATCCTTCCCTAGATTTGAATGTATTTCTTCATTACCTAGAATTCAAGAAGAAACAAAAGGGGTAACACATGAGGAAGAAGAAGAAGAAGAAGATCTCAAGGATTCCCCTCGATCATTTGAAGAAGGTATCTCCACTAATGTTCATGAACTCGGAGAAATAAATCTGGGTACATAAGAAGATCCACACTCCACTCTAATTAGTGAGTCCATGAACTCTGAAGAGAAATAGGTTTTTCTAAAAGGTTGGGGCCGAAGCCTCAATTTATTATTAAAGAAAATACCTCATTTTTGACTAGGTTGAGGGACACCCATTAAATATCCCGTAGTTCCAAGGCTAAGTGGAATGAATATAAGTCTTGAAAGCCTATTTTTGCCCAAAGGATCCCTTGGTGAATAGTACTGATATAGTACCCGCGCTGCTAAATTACCTGCTACAATATCACAGCCGCTACAGTTCTGCTACAATGCCTCCACTGCTACAGTACCACCACTACTACAGTTCTGCGATTGCTATAGTACTGCTATAGTGTCCCCTTCTACATTACTGCTGCAGTACCCCTGGAATTTCTTCCCTGCCTGGATTTGATCCTGGGTCTTTTGGATGCCAAGTAGAAGCTTTTTCCACTTGGGTACAAGCTCGTTGGAACTGGAGAGAAATATGTGTAAACTTAATTTCCAAATCAAAATCAAGATGTGTTTTATTGAAAATATATAAAAATTATAGTCCTTGATCCCAACATAGCCACTCATCATTTGGGTTTTCCAGAATAACATTAGGGATTTAAGTAGACAACAAGAAGAACACACCCAACTCATACCTCCAAAATTGAGGCTGAAGTAGACAAGATTATCAAAGCTAACTTTATTAGGGAATTTCAATATCCCAAATGTCTGTCCAGCATTGTCTTAATGAAAAAAAAGAATGGAAAAATCATAATTTTCATTGATTTTAGAGATCTTAACAGACATTGTCCTAAGGATGACTTTTCGGTTGCAATCACATAACTTTTGATTGATGCAACAGCTAGCTACGAATCTCTCTCCTTCATACATGGATACTCTGGGTATAACCAAATTTGAATGAACTGAGAAGATGAGGAATATACAAATTTTAGATCCCCTTAAGGCATATTTTGTTATCAGGTAATTCCCTTTGTCTTGAAGAATGCTAGTGCGACATATCAACATGCAATCCACTATATTTTCAATCCCTTATTAGGGAAATTTATTGAATGCTATATATATGAACTCGTGGTTAAGTCCAAATAATGTTATGATCACTTGGATTATCTGTAGACCACATTAAACAAGGTTCAACAACATAATTTTAAGATAAACTCCTGGAAATGTGCTTTTGGGGCAACCTCGGGAAAATTTCTTGGTTTTTTTGTATGTCATCCTGGTATTGAAGTTGATACTGATAAGAATAAGGACATACTTGGTATTTCACCTCCTTGAAACTTGAAATAATTGAGAGGCCTTCAAGGAAACTTGGCCTATATCCAGTGCTTCATTTCCAATTTGGTTGGAAAGTATTTCCCCTTCACCATAATTGATGAAGAATGGGGTTACATATTAGTGAACCAATGACTAATAAGAAGAATTTGATATCCTCAAGAAATACCTCTTGACCCAACCAATATTGATGCCACCTATTGAAGTAAAGTTTCTCATTCTTTATTCGATATCCTTGGAGCGATCACTGGGAGCCTTCCTTGCACAAAAGAATGATGCCCAAAATGAAAATAGCCTTTACTATATCAGTCGAACCATGATCGATGTAGAGACTTGATATTCATATATTTAGAAAATCTTCCTATCATTAATCTTTAGAGTACATAAATTGAGACACTATTTTCAGCATCATGAGTTCCACTTGGTATCTCATAATAACCCATTCAAATTTATCCTCAGTCGTCTTATGCTTATAGGACGTCTGGCATGGTGGGCGGTTATTTTGCAACAGTTTGATATATAGTTTATACCTAAAAAAGAAGTAAAAGGACAAGATTTAGCATATTTCATTATTGAGCACCCATATACGGAATGGATAGCATTTAATACTGAATTTCTTGATGGATAAATATTCTCTATTTAGGAAAGTCCTAGAATATGGGAAATGTACTTTGATGGTGCTTCCAAAAGTCTAACAAGGAAGAGAATGGAATACCCTAAACTCAATAAATATGGATTAGTAATTGTGATTATGTCCCCAAAGAAGGCAGTATTTCCATATTCCTTCTTGTTATCAGAAGGTGGTACCAATAATGAAGCAGAATATCAAGCTCTCATTACAAGCCTGGAATTAGTACTCCAAGTACCAATGGACTACCTGGAAGTGAAAGGTGATTTAGAATTGATAATCAAACAAATCAATAAGGATTACACCATCAGAAAAGAAGAAATAATTCCCCTACAACATTATTTTTGAGGGTTAATGGAAGAATTTTCCTCAAATCCAACATTTTCTTATATCCCGCAGTCACAAAATGACCAAGATGATGTGTTGGTAAATGTATCCATAACCCTGACAAATCCAAATTGGGATGAAAAAATCATTATCATTTCTCATAATTGAGTAGTTTCACCTTTTTTTTTCAAATCAAAATAGTGGAAATCAATGAAATAATTCCCATTTCTGAGCCATATGGTCATAGAATGGGATAGATGACCCCCATCAAGGAATATATACAAAATGGGGTACTTCCACTTGAATGAATTAAAAGAAAACAGATCCGATGATGAGCTATTAATTTCACTCTTTATGATGGTCCAAATCATCATAAGATCATTTATAGAAGAGGCTTTGATAGAATTATTTTCATATGCATTGATGGGAATGAAACCGTGACTATTAGGAAAGAAGTACATACAAGAGCCCGTGGTGCTCACCAATCTGGGTATAGTCTTTCTGATCAAATCCGAAGACTTGGATAATTTTGGCCTTCAATGACATAAGATTTCATATATTTCACTAAGAATTTTCATCCTTACCAGGTACATTCCAAATTCATTCATCAACCCCCATATTTTCTACATACATCTAAATAATCCTGGCCATTTTCTACATGGGGAATGGATATAGTAGGACCTTATCCTCCAACTATGGCTAAATAGTTCAAGTATATTTTTACTCTTAGTGATTTATTCTCCAAATGGGCTAAAGAAATACCTCTCAAAGAATTCGGGGCCACAAAAATTGTTAGATTTTTCAAAGCAAATATCATTACCATATTTAGTGTCCCTCATACCATATTGATAGACAACACCACCAATTTTCGTTCTATTGAGGTAAGGAAGTTATATTAGAATAAAAATATCAAATCCAACCATTCATCTTGCTATCATACAATGACCAATGGATAGATAGAGTATTTCAATAAGTCCCTATCAAATATAATCTAGAAAATAGTGGTTAAAGATAAGAAATATTGGGCTGATAAACTTTTTCATGCTTTATGAGCTTATTGGACTACTACCCGTACTACCACACAGGTAACTCCAAACTCATTGGTGTTTGGAACAAAAGCGGTTTTTCCAATTGAAATTCAATTGCCTTCACTTACAAATTTCATATATTATCATTTATCTACAGATGAGTATTCTCAGAAGTGATTTGATGAGCTGGAATGATTGGGTGAAAATATATTGCATACTTTTCATTATTTTGATGTATATTAGAACATAATAACACGATATTTTAACAAGAATGTTTTCCTATACTCATTTATTCAAGGAGAATTGGTATTAGTCCTCAGGACTCTGATAATACCATGAAAGAATCTTCCAAAGCCTGAGCCAAAATGGTAATGACCTTTTTCCATACATAATGTCTACTCTAATGGAGGTTATTTTATAATCTAAATGGATGGAGAACTTATTACAACTACAACCAATGTGAGATTCTTGAATAAGTACTTTGTGTAATCACACAGAGTAATGTTCTAGTTGCAAGAAATTAAACTGCATAACAACCATATGCATCCATGTTGTATGACGTTAAAATTCATCGCATCTTTTTCCTAGTCACATGATGTTAAACTGCATGACATCATTTTTCCTTGCTACATAACATTAAACTATACAATTAATGTCTTCTTCATTTGACTTTAATAAAACCCCTATGATACCACAAATTGGAATTACTTGTTTTTTAAAAAAAATGTGTAGCTTCCATGCACAAGTATTAATCACATCATTGCTACTCCTTAGTGGAAGATGAGTTCCATTTCTCCCATTGTTTGAATAATATTTTCATAGATACCACATTTCATGAACTATGTGTGGATTGATTCTCATTTCAATGGGATATGTAGAGATGCATGGATCTACAATAGTGGGCCTAGCTGCAACCATAAATAAATTTATTTCAAATTTTACTCCTGTATATGAATCAAATTTATATAGAGTACTCTTCCAGAATACATGGTTTGATCTTCATATCATCTTGTATCTTATGTTTATCTATTATTCCAGAATTCATTAAAATCCCATGTCTCTCACATCAAGACCAATTAGTGTGGGGAATGATGTTTCCAAGAACTATGTGTGGATTGATTCTCATTTCAATGGGATATGCAGTGACGCTCAGATATCCAATCTTGGGCCCATCCACAAAAAGATAAAAACTCCCCCATTTTGTCTGTTTATGATTAAGATCTGCAAAATGAATATTTACCGAAATACATTTGGCTTCATTATCATTTCAATGGGATATGTAGAGATGACTAGATCTCCAATATTGGGCCCAATCACAACACCAAAAAAAGTACTCTTACTCATTTCAAAATGTGATTTATATGTTGAACAATCTCAAGAACTATGTGTGGCTTGATTCTTGCTTCAACGAGATACATAATGACACTTGGGTCATATTCTATGGTCCATCCTCAATATTTCTTTTCATGTCAGAATCAACTCATATATTCACCACATGATGATAAATTGTATAGACCTATAATAACTACATGTGGGTTTATTATCATTCTAATGAGATATGTAGTGATGTCTAGACTTTCAATCCTAGGCCCATATGGAGCATGATGGAAAAAAGCATCTTCTCTCTCATTTACAATTTAGAGACCCCATTAAGGAAATAAAATATATTCCCATTATAAATATGAGTTAGATATATGTAAGGGAAGAAAAAATCATGACCAATACTGATTAAAAATATTTCTCTCATGCATTGAACACCACCTTTTGTATTTCACACTCTTAGTCTTGAATACTTTCAAGTCTTCATAACATTTCTTCAGTTTCTAGTGATAGAGTTTCTGATACCTAAGAACTCTTCTCCCTGACTATGTAGTATATTCCCTTTGGTAGCCTTGAATAAGTTTCCTACATAATAAGTCTGTTAGTCAAAATATGCCACTATTTGGATATACAGCACATGTCCCAATTGGCCCTGCATAATCCATCCCCCATAATGAGTTTTGTCAAAAAACGGTAACTTCATTCTTAGTAAAATCCTCCTCCGTCCCCTTAAAACTTTGATTATGATATACATGAAACCATATTTTAAAGCGGTCATTTGTTGTATATTTGTCTCATATCCTTTCTCTTAACCTACAATCCTCTAAGACCATGGTTTATACATTTTCCCTCTCCATGTTCAAAGCATATTGAAATAAACTTGGATTATTTAACCACATATAATTAATTATTTCCATGATATTATGGTCCTAGTTGTGTGACCTAAAAAAACTACAAATACAATATTTCATACATTCAGATCAAACCTTTGTAGAAAGTATATTCCTCCATTTATTTGGAGATCATGATTGGAAACAATCTTTTTTATGTTCAGGTACTTTTTCCTCATAAATCAAACTCTGTGCTTTAGAAATTATGAATCTCCATAAAAATTCTTCATATTTTAGCAAAATAATTTCTGATACCAAAGATCTATTTTTCCTGACTATGTGGCACATGCCCTTAGGTTTCCTTGCACAAGTCAACTACATAACATGACTCTTAGTAAAAAAAATCCACTATTTTGCTATGCAGCATATTCCCTAGTTGGGCCTACATAATACAACCCCCATAATAGGTTATTCAAATTGTGGTAACTTAATTATTTGAAAAGACTTCCTCTAATGACTATATCCCTTTTCCCATTCCATTATTAAGATCTAAAAAATTCCCAAATCACACTTTACAATTCTTTCTTTCCATACTTCAACATGCTAGTATGTTTCCAGAAAAATTATCAAGAAATTGGAGACTCATAAAAACTTTGGTCAAAGCTAAATACTAAAAATTAAATCCCTACAATATCCTTACTGCATGACTTGAAACTACACAGCATAATGTCGTTGCTGCTAGAATTGAAACTAAACAGTATAATGTTCTTGCTGCATGAATTGAAACTACACAACACAATGTCCTTACTATATGAATTGAATCTACACAACAAAATTTCCTTTTTGTATGACTTGAAACATCATAACAGAATATCAAAAACCCCTTTTGGACAAATATACAATCATCTTTAGACTAAATTCATGCAAGAATGGTCCCTCATTCATGGTCTATATCAGCATAGATGGCCTCTTAAATTATCAAATACCTTTCCTTGGAAAATATACCCATTGTGGTATTGAGATATCTAAATTTTAATTCCTTTTGTTTATAAATAATAGAATGTCAGAATTCTCAAGATCCCTTTTGCATTACTATGCAGTAGGTGACCATAGTTGACCTTGCATAAAATTGGCCCACATAACAGGCCTGTCAGTTAAAAGATGCCACTATTTGGCTATATAGCACATGACTTAGCTGGACCTGCATAATATTTCCCCCATAATGGGGTTTTCAAATAGCAGTAACATTGTTCTTAGAGGAGACCTCCTCTATTATGATACAAGAAATTCTATATTTGGTAAACATAAAAAAATAAATCAAATCATGACTCAAGATTCCCCTCAGAATTATCAAAGAATATATTAGGAAATTTCTATCCACCAAGATCTGATTAAATTTTAATTTCAAAATTCATGGTCAAAGCTACTGAACATAAAACATTAGCCTTATTAATCTGACATGCATAACTTTAAATAGCCAACAAAAAGAGAAATAATACTCACCAGGATGAAAACCCCCAAAGGGTACCCTAAAAAAAGTTGAGTCTCAGCTCACCAGACTAACACTCTGCATGGTTTAGGAAATATCAAGAAATAAAAAGTCAAAAGACAAAAATTTTGTGGGGTAGTCCATACGACCCTAGAAATAGTCAAACTGCAATAACTAGGACCCTCGTCTTAGATAAAAGTTAATGTAATCCTATCCTTTTTAATTTAATTATGATTATCTAACATAAAAATGTCATGTTATGAAAATCAGCTTTTATTTTTCAATTACACAAAGAAAGCAGGGATGAAGATATATATATGGCTGAAGAAAAAATAATTTTCATTTTTTATGGAAAAATTAGAGGAACAACCACTAAATGGAGTCTTCCTATCATATATTAAAAAAAGTTTTCAACTTGACTCTTTATTTTTTGAATATCCTCATGGTCCTTATCAACCACTTTCTAAAGATCAGTTAGTTGAGCAGCCTCAACCTCCTCATCCTTAAAAAGTGCATCTTTGGCAGTTGTAATGGAAGTTACCCCTTCTAATTAGGCTTCTCCCAGTGATTGGTTAGGTTTCTCAAGACTATCTATGGAAGCATCCATTTTTTGTTGAATATGTGCCATTTCCATTATTTTTTCCTTAATTTGATGATTGAATTATGTCAAATTTTTTATATGGTTGACTTCCACCTCAGATACTCTAGCTTGAAAACTCTCAACTTTGGTAAGCAGTTTGGCCTTCGAAATATCCTACTACAATTTGTGTTCCTGGTCCCTCTATAGAACAATTTATTTCACTGCATTGTAAACTAAGCAATAATAAAATCCAAAAAATCCCATTACACTGAATAATGATGGAAGTTGGAAAACATACGAGAGAAGCTCATCCAAAGGTTTCTTAGATATTAGATCCCAAATAAATTTCCATGTTCTTTACTTGAAATAATGATAGCATTCTCTAGCTCTAAATCTAAATTAGAATCACTAACATGAGGTGGAACATACTCTAGAATCAGATCACTCAGGGAGGTTCTTGGCTCTAATCCTTTCAAAGCAGTAGGTGTTCCATCTTCTGTTATTAGTTGAGCCAATAAAGGAGATTCACCTTTAGACTCAATCATGGGAGTCGATATCCCTAAGTGATGGATTAGAATGATTTTTAGCTTCAAAAGTATAGAAATATCAAATCATTATTAAAAAAATCAATGATATTTACCCGGTAATAAGGTGACTTGTTGAGTAGATTCCTTCTTAGTATCCCCAGTTTTAGTAGTTTGACTATGTACTTATTGGGGAGGACCATTATTCTAATCTTTCCTAGTCTCCATAACCATAGTCTCTAGATCATCTCCCAATGTTGTATTTTTAGTTGGTGTCTCTTAAAATTTAAAAGAAGAAGGATAGAGTGGGATTAATTGTTTTTTAAGGGCCTTCACAACATTATCTATAGATAAAGCTTCATAAATTGTGTTTAAATATGAATTATCAAATAAAAGAATGATTATGGATGAAAAATGAAAGAATGAGAACTTACATTCTTTCAATTCCTCATGGAAGTCCCCAAACTCTTTGATGGAACCTAGAATATCAATGTTTAGATTATGGGAGTCCATCATTTCAGTCTATACACATTTTTATGTTATAGTATCCTCACTATTTAAGGTATCCAACAAATGTTCGTCGATGCCCAAATTGGCTCTGCTGACATTTTGTTCCATCAATTCATCAACAAGTGTAATGTCATCAACTCATTCTAAGTCAGGATCAACACAAATATCTACCTCAGATTTCCCAAGATTCTCATTCCAACCTTCTGGAACAATAAGAAAATCAGCATTGATTATCATAGGATCCATCGGCATGGAAAACTGATCTAAGATATTATAGAGAAAAGAATGTTAAAAAAACATGTGATACTAAGAAGAAATTAATTTGATATTACCATGAAAATTTTCTCTCTTTTAAGAAATAGAAGAAGATGCAACCATATCCCTTGGTACTTCACCTGTTAAAGTAACAAATTCATTAGAAATAATTTTTACCTCTCCTGGAGTTTTATTCTTAGTCCTTGAAGGACCAGTTTTTAATTCCTTAAGAGAAGAAAGAGTTGTAGATCCTCTGAGAAGATTAATCTGGCCACCAAGGTGTATCAATCAAGTCACAATAATTGAGGAAAACATGAATACTTACTTTTTATGTACACTTCAGATGAATCTCAATGCTTTCTTGTGTTTCTTTTCATAAGAAAGTGGAGAGAATGAAATACTTCTTTTAGCTGTAGAAACCTAAGGTAGCGGCTAAGGATTTTCTTTCTCTATTACCTCCATCATGGTTTTACCTCCTAGAGAAATCCCTGGAGACCCGAGGGTTTCATCCAATATATCAATAGGGGTGCCCGTGGGTCCATATTATGGTGATTCGATAACCTTTACATAGGTTACTTCCCTAATTTCAAGCTACAAAATGAAATCTAATCAAGATTAATGATGGTGAATGATGAAGTAAAATTTAAATAAAAGAAAAGGGAAATACATTCTCAGTATTAACATAAATGTCCCATTCCTATTGAGGGTGAATAATTACCCCTTCACGTGTCCCTCAATCAATCCTACCAGATAATCATTTTGAGGCCGAGAATTGGTCATCAGTTGCATATATAAAGGCTTCCATCTACACAATATATTCCTGAACTTTATCTAGATTACTGTCCAGATGAAAATTATAAGGTTCTCTAATATCACCCAAATCTGATATTCAAAGGCCATATTGGAGGAATTCCCATGCATCCCTGATTTCATGAGTCAATATTTCCCTGTATTGAATAGCTAAAGGACGCACATAATTCAGTTTTGATATGGTTGGATGCAGAGAAAACTCAGAACCCTTGGATTGGAAGGCCTCTTTAGGTCTCCTTTCTTCTTTAGAAGAATCATCATATGTGATAATAATCTCTTTTTGATGATGACAACTAGATCACCTCGGTACGAGAGACATTTTTTCTTTAGCCTCATACTTATTGGTGGATCTTCGATGGAGATGTTTTGAAGGTTAATAAGTTTCTAAAGCCTCTGCATCATCTTTGGATTTATACCACTTACCATAGTTTCTAATAACAAAAATTGTTGTGGCCGCTACCTGATATATTCCTTTTGTTAAATCCCCATGAGAGAATTAAGAATCCCATGATTTAGCATATCTAGCCTCTAATAGAATTGATGCGTCTGATGGAGGTAGTGTAATTGAAATTCTGGATGTCTCTAAATCCATTAGAATACATAACTTTCAGGCTATAATTGGATGCTTCTCATTCCTAATATATGTGGGAAGAAAAGAGCTCAATTGTTGAAGAAATTTGAACTTGATAGAAAACCTATAAGTGACTTAATCCTCATAGATGATTTCACCATCAATCATGGTTGATAACACACTATCCCTGAATGCCATCATATATGCCCTCAGCTTGTAATTTTCTTCCTTACCATCATTAATAAATGTTTTATTTCGTGGGCTACCAAAAGGAAAGAATATAAATTATCCTAATTCTTTCAGTGCTCTCATCACTTCATTAGGGTTCAAGTTCAAAGGCTGAATCCCTATGAATTTCTGTAAAAATGGGGTAACTCAAAAATTTGGGGATCCTAACTGAATTTAACACTGAATATGAACAAAAATGTTCTACAATATAACCCCAAAACACTTGAAATTGTTATGCAAGTCTAAATGGATCCTTCCCATTGTACAAATATAATGGGGAATGATAGGTTCTTGCTAATATAGGGGTTTAAAACCCGATATATTTCCCCTCTACCAAATTGGATAAAATAAAAAAAGTCCCTGGCCTGACACCACCACTAAAATCATGAACTGGAAGCAAGTAAATTCTTAAACACATGGAAAGTAATCTAGCTAAGCGTACCTTTGCATCAATATCAGACTTGACTTTATAAACCCAGTGCTTATAGTCACCTATCTCCAATGAAGGCCAGTATGTGCCGAAACTACCCTAATTATCCATAGCATGATAAATGATAGGACGTCCATAGGTAGGACCTTTCTCTTTCATTGGTTCTGAAAATATTCCGTCCACACTCTTATGTGAATATTATCCCCAACACAAGAATATTTCTTTTCTCTTGGAAATTTCTTTGCTATTTTGAAGAATTCATGAGCCTTTGGTGGAGGCCTCTCGGTATTAACCCATATTGTTTTTGGTGGAATGAATTCACCTATATCTCCCTGAGAATGTTAATGCTAGATATTTTGTAGATATCCCATAAATAGATGCCAAACTCATCATCTATTAAGTGGAAAAAATTTGTTTGCAGACTCCATCGGCTCAGTAGTTTAGGAGCGGACTTATTTTTTTAAACATTAGTTTTCCATATCCAGACAGCTTCCTAAATATGAACATCTGTTAGTTTTTTATTTAATTCTTTACATGTACAACATACACAAAATTCCAACATCCATTCAAGTTTAACTCCTCCTCCATAATGAAGGTCTGAATCTTCCTTCCAGCCATTAGACTGATCTATTTTTGAAGCATGAATGTTTGAATCATAACAATGTAGCCTTGTCTCTACAACACGATCCTTCTTATCAGGAGTACAACCACTATGATGTAGGATACATCCAATTGATACTATTCCCTCATTAATAGGCATACCCTTCATATTAATATTCATGAAATTATAGTTATAGTATTTGACAAACCAAGCCTTTGGAAAATATCTCTTATATGCCAAAATGTGGGAATCTTGTAAAATACAAATCCTATACAGAGGCAGATAGTGGATTTATAGATATTCAAATTGGTATGAAATCAAGCCTTTCAACAACCCAGGGAGGGTACTCTCAATAATTCCATAATAGTTTGATCCAAAAATTTTCATTATTTAATTTTGAAAAACATTAGATTCATCAGTTGCAGTCATCAAGTGAGCCATTTATTACAAAATAATTACTAAATTTTACCCATTAAGTTGGAAATTTGACTTAAGAAAGTAAAAATTTTAACTTAAAATCTCCATGAAGGTCCTTTGACTAGGATCATAGAACATGTCCTTCGATGAGGATCCTAGCGTATATCCTTCAAAGAAGTCCTTCCACATAGCTCCATTTCTCAAATGGTTTTACCTTGAGAATTTTTTCATGGGACCTATGCGAGAGCACAACTAGGTAAAGATGGACGAACGATCTATGCAATGAGAGCTAAAAAAATATGAGATTCTGGGTGATTAAAATCACAAAAGAATGGGGGTATTTATAGAAATTTACAACCTATGAAACATTGCTACACCACAGACCCATGTGGCATAGCTATGCCACTGAACTGTGTGACATAATTACACCACCGACCTGTGTGACATAACTACACCGTAGATGTGTGCCATTCAGAATTAACTCTCTATAATCTTTTCACCATAATATTTCCTCAGGACTTGATCCACTTTTAAAATGGATCAAATCATGGGGGGGGGGGGTTGTTGACACTCTTTAGGAAGAAAAAAGATTATAAATAAGTCCTTTGGATGTTTCAAAGTATCAAGAAGAAGCTAAAGGAAGTAAAAGACATAAATTGAAAGGTACCTATGAGGGGAACCTATGTTGGGGACCAACACATCACACCTCTAGAAAACCAGAACACATTCTACTCATACAACCCAGTGTGAACCCCTACTCCATAGACCTATGTTATAGAGCTACACAGAAGAACTACGCAACAATATAATTTATGTACCCCTATATGGAGGAGCTACACTGAAGAGCTATGAGGATGACCTACAATAACAAACTACTTTAAACTAACCCAATTCCTTGCCTATAAATAAGACCCTTGGGCTCCCCATTTGAGAAATAAAAAATTTGGAATAATTCTTGAAGATCCCATTGCATATCTCTTTCGCCCAGGTCCCCCAAATTTTATCAGGTAGCTCTCTAAAACATGGAATAATAGATAATTATATGGGATAATCAAGTTTGAAATCCTTTCAGATTTTCAAGTAAATAACATATGATTAAGGAACCTTCTTTCATAAAGTAGAATCTACCTATGCAAGGCCAATTCCTTAAGGACTTACATGGGGCTCTTTGAAATACACCAAAGGAGACCTAGGGTGTTTAGATTTAAATCACACCAATGTTTTTTTCCTTCTTAGTAGTCCTTTTTAAAGCTTTCATAGGCTTAGTTATCCCATTTTAATCATTTTTCAGTCATCACTATGACCTGTACAACACCCCTATGTGACATACCTATGTGGTAGAGCTATGCTACATAGCTGATCCTAGGACCTATGCATATTATCTTGTAGTCCCTCTTCAAAGCCACTCATTTCATGTTATCTCTTTCCTTGGTTTCCTTATCTGAAAGGGACTAAGTTTAAGCCTCCAAAGAAACCTCATGACTTATCAAACCTTTGGGAATGTCACATCAGTGTGTCTCCCATTTGGGTTTGTATATCTACTGTCAAAGGTTTCCCAAATTTGTCTTCAAAAGGAGTCAGGATCCTTGGGATGTTTATAGGTTTTTATATCTATATTCACATGGATCCTTACCCTAGAGACAATATTTGTAAGTTTCCCATCTTGGATTCTGGGGATAAGAATCTGTCTTCCCCTTTTCTTCTCTAAGATCCAGAGCCTCTGGTTCCCAATAGGGAGAGTGAGGGTCACACTTGATTTTCAATTCAATAAAGGAAAAGTCTCCCTCCTCTCCTGAGACCCATCCGAGGGAACCCCTACTAAAGTAAGACCCTAGTCTTTTGGGCCTAACACAATGAACTTCACTTTTATTTCACATTGAAGGGTTCATTTCCTCGTGGCCTCACCCACAATCGCCTAAGATTCTTTCATTGTAGGCCTGAATCCTTCCACCAATGGAATAGAAAGTGTGTGGTTTATTGAATCTTTCACATCCTCTTGTTTCTCACACTGAGCAATACTTACATGGGAATATATATTTGTGATGAGTACAACATCTGTACAATCCAATTAAATTATTGAACAACTAGAACTCTAATTCCCACCATAATTAAGATACGTAAGAAGCCTTAACCTACGACCCAAGCTCACTGGATATCCTCTTTAGGAATCTGAACCTAGTTCCCTTAATCCAGGCATCATCCTTAGGAGTGAGCTCTAAATTAGTCCCCCCTAAATCTCCATGAATTAAGACATCTCTCATAGACCTTGTTATAAGGTAATCCTACTTAGGAGTAAGCACCAACCCTTTTATCTCAAAGGGTCATACACCCCTGTGAGATTTACTGAACTACGTGGGATTTGATTCCCATCTGAGTGATATACATAGGAAGCCTCCCTAAGGTTCAAACCCAAAATACCAAATCAAACCTATTCTTATTGGGATATATTCCCATTGGGGTCTAATCTATCTTGGAAAGTAAAACCCTTTCCAAATTCCTTGGGATCATTAGGAATAAGTCCCACACCAAGATTTGACTAAGAACCTTCCACTTATATGTCCTTACCATATGACAATAAACTGCATGGTTAGGTCCTTATCACATGACCTTAAAAGGTATGATGTGTCCAATTAAGCGGCACCGAACTATCAGGGTTCTAATTCCTTTCACAAGGATACATAGGTATCCTATTTAAGGGTACAATACCAATATCAAAACAAACTTATATCTCCCTGGATGACAATAAATTCTAGATTTCCCCATTGTGTGGCTTAAAAACTAGAATAATCATAACAACAACTAAAAGAATCTCTAAATAGTATATGAGAGGATACCATTTATGGAGAACCTCGAATACATAAAGATATATTCATTAATGAAGAACCTCAAATACATATGGATGATTCTAAATTACTCACATGCTAATAATTGATTGAAAATTTCAAGGGAAACCTACGTTATATTTGGTAAATTAATAAGGATTCATGAACATATCTTGAATCTATAAGAGTTTCCTAGATTAGGAAATAATTCCCCCCAAAAAGGGTGTGATGATCCCGACCTCCCATCCTCTCGACCAATGTGAGTTCTTAAGTATCGTAGGTCTAAACCTAACGAACACCTAACTTTTGAAAGTAGGTCCCTTTGGATACATAAAAGTTGGATGTTTTTGGTTCCATAAATAAATCTGATGGAAACCATCGAGAAGTAGTGATTCCTAACTAGTACACATGTTCTGAGGGAAACATATATCTATATTCTCTATTAATGTTATACCTTCCCTTGTTAAAGTTATGATGTATGATTGGTTAAATAAAGTGTCTACATCAACCTAAATGGCGTTTTCCCACATATATTGATGTTGAAATTATATCTAACCAACCTATTATTGATTAAACAAATGAATTGTTTTGAAATGGTATCTTAAAAATGGAAATAATTTTTTTTGTTTTAAATAAATTCAAGTTAATACTTAGGAATTTTAGTTAAATGGTGTGTAAATTTTGGCTTATAAAGGATAGTACCTTTATAACTTGGGAATGGTAACCTATTTAATTGAATCCTCTTATGCATGAACGAAACCTTGTATGCTAGTTTTAGCATCACATACTTATGAGATAACCCCGTTGAGTATGTGTTTTAATTTATGATAAAGTGACTATTATTGGATTTCACTTAAATGGGATGAAAATTATAATTTATAGATTATTGTCTCTATAAATTGGGAATGGATGACCATAAAACTGAACCCTACTTGTTATGATTGGACCCTCATAGTTCTCCTTTATTTTTACATGCTTAGCACTTAATCCCATGTGGGTGTGTTTACGCTAATGGGATAGTAATTTAATGTTTCTTCAGACACTCATATGGTGTTACATATAAGTGTATAGTTGAATTATACTTAACTAATCCCATTAAAATGAAAATAGACCTATTTTATGCTTTTGAGATTTATTATTGTGAGGTGTCGGTTAATTAAAATTCTAGTTACAACCTAAATACTATTTTACTCTATATATTAGAATTGAAATTTTATTTTAGTATGAATCATCATGGGAATCCGTGGATAAATAAATGGTTAAAAGGAAATAATGAGATAATTTTCTAAATGACTTGTGGTGTCAGTTAGATAAAGTGTAAAGTACAGTTGATAAATGTTTTCCTTTTATCTCCGTTACTTGAATTTTCATATATTTAATCACTTAAATTTTTAGAATAATTAATGAATTTTTGAAATGGATTAAATGAAACCTTTTATGGTGTTGGTAATGAAGGAACCTCATGTAAGAGTTAGTTATAGAATTTACTTGAGAAGTTTCCTTGGATGAGAACACTGGTGTTTCCCATAGGTTTTATTAGCATTTTTTTTCTAATTCTCTGGATCTAAAGGTTAGGTGGTAGAGTATAGTGACCTTTTAGATGTGACTATAATTTTAAAATCTGATTCCTTGAGAAAAGTTAAGGGTTATCCCATTGTGTTCGTTCTCTTATAAATGTGAAACCAGAATAATTTTGAGCTGAGTTTCTAGGCACAATGTGTGTTGTTTATTTAATTGGTTGAGTCAAGCACAAATATTAGGTAATGAGAAGAAAACTTGGGTGGTTGTATGGTAATTTGAACCCCAAGTAAGTATTACCATTTGAGGATAACCAATGAGTGTTAGCTTCTTAGCTTTTACATTGGCATTGCGACCCTATTGGGAGTCTTACCCTATGAGGATTATTAGAGAGGATCAAGGCCTTGTATCCTGATGCTTGGAAGGTGATGTTTTAATGATGTTTTAAAATCATTAACCCTTTTAGGTCTATGATCTATTTAATTACTTCAGTTCACCTATTTTGGGAGGTTTTGTAGGTGTGTTGCATGCTATGTAATATAGGAACTTAAGTGGGATATTGTTCTCATGTGATATACATCAGGGATAGGTGGGTAGGCCTAGTGGCTCTATTTTGAGGCATGATCGGTAGGGATAGGTGGGAGACCTAGAGTCCCTAATATTCTAACTTTTATCACAGTGAGACCATTTTTATTTTGAATGAGTGAAACCTATTAGATAGGTTAGCATGAGTTTATGAATTACTTTAGATGCGATGGGCTTAGTTATATGCCCTTAATGAGACCGATGTGTGAGAGGTTATTGAATTTTTAATTATTGGTATGATGATGCATTCAGTTTATGAGGAATCACCTAGAGTGCTTGGTTATCAAGACTAGTTTGAATGGGAAGTAATATTCATGTACATGGACCAGCTGACCGGTGTTCATGCATTGATGTATGGAATTTTCAAAACAACACTATGAGGTGGACAGTCATTCGATAAGTCATGGAACATGTGAGGTAACTTATTTTGAACAGGAGTTCTAAGGGTTCACCTGGCATATTAATCTCAACATTCCATGTAGCACGATCAACTTAGGCTTATATATGGTTGAATCGTGGGAGTGTGAGTTGGATATTGAACCAGGTGAAATGAGAGTGTACACCTATTGTGTATGGCAAGGTTGGTTCATGATTATTGTGTGTGATAACAATTTCGAATCAAATTTTGGTGAGTAGATAGGTGTGGTCCTATGATCAATGGTTTCAATTAAGATGATTTTGGTCACGGTCACCCAAATAATTGGGTAAATCAAATAAATTGATCTATGAAAAGGGATAATTTAGAAATAAGTTGGGTACCATGAGACGGTTGACCTATGGGTGGACCTAGACATGAATTTTTAGGGGATGTTGTGTCATGAGTTGATCAAATGAATTCATATATTGGATGATTTGAGAATGGATCAAGAGAGAAATATATTAATATCAATAGAATTTTAGTGTACTTCTATTTTAAAGACGATCATGTCTAATATCTTTCCATTGTACCGAGTATACTAATAGAGAGTCAACTATACACTGAGATACCTACATATAATTTATAGTATGATGAAAAGACTCCTTGGGAGTCATGCTCAAGGAGTGGTTTAAGGTAATATATAAGGCGGGGAGTAAACCTTTGGCCTTTTGAGGGAGGTGACCCTCATGGTGAGTTGAAAATTGGAGAATTACATGGGAATCATTCTCAGAAAGTGGGACTGAGTAATGGATGATGTTACATTATCACTCAAGGGTTAGTGGGTTATTTTTCATGATTATTATTATTTCCAAGGATGGATGGAGTATATGATATTATTATCAGAAAAATTGTTTCACTAGTACGACGGCATGGATTCTCTTTAGGTGGGGAGTGGAATGTTGGTCCCTAGTAGGAAACCCTCATATGATAAGGGTCATAAGACATTGAGAATAGTTTTTTGAAGGAAATTTTGGATCTCATATGCTATTGGATAAATGAAATAATGTACATATAGATTCTTGGTAAATTATAGGTGAGATACCACCTTGTCCCTTAACTAGTGGTTTTAATGTGTGGATGTTTTAACTATGTAGTGATGTTTCACTTCTAAAATATTAAGTGTGGAATACCTTATATGAGATCCTTGGACTCTAGTTTATTGATTATTAGGTTGAAATGGACTTTCATTTGGGCTTATTTGATGGTTAGCTTATGATTATCCAAGGATATTGGATCGGTTTTTCACCAATGTTCGTATTATAGAACGATAGTAGAAATGAACTAGAGATGGTTTGTTTAGGAGATTCCACCAAAAGTTAGGTATGGTATTTTGTGAGAATTATTGGAAAAACCTTGTTTCACCTTGGGATAAGAGCTTTGGATTGGTTTTAGTGACACATCATCTGTTAAAGCTATGTTTTTTAGAAGTAGTCAACCCGAAGTTGTTCAACATGTGTTTCTACAAGAAGTTGAATGAGGATGGAGAGTAACCACATTAGTTATGTCATGGATTGAGATTAATGCAGTGTAAGGGTCAGTTGGGGATATTCAAAGAAAATATGGAATGACCAATTTACTCTTGGTTGATAATAATTCACTATTTCAATTGAATTGAGGACCAAGAGTAGTATTCTCACATGTGATCTAGCTTAACAAGTTAAAAATAATGCTGAGAAGGTTTCTATTAGGCTCTGTATGTGTTTCAATAGTCAATTACTAGAGTGGAAGTACTATGAAACATCATTGGATAGTGTATAATAGAACCTATGGTGGATAGTGCAATAGGAAGGTTGATGAAAATGATGATGGTGTGATCATGTGTGGGGTAATACAATCTTGATTAAGTATAGTCTTAGTGTTTTAGTTGTATTTGAAATTTTTGGATCGATTTTAAGTGGATTAAGTTCTATTTGTTTAAAGTGATTCTTTGAGTCACATTGGGATTTTAGAAATGCTAAACGGGTGTCAAAGGAGGAAATTCATGACCCAAGTAGGTCAGGTGGTATTTTCTTTTTTCCACTAGAGCTTCTTGAGGTTGAGAAGTTTTAAGGTGGGGAGGTTGTAAGATCCAATGTTTGTATTTGGTTGAAAATTTATAAAGAAATTTGAGTTTCCATTTGGTGGATGTTATAATTCTTGAACCGAGATTCAAAACATAATTTTGAGAGTTTGAATATTTCAAAGTTTTGTTTTTAGATGGGTTTTAATGCCTGAGAAATTTCTTGGAAGTTTGGATGAGTTCAAAGTGAATTAGTCTTTGAAAAATCAGGTTCATGAGAGGAATTCATAGGTGAACGATTAGTACTAACCATGAATCTTAAGTGAAAAACACGTTTTTATAAGGCATGTGTTTTTTATAAACTATGTAGGAGGTCCTAGACAACAGTGTGGGCTTTAGAGTGTGTCACATAGTCTGAAAATCCATGTGGTTGAGGCCACATGACTGTGTGAGGAGTCTATAGTAAATAATAGAGGTGAACCATATGGATTACACATGGTTTATTTTACCATGTGCCTAGCTACACAGGGTTTGGTGGTGAGATAGTTCCAAATGCATGGCTGGAATATATTTTCCTTAACCATGTACATGAACTATTCTAGGTGTGGCCCATGGATAGTGGGATTTGCATGGTTTGTGTAAGGTTTGGAAAACCATGCGACCAAACCTTGTGGCCCTTGAAAAGTGGTGAAATTACCTTTTCCCCTTACTTATTTTAACCCTTAAGACTATTTTCTTTTCCCCATTCTCACAATAGAATCTCCCACACATGGACTGTTCCTTCTTCCCTTAAGCTAGGATTTGAGCTTGCCTCTCCATCTGAGATCTAAATCAAACATCACCGGTCATGTTGGATCACCCTAGGTTAGTGTAAAATTATTATTCCTTATTTAACTTATTGTATTTTCTTTATATATGAGATCATATGCATTATTTTCAGTGCATTTACATATTTATTCTGATATATTTCATTTCAGGTCAAATTAAAGTTAGATATTGGATAAGTTAAGCATTCTAGGAATGAGGTAGGTGGTCTATTTTACTTTCCCTTGAAAATGAATCATTTGAAAAATGTGTCATTGTGCTACATTTCATATTTTACATGAGTATCTTCTAAAATGATAAGTTAATTTTATAATTTTTAGCACTAAAAATTGTTTTTCCTTGTGACTCAATTCCATCAAAGGATATCTTCAACCTATATGCGAACCACCCCTTATGGTGTGTTGATTTAAATTCCTAGAAACATGATACCTTATTATGTATTTAAACCACCTTTTTTAGGTGTGTTGAATTGTCCCTAAAAAGTGATGTTTAAATTAAATTAAATGAATAATTGAATACCATTAGTTGACCCCCCTTAGGTCCAATTGAAAGAGAATTGGTTATTATTATTAATTGAATTAAAATAGACATCAATTAATTAAATGAATCATGGAAGGTTGTATATTGTAATTGAGTTTTATGTAAAACTAGTTAATTATAAAGTATTCTTATGACTAAAAAAATTATAAATAATCTTGGGCCCTTTTCAATTTTAAATGAAAGGGAAACAGATAAAATAAATGAAGTGGTTAATGTGTTAAATGGAACGTGAATGGCATGACCATGTCACTTGGACCTTTTGAAACTTGTAAATGAAATGTATAAAGATATGTTGAATTCTTAAAAGTTTTATTTATTTTTTATATGGCCTATATTTAATAATTAAAGGCAATGTGTTTATATATTTATTTATTTGATCATCACTAGGATCCCAATATAGAATGCTACAGATGGGCTTATAAGGAACTTTAAACTGAATGAATTATAAATGGTTAGGTGTTGTTTACCAAGGAGCTCATCACCATTCAGTTGTAATTGTTACAAAAAACATTCCTCTTTATTAATTGAATTTATTTTAAATTACATTCAATATTTTTATTGTTAGAACAGGTTGGAAATGATTTTCCTTATAATTATTATTAGAAGTTGTTAGACATGAAACCCTTCTTGTTTCATATTGAAGTTATTGATAATGGAAACCGATATCATTAGTTATTAAGTTATTAGGCATGTATACATCATCATTACCTATAATAAAACATGTTGGACAATGCAATCTTTTTTATTTTTTTATTATTACTATTTTCATTTAAATGGATGGGCATGGTACCCCTTATCAATTACTAAGAATTATTAGACATGATGCCCAATCTCCCTTAGTTTAGATTTTTTAAGTGATTCAATTTATTTAGAAATTAAACCCTTATGATTATAATTTTACATGGACACATTGGTTATGCACCATAGATCCTGAGTCTATTTTTATAAATTATATTGGTTCAGATACATTCCAGCTTAGGCTGAAGCAGGTGGTATCGAAAAATTATCTCATAAGGAACCCAGTCTGACATTGTCTATTTATTTTACAACTTTCATTATTATACCTATACACTATACCATTTTATACTCATATACTGGATATGCATTAGGTTCCATTGGTGGTGACATACTGATTTTTTACTCACACCTCGTTCAGGATGCAGTTTGGTACCTGCACAAATCTCTTGGTTGTAGGATATGATCTTGGATTGTGTTTGCATGCTATTAATATTTATGGACTTAGACATGACATGGAGATAGGGGTTGAGCTTGTACTTAGGATTGTTATAATAGTGGGTTATTTTGTTTATTTATTTCCCTTTATCTATATATTCCTATTGTATGTACCTTTTGTATGTAGACTACCAATATTTTTGACTGAACAAGTTCATGCGTGGTTTAATTGTTTGTCACTACCATGGTTGTATATTAATTATTAATGATCATCAGTTCATTATCATATTACACATACTTTCTTCTATTTATTATTCCACTATATTAATTACTGATCTATAGGGAATAGTCTCCCCACTATACCCCCTTTAGACCATCATTGCTAGTCGACATCCTTTGGTGTACGGGGAGGCAGCTTGATGGATTGTCACAAAATAGATTAAGGAACCATTTTAGTGGATACTGGGCCAGGATTTTATATATATCATTATGACCATCCACATAAATTTGAAATGAAAAAATGAATCACATCGCTTCATATATAACCATTAAATCTATCTATATAACCATCCCTGAGAGGTGGTTATGAAAAATAAAATACATTACTTCATAGAGACGATAATCTGTATGTATGCATGGGAAATGCTTTAATTTTCTATTAGATATAAAAGAGATAAAAAATTGATGCACCATTAACATAAAAAAATTTAAGTATAGTAATTATATGAATTTAATCATGTTAATATTGTTATATAATATTTAGAAGAGGTTAAGTAAGAAAGAAAATTTAAATAGATCGGTAAAGGTAATTACCTATTCTCTAAGCATCTTACTTTACACATTAAGCATTATTGAGATAGTATTTTGGTGAAATAAATACATATAAGAAGTGGGGATGATATTTTGGAAGTGATTTGGATAAATATTATTTGAGAAAGTGTGATAAAGTGGTATGGAGAAGTTGGGAGAGGAGGTTCCCTTTTATAAGAGAGGTGGGCAACAAACTTATAAATAACTGAAACATTATTATGAAATATATTTCATACTTAAGTAAAGTGGATCCAAAACTATCAAATTATTAAGATAATTCGAGGAAGGTATAAATAAACTCAACCAATGAGATTTTATTAAGTTTTTTTTGTGTAATATTGAGAATTATCCCTTTATTTTACCCATTTTAACCCATTTTAGCCTTAACTGTGGTGACAAATTTTTACCTTTGTAACTATTCATTATAGATAAAAATAAAATTGAAATTATAAAAAAAATTGAATATGATTATTAAAAATATGGAATAAATTTTTCAAAATTCAATTCATATAAGTGGAAGAAATCAATTCTAATATAAACGTACAAAACATATAAACACCATTTTTAGAAAAAGTGTATTTTTATGTGTAATAATAAATTTATACATATTTAATAAAAATATTCTTGATTAGTGGTGATTCAAATGTATTTATTAGATTATTATTTAACAAATGAAGATTTTATTTGAAATTAGAACTATTGAAAAGATTAATGGACTTATTGAACCACCTCATTAAAGTTAAAGGATCCAAAATAGTTTTTATTAGAATAAAATATAACTTAGGTTAAAAAAAGTAAAGAACAAGTTTCTAAATTCAACATTATAGTTTTAAAGGATTTATTTTACTCCTTAAAAATATATTTGGTAGATCCAAAGGTTTAACATATTTTTTTGTAACACTTATATCATAATGATGTCATCAAAGTTACAATATATTTAAAAATGAAAATTTTCACTATTCATAATAAAATCAACCTTTTCTAAAAATTACCAAAAATTAATCCTAAGATAATTTTAATATTATGAAATTAAAAATAAATATTTTTTATAAAGTTAAATTGATCAAATTCTTAAATCTATCTTTTAAATGAAACTAAAATATATTCATTAAAACTACTTTTATAAAAAACGACTCTTTTAAATATTAAATGTTCTTAACCTTATATGATTTCATATTTATCATTAAAAATAGAGTAATTATTTCCTAGGAAATAATAAATAAATATTTATTAGGAAAAATTTTCTTTATATAATTGATAATTCTTTTACTCCTATTCATACCTGCCAATGCAACAGATTTGTTATAACAATCATATTTAAGTAATAATATATCTATAGTATATCACAATCCATTTAATCTCTATGTTGATTGTTTCACAAGATATAAAAAAAAATATTTAATACAAAATATTATAAAATATTAGGGTGTTATTTTCTACCCCTTTAAAAAAATTATGTCCTCTCAAATTTTATTTCATTTTTGATGGACAAGGGTTTAATTTTTTTTTCAGAATTAATTCCATGGAGTGAAGGATAAATATATATAAGTGGAAATAAATACCTCTTAATCAAAATAAATTTAATTTGATTTTGGATAGGACTTTAATGTCTATGTTGATAAAAGAACACTTATCTTTTCCAAAATATTTCTTAAGGTATGAATATATTATGTGAATCAAACTTGTGAATAGGTTTCTACAAGAATAACTTGATAACTAAGAGATATTTTCCACATAAGAATCAATAGATCCATCTTCCTCTTGATTTAGTTTGAGTAATTCTTTTACCATTGAGATAAATAATATTAGGGGACATAATTAGTTTATTTCTTCCCACAATTTCATCCTTCATTTGTGTTTCAAGCATTTTTACCCCTATGCTTCATGTCATATGATAAATGACCATGATTAATTTTTCATATCTGGAGAACTAAAATTATCTTTCAAGAGATCATAAGATCCATAAATGGATGATAAGTTATTTCTCCCATCACTATAAATTTATTGAAACCAAAATAGTTAGCATAAATTAGGATAATATGAATAAACCATTATAACGAGATATAATACATTAATCTATAAAACCTCAATAATAACACCAAAATTTCAACATAAATCATTTCATAAAAAGTTAACCTTATAAATTTTCCAAGATATCATTAACAAACTTTAAAATATAATCACATAAGGTCTCAAAAATAGAGTTTATACCTTTGAACTTATGATCCTTCTTAAACTTATAAACCCTAAAATGTAATATCATTGTGTCATAACCCTAGATACTTCAGTAATTCAAAATTATCTACAAACCTTTAACCAAGATTTTTAATCTTATTCCTTAATAATTACTTCCCTTTATATATTAATCATTTTTTATTTATCTTCATCTATAATAGAATATGAATTTATGAAACCTTTATTCATATGATATTTATAATCCCATTCATGTGATTTCTTTACTGGGAATCAATTTTAATTATTCCTATACACTTATAAATAGATCATTGGAGTCCATGTGGAGCAATTATCTGATCTTTAGTTTTACCCATATCTCCATGATATTCACGTGCTTAATGAATTTATCTTCCAAACTTTATGAGTTTACCAATCCATTGAACACAATTTCACCTATACCTATTCCCAAATTTTTGGAATAAAAGAACATTTATGTTTTTTCCTCCATGGCATTTTTTATATGAATTTTATTGAAAATCCATTTTTCTATTATTTTCTACAAAACCATGAGAACATTTTGAGTCTCTACTCTCCATTTTCAATCTTGATAGCATGTTGGAAGTCTTCTTCATATCTATCAAATTATATTATAGAAAATACATTTTAGAGAATTTGTTTTAAACCACCAAGGAATCGATTAATTTTACTTTCATGGTAGATGATAAAACTAGAAGCATACCATGAAAGTCTAGTAAAATTTGATTCATAGGTACAAATGGATTTATCATTCCTATTCTTTAGTTCTAGAAATCCCCTATCTATTATAGTGTTAAGAGAACAAGTAAAATTATTATTAAAAATACCTTTATTGTAGTACCCCTAGTTTCTAGTATGTAACCCTTACTTAATTCTTTTAATGGTTATAAAGTTAAGGGTGATGATGAGAGAGTTGGGAGAACTTGGAATGAAGTTTTGAGGCAAAGGGAAAGTCACACGGGCAGTGCAGAGTTTGTCTAAACCATGCAGCCAAACCGTATGTAGTTGGCACTTTGAGGCAGTGGTTTCGACATGTTTGGAGCACAGTTCAAGAGACCGTGTGAGGAGTCCTTGTGAGGGTCTATCGAGGTAGTGTATAACACATGGTTAGAACATGGTTTGTCAAACCGTGCGAACTAACCATGTCGGCACTTAAAAGATATCCTAAAAAAAGGATCTCACGCATTTTTTCCTATTAAGGGATCATTTTTCCTCCTAAGTGGCCATACCTCGGGATCAATCTCCCTTTAAGGTAGGATAACCTCTCCCAAGAATTTTGGAGGAGATCTGAAGGATTTCCTTGGCGAATCAAAGCCATATTCTTGAGGTATGTGATTGTTCTTCTTCGATCTTGTTTGGTTCCTTAGATATACTTAGATCTACTTATCCTCTTCTTTCAGTTTCTTAGATAAATGCCCTTTATGGGTATATATAAGTATTTATATGCCAAATATGATGAGATTTGGTCTTGGTCTTGCTAGGAAAAGAGATCTAAGGTGGGTTCTTGAAGAATCAACCCAGTTTTCTTGTGCGTTCTTCGTTTGCTGTGGTTTTCATCAAAACCTTCGAGGTAGGTGGATTCTTTCTTGACTCCACTTAGTAGAACTGATTGGAATGCTTTAAAATTGAATGTGTGGTGTTGAATTGATTGTTATTTGGTTGTTTAAAACTTGTTGGAACCTTCTTGTGGGATGGTTGTGAAATATGGAATATTGGAGATTTTGAATGAGTGCTTTGCTTCTTGATTTTAAAATGAGGATTTTGAAAAAGTGATTTTCCTAGATTGTTGGAACATGATTGGGATTAGATTTTTTCAATAAAAGGGAAAAGTTTTATTGAAATTGAATGTTTCTTTGAAATTGGTTGTGCTTTGGTTTTCAATAAAAGTTCAGTTTTATTGAAATGATTTGACGGAAATGGTTTGTCATTGAATTGGTTTTGATGGAAATGGTTTTCAATAAAAATGGTGTTTTATTGAAATGGTTTTAAATTGAGATAGTTTGGAATTGAAATGATTTTGATGGAAATGGTTTTCAATATAAATGTGTTTCTATTGAAAGGGTTGTTTTGGCATGATTGTTGGGAATATGTGGTTTGTTTTTATGTTGCATATATGGGGCTTGGTTAAAATATGACCTTGTGCTCGGTACCAAAGGTTTAATGGCACATGAGAATTTCATATGTGAGGCTTGGTTAAAATATGAACTTTTGCTCAGTTCCAAAGGTTTAATGGCACATGGGAATTGCATATATGGGGCTTTGTTGAAATATGACCTTGTTCTCAATGCCAAAGGATTAATGGCACATGGGAAACCATTACCTTGTGACGACCTGATAGATCGATGAGAAACCACTCATGAGTATGGAACTGTCAGAACGTTTCATGCATGGTTAGTTGCATGGGTTTGTGGAATGGTTGGGTATGCCCAAAAGGGATATTGTAAAATGGTTTTAAAGGTTGCTTAGTTTTTTTCTTGAAAAATAACTTTCTGGGAATTTTTTTTTTAATTTGTACTTGTATGCTTTTGGTTATGAATGGTTTTGGAAACTTGTTTATATTTGGCTATAAACTATTTTTGAGAAATTTATTTATATAAACTATTTTATATAATTGTTGCTAACTTTTTTATCCTAGTGGCGTGAGTAGGGAAGTCATTGGGGAAAACCTAATGAGTTTTATACTCAACCCTTCTTTGGAACATTGGTGCTTTTGCAGATGTCATATTTCGAGACACAGATAATGGTAAGACATATCATTGCTAGTGGTTCCTGGTAATGCTTGGGAGATGTGGTGGTGCTTGGAGCATAGAGCTTGGGGTGGAGTCGTGGAGTGTGTCTTGGTTTATTTTGGGTCTCTTTTTTAGTTTTCCTCTTAGTACTCTAATATCATGTTAGATTTTATTGGTTTTGGATTATATTGTGGAACAACTTGGTTGTCTTTTGGGAATGCATGCTTTAATGTTTAATTGACATGCATCATATGTGGCTATTAGTGGATGGTTTTATTGGTTTATTTCTTAAGGGAAAATCACTCCCCAATTTGTTCTCGAAGCCCTTGGAATTTATTTCTAACCTTTGGCGCCTTGGGAATGTCTCTTAAGGCATAGTAATCTTCACCGCATCCTCAAGCCAATGAAGAAGGGGAGGGGTGTTACAAGTGGTATCAGTTTGGTCCTTCCTTGGTGGTACAAATGGTCATCAGTGTTCTTAGTCTTGGATTTATAATTTCTTTTCGTCTATTCCTTGGGTTGGAATCTTATACAGGAGTAGGATTGTTATAACTTGAGATTTATATCATTAAAGGACGTATCTAACCTGTTTATTCTAAACTTCAAGTTACCAGGGTGTTGAGTACATTAGTCTTTTGGTTACAATTCTAGAATGTTGTAAATCTCATTGTTATGGGTTTATCCAATGAGATGAGCATGAAATTCATTGTAGAGGAATTAATTCCCACTAGGATTGCATATCTCATTGTGAGAAATGAAATACGATTTTGTGCAAGGTGATAATTTTTGCAAAAAAAATGCATAAATTGTTTTCAAGTGAAAGATTTTGAAAACAGGATATTTGGTTTAATTTGAAAATGGGTTGATTTTTAAAAAGTATGTTGAATGTTTTCAAAAATGACTAAACATAGAAAAAAGAGGTTTTGGAAAACAATGTTGTGATAGTTGATGTGATAGAGTTTGAAATGCTAAGCGATCAGTTTCTATAGAGTGAGATTGATAGAGTTTGTTTTTGGTTTAGAAAATGGCCCCGGGTAGGCGTCGTAGAGACCAACCAAAAGTGGCCAATGAAAATGTGGTTTCACCTAGTCCCTAGGTGAACTAGAAGTTAGTTCAGAGATTAGTGAAAGCTTTACAAGCTATGGAAGGTGTGAATAGAGTGGAAGAGAAAAAGCATGTTGATTATACGACTCAGTTTCAAAAGTAGGATCCACCCGTCTTTAGGGGTGATTTAGACCCGGAAAGGGTAGAGGTGTGGTTGTCCAAAATGAACAGAATTTATGAATGCATGGAGAAGCTGGTAGAGATGAAAGTAAATCTAGATATGTATAAGCTAAATGATCTTTCTCTTGAGTGGTGGGAGTTATTAGTCCAAGCAGGGATGGACCAGGGTAGTACGTGGGAAGGCTTTGAGGAATTTTTTAATAAAACATTATACCCATTTATGTCAGAATTCAGTGCAAAACTGATTTATTCAGTCTGAAGTAAGAGCATATGCCTGTGACAGAGTATGCAACTAAGTTTATGAGCTGAGTGCGGTTTGCACTCGAGGTGGCGGGGAGCACGTCGTCAAAGGAAAGGATCTTCGAAGTGGGGTTAAGGCTAGAGATCTTTTCAAAAATAGCAGTGCTGTGTATTGATGATTACACAGAGATGGTGAATCGAGCATCAGTGGTTGAGCATGATCTATTGGGAGCACCAGGCGGAGGAAGCATGGTGGTAACCATGGGGAATAGTGGGAACTCTAACGCTCGATTCAAGCGGAGGAGGGACACTTATTCCCAGGGTGGGAGTATGGCACATAATCCAATGGTAGGATTGGTAAATCTTCCTCTGAAGCCCTAGAGAAAACCAAGATGTTTTCAGTTTGGATATACGGAACAAATCCTGTGAAACTATACGACATAACCTTGAGAATGTCACAATTGCAAGCAGATGGGGCATATTTAGTGCTATTGTAGGAATTCTCTGAGTTCGAGTGCGCGTGACACTCCTCAGGGATTGTAGACATCATATGCTTCTATGGGACAGGGACAACAGAAAACCCTTCATCAGTAGAGCAAAGTCATTCATGGTGATTCTCGGAACACCACAACTCATCAGCAGAGCAATAAAGAGCAGAGTGTGGCAACCAAAGCATTGTTCAGAGCCGAGAAGGTTGTGGTGGATGATTAGTCGGGACCATCCACGATGCGAGGTACTATCTACCTTGATGAAAGTTCTGTTTGATACAGGTGCTTCACAGTATTTTTTTGTTGCATGTGTGGTTGAGTTGGTGAGTTTATGGGTAGAAATTATGCCTCTGGTTTTGAAACTTCTAACTCCTCTAGGTCTAAGAGAGTTTTGAGCCTTCTTGTATAGAGCATGTTGTATTGTTGTGGGTGAGGTTGAGATAATGTGGAATTTCTCAGTGCTTGAGATGGATGTGTATGATATAATCCTGGAAATGGATTGGACGGTGGCGTTTAAGGCCCACGTCGAATGTAATGTGTGAAGAGTGTATTTTATGACACATTATGGTGTTAAACATCTCTTTAGAGGATAAAGGCATGAAAGGCAGTGTGAAACAGGTTTTTAGGCACCAGAAGTGGGAACGTTATCGTATCAGTTGGCAGTGTTGTCAATGGAATCAGTAGAGGGTGTTGAGAAGAGTATTCTTTCGCAGTGGTGGATCAGTTCATGGATGTTTTTCCCGAAGAATTCTATGGGTTACCTGTCGTAAGAGAAGCGGAGTTTATGATTGATCTCCTTTCAGGGAATAGTCTTATATCACTTCAGTCTTACTGAATGGAACCTGCTGAATTAAAGTAATTGAAATTTTATTTAGAAGTGTTAGAAAACAAAGGGTTTATTCAGCCTAGTACATCTCCCTGGGCAGTGCTGGTGTTGTTTGTGAAAAAGGTGGATGTAACTTTGAGGCTCTGTGTTGATTATCATGGACTTAACCAAGTTACGATAAAGAACATATATCCACTTCCACAGATTGATGATTTGTTTTAAAAGTTGAGGGGATCCCAGTGGTTATCCAAGATCGAACTGAGGTTGGGATATCATCAATTACTGATGAGGAAGGAAGATATTCCTAAAACAGCTTTCAGAAGTAGATATGGCCATTATGAATATGTGGTTATGCCTTTTGGTGTCGTTGGGGTGCGTTCTCATGCAAGGGAATCATGTGGTTGTGTATAGATCATGATAGTTGTGGGTGCATAGGAAGAACTACACAACTCATAATTTGGAATTGGCATTAGTGGTCAATAATTTGAAAGTGTGGTGTCCTTATCTCTTCAGTGATAAATTCATGGTATATACAGATCATAAGAGCTTGAAGTAAATTTTCTCAGAAAAGTATTTGAACTCAAGGAAAAGGAGGTGGATAAAGTATCTACAAATGTTTGACTTTGACTTGATGTACACACTGGGGAAATTAAATTCGGCAGCAGATGCATTAAGTAGAAATTCATATGCTCAGTTGGCGAAAGAAGCTTCAGATGAATGACAGTTGATGTCGGTCTTATTTGACATGCATGTGGAATGTGAAGACTGAGGTGATTTTGCAGTTTCATTTTCAGCTACGCTTGTTCCTAATTTAGTAAAAATGTTCAAAGAAGCACAAAATTTTGATGCAGAATGTCTAGTTGTAAGTTCAGAACTCAATGGTGGGGAGACCATTGATGGCTGGAAACTTGATGGGGGTTTTGTTTTGTGTTTCAATGATTGGATGGTTATACCTATGGTTTGTTAGGAACAACTTCTTCATACTTACCACTATTCAAGATGGTCTATACATCCAGGTACATATAATATGTATAAGGTGTTGAAGGTGTGATTTTTGTGGAACGACATGAAAAGGAAGGTTGCCGAGTTCATCTCGCGGTGCTTAACTTGTCACCAGGTTAAAGCAGAGAATCGGAGACCAGCTAGTATGTTACAATATTTTCCCATCCCAGTGTGGAAATGGGATCAAATAGCAATGAATTTTGTTATAGGTCTTTCATGAATGTTCCCGAAACATGATTCCATTAGGATGATAGTGGATCGTATAACTAGCGGTGCAAAATGGGCTGCAGGCCCATGGGTGAAGTGGGCTTTGGGTGGAATTGGGGTGGGGCGGGTTTATTAAAAATATCCCACATTTTAAGTGGGCTTATATGGATAACCCACACAGGAAGCCAACACGTGCGGGTTTACCTGCATGGATACGGGCTGGCCCGCGGGGCACTTTGAATTTTTTATAATAATTATTGAATTTTTAGATCTCACACAACCCGTGTGCAGAGGAACCCACTTGAGCCTTCTATTCCCATAACCCAACACTCCAACACATGCGTGGGATGGTATTATTATTATAGTGTGTGCCCCCTCTTTTCACAATATCTCTTTTCCCAATATCTCCTAATGCGGGATGGTATTCCCAATATCCTCTTCCCCTCCTCTTTCTTTCTTTTTCAGTCTTCCTACTGACTCCGCTTTTCCACCCTTCTTTCTTGGCTCAGCCTCCTCCCGCCGCCCGCGACCCCGGCCCCGACTCCACTCCTCCCTCTGTGACCCCCTAGCCCCCTGACTTCACTATCGTGACCCTCACCCCCAACTTTACTCACTGCGACGATACCCCCTCCCTCCCGGCCCCACCCTCCCTCCTCTCCCGCCACCCCAACCTCCGCCACCTGAACCCCTCCCCGCTTTCACTGTCACCGGCCCATCCCAGCCTCCTCTGCGACCCCCCACCCCACCTTCACTGTCGCCCCGACCTCCTCCATGACCCCTGCCCCACCTTCACCGTCACCCCGGCCTCCTCTGCGACCCCCACCCCGCCTTCATCGGCTTCCTCCCCGACCGTCACCCCGCCTTCACCGGTCTCCTCCCCGACCCCTGCCCTTCCTTCACCGCCGCCCCAGCCTCCGCGACCGCCTTCCCGACCTTTTCCGAGACCCCCGCCCTGCCTTCACCACCTCCTCCCTCTGCAAACGCTATTGCGACTACCCCCATCCCATATCGCTCCCCCACCTCCTCCCTCGCACGACCCTCACCTCCGGCACCTCCTCCACTACCCTTGACTTCGCCACTTACTCCGAGACTACCCTCCTCTCTCTACCACCACAGAATCTGCCACCGGCATCACCGTAATGCAGCGGGACTCATCCTATGGAAAAGTTTAATAATTTATTTATTGTGTATTTCATAGTTTTTTTCATATTTTTTTTATTTCAATAAAAAATAATATTGAATGCGGGTTGCCCACAGGCTTACCCGCATCCTCTGCGAGGTGGGGAGGGCTTGATAAATCCACCCGTTTTATGTGGGTTTTTGCGGGTCAAGCCCGCATGGGCTTGGCCCGCCCCACCCGTTTTGCAATGCTATGTCTAACCAAGTTGGCCCATTTCATCCCTATTCGTGAAACTCATATGGTGGAAGACATTGGAAAAATATATATCTGAGAAGTGGTAAAGAGGCATGTTGTACCATTTTCAATAGTCCCTGATAGATATCTGAGGTTCACATCGCATTTTTGGAAATCCTTGTAGTAAGCCCTTGGGACACAGTTGATTATGAACACGACGTATCACCCTCAGATGGATGGTCTATAAAGAACCAGAAATTTCAAGGAATTTTTTTTCTTAAATACTTTGGAATTTTATAAGTTTGTGGCTTATGACGGCACTTGATTCTGAGACCCAGTGTGCCCGGAATCAATTTCTGAATTTTAGCTTGGGTACGTTCAGTGAACGAACGAGCGGGGTTTTCTATATTTTGAGCCGGTGCTCGGAATTGAAATCTGAGGGCACCAATGAACTCACAGCGCCGGTAAATTCTTAAGGGGACATTTACCGCAGTTTCATTTTATGTGGGTTTGATGTTTAATTTTGGGGTTTAATTAAGAGTTGAATAAAATTGTTTGTACAATTTTATTGTAGGGAGGTTAAATTGCTCCCACAGGTAGTTAAGGGTGGGACCCACAACCACCTAACTACCCAAGGGTGGATGTTGGGGATGTGGGGCCCACACTAGCCCCAACCATTCAATTTCCCTATAACTCTTTAAAACCCACTCTTTAATTTTGGAAAACCCTCCCTATTAATTATTTTCCAACGCGTTTAATTAATGGGGATCTACCTCTCCCTTCCTTTAATCAATTGTCAACACGTTATTAAATGTGGTGATTTAAATTTTGGGAGTTTCTTGTATTTGTAATTAAATAATAAGAGGAGCCTATTATTTAATTGTGTGGAAGAGATTTCACTGTGCGAGGAAGATCGGAAGAGCTCTTGAGATTTTTGAAGAACGATGGCCTCCGATGAAGAACGACGTATCCTTCGACGAAGAATGCCGGTTCCTCGAAGAACGACGACGCGCCACCCATTATTTTCTCCATGATAAGAGAGGAGACGCCGCTTACTCCACGGCGCACTCCGACAACGCCTACGATCCCTTTCCCTGCGACGCCGTCTACCGCGACGCCGACATTTGACATCAATTGTTGAGGTGGGGGAAAAATTTGTATATTTTTTGTTTTATGAGATTTATATCCTCGTACTTGGCGTTTAAATTGTTGGGTGACGATTTGAACCTCTAACGTGGTGGGTGCGGGATACCAAACAAAACCCAGACTCACCGCTATTTTGTTCTTGATGCACAGGGTGATTAGTGACAACGAAACGAGACCACAATGGAAAATCGGAGCCTTCACAGTGGAGCTCTGGGCCTGTAACGACCGCAGGTGCAGACGAGAGCAAGAATGGACCACCGGAATGACTTCGGTGGCCCGCGGAGTATCGCAGCGGTGCCGACGGCCGAAGGAGGCTACGCCCCGGTGCGCCGTCGGCAGAAGCCACCGTGGCATCGGCCGCGGCGGTGAGGGGAGGATCCC
The DNA here is from genome assembly GCA_963277665.1 of Viscum album. Lineage (NCBI taxonomy): Eukaryota > Viridiplantae > Streptophyta > Magnoliopsida > Santalales > Viscaceae > Viscum > Viscum album. Next base: position 242,325,394 of record OY728162.1, read on the forward strand.
GCGGCCCGTACGAGATCTGAGGGAGACCGCGGTGCCAGCCTGGAACCGCGTCCACAGAACAGGGGCCCGTGCCCCCCCCGCTCGACTCACTGGCCGAGCCAGCGTACCCCCCCGGCCAGGCCGAACCTCACCGGGCCGTGCCGTGCCCTACCGGGCTGGACCTGGACCCGGGTCGTGTCGACCCAGGGGGGTTGGGCTGGGTCAGACTGGGCCCAGAGCCCCCCACTTCGGACCATTTTCGGTCTTTTTCCAATAACATGAGCCACAAAACTCTGATCAATGCACCATTAGTTGCGCAGGAATCCTTGGTCCAAGATGGCCGTTTCTGTATACTACACTCAAGGTTTAGGTAAAGTTTGGTAATGGCCGGGTTGGTTCGAACCCGAAACCAACCGGGCCCTTGGAGCGGAAACGCTTATAACTTAAGGACTGAATGTCCGATTGACATGACGTCAACTGCATTGAATTCATTTTGTTGAGACGGATATTTTGGAATACTCTAATTGAGGTTTGGATGAAGCTAGAGTATAGTTGGGTTTGTTTTAGCTTAAAAACCAACCGGGCCCTTGGGACGGAAAAGCCAATAATTCTCAGACCGGGCATCCGATTGACGCACTGTCTATCGCGTTGGTTTTTTTGATGAGACAGAACTTTGGGATACATCAACTCTGGAATTCGTGATAGTTGATGAATCGACTCTCTTCCTCGAGGAGGGGACCCTCCTGAAATCGAGCATGTTGTGTGCGAGAACCCTAGAGCTGGCTGCGACTGCATCAACTACTGTACTGGAATCCTCCGTGGGTTCGACAACGACGAATACCGTACTGGGATCCTCCGTGGGTTCGACGATGATGACTACTGTTCTTGTATCCTATGTGGGTCCAGCAGTATTGACCTCTGGACTTGTATCCTATGTGGGTCTGACAGCTTAGATGAATCAGTGGCTACATTTGATCATCTCTATCACTATACAAAATATGTATACCTGTGTGAGCTGAGTCTTGATTTTCAATCATTATCATCGATGTGATTGACTTGCTTTTCTGTGTGGACTGGGATGTGTTTTCCTCTGTGGACTAGGTTGTTCTTGGACTCAAGAGTGGGAGCCGAACTGTAATTGATGACTTAGGTATATGTATGGGTATACACCTAAGTTGAGTCGGTTAATACTTCGTGATTGTATCTTTCCATTGAGGTTTATCCTTCATGGATTCTGAGAGACCTTCGGGGGTATTGGGGTCCCTACTGAGTATCGTATACTCACCCCTGCATGGGCTATGCCCGTACTATGTTGCGTTGGATGCAGACGACAGACAACACTGATCGAGGTGGAGGCTTGTGGAGCTGGATGGTACCTGGAGGTAGACCACTTGGCAGGAAATACACGGAGCGGACGACCAGACCCGAGGAGATGAGGAGACTATCTGTACCCACACTTCAGGTGGGATTTACGGTGGACGACTCAGTGTTGCTGTTTTACTTTACTGTTGCTGTACTTTCTTTTCAGTTGTATCGTACTGTACTTTCAGCTGGGTTTGTATACTTGCCCATTTACTTTTCAGCACTTACTTTGTACCCAGTTTTACTTAGTGCTTACTTCACTTGGGTACTCTATTGTGTTTGTTTACTTTTATAAAGGTAATTCCTTCCCTTCATTCGGGATTTACGCCTTTGGTGCTAGTCCCCAGCCCTTGACCTATGGAAGGCGGGCTTGGGGTAGTCACGACACGGGCCCTGAGGACAGGTCGTGACATGGTCAATCCGATAGGGCGATACAAACTTTGGAGGATATGTTGCGGGATTGTGTCATGGATTTTGGTGGCTCATGGGAGGAGAACTTATCGTTGTTTGAGTTCTCGTACAATAACAGTTATCAGGCATCCATACATATGGCTCTATTTGAAGCATTGTATGGGTGGCCATGTCGTTCTCCACTATTCTAGGTGGAAACAGGTGAGTCCTCGATGGTTGGACCAAGCCTTGTCCAAGAGACAACAGAGAGGATCCAGTTGATTAGAAAGAGGATGGAGACAGCTCAGAGTCGTCAGAAATCTTATGCAGATCACCGTCGAAGACCATTGTTGTTCATTGTGGGTGATCATGTCTTCTTGAGGATCTCTCCAAGGCTTGGACATCGTCATTTCGGGAAGCAAGTCAAGTTATCTCCTAGATACATTGGCCCTTTTGGGATACTAGAATGGGTTATAGAGGTGGAAAGTTAGTTGGAATTACCACCAAGGTTTAGTTCAGTGCCTAGTGTGTTCTATACATCCCATTTAAAAAACTATCACACTGATCCTGACCATGTGATCAGATGAGATCACGTTGAGTTAGAACCGGATGCATTATTGATACATATCCCAGTGCACATTGTGTATAGAAAAGGGAAAGTATTGTGGGGAAAAATCATCATCCTAGTGTGGGTTTTTTGGAAACATGGTTAGATTCATGAAGAGACTTGGGAACGTGAGATGGAAATGAAAGAGCAGTGGCCGAAACTATTTTTGGCCAGCAGGAGTTGTCTACTTTCCGAGGACGGAAAGACCAATGGTGGGGAGAATTTAGTACCCCTGGTTTCTGTTATATAACCCTTACTTAATTATTTTAATGTTTATAAAGTTAAGGGTGATTATGAGAGAGTTAGGAGAACATGGAATGAAGGTTTGAGGCAAAGGGGAAGTCACACGAGCAGCGCACAATTTATCTAAAATGTGCGGCCAAACCGTGCGTAGTTGACACTTTGAGGTAGTGGCTTACGCACGGTTGGATCACGGTTCAGGAGACCGTACGAGGAGGCCGTGCGAGGGTCTATTGAGGTAGTGGATACTTCATGATTAGTGCACGGTTTGTCAAACCGTGCGAACTAATAGTGCAGGCACTTAAAAGAGATCCTAAAAAATGGATCTCATGCATTTTTGCCTCTAAAGGGCTCGTTTATCCTCCTAAGAGGACATAACTTTGGATCACTCTCCCTTTATGGTAGGATATCCTATCCCAAGAGTTTTGGAGGTGATCGGAAGGCTTTACTTGGCCAATCAAATCCGAATTCTTGTGGTATGTGATTGTTCTTCTTCGTTCTTGTTCGGTTCCTTAGATCTACTTAGATCTACTTCTCCTCTTCTTTTGATTTCTTAGATCTATGATTGTTATGGGTCGATCTATGTGTGTGGATACCAAATATGATAATATTTGGTCTTTTTCTTGATAGTAAAAGAGATCTAAGGTGGGTTCTTGAATAATCAACCCGGTTTTCTTGTGCGTTCTTCGTTCATTGTAGTTTTCATCAAAACCTTTGAGGTAGGAGGATTCTTTCTTGAATTCACTTAGTAGAACTGATTGGAATTATTTAAAATTTAATATGTGGTGTTGAATTAATTGTGATTTGTTTGTTGAACACTTTTTGAAAACCTTCTTGAGGGATGGTTGTGAAATCTAGAAAATTGGATATTTTGAATTAGTGCTTTGGTTCGTGATTTTAATATGTGGATTTTAAAAAGGGGATTTTCCTGGATTATTGGAACATGATTGTGATTAAATGATTTCAATAAAAGGGGAATGTTTTATTTAAATTAAATGTTTCTATTAAATTGGTTGTGCTTTAGTTTTCAATAATAGTTTAGTTTTATTGAAGTGATATGATGGAAATGGTTTGGCATTGAATTGATTTTGATGGAAATGATTTTCAATAAAAATGGCGTTTTATTGAAAAGTTTTGACATTGAGATGGTTTTTCATTGAAATGGTTTTGATGAATTTTTTTTCAATAAAAACGTGTTTTTATTGAAAGGGTTGTTTTGGCATGATTTTTGGGAATATGTGGTGTGTTTTTATGTTGCATATATGGGGCTTGGTTGAAATATGACCTTGTGCTCAGTGCCAATAGTTTAATGGAACAAGAGAATTGCATATACGGGTCTTGGTTAAAATATGACCTTGTGCTCAGTGCCAAAGGCTTAATGGTACATGGTAATTGCATATACGGGTCATGGTTGAAATATGACCTTGTGCTCAGTGCCAAAGGATTAATGGTACATGGGAAACCACTACCTTGGGACGACTTGGTAGATCGACAAGAAACTGCTCATGAGTACGGAACTGTCATAACGTTTCTTGCATGGGTTTTTGTAATGGTTGGGTATGCCAAAAAGGGATATTGTGAAACAGTTTTAAAGGCTTCTTAGTTATTTTTTTGGAAAAATAATTTGCTAGGAATTTTTTTTAAATTAGACTTGTATGATTTTGGTTATGAACAGTTTTGGAAACTTGTTTATATTTGGATATAAACTTTTTTTGAGAATTTTTTTTATATAAAATGTTTTATATAATTTTTGATAACTTTTCTATCATAGTGGCATGAGTAGGGAAGTCATTGGGGGAAAACCAACTGAGTTTTATACTCACCCATGCTTTTGAACTTCGGTGCTTTTGTAGATGTCATATTATGAGGCACAGGTAAAGGTAAGGCATCTCATTGCTAGTGGTTCATGGCGATGCTTGGGAGATGTGGTGGTGGTTGGGGCATGGATCTTGGGGTGGAGTTGTGGAGTGTGTCTTGGTTTATTTTGGGTCTATTGTTTAGTTTTCCGCTTAGTACTCTGATATCGTGTTAGATTGTACTGGTTTTGGATTGTATTGTGGAACAACTTGGTTGTCTTTTTGGAATACATGCTTTAATGTTTAATTGAAATGCATCATATAGTGGATGTTAGTGGATGGTTTGGTTGGTTTCTTTCTTAAGGTAAAATCATTCCCCAATTTTTTCTTGAAGCCCTCTGCATTTATTGCCAGCCTTTGGAACCTTGGAAACATCGCTTAAGGCATAGTAAACCTCACCACCTCCTCAAGCCAATGAGGTAGGGGTGAGGTGTTACATTTATAAAATCTTCCCATTTCATGTAGTAAATTTCATCCTATCATATTATATTCTTAATAAAATTCCACCATTTATCAAATTCATCTTCCAAATGACAAACAACCAAAACAAATATCTCATGGTCCAATCACTAGAAAATTAGAAATATATTTTCTATAGAATTGACCCATTTCACAAAAATAAGTGGATCAGAGGACCCACCGAAGGAAGGTGGAAATTATTGAATAAATGAATCAATGGTGAGTTGTTACTTATTTTAATTTTTTTTTAATTTTAACTAGATTCATGTTACCATTCATGTCTTGGGAGAGTTGGGTGAGAATAGTGCCAAAATGTTTCATCCTAGAACACATTCCATTTGGTTACTCATGAGGATGGTCATTTTATTGGACATCAAATTATTCATTAACATGGTTCATCCTAGTTATATCCATTGAATGAAAAAAATATTAGTGTTAGTATCGAGCATCAATAATTAGTGTGAGAAATCACATGATAATGAAAATAATTTCTAAGATTTCCTAAAATAACCTTATCGTCAACCAATGACACTTTAGGTCCATTTTATATCACAACGGTTAATGATAGGTTATATACAATAATTTTAAATAATATCTCATAAAGTTAATGTGAATTAACTGAAAAATATCCCTAGGGAGTGTTAAACTAGGAGTGTAGTTAGACCTCTATTGTTCACCAGGTGAAGACTGAGTTATTACCCAACTGGAATTTTTAGGGTTATTACCCCTAGGTGCATCTATGTTAGAGCTTCAATCCACTTTTTTTTATCCAAACAAGGTTTTCATTTCTATGTCACGAAAAAACAATCAACTTACTGAAACTTCAGGATGTTATTCTGTACTTAGACTTATCCCCATAATTTTAATTAATTTTTTATAATCCATGTCTTTAAAAATAACTATACCCTAATCTGATTCCAACTATAATTCCCTAGATCCATACACCCAGATCTGGTTCTAAAATCACACTCTTTACATGTTGTCTATAATACCATCTGTGGAGACCCAATCATCACTTGCATAAATATTACATAATTTTAGATGAATATTCAGTTCATATCACAATAATACATGATCAAATATTTTAACGGTTTAGTGTATTTGGAGACTTGATACATAATCTAATTATTTTATGAACTATCTTCAATATATCTCATGAATTTATTCTTAGATAGTACCCTTATTAGATATATAATACTTAAATCCATTCATTATTACCTAGGAAAATGAAAATATAAGAAAGGGTGAGCTTAGATGCTCTATAAGGTTAAACATGAGATATATCAATCGATGAACATAAGTGAGAATAACATAAGCATAAGGGTATGTGAACATGATTATAACTTATTAGAATCATACCTATTCAATCACAGATTATATAACACAATCCATTCCATAAGTATTTGGTGTAAGAGTGCAGGAACATGATTAATTAATCATGATCCATGAGAGCATAACATAATCAAAAGATATATGTTTGTGGAATAAAAGTGCAGTATAAACATAAGAACAAAAATCACAAGTCAAGTATATCCTCTAAGTCACTTTTCACATAATATGATTGTGCTAACCACATGTGTACAAAATCATATTTTATTTCTACCCACCACAAAATGAATCAAATAATAGGCTTAGGTTAACCATAATTATACCTTATCGGGATTGGGATAAATACCCATGTACCCTTGAGATCAGGAGTTATCAAACTTTAACCAATACATCGAAGGGATATATAATTCCAGGACCACCCATCACATAATGAAAACCATACATAAGTGTGCCAAAATATCATAAAAATACTCATCATTTCATTATAGTTATTATTCCTAAAGTATTTTAGTTTTAGTTTTTTTCAATATGTCAATATGAGTTTTATGGAAATGTATATTGGAGAAGTTATAGAATTTTTGGAAGAAGGTGGAAAATGTGTATTCTGAAGGAGTTTATGTAGGAGTTTCTAGAAGGAGGATTCATAAATACTTCAAATAACATTAGTGAAGTCAAATTAAGTTAGAACATGCATGTTCTGATCATTTATGTAAGAAACATCACTTTTATGGAAGATCAAAAGTGATTCAAGTTGAGATTGTCTAATGATAAGTAAAGTGGTTGAAGTTTAAAATTTCACTATACTGAAGTTTTGGAAGGATATTTTATAATATGTAAAAGTGAAATATTAATTTTTGGAAGAGCTTATTTGAGTTATCTAGAAGGAGAATTAGTCTAGGTGAAATATGAATTTATGGAATAACAATCTATGAAGGTTAAATGTGTGTTTCTAGAAGGGAAATATGTAAAGTTGATATGTGAGTTTCTGGAAGGAGAAATCAGTAATAATTTTTTTTTGATTAAAATAAAATTAGTTATAAAAGAATATTCTATAAGTTCACTAGAATAAGTTTTTTAAGAAGAATCTAAGAAGAGACATTTAATTTATGGAGGATGATTTTAAAGGTGTTTTACCATATGATTTGAAGAAGAAATATTCTTGAAGGACTTTTTGGAACCAAAAAAGGTTTCATAATAACAATGTTTATGATGCTATGTTGTTCATTCATCAATAGAACAACACTTTGGAAAATGTCAAACAATGAACCAAGATAAGTTGAAATTATATAACTGTACTCACTAGATCCTGAGGATGCATGTAAAAAATCATGAAGTTTTGAAGAGATAATATAATAGAGAATTGGTAGAAAAAATTAATAGAATAATAAATAGGTTCTTAAGTAGAGTCCTAAGCTAATGAAAATCTAAATATTGATTTTAATTGAAGAACATATAAAGAATATCTAGAGGATACATATCTAAAATAAGGAATCAAAGGATAAATATGGAGGCTGAAGTTGAGTCAATTAGGAGAAGATATTGAAATCCTATATAAGAATTACGTGAAGGTTTATTGAATGGAATCCAATGGGAGAATATGTATCATTATGAATAATTTTCAAAACATTAAAGGATGTATGAGTTTAATTATAGGAAAAGGAATAATCAGAAGAAAAAGTTTTGAAATAATTTTAGAAGGACTTTACATCGTTTTAATGTCAAAAATTATGATAATTCTGATATGATGATTACTTTTCAACATCCATGAAACAAATATCATGATTCTATCCAATATTTAAGTAAAACTTGAATATTATTGATTCCATGTTTTGGGGGAGCTTTGATGAATTAAAATATTTATTTATTCATAATATTTTAAAAGAAATCAATGAAAAAGATGAGTAGGTGTGGATTCAAAATAAATAAGGCACATTCCCCACATCTATAGAAGGAATATTGCCTATATAAATAAGGGATAAATACTTTAGTTAAATATAATAATTGAGCATGAAATATTGAGAGATGTTATAAAGAAGAGTTGAATAAAGGGATTTTCCAAACAACTTTAATTAGATGTAAATTTTGTTCAATATAAGTTTGAGGAACTAAGATCACAATGTTTTGAAAGAATAAGTTCCAGAATGAAAAAAATTCTTGAATAATATGTTCAAGAATAAGAAGTCCTAAATCAAAAATATTGAGTAGATCTAGATCATCCAATATCTCTAGGATGTTTTAATACTAATATAAGTTTATTATAAGTTGTTGAAGATCTTGAAGAAGTTGTAAAAAAGATAAGGTGATCCAACTTTCTTATGGATGAAGACTATAAAAGATTTGGATATTTATATGGTGGATATAATCTAAAAATGTTCTTATGATTAGGGTGTATGACTAGCTACTGGATGCTTGTGGTTGGGATGTATAATCAGTCATTAAAGGAGATTTCAATTTGGGTGTATAACCAATTTTTTTAGAAGGGATAAGGTGTATAACCAGTTAAATTAAGATTATAGTTGGGGTTCATGACCAATTTATGTTGAATTTAGTAGATAATCCATGCTGGTGTGTATAATTAAGATGGTAAGAAGTAGGATTTTATGATAAACCTTTTAAATACTCGTGTCCTTATTTTTTGATTTCATTCTCATACATACAAGACAATGATGAGATTTTAAATAATAGAGGATATAATATTTAACCATACATATAGTTTGAAGTTCTTAAAAGGAAGAAACTTCATGAATGTAATAGCGATCACTAATTCACCCCATCCCTTCCTAGTGAACCTATATAATGCGGGTACTAAAATAGTATAATTAACTCAGGGGGAAGAAAATAATTTCATTAAATCATCCTTCAAACATAATATTCATAATACATATAGATAAAAAAAAGTGATTGGCATCATAATATACTATCCCCAGTGAATCATAACAATCCTTAAAGGATTTCTACATAGATAAAAAATATGTTTTATAAAATCATTTAAAATATGCTTTGAAATAAATATAAAACATATATTTTATTTTTGTAACATTTATAAACTAAAATTGAAAAAAATGGGAACAATATTTTCATTTAAAAAACTATGAAACTTGTAAAGGAAGCATCATGTTTTAGGAAGTCCATAATATCGGGAAAATATGTTCATACTGTATATGTTAAAAGATAACATTCCTTTCACAAGTCTGTAAAAAGTCAAAAGAGATTACTATGAAAAACATTTGAAAAGAATACTTTTAATAACTTGTAAAAAAGTAAAAAAATAGGTAAAATGAACATTTTAAAACATTTTTTTTAAAAAATTCAATACAATAATTTTAATAACATGGATATGAAAGAGAAAGATTCCTGACTAAAAAGAGGAAATAAGGTTGGCTTTTCTTTAAAACATCATTTCATTAATTTTGAGTATCAATGATAATAAAATGGGACCAAAACTTGAAAACCAAGAAATAACTAGAGAATAATAATATTTATGGGGTTTAATATAAAAATAACACAAAATTTCTTATCATTGAAATTGTAACGTAAACAATCCCAACAAAAATGTGATAATAACATAAACCCTTATAGATTTACTAACCTTTAAATTAAGACCTCCTAAAAGTGATAACCTTGGATTTATTTTTTAATATATATAATTTTTATAAAAATAATTATAAAATACATTAATGATTATAATATACCACCACATAATATAAAATAATTTGTGAATATGAAATACATTATAAAGAAATAAATTTGATACGAGAAACGCTTACCTGAAACATTAAATTTCTTCATAAATGATCATAAACTACTATATAATAAATATATATTTAATATAAATCTATAAAAGAACAATATTCATAATTATCTTATAATATATCATCTTCTTATTATTTACAATTATCCATTATTAACAATTCTTCATTAAAGTCAACATTTGGGGTGGTAACTGTTATGTTTCCCATGAATCTTTTAGTTATATGGTTCTAATACTTACACCTTGGCCATAATTTATTCATTTATATAATATTAATTATGTATTAAATATAATATTTATTAATAATATATACTTTTATAACCATCCACATAAGATATATATGAAAGATGAATTACATTTCTTTGTGGAGGTGGTAGTCCACACGTAGGTTGGGTGATGTTATCAATTTTCAAATGATGTAACAAAATAAAGGAAAATAATAATTATATAATATATATTAATTAAATATATCCTTATAATTATCCATTTAAATATGAAATAAAAAAACAAATCAAATCTTTTCATGGAGGTGGTACTATACACATATGTACGAGCGACAATATTATCTTCCAACAAATAGAGGATAAAAGGTAGATAATATTTTATCTTCACAGAATCATAGTTATGTCATAAAAATAATATATAACCAACAGATATATCTATATAACAATAATTATATAATGTTTTCTAAAAATTCATAGGTATTTTGGGTTTGAAAAATGATTTCATGACCCTTGTTTAAAAATATTCTTTTAAATGAAACTTAAAGGGAAAATTACTAAAAATGAAACCTCTTATTGCTTTGAAATATAAAACCAATTTATTTTTAGAATTTTCCTTAAAATATGGAATCAATTTATATGAGATTTTAATATATTTTATAAAAACGATTTTTAAATGATTTTTCTGGTGTTCAAACTCAAGGAAGGATTTATAGATTTTCTTTAACTGGATTTTTATGGAATAATAATGTTTATTAGGAACATTTTTATCATTTTGGGAAACTTTCTTGTGGTTTCTAGGAATGTTTTAACTTGGTAAACTATTGAATGGAAAGCTTGATGGCATCCTGGAATGGGAAATAGTGAGTTTCTATACTTGGAAATATGTTACTGGATATTTTCTTAAAAATTATGGAATTGGTCAAGTTTTCAATGCGAGGTATGCTTGTCTACTTGTTGTGTTAATTATGATGGAATGTTATTATCCTTTCTATGTAGGATATTATTTCTGTTATGTAGTAGAAATAATACACGGAAGGTACATAGTAGTTTTATCGGAGAATGATGGATTACGTGATGATCATCAAGACTTCTTATGGGCAGTAGGACATTATGAGATCTAAATTGGTCAACATAATCAATAACCATTAACATGGTCCATATTGGGTATAATTTTATTTCTTATAAGTGCATTTCATGAAATATAAGGAATTTATTATTTCTTATCATTTAATGTCAGATTGATTTATATGCCCAGTGAATCACTATCATAACTTCTAATGGAGTTGTTCATCAATTTCAATGGGGATGGGATGTGTGTCTTGAAGAAGAATAATATTAATGGGTAGATTCAGAAACTATATATTGTCAACCACCTACAAAACTATGTGAATTGTGGGTCCATTTAGGGGAATTGGGAAACAACCTGATTCAAATTTATCTATTAGGTGTAGTTCTTTAGAAATAAGTTTAGGATGGATAAAATCCTGGTAATTTTTCTTTGTTATTGGTTAATATATGGTATTTTACTTGTATTTGGGAATTAAAAATATATTTTATAATATAATTTAAGTAATCTTACCATTTTTCTTAGTGGGATATTTCTAGTTCTTTGTTTGTGTCTTCTCATGTCTAGCTTAACCAAGGAATTCTCCAACCAGGTCTCACAATTCATGGTAGATTTTGTAGTGGATATCTTATCTCGTAACTCTCTAGGTTCCATGTCAGTAAAATTTTATATCATGGACAATTCATGTGCTAAATAACTAATATAAAATTTGGTAATTTGGACCAAACAATGTCATGGTTTCTTGTTAGGTGGATCTGATTCCTATCTTGGGTGAAAAAGTCCAAGGATGTTTAGTGGGAAATTTTCCATTATCTTACTATTAAGTTAAAAATTAATTTTATGGAGTAGTAGTGGGGTGTATAGAGCATAAAAGTTATCTCCTATGTATCAGGATCCAATTCTAGTTCCTCCTTGTGTTAGGACAACCTCAATTGGAATTTTCATTTAGATATTAGGATGGTATATAAGGTAGTGAACATTGAACACTGACTGGTGGGCATGTTATGAATATTACCTATACATTTCTATTAAAGTAAGTGAATTATATAAGTATTTTTCACTATATTGTCTAAAATTATTTAGGAGCATGATTTTTTCAAGGTGTACAATGATCATGTCATTAATTCGACTATTTTCATTCATGTTCATGGGATCGTGTCAGGGAAGATCAAGTATAGGGGTATTTTCAGAAAGTTCAACCTTTCATCATATAGTAATCATCCTTGTATTTGACTGATACCTAGTTCAATTTGTGGGTTAGTTCTTAACACATCTACCTTTTGGATCTAAGTAACCTATATGTATAGTATACCACCATATATAAAAAGTGATAGTTGAAAAAATATTTATTCTATGAGGAATTGATGATGATATTTGGTAGTGTATGGATAGATTACATTCCTTTTAAAAATCTTTTATAGGTTTCTACATTCTATAGATGACTTATATGGGACCATTTAGAGAATTGTTCCATCATCTGTATCAATTTATGGTTTGTTGGGTTGGTTTTTCATTATGTTTCAGTATCATTAGTGAAGGATCACTTGTTCTTCCTGTATTCTTAGGGTTAAAGAGCTATCACCTGGGTATGTGTTAGAAGTTAGTTCTTTAGTGGGTTGGACTATTCAATATTCTTTACCATACTGATGGGGTTATTGGGTATCATTATATTGTTGAATTAATGTAATTCATGTCCTTCTCTTATCTCTTTATGGTCAGAGTGTGATTTTAATTATAATTACATATTGTTTGTTCTCATGAAACTCTTGTGATGATTATTCTAATTGGTCCTTACAATTTTTCATATCTTGGGATGGGTATGATAATATCATTCCTGGTCGATGTATATATTTGGTATTCTTTTTTGTTCTATAATTAAGAAATCTACGAGAAATTATGGATGTGTTATACTAATATTCTAGACTAGTGGTTTGACCTTCTATCTTGATATTTCTAAATATTATCTTTACAAGGATGGAAATCAAAATGTTTAGAAGATTATAACACCCTAATTTTGTGGAAATTCTCTTTTAAAAATTTATTTTCAGTTTTTTAAAAGTTTTTATTAGTCTTAGGAATTTTTTGTTGAGGTTTTGGATGTTTTGGAGGCATTACAGAGGGCACACAATTGGTGCATGGTTAGGAGAAACCATACAGTTCTCCCAGGTTACTGTACACGTGTGTTTTTGGATCTTTGGGTAGACACATGGTTGATGTATAGTTTAGAAAAACCATACAGTATCCATGAAACTGAACCTTCTTTTAGAACAATACTAATTCACATGCTTTTCATAAAGTTTTCTAAACTGTGTGGACAAATAGTGTGCATCATAAAGTGTTCCAAGAGTTATAATTTTTACTAGGTTTACCCCAAGAAACATTACTTCTTATGTTGATCAGGATCTCAAACTTGAGGGTTACTTTGGGTGGTTTTATATATTCCTTTCTTCCAGAGTATTCTTCTCTTATATTCTTGGATTGTTCGACCTAGAAATCGAAGGTATGGTCTCCTCTTCTTATTCATCTCATTTCTTACCTCATTTTTTCTTAGGGTGAAACAAAAGTATAGGTATTCCATCCATAGATCTAGTGGTTATGGTATGTTTTATGGGGATTTTGTTATAGACCATCATATTAGGGTGTTTAAAGCCACAACCTTCAAAGACACGATGAAATTTCATCTTGGAGACTTTTCTCGATTAGGTTGAGGAAACCCAGAAATTACATACTTAAATATTATATCATATTAGATGAATATTCATTACATATAATTATGATCCATTATATAATCAAAAAGTTTTAGTGTCTTTGGAAACTTGGATATATAAATAATTGGACCATAAAAGATCCACATCATCTCCTACTAAGTTCTTCACAACTATAAATCTTCTTAAATATATCATACATAAAACCTTTATTCATATCTTATAGAAAAGGAAACATAATAAAGGGTGAGATTAATTTCTAATAATGGGTAAAAAAGGGAGATATAAATAAATTATCATTTTTAAGAATAACATGAGTATAAGGGTTTGATAAGATGAGATTTACATTTTAAAATTATATCCAAAACTTCATAGATCATAATCAAGAGTCATGGTAATAAACATCTTAAATAATAAGACCTAAATAATAAAATAATACGAAACATGATCCATTAGAGTATAACATCAGCATATGATCATGTTATAAAAGAGTTTAATAAATTTTGGAATAATCATAATCATAGAAATCTTATGTCAAGTCTACCCACCAATACATTCATAACATGTTAGGCTTAGGATAACCACCCATACACCTACTTTGGGACTAAGATAACCACATGTGTACCCTTTTTTAGGCTTGAGATAATGTCATGTTTATCCTTTGAGATCATAAAACATTAAAAAGTACCCAATGCATTTAAGGTATATAAAAGACCCACCCTTAACATATTCATAATCTTTTCATATGTATTCCATAAGATCCTAAAAATATTTATCATTTGATTATATTTTAAATCATGAAAAATAAACATGGGTTTCATAAATATTTTATAATCATAATCATAAAAAATATATAAAAAGAATCAGGATGGTATCATTGGATCATATCCCCAGTGAAGCATAATAACATCAAAGGTTGTTATCATAGATGAAAAATTCCATTAAAAGGTTGTATAAATATTTCTTGAGGAAAATACCCTTTTCACATTGAAATCAATTATTTAAAATCTAAAAAATTCCAAAATATTAGGGAAACAAATTTCTTCAAAAAGAACCATTGAAAATTATAATGAAATCCTCAAATAAAAGAATATTATTTTCTATGGTAAAACTTTTTCATGTGGTATACATTAAAATAAAGATCCCGTTAAAAACCTTAGTAAAAAGTACCTCGTTCGGAAAATGAAAATAAGATTCCTTTTAAATTTTTTTAGAGAAAGAAAAACATGGATAAAAATGAATTTTATAAATCATTAGAGAATAGTAAAAAAATTCTTGAAAACATTTTTAATGAAAATATAAACATGAAAGAAAAAAATTATCAAATGAATAGAAATAAAAAATTTAGTTTTGTTTAAAAACATTCTTACATACTTTTGAATACTTAAGGAGAGAAAAACTAAAGGTAAATATATAATTTACTTAAATAACTATATTATAATAAATTATATAATATTTTGGAGAAATATATCATATAATTTAATCATCTAAAATTTAATCATAAACAATATCGATAAAAAGAGAGATTGTAACATAAAACCCATACTACTTTGGTAACTTTTGAGTCATAATCCCCATGAAAGAAATAAAATCAAACAAAACATTAAATAATATAAAAATAATTATATTAAGGATACACAATATCATAGGGTAAATAGTTACACATCATAGAAGAAGATAGGTGTATAACATAATATATGCCCCAAATAAGACAAATTGATATGATAAACCCTTTCCAGATTGATATCTTTCAAATAAAAACCCCTTGGATGAAATATTTTTATTTTTAACTTTAAATAAAATATATTAAGAAGTATACATGATATAAAATGTCATATATTAAATATATACACCTTATAAACATTAATATGTGCATAATATCCAACATGTCCCAATAAATCAATATTGAGACAAAGAACCCTTACCTTAACCCTGAACTATTTTGTTATTACTATAACCTATTATATAATAAATTTAAATTTATTATAATTATATAATAAAACCATATAAATACTTATAATATAATATATGATCCAATTATAATATTTAAACACATATTTATTTATAATTATTTTTATAAAATCACCGCTCTAGGTGATAACTACTCATTTTTCATATATGTTTTGATTCAGTTGTTATGGTCCTTTTATCTTGACATGGTTCCATAATATCTATAATTTTAATAATTAGATAGTATATATACATATATTCATTATATATATTTATAACAATCCATAAAAGGTAGATATAGAAAAAAAATTACACTGTTAATGGAGACGGCAGTCCGTACATACACACGAACGTTTTTTTTTCATTTTATTTTGAAAAGAAAGAAAAATAATAGTTTATCATTAAATAATCATAATTATATTATAAATAATATATATATAGATATATTAAATCCTTTATTATATCCATCAATGTGACCCAGTGATGGAAAATGAATCATATTAATACGTGGAGGTGGTAGTCCACACGTACGCATGTGTGATACTTAATTTCTCATTTAATGGGGAAGTGGTAGAAAATGGTTATTAGATTATCATAAGGATGTATAATTATATTTATGATACTTGAATAATCATGATATTTTAGATATAATAGGTTTACATAAGGTGGAAGAAAAAAATAAAATTGAAAGATCTCAGTTAAGATTTATACCTCTTCTTTGAGAGACCTCATTTGGATTTCACCTTAATCCTTGAAAGTTTGGTCATATGAGAAGTATAGAGAGTATTAGATTAATTAAAATAAGATATTAAGGTTTTTTATAATGATTTAAATGATATATAAGGCTCCAAATTCAATAATAATGGAGGATAGCAGGTTTACTTTTATAAGTGAGTGAGAGGACACATAATATATTACTTACAATATTTAAATAATATTAATGTATTTCTCAAGTATAATGCTTCAAAATGGAAAATGATTAAAATTTATGATAATATATGGTCAAAATATCTTAAAATAATAATAATTAGAGAATTTCATGTGACATTATTAACCTTATCTCTTAGTTTAACCCTGGATAAACCTATTTTAACTTTAACCACAGTGACAAATATTTCCTATTTTACTATTCATCATAAAAAAATCAATGTGGTATTAATTTTTTTTAAATTTACGATTAAAAATATGGAATAAAATTTATCAAATATAATTTCTAAAATTGAAAAAATTAATTTTAAAATAAGCGTGAGAAACCCAACGAAAACCCACTTTTAGAAAAATGTAATTTTAAGCATAAAACTGAATTTACTTTCAATCCTTACCAAGTAAAAGAAATATAAAATGAATGTTAAAATATTTTATTGAATATATAATCTATAAATTTACTTAAAAACAATAAAAAGTAATTATTTATTTAATTTATTATGATAAAAACACACTACGTACATAAAAACAATTTTATGAAAAATATGTTTTAAGCTCAAAAATTAACTTATACTAAAATAGAGTATAATAATAGTTCATATTAAATTAATTTTATTATTTATAATTAAATTATTATTATTTTAATCTAATATAAAATTAAAAATATAATGGGTCGTATAAATTACCTGATTTAATGAAAGGAAATGACAATTTTAACAAAATATATATTTTTCCCTATTTATTTAAAAAGAAATCTTTTTTGAAAAATACAAAAAGTTCAACCAAAGAAAATATTGAAATTTGGATTTTAAAAATGATATTAATTTAATCAAACTAAATTTATAGAAAAGTTAGACCTTAATTATAATGTCCGCACAAAAAATTCAATAAAACCATTTTTTAAAGAAAACTTATTTTTGAAGAAGAAACTGACATTAATGAAAATTGAGTACTTATTTATCATGTATTAATCAATAATTTTTTTTATAAAAAAATTATAGAAATCTTCCATATTGTGGTTACTCCTATTCATATTTCCAATTTAATGACTAAGTTATAATAGTTATATTTAAATAATATTTTTATAGTAAGTCATAGTTAGCTTAAAGCTTGGTTCCGTGTGTTAAGAAAGTTATCAAGAATATTATTATTTTAAATAAAATTTTTGTTGTGTCAAATTCTACCCTCTTAGATAATTTATCTCCCAAAAATTTTTATCTCGATAATCCAGAGTTTAATATTACAAAATTACTTTTTTGTGAACCCAAATCATACAAAGGGATAATAAAACTTCCTTAGAAAAGGAAAACTAAAAAACATAAAGGTTACCTAATGTAAAACATAATTAGGTTCCCAGTTAAGGTGAAGATTAGACTGATGTGAAGATATGTAAATAGAGGAGAAATATAATGTCCAAAGAATAATACATTGTAATAAAGAACATAGTCATTTTAAATTTAATGACCATAAAACCACAAATCGGTGAGGGGTGAAAATGAACACTTATTTTTATAAAATAATTATAAAAAAAATTTTATTTTCAAGATCCTTATTCTTAGAGTTGAGGAATTATTTTATTATAAAATAAAAAAATATACATTTACTTTATTTCTTGAAACCCATAAAAATAATTTTATAATTTTGTTGCGTGTTTCAATTATTTTCCTCCCATTTTCATCCCATATTCTAATGATGAATGAAAAATATAATTGTTTTGATGCTTGAATAACCAAAATAAAATTATAATTGATTACAAGATCTTTAAAAGGACAAAAATATATTCCTCATATCTCTATTTAGTTACTAAAAGAAAAAATTTTAGTTCATGGTAAGATAATTAATCTGAATAAAGTATAATTTGAAAGATTATTATCAATGATTTCAATAATAATATCAAAATATCTACTTAATTATTTCCATAAATATATAAATTCTAAAAAATACTCAAATAATTATTAACTAGTATTAAAAACTAAAAAATTTACAAAAAAATGTCAAAAAATTTCCAAAATTAATTTAACTTTAATTACCAAACAATGTAATGCAACTCATAATGTCACATACTGAAAAAATGAATACCTTGATCATACATTCTTCTAATACAAGATAATAATTAGAATCACTATAAAACTTCAATGAAAA
Source organism: Viscum album (assembly GCA_963277665.1). Classification (NCBI taxonomy): domain Eukaryota; kingdom Viridiplantae; phylum Streptophyta; class Magnoliopsida; order Santalales; family Viscaceae; genus Viscum; species Viscum album. The sequence goes on from OY728162.1 coordinate 242,344,378, forward strand.
CATATATTCTTTTAAAAATTAACTCTATCATTATTTCTAAAATAAAATCACAAGCTATCAAATATATTCCATAAATCAAAAAATAAAATAAACTTCATCAAAAATAACATATATCACTTTTTCATCAAACTACTAATCAATTTAAAAGTCTCCAATACTATCCAATTGACATTATCAATATAAATCATATCTTTATCCTGAAAAAACTTATTATCTCAACATCAATCACATATCAAGGGCTATCTATCCCTTAATCTTGTGTTTTCTAAAAATATCCCCTTATAACAAAATCACTTTTCTAGGTTATTAATACCATTCAATATATGCCTAAAATCCTAATAGAAAAACTAATGCAGTATAATCCTTAGATGGTTTAAGATTCATATAACTAGAATATTATTGATAAAATAGTTCTGTAATATAATCTTAGAATCTCAATTTTGAAACACTTATATCATTCCACTTAAATTATTGGAATAACTTATTCCCTTACTTGGTCAAGGATTTATCCCCCAGATTAGGGAATTGATTCATACAATTCCCAAGTTACCTACACATAATACATTGAACTATAAATTGTACCTTAAAATATAATTTATTTTCCTCCAAACTTCTAATTTTACCTCAGAAAATCGTTTCTTTTTTCCCTTATTTTATACATAAAAAATATCTTCTTGTTCTATTGACACATTTCCCTAGGAGATTCTTCACACATTCTTTTCATATTGGGAGATGAATCTTCTTTCCAACACGGTATTTTTGAAACTATATTTTTCACTTATTTGGTCCATTTTGAAAGTAACATATGTTTAGGTTTCTAATCATATATCAAGATAGATGATTAAGAATAATCAGAAGCCTTCAAATTTCATCTCCTATTTCATTAGGTTTCTTATGAGGACAATCATTGCATCATCCATCACATTTAACATTAACATGATTCCTCCAAGTTCAACCCATTGAATAAAATGAAAATGAATAATGTGAGAAACAATAATCAGAGTGAGAAATCATATAATCATTAAATTAATTTATAGGATTTAAAAATCATAAAACCTTATTTTCAATTTATGATACCTTAGGTTTAACTTGGGCCATCTATAGTCAGTATCTATTCAAATAATTTATAATGGTTCATAATGAAAATGTGAATTAACCTAAGTATATCCCTTGGGTGTGTGTAACCAAGTGTACAGTCTTAGGTCCATTCATCGTGTACTAATTATGATAAAGTTAATACCCTATCCAGCTCTTTTGGAGTTGTTACCCATATGTTCATCTGTGCCAAAACCTCATCCATTTTTTGGTTTCAAGATAGGGATACATTTTTATAGAAAACCCAAAATCTTTTTTTACCATAACTTAGTAGGTTCTTATATAATTAGGTTTATCTCGAGGTTTCTCACTAAAGTTTCCTCACCCTAGTTTCGAAAAATATCCAAACCTTACTATAATACTAATTTAGGTGACTTGAATATTATATACATAAATATGTAATCTTTTTAGAAGAATCTTAATTATGTATCATTATAATTCATTCCATAACCATAATGCTTTAGTGACTTTGGAAACACGGATACATAAATAACTGGTACATAAAGGATCTACATCAGCTCCCAATAAGTTCTTCACAATAAAACCCTTCTTAGAAATATCATATCCTAGAGAAATGGAAACATAATAATAGATGAGATAGTATTTTAAGTATGGAAAAATAAGGAAGATATCAATCAATGATAATTTTAAAGCATAACATTATCACAATGGTGTGATAATATTATCTTAACATTTGAAAATCATACCCAAAAAATCATAGAACATAATCATGGGTCATGGTATAAATCTTTTCAGTTCATAAGACACGAACCATAAAGAAATAAAATAACATGATCCATGATAGAATAAATTTGGAATATGATAATATAATAAAAGAGTTTAATAAAGTGCGACACAATCATAATCCTAGTAATCATGTTTTAAAGCAATCCACCGAGACATTCTTCACATGTTACAGTAGTGAAAAAATCCTTATTAACCTCAGTGTTTTTTCTTTTATTTTTTACATCTCTTTTTATCCTACCTTATTAATGGAGACATAATAAATATTTTCTTTAACATTGGTTAAAAAAACAACATTGTCATCAACAATGGAAAAAAAAATTTATGTCAATTATCTAATAACCGATGTTAAAAATCTTTATTCGAAGTGTTTTTCATGTCCGTTGTTAAATAATAGATGTAAAATATTATATATTACATCGGTTATTAAATAATAGATTGAAAATATACTTTTTTATAAAATAATTCATGTTACCCTTCCTCTCCACTTTTGACCAACCCAAAAACAAGCAGAACCAACAGCACAATTAAAGTAGAAAAAACAAGCAGAACCAACACCAGAACGAGAAGAAAAATTACACATTCACAATTAATAGTTCCAATATTCAAAAATTACAATATTAACTAAAAAAATAATAAATCCAACGAAAACAACTTCCAAAAACACATTTATAATTACAACATTCAAAATTACAATATTCACTAAAAACAAACTAAAATCCAATCAAAAATGTAAAATAATTTGACCATTACAATTATAAGTGTGCAACCTCTTGTGCACTATAAGGTTTAAGGTCATAAAATAGATAAAAATTAAAAGGAAATTATTTAACATGTATAATGAATAAAAAAATGAAATATTAAGGAATAAACTTGTCAAACTTGATCACTCTTCTAGTTGTAATTATTTCATACATAAATCTTGACACATAATATCCATATTTGATGATGCCTTTTTGTGTATGAAAATTTGGTTTAAATGAGTCTGTTAATTCAAAATATCATTTTTATTTAATACATCCAAAATTTACTAATTATAAATGGATATTCACCTTTACTTCTATATATTTGATCTTAGACCTCTTTTTCTTTATAGATTTTTGAAATAAATACCATCCCCTATTAAAAAATAATATGAATAAAATAAATTTAAAATTAATTATAATATAAAATATTAAGAAATCAAAAATTACATTTCCTACATGTTCTTAAAATTTCCTTGCACATCACTATGGATAAAGCATATCCAGTAAAGTGCCTTCTCCGTTAGACAAAAAACACCTAACACCTAATGTTCACTAATATAAAAGAAAATTTAATGTTAGTATTTATATGTTAAAATATAAATAAAAATTTATGAGATATATGTTCTATACATCTCAACATAAAGAAACACCCAACACTGCATAATTACATTCTATTCAAATATTTTAGCAATATAAACTGTTATTTGTTCCTCAGTCAATGAGTGCACTTCTGGTGAAATCAACTATTGGTCCATCAATCCATATACATCTATCTTTTCATTATCCTCACATATTTTATAAATATACCTAATAAAAAGTATACATAAGTATAAAATTTCAACAAATTTAACACAAGTAAAGATTTATATTAAGACATACATAGAAAAAAATTGAATCACATTGATGCCTAACTTATCTCCAGTAATAAGATTCATGATATCATTTTTCAGAATCCCCACATCTATTGCATGCCTAAAAACATGAGCTTCCATTAGAAATTTATAATGACCTACTAAAAAATTTGAATATCTTGACAATATGTCAAGACTACTAGAATCTATATCTGATATCATAGCCCTTTGTCTTTCATGTTTCCTATACAATATTTATTTAACTTTAAATTATTTCTATAAATAAATAGATAAATATATTAAATTTAAAATGATAAAAAAATTTAATACATAAATAAAATAAAAGATAAAATATACAAAAACCTCTATAGTAATGTGTCGTGGAAGTATAGATGATCAAACTAAAAAGTGGCTGATACTTTATCCAACTATCCTCACCTCATCTCTATGTAATGGTGCTCCAACTGATATATCGATAATATATTGTACAATGAACCTATTCTTCTCTACCTATAACTATAGAGAATGAATTGTATATTCTATATAATAGATCAGCCCATATGCCACTTTTTGATAGTGAGGACCATCAACATAAAACTCAAAATAACTAGGAATCTTTATAGGAGGGGCTGTAGGAGTAGTATAAAAAATGGGGTCTGTAGGTAGAGGTGGGGGAGTGGGAGCTGCTGGAGGAGGTGGAGGAGTGGGAGTTGTAGTCTATAATTGTCTTTGCATGTCGGCAAGCAGAGACTGTACCAACACTCCGATCTTTTCCTCCATCGTCACATTAATATTTTTTACTTTAGCCTCCAAATATTATAAGTTTTTATAAAACCCCACCATGGAAAAAGTTGATGAACATGGTAAATATTTTTTCACCGATAAACCCACCAAGTATCCTCGTACATGACCTAGGTGTTTGGGATTTCCCAATTCTATAGATAAAATATCCTACCTCCCATCTCCATTAAATACCCCCTGGGTGCTCTGCTCCTCAAGATAATCCCATATGAATTATTTGAAACATTTTGTAATTATTCAAATTATATAAAGAATTGAATTAACTTAAATAAATAAAATAAAAATATTTCCATCCTCTTAGATATGACCATTAATTATTCTATAAGATAGTTCCCATTTTTTCTCATCCAACCCCTCTTTAATTTTTCACGTCTAAATGAAAGGGATTGAGGGGAAACCTTTCCAGATCTTGAAGACTCAACTCTAAGTTTTTGTAAATTTTCAACCATTACATTTTCTTCATATAAAGTATATATTCTCTAAGATAAACTATGAGAGTATACATTTATATATTGGATCTTCTTATGATATCTCTTAGATTACTATAAATTGAGAATAAGAAATCATTAAGAAATCATTAATATTATCATTAATATAAGAACACTTCTAAAATTTTACATTGCACTTACCAAAAATGATTCTTGTCTTCTAATATCAAATTTTTTTTCCATGTGTATTCATCTATAAAAGGATATATATGACATGATTTTTCATGTTTTCTATTCCCAAAAATGAAATCAAATGTGAGGGTTTATTTGAAATCCTTTAATATCCTAGCAGACATTGAAAAACATTTCCTCCTAACTCCTCCAGTGTCTGGTATATCAAATTTCATCTGATAAAGAATAGGGAAAACATATTATACTATAAAAATTTCAAGACTAGTCAAATAATAGTAATATATCTTACCAAAATGGATTCCCAAAACTGAGCTAGTGTTTTTTTTCAACACTTTCCAATTATTAAACAAAATGGTGAGTTTTCTTTTGCTCTGAGTTGATTCAAAATCCTTGAATTTTGTTTCATTAGTACCTATTGGAATATCATTCTCATAATATTATACCACAATTTTATGGTCCTGGATAAGAGCAAGTGATAATTTTGGTAAATGTGTGCAGCTACATTTACCAACTCTCAAAATGTTCTTTACTGTTATGGGAGTACATGAAAAAGATTATGGAACATCAACAAGAGAATGTGGATGTTCCTCCCCAAAGGTATGATCATGAAGTTCATTTCCAGAAGTTTGTGGTTGATCAACCGACTAATCTATAATTATCCTTTAAATCAAAGAAATAAACATTTAGTACACAAATATACAAATTCACATATTAAAATTCTAATGTAAAAAAATGGAAAATTAGGAAACACAAAAGTAAAATAGAACTTAACACATTTTAATTAATATCTGTTATAGTTAACTAAAATTCTAAAAATAGTAATGATATATGAAATATCATGTAAATGAATGAAAAAAAATCCAAAATTGGTGTAGGAATATTAAAAATGGTCCAAACTAATAAATCATTTTTTACAAAAAAAAGAATATTTTTTGACATATTAAAATTAAAATAATTTTCATTCAAAAAAATCAATAAATATATAAGTTACATAATGCTAGGCATGATAAAATAAAAAAATAAACTAAAATAAACAAACATTTGTATTTATTAGTTTTAATACGTGTTTTAATAAAGAAAACAAAGTAAAATATCTAACATTTTATGAAATTAATAAAATTAACCGAGAAATAAAAATATATTAACTATAATATTTAGAATGCACTAATAAGTTTTTCCCCAAATTTTTTCTTTATGATCGTTACTTATGACACAAACCATGTCTACAACATGCTCATCATTATTATATGTAAATATTTTAATAGAAGTTGGGATATCATATAAATCATCATCTTTGTCAAGTTGATCATCACCAACATATTGTTTTTTCCTTGAAGAATAGTAGACCACTGCGTATCATATTGATTAAGAACATAAAAAATTTGTTTTTCATGTGTTTATGTTATAAAAGAATCAACTGTGACTTCGAATCTATTAAAATTAACAAGTGTCATTCCAAATTAATCATATATGACACTTTTTTAACTGAGATAAATTTTTTAGTTAAACAATAGAACTTTAATTTTAATGAATTTAACCTACCGTATTTCTTCAATGACTCCATAATATGCACTTGATGTAGAAATTGGGTTTTTTTCCTTAGAACTAAAAAAATGCATTGCTTCTATGAATACCGATACACCAATATTCTAAACTGCACTTATGTTATCTTGATCTTTCGTATAAAATGTATAACCATTTATTTCATACCTAGATCATGTTATCACATTTAAACTTAGACCACCCACTAACCATCTTAATGTCTCTGATGCATCTGATCTACCAAGCATGGTCTTTTTAAACCATGGAAAAAAGTATTTTTATGCTCATTCAAAATCCACATTTCTTTCTTCTTTGGATGACATCATTTCAACTCATTAATATGAAATGTTATATATGGTTGAGCATCAAATATATTATTTAAGATGTATAAATGTAACTTCTTCATCTATTCACCTGGCAATGATTTGACTTTCAAACCATGCACCCCCTTTCCCCCATTATTAACTCATTTATGGAAAGATAGAGGCAAACCGATGTGCTCCTCTACAGACAAGTAGCTCATACAAAACTACAAAACCTCCTTATAATATACGTTTTAACAATGAAGTCTTTTGGGTGATATGGACTCTTAACATACCCCTTAAATATCTTCATATACCTTGTAAATGGATACATCCAACGTAGATATATAGGTCCACAAATATTTATTTCTCGAACCAGATAAACCATTAAATGCACCATTATATCAAAAAAATATAAAGGAAAATAAATTTCTAATTGACAAAGTATAAAAATTTCTTCTTTTTCCAAAATTTACAAAGAATCTAGATCAATCATATTATTACAGATTGAATTGAAAAAATAACACACCTTCATGATAGTCTTTCTGACACTGATGGAAAATATTCCACACAATGCAACTAATAGAAGTTTTTGAATCATGATGTGACAATCAAGATATTTCATACCTGTCAACTTCAAATCCTTCAAAGAGACAATTTTTTATACATTTGAAGAATAACCCTACAGTACTTTGATATCATGAAGACACTAACAAAAGATAATTTTCTCCCTCTTGGAAAATGTATGAAAATCCAGGGGAATAAATGTTTTCCTTCCATCAAGATTGGGAGCTAACTCCAAATTTATTCCCATTGATATTAAGTCTAATATTTCATTCAATCCATATTTAGTTTTTCCTTTAATATATAACAATGTTCCATTCAAACTGTTATAGTTAAAATTTTCCACGTGCATGACATCAATATTATGTTTTACATCATGATATCTCCAATATGGTAGTTCAAAAAATATTGGCTATTTCTTCCAAATATGCCTATCATTACCAGATTTCTGTGTCTTTCCCAATGTCACATCAATGTTTTCACCCTCTCAAAATACTCATCAGTAGATAATGGTTTAGGAGCAATATAAAATTCTTGTGATCCGTTGAATTTCTTTTTCAATCTTATATAAGAGTGATCCATAGGAAAAAAATTTCGATGACACATGTATAATATTTTTCTCCCATGATGTAATTGACAATATGAAGTCTATTGTTCACATATTGGACATGCTTTATTCCCCTTAAGATTGTATCCAGACAAATTTCCATACACTGGGAAGTCATTTATAGTGAGTATAATCACTGCATGTAGTTGAAAATATTCTATTTTCTAAGAATCATACACCCTAATACCATCCTCCCATATGATTTCAAAACATCAATTAATAGTGATAAGAAAAAATCAATATCATTTCTGGGTTTATTTTGTCCAAAGATCATTAAAACCATCAAGACCTATTTACACTTCATACAAAATTCAAGAGATAGGTTGTAAATTAGTAATAAAACATGCCATGAACTATGTGTGATACTAAGGCTTCGATATGGATTTATTCCATTGATGAAAAACCCATGTTTGAGATATCTAACTTCATTTCTAAATGTAGGATACTGCTCATTAATTTTATTCCACTGTAGACAATCAGCTGGATGATATATTTTTCCATCACATATACACTCATGAACATGCCATCTTAACTTTTTTTTATAATGTGAATTAGAAAATAAACATTTAAAATGATGAATTATATGAAGATACTAAAATAATTTGGTAGGGATATATTTAATCTCTACATCAGCCTATGATTTTACTTTCAACTTATACCGTGATGTCCCACATTTAGGACACTCCGACAAAAATTCATATTCCTTCCTATATATCACACAGTCATTCATATAGGTATGTATTTTCTTGTATCCCAATCCCATCAGAAATAATATTTTCTTGGCCTTATAATGCGAATATGGAAGATCGTTTTCATTAATAAGAATGTCTTTCAACAATTGTAGCAGCTCTATAAAACTCTTGTCACTCCATACATGTTTCACCTTTAGGTTAATCAATCTTAACACTGATGATAAAACCATAAAATCCATACAAATAAGATACAATGGTTTTTTAGCATCACCATATAGACACTCAATTGCCAGTTATTTCTTAATTTGTTCGACTTCAATATCACAAATCATTTCTTCAATTTCATTAGAGTTACCATCTTTCAAAGCATATTCATCAGTAGATTTGAAATTCTACCAAGTTTAACCATGATAAATCCAAGGGCTCTAACTCAGATTAAAACCATGAAAAATTAAATGATATTTTATCTCTCTACTTTTCAAATTCTTTATATTTAAATATTTTAGGCTCGGGCAGAAAAACATGTCATTGTTTGGAACATTTTATTTATAAAATTCCCAAAAATCATCAACACCTTACTCATATTCATAACTCATTAGATATAAAGTAATCTAATTTTTACTCATTATTACCTATAAGAAATATCAAAATTATACATTTTATTAAGATAATCCAATTTTATATTTATTTGAAATATGTCATAATTTGAAAGTAACAAAATTTTGAAATATAAAACAAATATATGAATATTTAAAAAATATATGCATGGAAATAATTTTAAAAAGAAAATATATTTAGATTATAAAATTTTATATTTATATTAAATATGCCATAATTTGAAAGTAACACAATTTTGAAATATAATAAAAATATATACGTGTATTTAAAAATGATAATGATATTGAATTTGAGTAATAAGATATAAAACCACTTTGTAAAAATAAATCACCTTCCACTAGTGTGATGTATTATTAACCAATCACAACATGAGTTTTGTTACTTAATTTTTTATCCTAATTATCTGAAATATTAACCTAATAGGTCTTAGGATTGTAAAAAATTGAAACATTTTCTTTATTTCATGTAATTTTGATGGTCACATTTATGGGTTTTAACATTATTATTGAGTTTGTTGTAGAAAATGGTATTGTGTATGGTCAAAATTGATTTGATTAGTAATTTGATATTGTTTGGTTCGAAGACACTTTTTGAAATGGATTTATATTAGACTCAAAGTGCAGGCCTTGAGAGGAACCTAGATTTTATTGGGAAGGGGGTGAAAATATCCTATTCAAGGTATGTTGAGAGGTTGTTTTGGGGGATACTTAGCTAAGAATAAATAGTTAACCAATGCAGTGCTAAATAAATAAGAAACCATGCATCAACATACTATGTTATAATACTAGCAGTCTGTATAAAATATGTACTACATACAACCTGACCATATAGGAGAATAATTAAATAAACAAATGGCCTAATTCTTATATGAAGACTTAGTACATATTCATCACTAAACACATTGACAATTATATCTTTTTTTCTAAGGTGAAATAACAAAAAATTTAATGTATTATATAAATTGACAAGGGAGAAATGGTATACAACCAATGTCTCCATGACCAGGGACATCCATATGAGGATTTCATATTTAAAAAAGGAAACATCTAACCTAAGTAACATAAAGCTTCATGTGAAACGATTTCTGATCAAGGATAATAAAAACCATGTTCAATATTGATAACATTAAGAAATTAAACAAGATATTGAAATATTTTAAAAAATGAAATTATAAAACGTAAATGTAGAGAATATGTGAAAATAAAACATAAATTGAGGTGTGTGAGGCTTAACAGAGTGTTGTGAGTCAATAAAATAGATGCGGTGATAAAAAATATGATGAACGATGCTGAAAAAATGAGGTTGGATGCCACTGGTTTGAAGAATCATTTTTAGGTTTTTGGTTTGAGAAAGAAGATTCACTGTTTCCCCATAAAAAAATACCACAATAACCCAATATGGGGCTACATAAAATTTTTAAATGATTCATAATGTCAGTTATTTAGTAATTGATGTGATAAAGTGTTTTTATTACATTTATGACATCAGTTATAAAATAACCAAGGTGATAAACCCATTTTTTAAGTCATTTATATAACAACCAATGTAAAAAATTGGCTTTATAACTGATGTGATAAAGAGATATAATTGATTTATCATGTTTGTTATAATATAACCAATGTGATAAATCAATATAATGCATTTTTTCATTCGGTTATAATATAACCGATGTGATAAATCAATTTTTACAGCTTTTCACGTTGATTATTTATAACTTACGTAAAAAATGCCGACGTGGTAAATACTTTTTGGACTAGTGTTAGGCTTGGGATAAACACCTATGTACTTTCATAGGGCTTGATATAACCTCCTTTGTACCTAATTTTGGGATTATGATAACATCCTATGGACCCTTTTATCTCAAAAAACAGTAATCATTACCCAATGCATTAAAGGGATATAATAGATCCACCCATCAAATAATCTTAATCCATTCATATATATGCAGCATCATAATGAAAAATTTTATCATTTCCTTATAGCTTAAGTCATGGGAAAAAAGGGTTTCTTAAATATTTCATCATTATAATCATAAACCATCTAGAGAAAGAATATGGATGGTATTATAGGATCATATCCCTAGTGAATCATAATAACATAATATGATTCTCTCATAGAAAAAATGCTATTAAAAGGTCTTGAGGAAAGAACACTTTTTTACTTTTGGAATCACTTATTTAAAATTGAAAAATTTCTAGAATATTAAAATTTATTTGAAAATAACAATAGAAACTTTTAAATTAACCTTTAAATAAAATATTAGTCATGACGGTAGGAAAATCCATTTGTGAGGTATACTTTAAAATAAGGATTTCGTTCACACTAAACCACCTCATTAAAAAAACTACAAGAATATTCATTTTAAAAATTTTCATAAAAAATAATAATGGGTAACAATTACTGTAATAAATCATTAGTGAATATTAAAAACATTATCAAAACCATTTTCAAGAAAATATGTACATTGAAGAAAAAACTTCTTGGCCGAATATAAAAAAGTATCGGTTTCCTTAGAAACTTTTTTTTAAAATTTTGAGAACTTAGAGTGAGGAAAATGAATTTTAAAATTTTAATTTACATAAACAAAAACTAATAATAAATGAAATAATAAGTGGGAGATATATATAATATAATTTCATTATCTAAAATTTAATCTTAAATAATCCAGGTAAAAAGTGATATTGTAACGTAAAACCCTTACTACTTTGGTAACTTTTGAGTCACAAGTCACATGACAAATAACTTCAAATAAAACATAAAATACCATGAAAATAAATATATTAATGATACAAAGTATCATAGGGTTATTAGTTACAAATAATGAAATAAGATAGGTGTATAACTAAATATATGTCTCAAAGAAGGCAATTTGAAATGATAAACCCATTCCACTTTGGTAATGTTTGAATCAAAACTATTTTAGTGAAATAATTCGAACTGTAACTTTATATATAATTAATTAAGAAGGGTAAATAATATAAAATTTCCAATGAGTAGTATATAGACCACATAATAATTAATATGTGCATAATATCAACCCTGTCTCAATGAATCAATATTGAGAAAAAGAACCCTTAACTCAAGTTTGACATGCTTTGTAAGAACTATAACTTCTTGTATAATAAATTTCAATTTATAATAATTATATCATGTTACCAAATTAATATTTATAATATCATATATTATGAACTTATAGAATTACACCTCCCATTTATTAATAATTCTTTATTAAAATCACTATTTCTGGTGAAAACTGTTTTGTTTTCCTTGTATGTTTCATTTCAGTTGTCATGGTCCTTGCATCATGATCATGGTTACATCATAAAAAATGTTAATAATGATATAAATATCAAATATATTCATTATATACATATTTATAACCATTCATAAAAGGTAGATATATAAAAATTGAATACACCATTCATGTAGACGGTAGTACGTACATACGCATGAACGTTGTTTTCAATTTCTAACAAAAACAATCAAAGAATGATAAATAATGTTTTACAATTAAATAATTATAATTATGTCATAAATGTCACACACACACACACATATATATATGTATATAATATACCCTTTATTATATACATCAATGATAAGTGGTGATGTAAAATGCATCACATCGCTTTGTGGAGGCGATATTCCGCACAGACGCATGAGCAATAATTTCATTTCACATTTGATGTAAAGGAGGTGGAAAATGGTTTTGAAATAATTTTAATTACATATAAATATATTTATGATAATATATTTATAATTTTATTATGGATACAATATTTTTTGATAATGTGTAGAAGAAAATAAAATTGAAATCACTTATTTAATATTTATACCTCTTCTTTGAGAGACCTCCTTTGGCCTACATCTTAAGCCTCGAAAGACTGATCTTAGGATAAAAAAGGGACTATAGAAAAAATATAAGGAATTTAGGAAGGTTTTGTGGTAGTTATTTTCCATGTTATATGGATAAAAATTTATGAATAAATAAGGTAGGGGGTTTCCTTTTAAAAGTTGGGGAGAGGACACAAATAAAATTATTTAAAATATTTAAATAGAATTAATTTATTTCAAAAGTATAATGATTAAAAATGTCCAAGTATTATAAGGTAAGATAATTTAAGGTTTAGTTATCCTCAAGCAATAATAATTATACTAGTTTATGTGGAATTATTACCCTTATCTCTTAGTTTAACCTCCCATAAAACACATTTTAACCATAACTATGGTAACACATTTTTACTAGTTTTAGTATTAATTATGACCAAAAAATAAACCTACATAATTAAAAATTATTAAATGAAGATTAAAAATATGGAATCCATTTTTATAAATTTTAATTTTTATAATTGGAAAATATTAATTTTAAAATTAGTGTGCAAAACACAATGAAAACCCGTTTTTAGAAAATGCTTTTTTAAGAATAAAACTGAATTTACTTTCATTAATTACCTAGTAAAATATATTAAATAAATGTTAAAATATTTTATTGAATATATAATATATAAAATTATTTAAAAAATTAATCAATACTTATTTATTTTATTTATTATGATAAAAACATATTTCACACATTAAAATAGTTTTATAAAAAATGTGTTTTAAGCCCAAAAATGAACTTATAACAAAATCAAGTATAATATTGATTACTATGTAATTAATGAATTATTTATAACAAAATTAGTCATATTTTACATTTATATTAAATTAAAAAGATAATGGTACTTTTAAATTACTTTATTTAATGAAAATAAATGACAATTTTAAAAAATGGGAAATTCTCACAATTCACTTGTAAATATTTCTTTTTATACAAATAACAAAATTTAACCCTAAGATAATAATGGAATTCAGATTAAAAAATTATATTCAATCCCAAAATAATATTTCTATATTAGGTAGAAATTACATATAATTTCCACACACAAAATTCAATGAAATTTATATTTTATGAAGACATATTTTTGAAGCATAAAATGGCTTTATTGAAAATTTAGTACTTATTTGTTATGAAGTAATAAAAATATTTAAATTACAAAAAGCTTTATACATATCTTCCATAATTTGGTCATCCCTATTAATATTTCCAATTTAATAGCTAGATTATAATGGTCACATTTAAATAATATTTTTATAGTATACCACATTTTTCTAAAATCTCAGTGTTTTGTGTTAAAAAACTTATCAAGAAAAGTATTATTTTATATAAATTTTTTATGGTGTTATATTATACCCATTATATAAATTGATTCCTCACTATTTTTATCTCAGTAATACAAGTTTATATATTAAAAAATTCCTTTTTTGTAAAATCACATCGTATAAAGGTATAATAAAACCTCATTTGAAATGGGAAAATGGTAAATATAACGGTTACCTACAGTAACACATAATCGGGTTCCCATATAAGTAAAACATTATTAGGAAGTGAAAATATGGACATGGATATGATATATAACTTTCAAAGAATAATAATAGATGATATAGAACTTAATTATGATAAATTTAATGAAAAAATAACCATAAATAAATGAGGGGTGAAAACGTCCATAAATTTTAATAAAATAATTATAAAAAAAGATGAAAAATTCATTTTCAAGATAATTTTCCAATAGTTGATGAATTATTTTACCATAGAATAAAATAAAATACACTTAATTTATTTTTTAAATATATAAATGTAATTTCATCATTTGGTTGCATGTTTCAATTATTTTCCACCACTTTTCATCCCATATACCAATGATGAATGAACAATATGATTTTTTCATGCCTAACGCACTAAAATGAACATCAAATAGATAATAAGATCTATAGAAGGATGAAATTATATTACTCATTTATCTATTCAGTTATTGAAACTAAAAGAAAGTGCAGTAATTGCTAATATAACTAATATTTATAAATTATCAATAGAAAAATTATTCTCAATGATTTCAATAATAAATCATATAGGTCCACTAAATTATTTCAAAAAATTGATAAATTCCAAAACTCCTCAAATAATTTTTAACTACTGTAAAAAATTACAAAAAAGGTAAATGAATTTTCATAATCAATTTAACTTAAACCCATAAACATCATAATACTTCTAATAATGTGACACAACAAACACGTGAATATGTTGATTATAAATTCTTTTAAAATAACCTAATAATCTCAGTCACATCAAAATTTCAAAGGAAACATATATGCTTCCAAAAACAGACTCTATACTTATTCCTAAAGTAAAATCATAGTATATAAAATATATTCCACAATTCTAAAAATGATCTAAAATTCATTAATGATAACATAAATCACTTTTTTCATCGAATCACTAATAAATTTCAAGATAACCAATATTATCCAATTTACTCTATCAATATCAATTTTCTATTTATCCTAATTAAAAATTATTGTCTCATCATTAGGAACATATTAAGGGTTATCTATCCCTTAATGATGTGTTTTCAAAAATATCCCCTTACCACTAAATCAATTTTCGTTTTTATTGGTACTATTCAACATATGCTTGAAAATCCTTGAAGCAAAAAAACTACAAAAAAATATTTAGTTGTTTAATGGTTTTTATTACCATAATATAATTTATAAAAAAGTTATAGAACATAATTATTGAATCCTAGTACATAAGAGATTAAATCATTGAACTTAAATGATTGGAATAGAATAGGAACTTACCTATTCTATGATTTAGCCCTAAGACTAGGGCTTTGAATCAGATAATGCCCAAGTTCCCCACCCAAAATACATTGAACTATAAATGGCATCTTCGAAGGTACTTTATTCCCCTCCATTAAAATATTCATTTTTTATTTGCAAATTAGTTTCTTTATGCCCTTATTTTCTACACATAGAACATATTATCATTACTTTGATACATTTACTTGGGTTATTATTCCGACATTCTCGATATATAGGAAACTAAACCATCTTTCCTACACAGTATTTCTGAAACTCAATTTTTCTATTATTTGGTTCATTCTAAAACTCACCTATGTTCAGTCTATTAACCAAATATCTATATAGATCATTAAGAACAATCAATTTTTTTCATTCCATTTCCCATTTCATTTGGTTTTTCATGAAGAAAATCATGAAATCATCTATCACATTTAGCATTAACATAATTATTTTTGGTTCTAACCATTGACTAAAACAAAAAATAATAATTTGAGCAATAGTAATACTAGTGTGAAATCATATAATTATGAAAAAATTTATAGTATATCTAAATCATGTCACTACATTTTCAATCTAAGACACCTTAGGTTAAACTTTGGATATCCATGGTCATCATCTATTCAAATCATTTACAATAGTTTATAATAAAAATTTAAATTAACCAAAGAATATCCCCTAATAGTGTCTATCCAGGTGTGTAGTCTTAATCCCAATCATCACGCACTGGTGATGATCTTGTTAATAACCAATCTTCCCCTTTCAGAGTTTTTATCCTAGGAGCATCTATTAAAAAACTGAATCTACTTCCCAGTATCCTAATAGAGATATATTTTCTATGAAAAATGAATTTATTTATTAACCATAAATTTGGATGTTCTCCTATACATATTATTATCCTAAGGGTTATTAAAAAAGTTTCATCATCCCACTTTACAAAAAATAACTAAACCTTTCTCTAACATAAACTAGGGGACCTAACCAATATATACATTTATATTCCATTTTATTAGATTACTATTCATTACATATCATTATGTTCCACATTATAACTCTAAAGGTTTAGGTTTTTGAAAACATGTATAGATAAACAACTGATATATAAAATTTCTACATTATCTCTCACTAATTTCTTTACAACTATTACCCTTCTTAGACATATCATTATTAAAACCTTTCTTCGTATCTTAGGGGAAAAGGAAACATAATAATTGGTGAGATCAGATTACCAATAATGGTCAACAAGTTAGATATCAATAAACGTTCAATCTATGTATAAAATGGGTATAATTGTATGAGAAGGTGATATTAACATTTAAAAATTAAACGGAGTAATTCATAGATCATAATCATGAGTCATGGTATAAATCTTGATAGTTCATAAGAAATGAATCATAATGAAATAAAAGAACATGATACATGATAGAATAAAATTTCCAAATGATCATGTCATAAAAGAGTGACATAAATTGTAGAATAATAATAATTATATAAATCTTATTTCCATGCTACCCATAAAGACATTCATCACATGTTAGTCTTGGGCTAAACACCTATGTAACTTATTTGGACATGGGATAACCTCCAATGTACTATTTTTTGTTCTTGGGATAACCTATCGTGTACCCTTTGAGGACATAAAACATTAATCATTACCCAATGAATTGAAGGGATATTACAAACACACCCTTCACATAATTATAATACATTTATATATATTCCACAAGCCTTGAAAACATTTATCAATTGAACATAGATTATCTAAAGAAAAAGAAAAAAAGTTTTCATATATATTGTATCATCATAATCATAATCCATCCAAAGAAATAATAATTTTTAAGTCATATGATCCTATCACCAGTGAAACATAATAAAACCAAAGGAAGTTATAATGGTTGAAAAATTCCAATAAAAGTCATTGAAATATTTCTTGAGGAAAATATCCTTTTCATTTTGAATCATGAATTTGATATCTAAAAATTTATAGAAAATTTGTTTTTTCTAAGATAAACATATAATATTATAAATTAATCTTAAAAAAAAAGAGTAGTCATGATGTTAGATAAATCCGTTCGTGTGGTATATGTTAAAAAAGATTCCATTCACACCTTTGGTAAAAAGTATCTCATTTGGGAAACACAAATAAGATTCATTTTATAACATTCTATATAATGTCAAATATGGGTAAAAATAATTTAATAAATAATTATATAATATTAAAAATATTATTGAAAACATTCTAAATAAAATATAGATATAGAAAAAAAAAGATTCTCGACCGAATAAAAAAAGTCAGGTTTCCTTAAAAACATTCTTTCAAGCTTTTGAGTACTTAAAAAGAGGAAAATGAAAGGTTAAATTATAATTTATATAAATATATTTATTATAAGATAATATATAATATTTTTGAGAGATATATCACATAATTTTAAAATTTTAATTTTAACATAAATGATCCTTGTAAAAAGCGAGGTTGTAACAAAAAACAATTATTGATTTGGTAACTTTTGAGTCGTAAGTCCCATGAAAGAAATAAATTCAAATAAAATATTAAATACCATGAAAATAAATATATTCATGATACAACATATAATATGTACATCAAATATACCTCATTAAATAAGATATGTGTGTAATATAACAAATGTGTCGAAGAAGATAATTTGAGATGATGAACCCATACCACTTGGGTAACATTTTAATTGAAAAAACTTGGATGAAATAATTTTAATTTTAAATTTAAATAAAACCTATTAAAAAGGATAAATTAAATAAAATTTCAAAGGGGAAATATATACACCTCATAAACATAAATACGTGCATAACATCAAACATGTTATAATGAATCAATATTGACATGATGAACTCTTACCTCAAGTTCGACCTACTTTGTAAGCACTCTAGCCTCTTATATAATAAATTAAAATTTATTATTATTTTATTAAAAAAACCATATTCATACTTATAATATAATATATTTTCCTCTTATAACATTTCAACACCCATTTATTAATAATTATTTATTCAAATAAATATTACATGTGATAATTGTTTCGTTTTTCATGTCTTTTTAGATTCGGCTGTTAAGGTACTTGCATCTTAATCACGGTTCCATGATCTATAGAATTTTAATCATGATATAAATATCACATATATTCAATATATAAATATTTATTAACATCTATAAAATTCATAGGAAAATAATAAATTACACCATTCATAGAGGCAGTAGTTCGTACACACACATGGATGCTGTTTTTTTTCTAATGAAAGGAAGGAAAGAAAGATAAATAATATTTTGTAATTAGATAATCATAATTATATCATAGAAATCATATATATTTATTAAATCCTTCATTATATCCATAAATGTGAGGTGGTGATGGAAAATGAATCATATTACTACGTGGAGGATATAGTCCATGTATACGCATAAGTGATAATTTCATTTCATATTTGATATAAAAGAGGTGGAAAGTTGTTTTTAATTCATTATAATAACATATAATCATATTTATGAAACCTAATTAGTCATGTGATTATGGATACAATAGATATAGAGAAGGTGGAAGAATATATAAAATTGAAAGACCTCAGTTAATATTTACACATCTTCTTTGAGAGACCACCTTTGGTTTACACATTAAGCCTTGAGAATTAGTCTTAAGAGAAGAAATATTACTCTAGGAATAAGGGAAGGATTCTAGAATGGTTTCTGGGAAGGTCTTGGTTGTGGTTTAAGTACCAAAATTCAAGAAAAGGGATGATATGATGTTCTCTTTTATAAGTGATGGAGAGGATACACAAGGAATTAATTAAAATATTTAAATAATATTGTAATGATCCTGGTATTTGGAGTGGGTTGAATTCATTAACTGTTTTGATTTTTTGGAGTTAGTAGGCATTAAAACTCATTTCTCATTTATCAGAACCAAATTCTGAGTTTCCCTTTAAACTAAAACCTTGTTTTTAGATGAGTTTAGAGGTTTCAAAAGTTTTATAGGTGTTCAGAAGGGTTTTAGGTGCTTCAAAGGACATGTTTTGGAAAATTGTAGGCTAAGGTGCATGTTTAGATCTAACCATGAGGCCTCCTAGTACAAATAGAGCACCCTATTTTTTCACTGAGCATAGTTTGGTAAACTGTGCAAGAGGAGGTGCACAACCGTGCGTGAAGCTTGTCATTTTTTATCATAAATAGACACATGACTTGCATATAGTTAGTTCCATTTGGGTAGTACCCTTTAACTGTGTCTCGCATGAGCTCCACACGATTTTTCCTAACCATGTGGAATAACCATACGGGGCTTGGATCCTAAGAAGCAAGAGATACATGGTTGCTGTATAGTTTAACAAACCATGTGAGATAACTATGGAGATCATTAAAATTATGAAATTATGATTTCCGTTTATTTTTTAGGTTATTTCCTTCTCCTTCTTCCTCTGTGTGTTGTGCATTGCAAAGGGAGATCTCCATTCTCCTCCTCTCCTTGGATTTGATCTAAATCATCTATCTAAGCTCCGTTATTCAAGTTTTTTGTGTTTTTGGATCCACCCTGATAATTTTATCCTCTCTCTTGATTCTATTTACATTGTTCTCACATCATAAAACACTAAATTTGTGTGATTCATTTTCCCCAATTTTTAAGGAGTTTATCTAAAATTCCAATTTATCCCAAATATGTTTGAGTTCGAGGCTAATATCAGACGTGCCTACATCTATAACTATGAGGTAGTTGGTGCATATTTTTCATTTTGATTTCATGCGTGTTTAGAAGGGAAAATTTTTTAGAGCATCGATTTTTTGACGGAGTGATACCCCATAATTTAATTTTGTTTTTAATTAATTAAAAATATCCTCTTGGGATGCCTATGGGAATGATTTTACAAGAATATAAATGGTATTATAGTAGTTATTGATTGGGAATTTATAGCAACATTCAGTTGGAAAAAATAGTATTAGAGGAATTTATTTTACCTCTTTCATGGTATTACTATTTGGGTTATGGTAGACTAGAGATTAGGATGTTGTTGAAACTGGGTTTATATCTCATGTTTGGGTACCTGAAACCCCATGCATAGAGGATGGTCTATAATGAGCCTCACTTTTCATCAATTAACTTTTCATAACTTTTTGATAATACTTAAAAACATTATAGAAATATACTTCCAAAGAATGCACTAGTCTAGTTCCTTTGGAAACATGGAAACAGAAACACCGGTACATAAGTGAGATACATTATTTCCCACTGGGTTCTTCCTGACTAGAACCCTTATTAGACACATCAAACATAATACATATCCTCATAACCTAGGGAATGAAACATAACAAGGGGTCATCTAAAATACTTAGTAAGGGTAAACAAGAGAGACATGTAAGCATAAACATAAGCATAGGGGTATGAAAATTTGATCATAACATTAGAAGATGATAACCTGCATATCATAAGATAAAAAACATGAATCATGGAAAAAATATTAGAATTTCATAAGATAAAAATCAGAAGAAAATAATGAACATAATCCATGAAAGCATATCAAAGGAATAATTTATAAAATTGTGGAATACATAAACACATGATATCATTCCCTATAAGACAAGATGCGTTGATAGAATTTATCAAGGCGTTTCATGGGAACCGCACATACTGGGAGGGACACACCACCATCCCTAGGTGAAGTTATTTTCTTATAAGGGATTGGGTCTCCCTATATTCCCATAGTGAAAAAGGCTTCCCCATCTTCTATATTCATAGTGACTACACCTATTGGGTGGGACACTCCACCATCCCCAATCATAGTCCTTTCCTTATAAGGGATCGAGGTTCCCCATGTTTATATTCTAGATCAATCCCGTCAACTTGATTCACATCATTATATCATGAGATATAAATATTTTATCAATGCATTGGAGGGTGATATAGGTCTCACCCATCTAATAATAAAATCATTCATACATGTGCCAGGAGATAATAAAAATTTCATCACATCACAACAAATAAAAATAGATGGGTTTTATAAACATTATATCATAATCCCATGAAATGAAATGGGTGACAGAAATATGTAATACTATTATAACCTATATAAAAATATAGGTATCATAATAATTTCATCAAATATTATCCCTTGAAAAGAAGCGAGTTTCACAAGAATAAAACCCATGGAAGAGGAACAAGTTTCATAAATATTATTCCATCAAAACATAAAACATTAAGAGAAATAATATAAATTCAACCTTCAGATCATTTTATATAAAGGCATGAGTAACACCAATGGATTTTATATTAGATTTAAAACAACTAGGAAAGATATTTTGAAAATATTTCTAGAGTAAAATATCATTTATTCTATAAAAAATGTCTTTAAAACATAAAATATTTTGGCAACCATTTTATTGAAAATAAAATTAAAACTTTATAAGTAAATATTTGAAAAAAATTTGGAAACCTTTTTATTTTAAAACATGTAAATAGAGTTTAAAAATGTTATGAGAAATATTTTCCTTGAAAACTTATAAAATAATCCTAAAAACATTTTGAAAACCATTTCACTGAAAATACTTTGAAAACTTTTAAAGGAATCTTAAAAAGCATAAAAAAAATTTATAATACTTTTTACATGAAAATGAGATTAAAATATCATCTTTGAAAACATTTTTGAAAACTTGTTTCTTGATGTTCATGACATGTGTCTCAAAGAATGAAAATTGTGACAAAACTAATTTTCTGATTTGATAACTCTTGAAACATAAATCCCATAAAAAAGAGGTAATAAAATGGATATGTAAATACCCATAAAATCAAGGATAAAAATAATATAATTAATTTAGGGGAATTTTAATCACCACACAAAATATATGAGTGGTTAATAATGCATAAATCTCATAGAAATAAAAGCAAGACTAGAAATCCCCTTACCTTGTGTCTTGACTCTCATTGTACTTGTTCAAAACTCTTATATAATAAATATAAGTTCATTATAAATTTATCATAGAGCCATATTATTATATAAAATACCATATATTTATTGATTATTACTTTATATTACCCACTTTTTAACAATTATATGTTAAGGTTTCACTTCAGGTAATATCCACTTTGTTCTTCATATGTGTGTTAATTTGTTATAAATTTGGTACTTATAATTAAATTAGGATTTACAGAATGAAAAAATGATATAAATATCATGTATATTCAATATATTTTTATTATAATAATCCATATAAAATAAAATTATGAAATAGAATACACTGTTTATAGAGACGGTAGGCCGTACACACGTATGAATGTTGTTTCTGTTTAATAGTTGTATTGAATGAAAGAAAGTAAATGAAATATATGTATATATATTTATATATATCATTATTAAAGTGGAATTATTATATAATATATATATAATATATTTTCATTAAACACATCCTTAATTCCTTCTATGTAGTGTGTGAATGAATCACATCGGTTTGAGGGGTGGTTGTCCACACTTCCTCAAATGAAATTATCATATTTATAAAAAATGGGACATATAAAGATTTGTGTTGTAAAATAATTAAATAATCTCTAATATATAATATATATCATATATAAATAGAGTTTTAATCATAATTTACACAATGATATGTGGTAATGGAAAAACCAAAAATCATTGTTTCATAAGGCGATAGTCCGTCATACACATAAATAGTATGTTTGTTACCCATTAGATGGAAGTGAGTGTAAGTGTAGATTGAAACCATAGTATAAAAAAATCTCAGTATTTTGAGTAGAGTAGTGTTTTTAAATAATCATGAAATAAGGATAATTGAAATATCGTATAAATAAAATAAAATAAAAAAGTTTGAGGGAGGGTGTTACCTTTTAATCAAGTAACTCTTTTTGGTTTTCACCAAAGGGATTACTTGGAAGGATTTATGACCAAATTAAGCATTCAAGGAGGAAGTTAGGGATGTTGAAAAGTGTATTGGGTATAGGTTGTCTGAAATTATGTTTTTTTATAGGTGTTAAGAATGGGTAGAGGTTCTGGCCTTTTATAGGGAAGGGAGGGGACACATTTGGCATTTTTTAAACCCAGTTAGATTTACCCATTTTTTTACCTAAACAAGTCATAAAAAACCACAAAATACCCAATAATGGATGTTTTAAGGCAAAAACATGGCTATAAAATGAGTATTGGACAAGTGTCTAGGTTATTTTGTCCATTAAAGTTATGGTTTATTTCATAGTTAAGATTAATTTTACCTTAATAACCTTAATGAATTTTAACTGCATCCACTAATATTTTTGGTCAAAAACTATGTTGAACTTATTAAAAAATAGAAATTATTATTATTATTAAAAATAAGTAATCAATTTTTATACATCCCAAACACATGATTGGAAAAAATTAATTTTAAATTAATCTTGTGGATGAGACGACAATGCTGGTTTTAAAAGTTAAAATATCCAAAAGTTTGCTAAGTTTTTCTAACCAATTTCATTGTGAAATTGATTATAATGAACTACATTGGATTAACTTATAAAAAAACTATGTAATTAAAATTTCAAATAAATTTAAAATATAATCTAACCATATAAATAAATTATATAGAAAATTATTTTTGAATTAAATTTCTATATTTTTCACTATTCATCCAAAAAATAAAGATTCTCAGAAAGATCCAAAAAATTCACCCTAAGATAAATTTGACATTCTAAATTCAAAAATGAATTTTATTCTATCAAATTAAATTTCTAAAAGTTTGTAAAACTAATTTTATTTTTTTTCACTAAAGGACATTAAAAGAAGTTCATTTTAGAAAATAGTGTTTTTAAACATATAAAGACTTTACAAAAAATTATATTTTTCATTATAAATATGTTATATTTATATAAAACTATTATAAAAAATATTTGAAAAGTGGTTATTACTATTCATGTTACTATGTTTAACATCTAGGTTATAACTATCTCATTTAAATAATTCTGATAATAAAATGATGTTTTGTAGAAACTCAGTATTTTGTTTTACGTACACCAAGTCAGTGTTTCATGTAGCACAAGAAAATCTAGTTTCATGTGAAAGGAATATTTTAATTAGTTCAATGTATGACATTAATGAAAATTAATCCATTAAAAAAAGTTTCCATAAAAAACTAGGGTGTTACATTTGACCCCACGTAAACAGAATTTATCCCACCAAATTCTTCATTATGGAACAAAAAATGAGGATAATTTTTCTTTATAATATCTTAAAGTTACCATGTAACTTAATATAAATGGTGATTTCTCCGCAAAACCTTTACAAGGTGAGTTATCTTGTTTCATAGAACTTTATCTTTATGATCCATAATTTTAACTATTTGTTCCTCATAAGAAAGATCCTACTCCAGCGGTATGACCTCGAAGTTCAGTACTTGTGAATGTTCAGGTATATACTTCCCCAAGAAGGATACATGGAACACATCATGGACTTGAGAGAGATTTGTAGGTTGTTTCATAAGATAAGATACCATCTCGATACGATCAAGAATCTCAAAGGGACTAATATACCTAGAGATTAGTTTCCCTCTATTCCCGAATCATAGAACCTTATTCCAGTGTGAGATCCATAGAAATACCTTTTCACAAAATATAACTCTAGATCACACTAATGGTTATTAGGATAAATTTTATAATAAATTTGAGCTACCTTGATATGATGCTAAATGGATCTAACCTTCTCTTATATTTCTTCAGAACTCTCAAGTCACAATAGATTTCTTTCTCTAACTTCATCCCAGAATTTTGGAGCTCTAAATTTCTTCCCATAGGGGGATTCATAAGGTGCCATCTGAATGATTTAATGAAACTGTTTTTTATGAAAAATAAACTAGAGTAAGGTGTTTATCCCAACCAACTTTGAAATCTAGAGAATAATATATTAACATATCCTATAGGGTTTAAATTGTTCTTTCAGAATATCCATTTGTCTAAGGATGATAAGCATTGTTTAAACTTAGTCCTGTATCAAGTTCTTATTAAAGACTTCACCAGAACATAGAGGTAAACCTTGGATACTGATATGATTTAATGGAATGTGGTAATCTATGCAACCTTAACACTTCCTTTATGTATACTTGGAAAGAAAATCCAGATAGAAGAATTATCTGATTTCAATGAAGTGCACTAACTTTGTAAGGTGATCAACTACCACCCTTATAACATTAAAACGTTTAGAGGTTTTGTGGATTCCAATGAAAAAAATACATAGTGATGTTCTCCCATTTCCATTATAGTATGGTTAATGGATTGAACATCTCTTTAGACTTTTTTATTTCATCCTGAAATTATTGGCTTACCAGGTACTGAGATACAAGCTCTGTGACTTCTTTCTTCATGCCATCCCACAAGAAGTATTCTTTCAAATCCCTACACATCTTTGTACTTACACGATGAATAGATAATGAAGAACTATGAGCTTCCTCTAATAGAACCTTCTTCAAATACATTATGTAAGTAACACATACATGGTTCCTAAACCTTATCATTCCATCCAAATCAAGGTTAAACTCATGAAAATTTATAACTTAATTTTACAGCTCTACATTTTCCTTCTTCACCTCTTTAATCTTCACATGGATAGAGGGTTGTACATTCATTTGAAAAAGATAATATTTTTCACCTTCCTTCATGATTTCTAGATCCATCCTTTGAAAATACATAAATATTAGATATTTTGTGACCCTCTTCATGGAAAAGATAACATGATCCTTTCAACTCAAAGCATCAACCACCTTGTTTTTTTTTTCAGGTTGGTAATGTATTAATCAGTCATAATACTTTTTCAGCTTTCACCATATTATCTACCATATGTTTAAATTATTCTATGTGAATATATATTTCATAATTTTATGATCAGTATATATATCACACTTTTATCCACAGTGATAATTCCTACATATCTTTAATGCAAAAATTAACGATACAAAATTCAAATCATGAGTTGTGTAATTTTTCCCATGAATCTTCAAATGTCATGAGGCATAAGAGATAACCATGTTATTATATATAATAAAACATACCAATCCCTTGTTTTATGCATAACTAAAAATTAAAAACCCTTATCCACTATAGGGTAATGTAAGAACAGGTGTGCTGACCAAACTTCTCTTCAGTTCTATAAAATTGTCCTCACATTCATCTATCTGGAAGAACTTGACACCCTTATGAGTTAACTTAGTTAGAATATTACATAGTCATGAAAGATTATCCGAAAAATGTCTATAATATCTTTCTAAACCAATAAATATACAGATATTAGTCACCATGGTTGGTCTATGCCAACATTTAATATCCTCCTTTGATGGATCTATTGCTACACCATCTCTTGAGATCATGTGAACAAAAAATGAAACCTTTTGCAGCCAAAATTTACACTTTCTAAAATTTTCATTTAATTTATCCTTCCTTATGGCCTTTAGTACAATTATCAAGTGATATTCATGATATTACATTATATTTTAATAGATAATAATACCATCATTAAAAACTACCAAAAACATAAAGAGGTAATATCAAAAGACTCTATTCATCAAATACATGAAGATAGTAGAAAATTAGTAAGACTAGAAGTCATTACTATATATTCATAATGTAAATACCCTATACATAATGCTATCTTGGGTATATAACCCTTCTTGAACCTTAATTAATCATATCCAGAATGATGGTAAATCTTGGAGAAGTATTGAGCTCTGTGCAATTGATGAAACAAGTCATCAATACAGGGAAAATGATACTTATTCTTGACTGTGATCTTTTTTAACTACCGATGATCAATTCAGAGTAGCATTGATCCATATTTCTTTTTCACAAAAATAATATGTGAAACCCAAGGTGTCTCACATGGATGAATGAATCACTTATCAATGTTTTCTTGGAGTTTCTTCTTTAATTACTATAACTCAGTTGGGGGAATTCTGTAGGAAGTCTTTGAAATTGGTGTGGAAGCATGTATGAGTTATATTAAGAACTCAACCTCATAATTTGGTGGAAGGCTAGGAAAATATTCTAAAAATAAATCCACAAATTCCTGAACAATAGTCATACCATCAATGATGATTTTCTCCCCAACCATTTGAGATAAACAACCCATCTGAATAAGAATTATGACCCATACACTAGATTTAATCTCCCCAAGAAGTACATACTTATCATCACATTAATGGATGATCATATGAGTGTTTGAAATATCAAACGTAAATTTCCTTACCCAAAAATTGATGTGGTATTTATGTAGAGAAAGACAATCCATCCCTAAAGTGACATCAAATTCAACCAAAAAAAGAATTCAAGATTTCAAGGGAGTACTTTCCCATAAACATCAACCAGAGAGGAATTATAGACATGGGATGAAATAATCTCACCATTAAGGGTTTTAGTTGCTAATTACACATTTAATAATTTTGGTTAAATCTTAACACCCTTATCAAATTCTTTAGATATGAAAGACTGGGTAGATCCAGAATCAAATAAGACATTATCAGTTCTAGTGTGGATGGTAAGTGTACCTTTCACTAAGTCATTATCACACCCCTCATCATAAACAATAATCAAATGATATTTCCCCTAATCCCTTGGTTTAAGTGGTTGCTTATGCCAATCATCATCACCAACCATTGGGTTTGTTCAGTAGTTATCATAATGCCCATTCTCATTACACTTGAAGAACTGTAGTGTGGGAGGTGCATTATTTATAGATTTTTATCTATTTTCATAATTGAAAAACTTATTCCTATCAGTGAGGTAATCAATTGACTAATGTACTCCCATTACTCACTTAAAACACTTATTAGAACACATAAGACAATTACTTATATGATTATTTTCACACTTATATCATAAATGATGTCTCATCTTCTTCTCTTTAGGGTTTTTATATTTTCCTATGAACTCCATCTTTATTTTCTTGTTAAGATGATGAGATTTATATATAACTCCAACCTCAATTTCAACTTTTATTGCACAATGCACAATATATTCATAGCTACTAAATTATCTTATGGCCAACACCATTCTGAGACTTAGATTTAAGACACTGAAGAACATATCAACTTTACTTTTGGGTTGGATGATAATTCTAGAATCATACCTCATAAGACTTGTGAAATTAGCCTCATAGGTACTGATGGATTCATCATCCTTATACTTAAACTCAAGGAATTATTTTTTCATATTCATACAAAGAATATGGGGAAAGTACTTGTTGAAGAATAAGTTATTGAACTCATCCCAATCCATGGATTCAATTTCATATTTATTCCTTGTATTCTTGATTAGATTCCACCACTGGTCTGCTTTACTTTCTAACTGATAAACAACTAGAATTACTTTCTCATGATCCGAACACTGGATAACAGAGAATATCTTTTCAATGGTACCGATAGAGTGTTTAGAAATAATTGCATCTAAAGATGCACTGAAATAATGCTTACATTTCCTCATGAAGGACTCAACAGAATGTTGTTACCTAATTTTCTCATTTGGAAGATCATCATGATTCATAGCTTGAAAACGTTGTGTGAGCATAGCAATGAGGTTTTTTATTCCATCCCCCAAGATATTTGGATGCTCAGTAGAAAAATCTTTTTATTTCCCATTTCAATCACCATTAACATGGTTCCTTCGGGTTTCATCCATTGACTAAAACCAAAATCATAGAGTAAGAAATAGTTATTATAATGGGGGACCACATAATAATGAAAAGTCACTTATAGGATGTCTATGTTTTTACACCTCCATTAATATATGACAACATAGGTTTATCCTAGGTTTTTCATAGAAAAATTATATTTTAATCCTTCATAATTCTTCACAAAGAGTTCATAAATTTCCAAATCATATCCCCTAGTAGTTTCAAACCAGGTGTGCAACAAGGCCCATGGTTGCATACCAGGTTACACTGAGTTATTCCCAATACACCTCATTGGAGTTTCTACCACTATGTACATATGTTCCAGATCCATATCCAATTATAGTATCTAAAAAATTGATGTATTTCTAGGGAACCACTCACTCTATCCTTTACCAAAATTCAGTTACATTTTTTTTAAAATTTTACTTATCGTAGACTTTTCCTTAGACATGTGCTTAGGGTTCTCATTAAGGTTATCTAATACTAGCTTCTAGAGGTTAACAAAACCTTTGATCTGATACCAATTATAATGACCATATTTTTTCATACATTAACACTACATAAATTTTTCAAAAAAAACATTATACAAACATATACCCAAATACTATAGTAGTATAGTGCCTTTGGAAACATGGAAACATAAACACTGGTATATAATTGAGCTACATTATCTCCCACTAGGTTCTTCATGACAAGTTTCCTTATTATATACATCAAACATAATATATATATATATATATATTCATAAACTAGGTAAGGACACATAAAAATGGGTGAACTCAGATGGTAAATAAGGGTGAACAAGGGAGACATGTAAGTATAAACATAATCATGTGGTATGAGAACTTGATAATAATATTAGAAGATCATACCCTTCATATTATAAGATTAGAAACATAAGACATTTAATAAATCTTGGATGTTAATAAGAGACGAATCATACGTAAATAAATAACTTAAGCAATAAAAAATATCATAGGAATAAGACATGGAATTGTGGCATACATAAACATGTGATATCATTCCCTATAATATAAGAAGCATTATTAGAACTTATCAAGGCACTCCATGGGAAATGAACCCACTAAGAGGGACAAACCATAGTCCCCAGTCACAATTCATTCGTTATAAGGGATCAAATTTCCCCATCTTACCATAGTGTATCAGGTCCCCCCATATTCCATATTCATGGTGACTACAACTACAAGGCGGGACACACCACCATCCCGAGTCATAGTCCATTCCATATAATGGATATGGTTTCCCCATATTCCTATAGTGGATTAATCCCATAGACTTGATTCACATCATTATCTCATAAGATATAAATCTTTACCCAATGCATTGGAGGGAGAAATAGGTCTCACCTATCTCATAATAAAATCATTCATACATGTGCGACAAGATAATAAAAATTTCAAATATCATGAACTGTAAAAGAATATAGGTTTTAAAAACATTATATAATAACCCCATGAAATAAAATGAGTGTCAAAAATATGTAATCATATCTTAACATATTTAAAAATATATGTTTCAAAATAATTTTATCAAATCCTATCCCATAAAAAGAAGTTGGATTTACAAGCATAAAACTCATGGAAGAGGAACAAGTTTCATAAACATAATGACATCAGATCATAAACCATTTAGATAAATAATATTAATGGATCCTTTGGATCATTTTAAAGAAAGGAACAAGTAACACCAATGTATGCCAGCTTAAATGGAAAATAACTTGGAAAATTATTTGGAAAACATTTCTTAAAGAAAATATATTTTCTTCTATGAAAACGTTTCTTTAAAAAATAAAACCTTTTGAAAACCATTTTATTGAAAATAAACTTTGAAACTTATAAGGAAAAATTGAAAACATTTTGGAAACCTTTATAATTTAAAATATATAAATATATCTTGAAAAATTTTTGAAAACCATTCTCATTGAATACTTATAAAAGAATATTGAAAATGTTTTGAAAACCATTGATTTGAAAAAACAATGAAAACACTTCAAGGAAGGTTAAAAACCATAAAAAAATTAAAGTAACTTTTCCTTAAAAATGATCTTAAAATATCATATTTGAAAAAGTTTTTTAAAACATGGTACTTGAATGTTATAGCATGTGTCTTAAGGAAGTAAATTGAGACAAAACCACTTTTCTGATTTGGTAACTCTTGAAACATAAACCCCATGAAAGAGTAATAATAAAATGAATATGTAAATAAACATAAAACCAAGGATAAAAATAATATTATACATTAATGGGGATTATAATTACCCCAAAAATGATATAACTAATTAATAAGGTTTAAATATCACAGAAATAAATTTGAGACTAGAAATCCCATCACCTTGTGTCTTGACTCTCGTCATACTTATTCAAAACTCATGTATAATAAATATAAGTTTATTATAAATCATTTAAAGAACCATATTATTATATCAAATACCAA
This sequence comes from Viscum album, assembly GCA_963277665.1. Lineage (NCBI taxonomy): Eukaryota > Viridiplantae > Streptophyta > Magnoliopsida > Santalales > Viscaceae > Viscum > Viscum album. The sequence goes on from OY728162.1 coordinate 242,376,342, forward strand.
ATATGGTTTTATTATGACTTTATATTACCCTCTTGTTAACAATTCTATGTTAAGATTTCACTTCGGGTAATATCCGTTTTGTTCTTCGCATGTATCTTAATTTGTTATAACTTGGGTCCTTATACCTATATACTGATTTAAAGAATGTAAAAAATGATATAAATATAATTTATATTAATTATATATGTATTATAATAAACCATATAATATATAATTACTAAATGTAATACAATTTTCATGGAGATGGTAGGCTATACGTACGCATGAACACTGTATCCGTTTAATTATCTTATTGAAAGAAAGAATGTAAATGGCATATATATATATATATGTATATATAGATACTTATTATAGTATAATTATAATATCATATATATATATAATATAATTTCACTAAAAACATCTTTAAAACATTCCATGTAGTTTTTGAAGGAATAACATCATTTTGAGGGAGCGGTAGTCTACACTTTGTCAAACAAAATTATCGTATTTACAAAGAATAGAAAGTATAAAGATATGTGTTATAAAATAATTAAATAAGCTTAAAAAAATAATATATATCATATTTATCATATATAAATATATTTTGCTTCATAATTACCACCATTAGATGAGGTAAATAAAAAATAGACAATCATCATTTCATGAGGCGGTAGTTCCCCATACACATAAATACTATGTTTGTTACCCATTAGATAGAAGTGTGCGCAAGCATAGGTAAAAAACTTAGCCTAAAAAATATCATTATATTTATGATACTAATTTTTTTAAATAATAATGGAATAAGGATAAATAATAGAGTGGATAAAGAAAATAAAAGAAATGAGTTTGAGGGAGGGTGTTGCCTCTTATTCAGGTAACTCCTTTTGGTTTTCAAAAAAAGGATTAATTGGAAGGATTTATGACCAAATATAGGATTCAAGTAGGAATTTATGGATGTATATAATTATATTGGATATATATTTTCTGATCATAAGTGGGTTTGAAGGTAGGAAGAACTGACAGAGGTGGTGGCCTTTTATAGGGAAGGGAGAGGACACACTTGGGATTTTTGAAAATAAGTTAGGTGTATCCACATTTTTACCTAAAAAAATCATAAAAAAACACAATAATGGATGTTTTATGGCCTAAATATTTCCATAAAATGAGTTTCCAACAAGTGGTTAGGTCATTTGGGCCCTCAAATTTATGGGTAATTTCATTATTAAGCTTAATTTTCCTTAGAAAATGTAAATAATTTTAACTGTATTCAATAATATTTCTGAAAAGAAACTTATTTGAACTTATTAGACAATATAAGTTATGATTCTTCAAAATATGGAATCCATTTTCTAAATTAAAAACACAAAAGTGGCTGAAATTAATTTAAAATTAATCATTCAGATAGGATGACAATGCATGTTTTTAAAGTTAAAACATCCAAATGTTTACAATGTTTTGAACCCAATTTCATAGTGAAATTGATTATAATGAATTATATTAGATTAATTAATAAAAATATTACATAATTAAAATTTTAAATCAATTTCAAATATAATTTAACCTTATAAATAGATTATATGAAAAGCAGTTTTCAATTAAAATTCAGCATTTTTCTCTATTCATCCAAAAATGAAGTTTCTCAGAAAAATTAGAAAAATTCACCCTAAGATAATTTTAACATTTTAAATTCAAAAATTAAGTTTATTTTATCAAATTAAAATATAAAATATTTCTAAAATTTATTTTATTGGTTTTCACCAAAGGACATGAAAAGTAATTCATTTGATAAAATAAATTTTTAAACATATAAAGACTTTACCAAAAATTATATTTTTCATTATCAATATGTTATTTTTATATAAAAATATAATAAAAAATATTTTAAAAATATTTATTTTTATTCAAAATTACTATGTTTAACAACAAGGTTATAACTATATCATTTGATTAATTACAACAATAACATGATGTTTCGTAGAAATTGAGTCTTGTGTGTTACGTATGACAAGTGTTTTTTGAAAGGAATGTTTGAATTAGTGAAACATAAGACATTAATTAATATAAATTCATTAAAAAAGAATCATAAAAACTTAGGGGGTTACACGGTCCAATTTTCCAGGGGTGGGAATTATTTTTCAGGTTTTCTCATTTTAAAGTATATATGATTTACACATTGAGTGGTTCACTTGGATGTGTAATTGTTACTCATTATGAAATGTGACCTCAGACTAGTATGTTAAGGAAGGATATTTTTAATGTTGTCCTGGTAAGTCAAGGGGTGTTTTTTATGATTTTTTATGCTTTTTAAGCACATAGTAGGATTGTGATATATACATGCATGTGATATGACAAGAAATTATTTGGGCCATGGCTTGATGAGAAACTCAAATCAATCCTAGTACTTTTCATCTAGGGTTTTGAAAGAGCAGAACAAGGAGCAGATCCTATAATGACATAACTAACTCAGGAGTTCCAGTTGCAGGACCATAGTCTTTTTCAGGGAGAGGTTGGACCATCAGTGGATAAGAAATGGATTGAGTCTATGCATATGATTTTTGAGTAGCTAGATATGCCTTCAGGGAAGAGGGTGAAACTAGAAACAGATATGATCAGAGGAATGACAAAGCACTGATGAGGTGTGATAGTTCCGGAAGGAAGACATGAGGGAATGGCTTAGAAGGGCTTTGAGGTTAGGTTCTTTCAGAAATTATTCTCAGAGATGCTGAGGGAAGAGAGAGATCAAAAGTTCTTGAGCCTTTATCAGGGTGACATGTCTGTCATAGACTATGAAGTGACGTTTACCAAATTGTCTCGCTTTGCACTAGACATTTTGAGCAATGACACCTCAATGGTGAGGCATTTAATAGATGGTTTATGATACACCATTCAGGTGTAGGTGAACATATTTAGGTTTAACTCATTCTCAGAGGTGGTGAATTAGGTACTCATAACTTAGGAAAATTTGATGGAATGGTCATACTTGAGTTGGGTGATGGTGTATGGTGATTTTAGTGGTGACACTTCAGATAGTAAGAAGTTGGATTGGGATGAGTTCTATAATGGTAGTCAGGATAAGGACTAGAGAAGACCACCTTGAAGTGCATCATTGACAGTGTGCTTCTAGTTTTGAAAACCAGGACATGTATGGAATTAGTGAGACTAACCTCCAAAAGAGTGTTAGACATATGGGTAGGTCATGAATCTAGAGAGGTTATATAAGAATCCATCTTGGATAGCCAGTATTCAGGTATTGCGGAAGACTCAAGGTTTTAATATCGGATCGATAGTGGTACCAGGTGATGGTAGGTGAGTTTCATATGCACACAGTTGTTTTGGAAGATATAGAGGGAACCAAAAATTGGTTCAGTGGCTAGTTGATAGTGTAACACCATAGAGAGGATAGGATTATGATAGTCAGGATTTAGGCAAGGTGCATGTCATGAGGATGCTAGTGTCATAGTAGGTTGGTGAGCTAAATATAGTCATAGGTACACTTTGGTCATAGCCATGTCCCTTTTTTTCTTTTTAGGTATGACCATTTTAGAGGAATGCCCATTTTGGGTGCACGAGGTGTAAAAGATATATGTATGTACTAACTAGGCCCTGGTTAGTAGATTGGAATCATTACAGATGTGTTACACACACACAGATAAATATATGAGGCACCTGACACCTAGATTTATATGTGAGAATCATTGGATGTGTGATTTTTTAAGTGCGTTGGCATCTGGTCATTGAGGAGATGTGGGTTACTTGAGGTGTGTAAGCATATGGGAATCATTATAATGCCATAATTTTTGAGGTGCGAGGAACCATGACTTTTGAGAATCTTTTGAGATGCAGGACCTCATAGGTTCCATGTATGACATTTGCATGAGATGGGCATCGATGCGATGTGGGATTATGATGGCTAGCAGGTATGACACAGGATCACCTAATGAGGTGTCTGAGTAACGATATGTCAAATAAGGATCTTGAGTCTGGGTATGGTCAATGGACCATTAGTTTGATTTTATTTTTGGGTTGGGATGTGACCGGGGTGGGTCACTCTTTAGGCGGGGAGCCCCTTGAGGTAGTGGACCTGTCACCTTTTTAACATGGAAGTCCAAGTTAATTTTAATGGTATGGATATGTTTGATGAAATATTTGGGTTTTTATTTCTTGGGGATGAGCTACATTAAGGTGGGGAGATTGTAACATATTGGGTATTTGGAGTGAGTTTAATTCGTCTCATATTTTTAATTTTTGGAGTTAGTGCATATGCTAACTCTCTTCTCATTTATCAGAACATAATTTTGAGTTTACCATTAACCCAAAACATTGTTTTTAAATGGGTTTAGAGGTTTGGAAAGTGTCACAGAACTTCAGAAAGAATTTTTAGTGGATCTGAGGCCCAAAGGACCTATTTTGGAGAAGTACAAGCTAAGGCGCATGGTTAGATCTAACAGCGTGGCCTCTTAGTGAAAACTGTTTTCCTTATTTTTGCACTGAGTACAATTTAGTAAACCATGAAAGAGGAGGAACACAACCATGTGTGAACCTATATAGTTTTTAGTATAGGTATCAACAAGTCTTGTGCATGTTTAGAAAAAAATGTGCACAACCATACAATTAGTTTCATTTGGGTGGTACCCTTGAACTGTAGCTCGCACAATCTCTCCACGATTCGGCCAAACCATGTAGGATAACTATTTGGGACTTGGATCCTAAGCATCAGGAGCATCATGGTTCAAAAAACTATGTGATCTAACCATGTTTCTAATTTAAGGGGTGAAATGATGATTTCAACCTCCATTATATTTATTTTATTCCCTCCTTATTCCTCCTTAGGCTGCAGATAACGAATGGAGTTTTCCCTGTTCTTCATCTCCTTGTATTTGAAGCAAATCATCTGTATAAGATCCATTCTTCAATCCATTTGTAGGGGTTTATCCTTCTCGAAAATACTCTCCTATCTCTTGCTTATATTTCCCTTTTATTTCATCTCACAGATCACTAAATCCATGCAAGTGTTTTTCCCTATTTTCAAGCCATTTGTTTAAAGCATTGATTTCTCCCAAATCGGTCGGAGTTAGAGGCTAATATCGAACATTCCTACTTATACAACTATAAGGTAGGTGGTGCATAATTATATTTGTGATTTCATGAGTTTTTGGAGTGGGGGGGGAGGGTATTTATCACATCATTATGTTGACAGAGCGATACTTCATAATTCAAATGGGGTACTTTAATTAATTAAATTGAACCTTATAGGATACCTATAGGGGTGATTGAATAAGAATAAAAATGTTTTGAGTTGTGTGAGGGGATCTAGAACATGGGAAGTTAGGTTGGGGAGGTGTCCTTTATATTAAATTGAATCAGTTGTTCTAAATTGAATTATTTATTTGAATTGAGTTAGTAAATTCAATAATTTTTAATGGTTATATAAATTTGAACTACTTGTGATGTGCTACTTAGTTCCACCAAAACGTGATGAGTAAGGCTTGAGGTTTTAGATGACATTATCCTTATGGATTTAGGCAATGTGATTTTCAGGGAGGGATTGGATCAAGGCATTTGGGTGGTGTTGACCATCGGTTGATTAACTTGGTCATCGGTTGATGGGGTGAATTCATCAGGTTGCAGGCATGTATTGGGATATTTGGGTGACATGGACATCATATTGAGATACATGGTCACAGGGGCATGAGGAGGTGGGAATTGGTGTGGATTAGGTTCTAATTGGGGATTTTCACTCACCCGTATTGGCCAAAGTGTTGTTTGGAGTCATGTGCACACAAGTTGACTTAGTGATGAGGTGGTATTAATCAATCACGTGGGTGGAGACCTTTGGTAGTTTTGGATTAGGTAAAAGGTTGGGGGTGATTTCTATATAAATCCATGGGGATGGTAAGGATCCATCAGATGATAGTGATGTGTCTATTAGTTGGGGTTTGAGGTTCGCCATGATTGAAGCTGTTAGCCCAGAACTATATTAGGAGAATGAGAATTTACATTCCTTGTGATGTTGGCTATTGAACTGATGGTGATATTAATTTGAGGATACATATCATTGTGCCTTCAGATTCCGAGCTTCGAGCTAATGGGTGCTTTCAAGTAGGGGACTTAGGGACCATATTTTGATTATTTGGACATGCCTTCAGGACGTTGGTGAATTGGCATAGACATGAGGTGTCAGGAGGCACATGGTGTCAGATGACTTATTTAGAGGTGGAAACTTTTGGTTTACCTATACATTTCTATATTAGGGGATGCCTTGTGATTTGGCTAAGTATCCTCTTCACTACGACATTTTGGCATTGGCCAAGGTAGGTGATAGAGTTTTTGGTGGATTTTAAGCACCAGGGAAGTTTGTGGTTATTTTATGCATGTGCTTCTATTTTATTTTTTTAGGTCACACCTACTTAATCACAAATGTAATGTAGGAACACATTTGTGGTGGCCTATTGAGACTCATTCTCACACCCTACACGGGCCCTTAGGGATGAGTTTAGATTTCATACTTTTGAATTCAGGTAATGGTTAAAGCTCAGGATTTGGATTACATTGGTTGATTTTTCATGGATGGAAGGCAAGGGGTCTTGAGGTTCTTACCTCAGCAAGAGTTTTCCTTTTTTATCTTCTTTTTTGTATCATCATGCTACTTATATGTATGTACAGTGGTCATCCATTGATGACCCTACCAATTATTGACATGTATGACCTAATATGTATGAATTATCTATTTTAGTTCCCAAAAATGGTATGTCTATCCTTTTTATTCTATTTTTGCTGGTGTTGTTGATTTCTCTTCTTATATTGTATGATATTTATTATTCTTATACCATGGACAGGTTACTGGTTTTGAGTCCTTTGGTCTTTTATTCTAATGATATATCTATTTAGACCATTACTATATCATCAAAAGAGGGTTTAATATCCCCAATATCACATCTTTTCACACTCATTGGTAGTCAGCTGCCTTTGGCATAAGGGGAGGTGATCTAAAGTTCAGTGGCACTCAAACTGAAAGCATGATTCAGGTGGCTAATTAGGTTGGAGTGATACAAATATTAATATCCTTAAGTATAATGCTTGAAAATGGAAAACGGTATGAATTTAAGATAATATTTGGTCAGAACATATTCAAACAATAATAATAAGACAATTTTTATTTGAAATTGTTAGCCTCATCTCTTAGTTAAACCCCCAGTATACCCGTTTTAACCTTAACTATGGTGACAAATTTTTATTGCTTTTATAATTAATTATGAAAACAATTAAAGTAGCCTCATTACCAAATATGGAAATGATTATTCCAAATATGTAATAAATTTTATAAAATTTAATTTTTATATGTGTATAAAATTAATTTTAAAATAAGCGTGCAAAACACAATGAAAACTCATTTTTAGAGAAATGCATTTTTAAGAAGAAAATTTAATTTACTTTAACTACCTTCCTAGTAAAAAATATCAAATTAATGTAAGAGTTTTATTTGAATATATAATATATAATTTTCATTAATAATTTGAAAAATAAATAAATATTTAATTTATTATGATAAAAAAACACTGGATACATAAAAACAGTGTGATAAAAAATGTGTTTTAAGCCCAAAAATGACCTTATACCAAAATCAAGTATAATGCATATTAATATTTAATTAATTATATAATTTATAATTAAATAAGAATTATATTACTTTAATATCAAAATAAAATCATATTTGGTATTTTAAATTAATATATTTAATGAAAACAACAATTATTTTACAAAAATAAGACTTTTTCACTTTTCACTTATAAATAAATCTTTTTAGAAAAATCTCAAAAAATTACCCTAAGATGATATTTAAATGATGATTTAAAAAGTGATATTAATTTAATATATTAAAATTTCTATAAAATCAAAAAATTATTTATAATTTCAATTCACATAATTAAATAAAAACCATTTTTGAAGGAAAAATATTTTTGAAGCATAAAACAAATTTAATAAAAATTGAGTATTTATTTATTATGCATGAATCAATAAACATTATAAAAAAACTTTACAAATATCTCATATAATGTGTTTAATCCTATTCATATAACTAATTTAACATCTAGGTTATAATGGTCGCATTTAAATAATATTATTTTGTATATAACAGTTTACTTAGAGATCAATTTTTTGTGTTAAACAAGCTATCAGATATTGAATTCTTTAAAATAATTTTTTGAGTGTTTAATAGGAATAATCAAACTTACCCCACTTTTATTAATAACAAAAAAGGTTTTGGTTTTATTAATTAAAATAATTTCTCTTTTTTTATTTCTAAATATTTTGATTAAATTTTGGTTGGGTTTTCTCCCGGTGGAAAAAGGTTTTTAACATGGGATTTGGGAAACATACACAATATAATTGATAAAAATTTTATTTAATGATTTGTTTTTTAGAATGATAATGTTTTTATGTGATGAACTTGGTTAGGCAAGTTTTGGTGCGATTCCATGAATATATATAGTTGGGGCCTTATTGATAGAGACTTGGATATCATGCTGATTTGGGTGCACTTTGGATTTCATGGGTTGGTTTTCATTTGAAATGAATTATATAAGGCCTTTCTACATTCATAATTGGATACATGTTCTAAGTCTAGGGGTTATAAAAAAATGGCTACTTCACCAAGTGATGGATTAGGTTGGAGGAAGAAGATTTCTATTGCGATTAGGATGTATTCAAGATGGATGCATGAGGCTTGTGAGTACATGGAATGTGTGGGTGGATTTTTGGAAGCTATGTATTTTAAAGGAAAATTGGATTTTGGGGTGAGTTATTTATTTATATTTCTTGGATTGTTTATTATATTATGTTCTCTCATGTTTCATATAAATGTGAGCTAACATGTTCTTGTTTAAGTGGAATGTGTAGGAATGCTTTGGTGGATTTCCTACTAATTTGATATACTCACCCCCTACATATTCATATTGGTGTATATGAAGTCACTATTCTTGGAGACATAGGTAAAAATGAATACTTCTTATGTGGTGGAAGAATGGTTTGATTTTGTGGACAAGGTTGGAGCTGGGATGTTAACGATAGTTGTCATGTTGAGATTGGGAGTGTTCCATGTGGTTTACATGTATTTACTTTGAGATATTTTAGTCCTAAAATACTATTTTACTATTAAATTATATACTCTAATTATTGTGTATGGATATTTTATGTATATTTTTTGGTCATTTTCTTATACATACACCATATTAACGTTTTTTCTTAGATATATCTTTTACAGGCTCCGGTATATACAAATACATAAGGGTAAATTATTACCCATGATATACTAAACCCTCTGAATTTTCTGGGAACCATTTTTATCTATGGAATGCCACATAAGGTTTGTTAAACCACAGTCTTGGCCAAGACAATGGGTTGGGTTAGGGTGTTACAAATGCTTTTAAATAAGTTCTAAACCATAATGTTATGAATTTTATTTATTTCTCTTTAATTATAAGTGTTTATAGTCATATATAATATTATAAAATAGTTGGTGACATTTGGGGAACATTGAAAGTCACTCATCAAGGAACTGGTAAATTAAAATAAACCATGTTAGTTATTTAGAGGGCTGAGTTTCAAGAATTTAGAATGATTGAATCTGAAAATGTGAGAGAGATACATAATAGATTTACCAAAATCATAAATTTTAGGGTTTTTTTTAGATAAATAATTACAAATGAAGTTCAAATTGAAATAATACTTTGATCCTTACCTAAAAAGTCACAGTTCAAGAAGGTGGTTATTTAAGATAGTAAATATTTCACAAAATACACCATAGATAAACTCATTGGATAATTTATGCAATATAAACCAAAGTGGAAGAATAATGATTTTGAAGCATATGATAGAAAGAATGAATTGTATTTTCTTTTAATTATTATAATGATAGTGCAACTTCATCAAGTTATGAAAAAGGGGATAAGTTTAGTTTGAAATAAAAATGAATTCAAGGACACATAAATAAAAGAAAATTTTCCAAGAAATTATGGAAGAATAAATTCAAGAAAAATCTCAAGAGAAATGGTAATACCCATAAATATAATGATGGTTCTAAGATAACATGTCATGAGTATAGAAAAATGGCATATTAAATCTTATTGTACAAAACTAAAGCACCTAAGAAAAGGTATGAACTATCAAAAGAAATAAAAAAATAATTATGTGTTGGATAAAGTTGAACCGAAGAATTTTATTCAAATAAGGAATCTAGAAGTGATAAGAAACCAATTAGCCTTTATTTAATGAAATTTTCTTCATAGGTAACAGATCCACCTTTTATTGATTTATTTAATACTTAATTATTTTAAATATCATACAAAAAATGGTTATAATTATAATTCATCACTTTACCCTTCTGAGTCTGATTCTAATCTGAAAAAAATAGAATTAAAGAGTTAAATTAAGTTTGTTATTAATATTATGAAGAATTGGAAAAACATTCCAAAATTTATAAGAAGTCAAATATGTATCATAAAAAAGTTAAAAAATAAAAGAATAATCTTATTCTGAATAATGAAAAAATATAAGATATTATTTTATGTTTGAAAATTAAAACAGATAATTCAAGGTTATATATAACAAAATTTTTATGTTTAAAAAATAAAATAACACTCTAAATAATTTTACTTAATATACAAAAAAAATAATTTACAATGATTTATAAATGATTCAAAAAGATAATAGAAGAATTAAATCAAAATTTGGAAGTTAAAGGAATCCTTATCTAAATTCACTTTTCGAAGTCAAAGTCTATATGAATTTTTCCGATTACAATTGATGGTAAAAAATATACAAATTATTCTATATATTGTTTTTGATTAAATATTATTGGAAATTTACTAGAATAAATTTTCAAAAGTAAAATATGTAAGAATTTCATCAGTAACATACTTTAGATATTTATCTTATGGTCATTATTCAAGTTATTTTAGTTTATAATATGTTCAATATTTTGGTTATAAAAGGGTTATTTTTTAAAATCTATTTTGTATATAAAAAAATAATTCATTGTATAACATAATTACCTAAGGGATATTATTCAAATCATATTGGACATAAGCTAGTCTACAAACCTATCTAATTATGTTTTTATATCCAGCATGAATACCCTTTATTGTTTTGATTAAATGGTATGTTAAACAAATATTAAATATATATACTTATAATATGGAAGGTGAGTATGTTTTCATGGTTTATTCTTGGTTTATTAGTATGTTCTTAATAATTTTTTATTTTGTATTCATTAAAAATCATTTTAAAATTACCTGATTATCATTTAAAATGTTTTCCCAACTACTTTAAGTGTTTATATTTTCTATAAAAATTGTGTTTGTAATATGTAATAATTTATTTGAATAAATTATTTAAATAAATATTTGATTCAGGGGGAGTTACTCTCTTTGATATTTAATATGTATTAAAAATTATTTTTAAATTTTCAAAAATTGTTGCGTTTTAATTCAACTTGTTATATTGGTCTCAAATATTTTATTATTTCTCAGTCTAAAGTTTTCTGAAATGTATAAAATTTTCTAAATCTTGTCTGAACATGATATAATTTTTTTAGTTTTAAACATGATGATATGGATGAACCTACTGGGTGTTATAATTCTTACCATACAAGATATTTTATAATATTTATTGTTTATTTTTTCTAAAAATATAGTAAAAATATTCTTTAAGAATATTTTTTTGGGAAGAATATTTCTATGTAATTAATTATGAATCCTTAAAATGGGGTAATTTTAATGTGGGGATAAATTCTATTTTATCTATTAACATTTTGATAAATTTCAAAATAGGGTGAATTTTTTTAATTTCTATGAAACTTGTTCAATTTTTCAATTTCAAAAAAGGAAATATTATTAGTGCTAGGTTTATTTAATGGGGATATTTTTATTATAAACATAATGATTTATGGTTTTTTGTTTTTAATATTACAAATACCTCACATTTCACATATTTTACAAAAAAAATCACTTGTTTTAAATGTATAATTATAATCTCTCACAACACTATTTAAATAACACTATGTTAATTATTTTAGTGTTGATTGTTTATAATATTTTAGAAAGTTTTTTTAATGTTTATAATTTGTTTTTAAACATTCTATAGTTTCTCTAATTTTAGTGTATGTCACATGATTTTAAAGTGGTATTATTATTTTAAAATTCATATGATATATTATTTGAAGTCTTATGATATTCATGTCTCACCATTATACAAGTTAGTTTACCTTAATGTTAATCCTATATGATCATTACATGAGTTTTGTTTTACCTTTATGTGGTTATTATATTTAATGTTTTACTATTACATGAACTCAATTCACCGTTTTTTAGATATCAAAGTAATCTAATTACCTTTATAAAAGTCTATAATAATCTTTAAATAAAATGTTTTTAAGATTACATAGCATATAATATTTTAATATTAACCTTATACAGAATTTATAAATATTTTTTTTACCTTTACATGAATTATTTAATTTGATGATAACCTTTAGTAAATGTGTATGAATAGAGAAATGTGGCCCTGTTAATTTTCCAAGGCCTTGGGCATTTAAAAATAAGAGAAAAATATGAGTTTTTCACAATAAACGGTTAGTGTTTTTAGAATATGATAAAATATAGGATTTTTTTGAGTTTTATAAATACTTATTATAAATGAGATAACCAACATTGTCATTTCAATTTATCATAGTTAATTTTCACTATGGAATTGTCAGTTAAAAATGGGAAGCATATCAACACTACACTATGGAAAAGACTGTTTTATCTATATGAAGTTTGCATTGGTTTTTATATTCTATTTTTTTTATCATTTTATTATTTTTATTTATTTTAAGATTATATGATTTGTTTTAATTGTTTTATTTATTTCTAAAATACATATTAAAACTAAAAATTACATGAAAAGTGTTTTTGAATTACTTAGTAAAGGATTATCCATGATATTTATCATGTTAATGTAAGTGCTAATACTCTTTGTTATTATTTTTTTAACCCTGGAATGATAAGATTAATTCAAATGAAATAGAAACATGAAGAATATTATGAAATTGTTGACCTTTCTATTGTAGAATTATATAAGATATCGGACTTCAGAGAGGAATGCCTTTGTTTTATTTTTTTAGATCTATTTTTTTTGTTTAATGAAGTGTTTATCTAGAGTTTGAGGGACCTCATGGGTGTTATGAGAATTTGGAACATGAAATTATGGGAAAAATGTCCAACCTATGAAAGGCGCATGGTTGGTGCACAACTTGTGCACAATTAAGTAAATCGTGAGAGGTGGAGGCCAGATTGTATGATTTTGGGAAGTGAGATATCACATGGTTGGTGTACGGTTTTTAAAACGTGAGGGTATCCCCAGGTAACTATGTGGCCCAGATACCCTTATACAATGGGATTATCAAAGTTTTTGTACAGTTTTAAAAACCATGTGGGTAAAACGTGCACCCCTGCAAAAGTTAGAAAAACAAAAAAATTGCCATTACGGGATTTCAAGACGTCACTCGATTTGCTCCCCCATTTCATCATCTAAACTCTAATGATAAAAATGAACCCTTAAGGGCTTCCAAGGGAGATTCTAATTCATATCCAGGCCATTTGGATAATCGTTGGTTATTGATCAAAGCTCCGGGTAAGTCAAATATACCCTTTTCTTATCTTTTCTGAATTAGGGTTTTTACCTAGGGAAATCTTCTTCTGAATCTCTAAAACCCTTCTTTTATGATGAGATACAGGTTAAAGCTTTAATATGTGGTTTAATAGATATCTAAGACCACGTTTAGGAGTGCATTGGCTAATGGATTTTAGGTATGTTGTCTACATGTTATATCCCATATTTTCATTATAGATTTATGCATGTTTGGTTTTGTTCTTGGTTATCACTTGTTGTGATCCTGACACATTTGGTGAGGTTTTGAAAAATGGGTGTCTAAATGATGAATACAAATCCTCATGGACCCTATGAGATTCCTCTAGGATTATTTGATTAATTTAGGGCCTCCCATGGGGTGCATTGATATTCCAAGGTCTAGAAATTGGTTAAGTAAGTACAAGGTCATGGTTTGATAATGTAGAGACCTTGTTGAGTATGTTAATATGTTTAATGTAAGTTAAAATAGAATATTGGTAGTGTTTATAGATTTAGTAATGGATTAAATAGTTGTTTGGAATGATAGAGAAATGAGTTATTTGGGTAAATTGAGATTATGGCACGTGGATTATGAAATATGTTAGAAATGCCTAAGAGAGTCTATTAATATAAAACATTGAAAATATAAATTAGTAATGGTATGTTAAATGAGAATATATTAAATGGGATTTCATAAGGGAATTGATGAATATGTAAAATGTGTTGATATAAGGGAATTACTGAATGTGCTTAGTGAGCTAGGCATGAGAATGAGAATTGGGTTAAATGTACTATGTAAGGAAAATGGAAAATGTGTTAATGGTTTATGGAAAGATATTAAGTCCCATGTTTAATGTTATAGATTATTATTTTTATATGTATTTGTTTTGATATGGTTTGATTGTGGTGAATCTTTGAATAATCATGTGCACATGTATTGAGGTGTGGGATAGAGGATTGAGGCTCCTCTCATGGGTTTTGTTGAACTAATTCTCTAAATCCACCCACAATGCATGAGTAAGGGAGTTAGTTGAAGCTCTATTCACCTAACAGTTGCATTCCACCCGGACTGAGGCTTCGAGGTGAGAACATTGTGATGTTGGGATTCATTATCCCTAGTGAGATATGTAATGAACTTATTTCATTATATAGAATGATAAATTCTAGGAACCTTTATGTGAATTATGTAAATTCCTAACCAATGTATTACATGTTGATAATGAAATATGTAATGAAGAATATTAACATAATGAATTTGGTAGTATGGTTAGTAATATCTAAGTAAAGACTATTGACTAGAGGACCCCAAACTATATTTTATTTATTTTTCAATTATTTAATACTTTTATTCACAATCTATTTAGATTGGATATTTTGTAGAAACTGTTAGTGGTGGACTACTATGTTTTACTCACACCCTTCTTGGTCCACTATTGGGTACCTAAGAAGATTTCATGTTTGTGGATCAGGAAAAGGGAAAGGGCCATATGCATGGGAGTTGAGTCAAGATTGAGAGGTACATGGATAAGGTTAAATTCTTAGAGAAAAGACCATTTTGGGACTCTTTTTTTCTATTTATTTTGTTTTTTTTCACATTTCACTATAGCATGACATGACATATTAACTATTGGTTGTGGTTTGTTCCCAGTTTTGGGAGATGTTTATTTATACATGTTAATTTGATATCTTATGTTGTTTCTGATATTCTATTTATTTAATATTATGGATTAATTTGGTAAATAGGGTATATTCTCCCCATGAGACTTTTAGAACCTCACTACTAGAAAAAAACCTTTGGCATTCGTGGAGGTATGCTTGAGGTCATGTGGCAACTCGACTCGAGGCACCTATTTAGTGGCTTCCGGGTCTGGGATGTTACAAAGTGGTATAAAAGGAGGTATTTTTTGTGACTTATTATTTGGTAATGGTATATTAGAGGTTAAGATGGTTTTGAACCTTGGTAATTAGCTAATGCTTGGGAGTATCTGACTCAAGTATGAGGGAAAACCCAAGTCACCCAGGGTGGGAATTGTTGTTCTTGTTGTTTGTTGTTACATTTGATGATATTTAACCATTAGGTGGTAAAATTGTTGTGAGATGTGATAGTTTTATGATATTTCCCTCATGTATGGAATGAGATGGCATTGTTCATCCATTCATAATTCTAGGAAATTAAGTATATAGGTGACATACATCATGGTAGGCACACACATGAGAAAGTTGTGTGTGACATAAAGTGTAGGATGCATTTGAATTTCTTAGAAGTGATGAAAATGGTGTCTAATGGAATAATGAATATGGGTAAAAGGGGAACTAAAATGTTAAATAATGATTAAAAAAACTATTCTTAATAAATGATTTTAAGGTAATTAAAATTTTGATGAAATAATTCGTGATATGGAAATAGTTTTGAAATGATGACCAATGTCAAGTTGTAACTGATTAAGTTGGTCCACCCATGTTAGCCATGGCCCTTGGTAGGGATGGTTGAGGGTAGTGTTCTGGGTATGATAAGGGATGTTTGGATAGTATATGTGAAATTATTTTTTTAAGGATAGTAGTGAGCCTTCCTTTACTTTTTTAGAAACATTATGGTTTGTATTATAAAGATCGTGTTTGGAATTATAGAGAAATTAAACCATGAAAACATGTTCTAGTTGGGTGACAATAGGACAATACCGAGAATAATCCCTAATAGTGGATCAAGGATATCCAGTGGTTCAAGATAATATAGAAGATTAGTTTTTTGAGAAATTTTCCCATTTTATATAGATTATGGAATGAGACCCGGGGTGAGTTGTACCTAATATGTTCGAACTGACTAGGGAGTTTCACTGACAACACCCTGCAACCATTACTGGAGTGGGTAGGAAAGAGGTATCCGAGTTTTGAATAGAGTATATCTAGAAGATTCTTGACCATATAGAGACTCCCTTTGATAAGTGAGTCAAGTTAGTGGCCTATATGTTGCGAGGCCTGACAAAGTGTTGGTGGGACATTATGGTTCAAATAGAGTAGGCTGGAGGTATAGTATGGATGGGTTTTTATGAAAAGTTTCTCGATCACTCCTACCAAAAAAACCTTGAGGTAAGATAAGGAAATATAATTTATGAATTTTAGCTAGGGGGTTTCATTAGTGATGGATTATAATAGTAGTTTCACTAATATGCACCACTTTGTTTTGATGTTGGTAGGTGATGAGGTGACTATAGAGAAATGATTTTAGGACCAAATTAGGTAATAGATCAGGTCCCAGGTAAATATATTCCATCTGAAGAGGTTTTTTAGGGTGGTGGACCAAGTCATTATCATCAAATGGGAACATAAAGGTATATTTAGGTGGTGGAATTGTGGTTCCAAATGAGTAGACAAGTGGTGCATCTTTTGAGAGCAGTAAGCATTGCTTTTTGAATTTCCAGAAAGGTGAAAGGAAACATAGTAGTCAAAAGAGAGGTCCAATATCTCTAGGTGGTGATCAGGTATTATACTAGCAGCATGACAAGCTGGGGAACATGTGGGGTTGGTGTCCTTGACCACCATTCAAGTGTCATACATGCGATAGGTTGAGACACATAGAGAGGTTCTATAATAACCTTTGGAAAATGTGCCCAAATGCAGGTCAGAAGTAGATGTCGAGTGTAGTTAGGGGGTCATTTACTCCGTATCAGGCAGGCAGTTGGATCTCCATGGGTCGTACCAATCAGGGTGGGGGATGTGGAACTCGAGGGAGAGATATTTCATACAAGTAGGGCAGTGCTATGAAGGGGACTCAGGCTAGAGCCTAGGGTAGAGGGGATTTTCATCTCCATGCAGTGCAGTCTATACTTGGAGGTGGTGAGGTTGGATCATATACCATTCAAGGTACAATTATTGCATCTTCCATGCTTGCTAGTAATTTATTTGACACATGTGACACACATTGTTTTATTTTTTTTCATAGATTGTAGTTGTATTGGACATAACTATGTAATGTGCAAGTGGTTTTATGTCTATTGATACTATTTTGGGGGTGCAAGTTGAGGATATTAGACAATTTAAGGGTTTTTCTTTGGAGGTTTGTGGATTTCGTTTTCTAGGGAATCTATTTATCCTTGAGATGTCAATTTTTGACCTAATTTTGGGTATTAATTGGAAGGTGTTGTATTAAGCCCATATCTATTGCTACCAATCTCAGGTAATGTTCATGTCTCTCGATGGTGACGCTTATATCCTTCGTGGTGAGTGGGATGTTTGAGAAGGCCATCCGGGGCCAATTTTCTAGCAATTGGGGGAACTCATAACCCAAGTATCTTGTCTTGTGCTAGATGATGGAGTATGGTAGAAACAAGTCTTCCCTCCCATTGTGGATAAATTTTAGGATGTGTTTCTTGAGGAATTCTCAAGTCTACTACTAGAGAGAGATGATGAGTTTATGACCGAGCTACTACTAGGGGAAGAACTGATTTTCATTATACCATATAAAATGGCATAAGAATAACTCCAAAAACTTAAGGTTTAGATGGGAGAGTTGTAGAGAAAAGGGTTCATCCATTCTAGTATGTTGCCTTGGGGATCTCCCATAATATTTTACAATAAGGAAGACAAATAATTAAGATTATGTGTTGACTATGGAAAGTTGAATCAGATGACAATTACTAATAAGTACCAACTTCCCAGAATCGATGACCTATTTGACCAACTGAGGGGTGCTTTAGTGTTCTCTAAGATCGAGATACCATCAGTTGAGGGTGAGACATTATAACATAACACAAACAACTTTTTGAAGAAGGTATGGGTTGTATGAGTTTGTGGTGATGTTTTTTTAGGTTGACCAATGCACTGGATGTGTTCATGGATTTAATTAACTAGATATTTCACCCATACCTAGATCACTTCATAGTCGTCTTCATTGATGATATATTTGTGTACTCCAGAATTCAAGATGAATACACCAAACATATTAACATCATCCTAAGTACACTAAGAGAGCATAGGATTTAGGCCAAGATTTCAAAATATCAGTTTTGGATTAGTAAAGTGCATTTATGGGGTCACATAATTTCTGAGTCAGGTGTGTTAGTGGATCCAGTGAAAGTGCAGGCTGTGGTGTCTTGGGTCCAGCCTAAGAATGTTTTTGATGTTCAGAGTTTTCTAGGATTTTTCAGTTACTACCGAAGGTTCATTAGGAATTTCTCCTGTTTTGCAGCACCAATATTAGGATTAAGAAAGAAGAG
This sequence comes from Viscum album, assembly GCA_963277665.1. Classification (NCBI taxonomy): domain Eukaryota; kingdom Viridiplantae; phylum Streptophyta; class Magnoliopsida; order Santalales; family Viscaceae; genus Viscum; species Viscum album. Next base: position 242,395,205 of record OY728162.1, read on the forward strand.
AGTTAAGTTTGAGTTGTCGGAGGCATGAATGAAGGCTTTACAAGAGTAGAAGAAGTTGTAGACTACCACTCCAATAATGATCTTACCCAAACCAGGTCATAGGTACACCTTGTTCTATGATGCATCTGGTGTAGGAATTGGTGTAATGTTGAGTTAGGATGATCGGGTTATAGCATATGGGTCAAGACAGATGAGGCCTCATGAATGAAATTACCCTACTCATGATTTTAAGCTAACCAAAATGGTATATTCCTTAAAGCATTATAGGAATTATTTATTGGTAGTGTGGTTCACAGTGTTTATTGACCATAAAAGTATTAATTACATCTTCTCAAAGTGGGATTTGAATCTTCAACAGCGAAGTTGGGTTGAATACCTAAAATCCTTTGATTTTGAGTTGATTTACACAAAATGAAAAAGGAATAGTGTTGCAGATGCTTTGAACTGAAAGACTCAGGATTAGGTGGTTCAAGAATAAAACTCTGAGTGTAGAATGATGAAATTATTTGTTGAGATGCACCTAGATGTGCAAGATGAGCATTGTAAAATGAATCTTGCATCTATAGCAATTAAGTCTGTGATTTTGATATGGGTCAAAGAGAGTCAGCTGAAGGATCTAGAGTGTTTGGATATGAAAGAATGTATTGAAGTTGGGGAGTCACATTTTAGTTGGTTTTTTGGTGAAGATGGGATTTTTAATGTTTTTAAATATGTGGTCATGCAAGTGTGTATGCAGGAAGAGTTGATGTAAGAGTTCCATGCATTGAAGTTGAAAAAGCATCCAGGTTCGACTTAGATGTACTGTGATCTTCATAGAATATTTTGGTTTCTAGGAATAAAGAAATTGGTTGTGAGTTTCATGGCATGATGCATCACCTGTCAATAGTTGAAGGCTAAGCATCATCACCCAGGTGGTTTGTTACAACCTTTTCCCATTCCAGAATGAAAATGGGATGATGTAATGATGAATTGTATAGTTGGTCTTTTGAAGACTCCTCAAATGAATGACATAATATGGGTGATTGTGGATCAAATAAAAAAAGTGGATAATTTCGTTCCGATCCAGGAGACTTACATAGTTTATTAGTTTAGTGAGTTATATATTTGAGAGATAGTATAATTACATGGTGTGATGAGAAATATACTTTCAGATGATGTTATGTGTTTTAAATCATGATTTTGGAAGGGATTATAGAAGGTGATTGGTACCCAATTTTTTTAATCAAGGCTTATCACCCGTAGATTAACGGTAAATCAGTGCATATAATCAAAGTTTTGAAGGACCTGTTGAGAGCTTGTGTCTTGGATTTCAATGGTTCCTGGGAATTTTTTTATCAGTTTTTGAGTTTTCCAAAAACAATATTTTCAGGATACTATTCAGATGGAACCTTTTGAGGCACTCTATAGGAGACCGTGTCGATATTTTTTGAGTTGGTTAAAAGCTATGGAGTCTGAATTGTTGGGATTGACTCTCTTGCTGAAGACGTCAGAAAAGGTTAGAATTATTTAGATCACATGAAGAGGAATTATAGTAGAAAAAACTCATATATAGATTTGTGACGTATACCCCTTTAGTTTATGATGGGTGATGGTCTACTTGTTCAGGTGTCTCCAAGATTATTTCATCGTAGAATTTGGAAACATGGCAAGTTGGCACCCAAGTATATGAGGTCGTTTTAGATTGTGGAGAGGATCAGACCAGTGGATTATCGATTGGATCTTCCATGATGGTATAGTGGAATGCATGATGTTTTTTATGTTTCACATTATTGGAAGTGTCATATGGATATATCTTGTGTGATAAGTGTCGATAATTTAGAGGTTGAGGCAAATTAATCCTTTGTGGAGCATCTGGTTCGTATTGTGGATCATAGTGAGAATGCCTTACAGGGAAAGAATGTTCCTTTAGTTCAAGTTTTATGGAAACATGAATGTTTTTAGGAAGAAAATTGAGAGTGAGAATCAGATGTGTAGGCCCAGTGTCCTAATATATTTTCTTCGAAAACTTAGTGATGCTCAGAAGGAGTCGCTCAAGGATGAGCCATTATAAGTTAGTGGGTTTTTAAGATCCTAGACTTTGGTGAGGTATTTCCTTGTTTAAAATTTTGGTTTATAGCTCTTATTTTTTAATGAAGTGTTTCTCAGAAGTTTGAGGGGCCTTGTGGGTGTTCTGAGGGTTCAGAACATGATATAAAGAAGAAATCAGACCAACCTATGTAAGACACATGGTTGGTACATGACTGGTGCATAGTTAAGTAACCCATGTGAGGTGGAGGCCAAATTGTGTGATTTAAGGTAGTGTTATATTGCATGGTTGGGACACGATTTTTAAACCTTGTTGGTCTCCCCAAGTAACAGTGCGACCTAGCTTCCCTTAGACAGTTCCATGTGAATGGTTTGTGCATAGTTTGGAAAACTGTGTTGGTAAACCATGTGCCCCTATAAGAGTAGGAAAAATTAGAAAATTTCCATTATAGGATTTTAAGTCTTTACCCAATTTTCTTCCCCCATTTCCTCATTTGAACCCTAGTGATGAACAAAAAACCTATAAAATTTTCAAGGGTGATTCTCCTTTATCTCAAGGTCATTTAGAGTTCCATTAGTTTCGGATCAAAGCTCAGTGTATGTCTAATATACTCATTTATACTCTTTTATAAATTAGGATTTATACCTTGGGCGATCTTCTTCTGGATTTCTAAAAACATTCTTTTCTAAAGGGATCCAAGTTGAAGCATTAACATGTGGTTTAATCTATATTTAAGAACACATTTAGGTGTGTTTTCACTAACAAATTCTAGGTAGGTGGTATATATGTTATATCCAATAGTTTCGTTGTATATTTGTACATGTTCAGTTTTGTTCTGGGTTATCACTTATTGTTCTCTTGATAAATTTTGTGAGGTTTGGTAAAATTAGTGTCTAAAAGATGAATAAAAACCCTCATGGCCCTCATGGGATGCATCAAGGATGATTTGACTGATTTAGGGCCACCCATGGGGTGCACCCTTATTCTTAGGTCTAGAAATTAGTTAAGTAAGTGCAAGTTCATGGTGTGATATTGTATATACCTTGTTGAGTATGTTGATATGTTTAATTAAGTGAAAATGTAATATTAATATTGTGTTTGGATTTAGTAATGCTTATGGGGTTGTTTGGAATGTCACATAAATGAGTTAATTGGGTTAATTGAGAACATGACACGTGGCTTATGAAATATGTTAGAAAATTTTAATATAGTTAGTGAATATGAAATGGTGAATATGTAAATTGGTAATAGTATGTGAAATGGGAACATGTTAAATGATATTTCATAAGGGAATTTATGAATATATGAAATAATTTGATATAAGGGAATTACTGAATGTGATCAGTGAGCTAGGCATGAGAATGGGAATTTGGATAAATGGGCTAAGTAATGTAAATGAAAAATGTGTTAATGGGTTGTGGAAGAATATTAAAACCAATGTTGAATGTTATGAATTATGGATTTTATATTTATTAGTTGTGATATGGTTTGTGTATGGTGAATGGAAGAATAAGAATATTCACATGGCTTGAGGTGTGGGATAAAGAACTAAGGCTTCTCCCATGGATCGAGTTGATTTGATGCCCTAACTCCACCCACAATGCACATGTTAGGGAAGGGGATAAAGATATATTCCCCTAATTATTTAATTTCACCCGGATTGAGGCTTGATAGTGAGGACATTGTGATGTTATGATGCATTATCCCTAATAAGATAAAAACTTGAATTATTCCCTTATACAAAATGATAAGTTCCATAAACCCTTGTGTGAATGATGTAAATTCATAACCCATGTATTACATGCCGATGATGAAATAAGTAATAAAGAATATGAACATAATGAATTTTGAACTATGGTCCCCAAAGTATCTTTTATTTATTTTTCAATTATTTAATAATTTCATACACTATCTATTTAGACTGGATAATTTGTATACACCATTGGTGGTGGCCTACTGAGTTGTACTCACACCCTACTTGGGCCGCTGTTGTGTACCCAAGTAGATTTTATGTTTTCAATCTGGAAAAGGGAAGGGGCATTGTGCTTGGGAGTTGAGTCATGGTTGATAGGTATATGGATGAGGTTCCCGACTTGGAGTCAAGACCATTTTGGGGATTCATATATTTCTCTTTATTTTGGTTTTTTTCATTTGAAATAGTAGAATGACATGAAATATTTACTTTTGGTTACCATTTGTACCCAGTTTTGGGAGAGAGTTATTTATGCATGTTCACCCGTTATCATAGATTGTTTCCAATATTTTATTTATTTCATGATGTGGATTACTCTGGTAAAGAGGGTATAGTCTCCCCATGTGACTTTTAGACCCTCAATACTAGTTGTAAACCTCGGGTATTGGGGTAGGTGTGTTTGATGTCATGTGGTGACCCATCTCGAGGGACTGGTTTAACGTCTTTTGGGTCAAGGATGCTACAGATCATCTTTAAAAATAGGATGAAGAAATCATTTCTAGTCCTAATTTTTAATAATGAAAAATTCAATTAAAATAATTATTCAATGTGTTATGAAATTTCATGAGCTTATTCATTCATAAAATACTATTGTTAATGTGCTAAGGCTATGCTGGTTTTTTCAATGATTTATCATTCATCATTATTGAAGAGTTGAAGAAAATTGTTCTACACTAGTATTCCTTTTATTTATATCTCTAGATTAATCATTCTATCGTTGTTTGAGATTTATTATTCTGATGTGTATTGGTTTTATCAAGTTATAACTCAACTCAGACATGGTTGTTATCCCATTCATAAGGAAATTACTTGGTTATGTGAACCTGATAAAGAATTTGTTATAGATAGGTTCAGTTTAAACCAATTAAAAATCTCAAGGTTAAGTCGATCTTATATAGGATGGGTTTTTCCTGTTCTTATAAATGGTTGTGTTAGATTGGGTTTGATCCTATTTAAAAGTTAATATCTATTTATTTTAGTATATACCACTAATATCATTGAATTATTGATTTTTTTAATAGAAAATGTAGATTCACATTTAACTTAACTACAACAACAGTCTTGGTGTTTTTCTATTTAGTTTTTTTCCACTGAATTATCTATTTGAACAATGCATGTGCACTGAGAAATATTTATTTGTTGTTCTCACATGTTTATAATCTAAACTTATGTTATGAGTCTATTTAAAATTTTAGAAGGTCTATTTACCCCCTCTAAACCATTTTCCATGCCAACTAGGACTAATAATTACATGACCATTAAGGATACACCCTGAGGTTTATCTATCCATATTTTTATTTTATGATTTTAATTTTTTATTGATATTATTTTTTAACCTCATTTACCACCCCTCCTAAATTTTATAACTTAGGAGTCCTCTTGAGCACTTAGATTTTACCTCCAAGCCCCTTGGGGTCCATCCATCAATTCTAGTGAGTTCCTTTAAGGTAAACTCTATATATCTTATGGAGTTCTTGTCCTCTCTTATTTGTTTCCTTATTATTCCACGGTTTTCTTAACTAGGTTCCCTTTTCAGCTACTAATTTATGGACAGTGAGGTTTTCTAAAGAAAAATAACTTTGTTTCTAGGATTTTTAGTTTTCATCAGATGTGAGGTAAGTATATCTAAACAATATATCTTTAATTTGGATTACCTTTAACACTTGAGTATTAATGGGTTCTCTTACCATATTATGATTGAAAAATGTTCTTCAAGACTGTATTATGTTTTTCCCTAGAGATTCTTATCATTTTGATTTTAAATATGAGGGTTTTATTTGGTTTTCATTTTAAAACTAGTTTTATGCACATAGATTGTTTGATAAAATGATTTAAAGAGATTTTTTATTCTAAATGGGGGTTTAAAGGATTTTTGTGGGGACATTGATTTATGAATATGTTTCCTTGATTTATGAAACTTGAATTCTATTGATGACTTGTTTGATTCTATGACTAATAATGTTTCATTTATTGTGTGAGTTGGTTTATATGATTTTTACATGGGAACTCATGGGTATTTTTTTTGTTTAATTAGATGAGTGCTTAACTATTATAGATTATGATCTTAATAGTTCCTTATTTATATTATTATTTTACTAAGGGTTGGAACATGGTGAGACCAAGATGTTAAGCTGGGGTTAGTCATCAGGATTCATAGGGGACTAGTGATCCTTCATCGATGTTTGAGTCACCCACTTTATTATTATTTTACTTGACCCAATGTTTAGATCCCATGTGATGTGATATATTATTATGAAATATCTTTATTCAGGTTGATACTTGATGATTATTTTATGTTTCACTTAGTTATATTTTAAACCATCTATATTTTCTGTATCCACCCGACCATAGTAACACAAAGCTAGTGTCTTAGTTTATTATGTTGACATATATACAAATGGTAAATTCTTGAATGACTAATCAGTTTAATAGTTTTGGAGAAATAGATACATACATGATACCCATTTTATATTGGAAATAAAATATAAAACATAATACAAAAAAAAAACAAATGAACTATATCCTTGAAAATTCATTCAAATATCTCTTCTTCAGATCCTGGGGGAAGGAAAAAAATACGAGTGATCTCAAATTATCATTAAGAGTGAAGTACAATAGAATGTATCATGAATCAATAAGAATAATCAACATGGTAGGGTAAATTATTTAACACAAAATCCATTTATATAACCAGAGTATCATGATAAGATAAAGAATAATCAATATGGAAAGGTAAATAATTGAAAAAACATGTCATTTAATCAGTAACTAAGAATGAAATTCATCTAGAGATAATATCATTGAAACATATAATGGAAAATAATTAAAATTGATTTCTCAATGAAGGAAATTTTTAATTATTGGACATCATGTCTCAGGCACATTATATCTCTACTATCAATATCTATCCTCAAGACAATTTAAAACTACCAGGTGAAAAATCATCTTATTTGATCAACAGGGTTGTCTCAGGATACCTGTCAACGCATCAAGGGGATATCTATAAATAGCCCCCACCCATGTCAAAATGTCCGAATAATTCTTCATATATCAAATTATAAATTTAATTTATGAACAATGTTCCTTATAAACAAATATTCTCAGTGAGTAAGGGATACATATTTATCAATATTCCCACAATCAATAAAAAAACCTTCAAAGTAAGCACTGTATTTAGAAAATGGTATATAATTTAAGAAATAATCATATAAATGATGAAATAATATGGATATTTTAGAGAAATGTAATGACCAATGAAAAATTATCACAAGAAAGTGATTGTTTCAAAATAAACTTAACAATCACAAAAGAAAATGAGATTGTAAAATAACTTTTACCACTTGGTAATTTTCAAGACAAACCCCCTTTGATGAAATGATTCAAAGTGAAAATTAAAATAACATGAATTATGAATGAATCCTGATATTACATGTCAAATGGGAAGCATATACACCACATAAAAGTGAATTGGTGTATAATAACACATAAGTCTCAATGGAATGTAAACCTAGATGAAATCACTTACCTCAAACATCCTTTTGGTTGAACATGATTTAGCCTAATTTAATGTGGTTATAAACTTGATATTAACTTATGAAATAACCATATTAATAATTATAATATCATATTTCATCCTTTTATAACATATTATTACACGTTTGTTAATAATCATTCCTAATTTTCATTTTTTCGAGTATTAATTGCATTGTTTTCTTATTTGTGATCTGTTATGGATGTTCTGGTTCTAGATAATATTTTACAGTTTCATCATATCTAGAATAATAATAATAAAATAATTATCATAATTATAAATTAATTATATTTTTAAGGCCAATCATGAAATTTGGTTATGATAAATGAAGTATGTTATGACCATGGAGATGGTAGGCCGTATGTATGCATGAATAACGCTTCCCTTTTCCAATAATAATTATAAAAAGAATGTAAGTAATATATTATCTTTCCAAAATAATCATAATATCATATATACCATATTATTTATTCAAATATAATTATATATATCATCCATTTGGTGTGGTGATGAAAAGAGTTTCATATTGTTTCGTGAAGGGGGTAGTCCACACATACACATATAACATTATCATCTTTCATTGAGTGAAAAGGTAAGATATAAAATGATATATATTATCATTTAAGAATGATAAAATTTTCATAAATATCATAATTATTTCATTTATATCCCATATAATTATTTAATTTATCTTTATCCCCTTCCATGTAAAGCGTTAGTGAAAGATGAATTACATTACTTCACGAGGCGGTAGTCCACCGTACACACGAGTGACATTATTGTATCATCTACAGAATAGAAACTAAAAAAATTTATATGTGATATAATTAATTAAAAGGTATAATTATTTGATAGATATCATATATATACTTTATATCTATCATAATACCCAACTGTGATAGGTGGTAATGAAAAAACGAATGACATCGATTCATGAGGCGGTTGCATATCATACCCATGAATGATGATTTCATAACCCATTTTAATGGATTTAGTGTTGGTTTTAGGTCATGAAATTAACATAATTAATATTAGTATATGGAAAATACTTAATTGAATGTATTAGAATGTTTTTATATTAATTTAAGGCGATATAATATGAAATAAAATAAAAACTATCATTGAAGAACATTACCTCTTCTTCAGGTATCCTCCTTAGGGTTTCACTAAATCTTTTCTAGGTAAGATATCTTCACAAAATACGGATTATAAGATTTTATTATGAAATTTGGGAATTTATTTGGGCTAGTATTAGATGAACCAAAAGGTTTTGAATGTGTGAATAAGAAGGTTTTGGTGTTGGATTTTTATAAGTGAGTTGAGCGACACGCTTGTATTTTATGGAAATAAAATGGTTTACCAATGTTTTTTCCATAAAAGGGACCAAAATGTAGTATTATCTATAATTAAGAATGATAATTTAGAAATATGGATAAATATTTTTTAGATAATTATTTAGGTCATTTTAACCCTTATCTTATTAGTTTAACCACTGGTAAATCCAATTTTTCCTTAACCGCAGTAATTAATTTTTACTATTTTTACTATTCATTTTTGTATATAATAAAGTTGACATTATTAGATAATATAAATTATTATTATTCTAAAAATTTAATACATTTATCCAAATTAAATTTACATAAGTGAAAAAATTTAATTAAAAATTAATCCCTCAAACGTGATGGGGAAACGAGTTTTTAAAGTTAAAATGTTCAAACATTTGCATTGTTTTTGTATAAAAAATAAATATGAAAATTATTATAATGACCTAAATTGTATTAATTGATATAAAAATTAACTAATTTTACTTAAATACCAATTAAAAATATAATTTGACAATATAAATTATTTAAATGAAAAGACAATTTTCAATTAAAACATAGTATTTTTTACTATTAAAAAAATAAAACTTTTCAAAAAAATTACAAAATTCACCATATGATAATTTTGATATGATGATTTCAAAAAAAAATTAATTTTTTTAGAATTGTTAAAAATTAACTGTAAAGTATTTGTGTAAAGCGCTACTAAACCATCCTTGAGAAAAAATACAGTTTTTAGAAAACATTTCTTGTTTATTTTAAATTACTACTATTTTATTTATAATAAATATGTATACATAATTTTCATAATTAGTTAGTACTATTCATACCCTAGAATTTAATAGTTAGTTTATAATGGCCACTGTAACATCCCCCAATCTGACACTCTCTCACCTGGACAGAAAATGTTGGTTACAAGACCTCAAGAGTGCCTCCCTATATTCTAGAGGATAAAAACTAAAAGTGGTAGTGTGAAAATCATAGTGGGTAAACTATAACCCCTCGTATGAATTTTTATAGCTGTAGATGAAATCATAATAAAACATAAATAATAACCAAGTAAAGACAATAATGGAAGATAATGAAAATTTCCAACTGAATAATCTAATAATAATATAGGAATAATGTAATGATGTGATGGAATTTAACTAAATGTCAAACTAGAATAATACAAGAAAATAATATAAGACATAAATAAAAGACTCTATGTACCATGTCCCGAACCCCACACTGGTCCCATCTCCAAACTTCAACCCCATAGAAAACAAGCAATCAGTGAAAAGGTCATTTTCCATTGTCCAAACCCAAATCTACAAAATCTTCTTGAGTGCTGAATGACAGACTGAATAGGGTGTGAGTATACCTCTGTAGGTTAACACCACTATGTATAAACAAAAACAATCTGATAATAATTGTATGTAATAGAGTGATAAAAATGATCATTAATTAATTCAATAAATAAATAAATACCACAATCTACTTCGGCTTTGTACGAAAATATCATCGATCATGTCTTATGACCATGCCAACCACAACCATATAACCAAGGTAATCAAACTTCTTTGGAACCATGCTGGAATTTCTCTGATCATGTCTTATAACCATTCAAACGACAACCATATACAAATTGTATAGTCAACACAATATGGGAAAAAGTCCTAAAAGCATTACAACATTCCGAGTCAAATCCCTATAAGCAATACAACATTGGGACTAGGCTGAACCCACTCACTATAATAATTACAACATATTCATGTGCAAGTTCCTAGACATAGCCCATTATATAAGCATATCAGCATAGAACACAATTCCTTTCATAGTTCATGGGTATCACAATAACATATCATATATCTCAATGGTTAATTATGAGAATTACCATTATTACTTAAAATACCACTTGAAATTAAATTCAAAATTGATTAAAAATTATATCAATAATCAATATTCCACAAAATTGAGATTCTATAATAAGAAATCACTCTAGGTTACCAATAATGCTAAATATACTTTAAACCATTAGCCAATTAAAAATCCATTTTAAACCAAAGTAATTCAAGGGATAGGAACATTAAATTATTAAATTAATTTGGGTGCATGAAATGAGGAAGAAATGATGATATTGCATAAACTTGAAATTATTAAACCATAAGGTTAATGTTTAGACCCATACCTTTTACTGACGATCTAACAACATTTCCTAAGACTAAAAACCACAAGAAAAAGAAGGTGAAAATGATTGAAAAGAGACTCCTTAGATTAAAATTGATCAAGATCAATACCAAAAACACAATTGGGTAAAAGCTTTACCACAACAGTTGGATAACCAAGGAAAAGAAGAAAGAAACATGCCCAAAAGAATATACCATAGATAGAACGCCTGAACAAGATGTACAGAAGGGTGTTTGTCCCTCTATAATTTCATGGAGGGTCTCCATAGGTCAAGAGGAGTAGATGTGTGTGGATCCCATCAAAAATCAGCTGCACAACATATTTAAAATAGCATGTTAGGCATTTACACATCATGTAATATAGTTACACATCGTGTCACTGTTTTTAATGGTATTAATTGACAAAACCATCACCTCAGATTTATTTTTTTTAAACCCCATGAACAATTAAATGACATTTAATCCTTTTAAATGACATAAAAATGGTTTGTAGCTGAGTTTTCATAATATTTTCACTTTAACTCTCCAAACATCCTCTAAAGCTTCTCAACTTACCAAGAACCCATTTTTACAATTAGTCCCATTTATACCTAGAATCAATTAATTTGAAAAGCATACATCCTCAATATTTATGTCATTTTTTCCAATTGGATCTCCACCTCCAAACAAGACATGGCCATTAAGGCTCTAATAAAATGTTCAGGGAGAAACACACATGAAAAATAAAAAATCTTACAACCTCCCTACCTTATAATAGCTCTTTCCCAAGCTGCTCCAAGTGACAATGTAAGGTATCATTGAATAGTTTTGTCCCATATGTATGCATATCATACTACCTCTCCCATGTCTCATCCTAAACCCACCCATATTTCCACAACACTCAAAATAATGGTAGAGTCCGACTCTAAAGATATTTCACACTATGATCCACAACCCTTATTAGATGCACCTCAAAGGATGCGTCAAAAAAAGCTCGATGTCTACAAAGTCTTTCAAATGGTAAGTTTTTAGATGATATCTTCATAGCCATGACACATGGAACCCATCATTCATGGAATTGTAGAATCGTGGAAGGGATAAATAGTATGCCACTAGACCGATCCTTGCCACTATTTCAAACGGCCCAAAAAACATGGGTGCTAGCTTTCCCTGTTTCCTAATTCAACATTCCCTAGACTTGGAGACACCCAAAGGAAAACATGATGACCAACATCAAAATTGAGAGGTCGTCTATGATGGTCAGTATATGAATTCTTTCTGCTCTACGAGGTCACCAACTGCTGTGTAATCAACTGAACCTGTACATATGTCTCCTACATGAGACTAAGTCCAATAAGTCCTAACTCACCTGCCTTCAACTAAAAAATAGGTGAATATAAATATCTTACATTCAAAGTCTCAAAAGGCAACACTTGGATTGATGACTAAATTCTATTATTATGTGTGTAACGACCTGAAATTTTGAATAAATCGTGTTTCTAATTTTGTGTGTTATTTTATTTTTTTATACTCAACAAAACTATTTCATTTGATAACATGAGTATAATTAAAATGAGACTGTTGGGTTTTGACTGTTATATGACCATTGGTCAATATGACCGTTGGAAACTAAACGTTTCCATTATTGTCTCTAAATACAAGTAATCTTGGTTAATTAATATAGAATTAAGATTTGATGGCCTCACCCAGTAGTCTTGAACCGATCAAAGCCCATCTAACAAGACTTGGGAAGGAGGTAGCACCACTGGGCTTTGGTCTGGACCAAACCCAAGCCGAACTTCATCGTGTGAAGCTAGAATCGAATCTCCTTCGCGAGAAGTTCAAATTGATAGAAATTACTACTCGTGCGATGTTGGCTGAGCCTCCCTCAGATTATCTAATCTTAGCACACCTTACACTTAGATCCTATGCTGGTGTGATAAGGGGTTATGTAAGGAGACCGTAACTGCCTTGTGTAATCCTTTGTTTTAAATAAATTTTTTGATTTCTTCTTATGATGAAGTTTATGAATTTTTAAATGTCCGGATAAATATAGTATGCATATTTTTGGTGAATTTTAGAGAAAGGATATTTTAAAAAAATGTTTATGTAAACCTTAAATAATTAAAGATGTGTAATTATTTTCAAAAAATGGTCTTCTACAATTATGTTCAGTATGGAATTTAGAGTCTAATAAGATCAACATAATTTTTGATGAATAGTAAATTATGAATAGTGATTTTATGCTTAGGATTAGTAATGTGACCAAATGAATTAGTAATCTCACTTACAGAAAGTATTAATATAATCTAGGCACCTTGATTAAGTAATGTGATTCAATAAAATGGTTAAATAACGGTTTCATAAATTATTAGTCAAGTATTAGTTTTTTCGGGTGAATAGTGTTTTTAATTAAAAATTAAATTAAAAATATTTAGAAAATTATTTTTATAAAATGGATTTCATTTTTGAACTCAGAGCATCAATATTATGTTAAGGTAATTTTTGGGGATTTTTATGAAAAAATGAATTTTCGGTGAATAGTGTATTTATTTAAAAATTAAATTAAAAATATTTAGAAAATTATTTTTATAATATGGAGTTAATTTTTGAAATCAGAGCATTGATATTTGGTTAAGGTGAAATTTTGGGATTTTTCTGAGAAAGTTGAATTTTTAGTGAATAGTAAAAATACAGTTTTAGGGTTTTGGTATGATTAATGACATCATAACTGTGTCATGATGATGTCATGAGATATTTTAAGGGTTTTCCAACCAAAGGTGATGAAGTATTGTATGGGGGGGGGCATGTGGCCTAACTCCATGGGAAATACCATGGGAGAGCCCATGGTTTTGAGAAAACCACTTGTGAGGTGTCCCTTGGCCATTAATGCCTTGTCCTCTCACTTTCCCTATAAATACCAAGCCATCCTATCATCCATTCGACTCCCAACTCTCCCCCAACGAAGATCAGGTCTTATTACCTCCCAAGGAGTCCCCCCAAGGTGCCCCCAAGCCCTCAAGGTCCCAACCTTTGAGTTTTAAGAGTTACATTTTAAGGTAAGGGATCCAAGCTCTCTATTTCTTTTCAAATACTCTCTTTTAAGTGATTTATTTTACGATCCATGTTCTTATGTTGGATTATGTTCTTTTATATTCCTCTTACATCCCTTTTCATGTTCATATGATGAGATACCCCCTCTTGCTCTCATCAATTCGATTTAAGAATGTTTAAGTGGCGCCGTTAGGCTGCCTAATTTTTAAGGGATTCTTTCACCTTTCTCATTTTCCAAAGTTCTACTTTCATGTCAAGTCTTTAAAGATCATTTTTATTATTATGGGGCATGATCTCTATATCTATCATACTGATCTTTTATGTTCATATGATGAAAGACCCTATTTTGATCTCGTCAATTCATTTTTGTTGAAGTTTAAGTGGCGCCGTTAGGCTGCTGAATTTTTAAGGGATTCTTTCACCTTTCTCATTTTTCAAAGTTCTACTTTCATGTGAAGTCTTTAAAGTTACCTTTTATTATGTTGGGGGTATGATCTCTATATATATCATACTGATATTTTATGTTCATATGATTAGAGACCCTATTTTGATCTTTTCAATTCATTTTTGTTGAAGTTTAAGTGGCGCCGTTAGGCTGCCGAAATTTTAAGGGATTCTTTCACCTTTCTCATTTTTTCAAAGTTCTACTTTCATGTAAAGTCTTTCAATTTCCTTTTTATTATATTGGGGTATGATATCTATATCTATCATACTGATCTTTTATTTTCATATGATGATAAAACCTATTTGATCTCGTCAATTCTCTTTTTGAAGTTTTAAGTGACGTCGTTAGGCTGCCAAATTTTCATAAGAGAAATCTTATTTTTGTCTTCCTTCCATGTTTTTCATTTCATATGGTATGTCTTCAAAAATTCATTACCATATTCTTATATCCTTTATATTCTATCTTTATACTGTTTTGTGGATCATTTATGAGTTTGTGACCCATGTCCTATAACGACCCATACTTTACATACATTGTTAATACTTCAAAATTGAAGCATACTCATTACAACATATAACAAAACCATGAATGGACCGTATAGGTATAGTATCTTTAGAAACTGGGAAACATAAACAACTGGTTCATAAAGCATCTACACTGTCTCCCATTTATTTCATCATATCTATAGTCCCTTTTGGAATATCTTACTTAATAACCTTCTTCATGACATGGGGAAAGAAAAAATACAAAAGGGTGAGCTCAAATGCTCAGTAAGGGTAAACAAAAGAAATATCAATCACATCATATTCATAAGAACATAACTTTTGGAAATCTTAACCTGCAAAAGAGAGCATAATTTCATAACATGGGATAAATCATAGTAGTGAAATGGAATCCCAATAATCATAACATAAAACATGAAAATTTGTGGCATACACACATAATCATAGATAATCATTTCTTATTAGTCAAGACTCATTGCCAAGACTATCTTAGTGGACAAAGTCCATTTCTGAACCGAGTTCACTCCTCGTTTCAGTCCTGTTTCACTGAACCGTTATAACCTACCGTTCCAGCCATGTCTATCTCATGAGATATAAAATCTTTACCCAATGCATTGGAGGGAGATATAGGTCCCACCCATCTCATAATGATACCATTCTTATGTGTGCCACAAAATCATAAATCATACATCATTGCATAACCCATGTAATAAAAATGGGAATCTTAAACATCGGGACATCATAAAACAATTCATATAAGATAAAGGAATTCATAAAAATATTTCCATCAAAACATAATCAAATCAATGTAATAATAGGGATAGAGACAGAACCCTTTATTATCTTATATGGAAAATGATTTTGATAAAACTCTTAAACTCCATTCCTGAGGAAAATATCCATTTTACTTCAAAAACATTTTTCCTTTCTTAACATGTCATACAATTTTAAACTAAAAGAAGTTGATTAAAAATAAACTTGAAAACTTGTAAAGGAAGATTCTTGGAAATATTTTTTTAAAATCCATTCATGCCGTATAAGTTTAAAAAAACATTCTTCTCGTACTTTTTTCGGAAAAGTCAAAAAGTACCTCGTACGAAAAACGACAACAGATTCCTTTCATATCTTTTACTATAAACTCACCAAAGGGTAAAAATGGATTTAAACAACTGTATGTGGATGGAAATAATATTACATATTGAGGAAACATGGATGTGGATGATAAAATACACCCCAGTAAATAGCAAAGTATAAACAATCTCGGATAAAAATGAGATTGTGATATTTCCCTTACCTTAGGTCCAATTTGCCTCGTAAGTGTCTGAACCTCCTGTATAATGATTTAAATAATGTTATTGACTTATTCCAGAATCATAATTATTGTTATTATATCATATATGGTCATATTTATAGCTTCTTATTAGTAATATTTCATTACTACTTGTTATTCAGGTGTTTATTACTTTTTGTTCTTATGCGTGTTTTGTCGAATAAATTCTTATTCTTCTCTTTAGGTTATAGATATCACATTTATAGAATGGTATTAGTGTAATATATATCATATTCATTCATTCAATTCATTTATATAATCATTATGAAATGAAGATCACGTAGAACGAGTCGCATCACATCGTGGAGACGGTATTCCGTACGTACGCACGAGTGATGATATCATTCCTATGATCATGGAATTGTATTGGAGTGTATGTATAATATTTCATAGTCAATATCAATTTATAATAGTCATATATAGTCATTATTTACACCATTATACCCATTCAAGTAAGGTGGTGGTGGAAAATAAATTACACCACGGCGTGGAGACGGTATTCCGTACGTACGCACGCGCGGTGATTTCTTTTTCCGTAGGATGGATAGATGGTGAAATAGGGTTGTTTCATACTTATAATAACATATAATTATATGATTGATACTGATGTTATTACTTCATAATGAAACAACTAAAGAATAAGAAGTGGAAGAAGAAATAAAGATGAAAGAATCGGTAACGGACATTACCTCTTCTTTGAAGTGCTTCTTTGAGACCTCCTTTTAGGGCACTAAAATAGGTCTTTGAAGAAGACCAGAACCTCTAGGATGTTTCTAGGGAAGTTTAGAGGAGAAATTGGTAGGGTTTGGTTGAGCTTTAAGGCTCAAAGTGGTGTGAGGAAGAGGGGGAGGAGGTGCCCTTTTATAAGGGAGGAGAGGGGCACCTTTGGAATAACTAAAAATATTATTTTATTATAAAGTCAAATTCGGTTTTTAATAGCTCCAAATTGATATAATTAGAAGATAAGGTGGGTAGGGGTGGAAATAATCTCATCAAATAGAATTTATACAAGTTTAGGTATCAATTTTAACCTTATCATTTAGATTTAACTTTAAGTTAGATAATTTAACTTTTACCGTGTCTCCTTGTTTTCTTACACTATAAGGTTAATAAACTTACTATATCAAGCCAAACGAACCCAAAGTTGTTTATTATTTAAATATATAACCTTATCTAAGTCATTTGGCCGATCCTTATCTTTTTAGGAATAAAATAACATTTAATAATATAATATTTGTTTTAAAAACTATTTTATGTCAATTTTGAAACTATTTAGTAATTTATTTTTGTGAAAATCAGAACAGAATGATTAGTTCGAACCAAGTTACATAAATCAATACTAACATGTCATATTAACCTAGAAAATTAGTGTAATTCATAAAAAGTCTCAAATTACATTTATTTGGGTATTTATAACATCAATTATGTCAATATTTCATTAATAAGATAATTACTGCATCATCATTGTGTCATAAATAAATTAAATTATTTAATGTCTAAAAATTAAAAATAAAATACCATTATGTAGGAAAGATTTTTATATTTCTAATGAATATTTATAGTCTAATTTATCTTATGTATAACCCCTTATTAAAAATTATTTACTTATTAAACTTTGATTTTAACTATTTTAACCCTTCTTTAAATAAATTAATAATAAATATCCTAATCTAATCCAAGTGGGACTAAATGGTCATATTTTATTCCTAAGGTTGTTTCTGGTCGAATTACACTTGTTCAATAGAATTATGACATGTGTTAGGGTAATAATAATATCATTTTTACCCTTAATTACCCTATTTACTTTTAACCGTGGTAAAAAAAGTAAAAAGTTACTATTCACCAAAAAATTATTTTCATCTCATTGAACCACATTTTACTTACTGACATCAACCATGTCTCTCGGATTTTCGAAATTCCACTCACAGAAGGGGTAAAATTATGTTTTATGAAAAATTCCATTTTTAACTACCACTTAGTGGTTTCACTATTCATCAAAAATTGAAAGTTTTCAGAAAAATACCAAAATTTCACCCTAGGATAATTTCGATATTCCGAATCCAAAAATGAAGTCCATTTTGAAAAATAAAATTTATCAAATTTCAAAATGTGGTTATTACTATTCATAACAGTTAGTTTTAATAATATAGCATATCATTGTTTAGTGAAACTCGGTATTGCGTACGACACAAGTTATCGAGGAAGGTCGCGGTTGCCTGTAAAGCAAGCCATGCTAGTGTTGTGTGTAGTGAAACATTCCTTTGATGATTTATAAAAACAAAATATTTCACATAAAAGTCTCGGGTGTTACATTCTACCCCCCTTAAAATGAATTTCGCCCTCGAAATTCGTCACTTTGTAACAAACAGATGAGGATACCTCTCCCTCATCATATCCTCAAGCTCACATGTAGCTTCTTCTAATTGGTGGTTCCTCCATAAAACTTTCACCAAGCGAGTGGTCTTGTTTCATAGGACTTTTTCACTATGATCCAGAATCTCTATCGGCTATTCTTCATAAGAAAGATCTTACTCCAGCAGTAAAACTTCTGAGCTGAGTAAATGTGAAGGATCAGGTATGTACTTTCTCAAGAGAGATACATGGACCACATCGTGTACTTGAGAGAGATTCGGTGGAAGCACCAATCGGTAAGCTACCTTCCCGACACGATCCAGTATTTCGAAAGGACCGATATATCTAGGGCTCAACTTCCCCTTCTTTCCAAATCTCATGACTCTCTTCCAGGGAGATATTCATAAGAACACTTTATCACCCACTTCAAACTCTAGGTCTTTTCTTCGGTTGTCGGCATAACTTTTCTGTCAACTCTGAGCTGCTCTTATGTGTTGTTGAATAGATCTGACCTTTTCTGCCATTTCATCAATGAGATCAGGTTCTAATAGCTTTCTTTCCCCAACATCATCCCAACAAGTTGGAGTCCTGCATTTCTTTCCATAGAGAGCCTCATAAAGAGCCATCTGAATACTGGAGTGAAAGATATTATTATAAGAAAATTCCACCAATGGTAGGTGTTGATCCCAACCACCTTTGAAATCCATAGAGCAAGCTCTCAACATATCTTCTAGAGTTTGAATTGTTCTCTCAGACTGACCATCTGTCTGAGGATAATAAGCAGTGCTGAAACTCAACTTTGTATCCAGAGTATGCTGAAGACTTCACCAGAACTTCGAGGTAAATCTCGGATCCCGATCAGATATAATAGAAAGTGGTACTCCATGCAATCTTACCACTTCCTTTACATATATCCTGGAAAGCTGATCCAGAGAGAAATGCTCTCTAATAGCAATGAAGTGTGCAGACTTGGTAAGACGATCACCTATGACCCGGATAGCATTATTGCCTTTGGATGTTTTAGGAAGTCCTGTGACAAAGTCCATAGTGATGTTTTCCCACTTCCATTTGGGTATGGGTAATGGTTGTAACATCACCTTAGACTTCTGTCTCTCAGCTTTAACTTGCTGACAAACCAAGCATCGAGAGACATATTCAGCAACATCTCTTTTCATTCCATCCCACCAGAAGTACTCTTTTAGGTCCCTATACATCTTCGTGCTTCTAGGATGAATAGAGAATGAAGAACTATGAGCCTCATCTAGCAGCTCCTTCTTTAATTCCAGGATGGGAGGAACACAAACATTATTCCTGAACTTTATTATCCCATCACAATCAAGGTTGAATTCAGGAACCTTTCTCACCTTCTTTTGTAACTCAACATCTTCTTTCTGTGCCACTTTAATCTTCACATGTATAGATGGTTGAACATTAATTTTAGAAAGATAAGATTTTACCCTTCCATTATAATTCCAATATCCATCCTTTGTAAATCCATAAATATTGGATCTTTTGTGATCCTCATCATGGATAAACTGGCATGGTCTTGTCGACTTAATGCATCTGCCACCTTGTTTTCTTTCCCAAGGTGGTAATGGATTGAGCAGTCCTAATCCTTAATCAGCTCCAACCATCTTCTTGGACGCATATTCAGCTCCTTTTGTGTGAAAATATACTTTAAACTTTTATGATCAGTATAGATGTCACACCTTTCTCCATAAAGACAATGCCTCCAAATCTTTAATGCAAAGATTGTCGTAGCTAACTCTAAATCATGTGTTGGTTAATTTTGCTCATGGATTTTCAACTGTCGTGAGGCATAAGCTATCACCATATAATTTTGAATAAGAACACACCCCAATCCCTTCTTGGATGCATCACTATAGATCACAAACCTTTCTCCACTACAAGGCAGTGTGAGCACAGGTGCACTGGATAACCTTCTTTTCAACTCCTTGAAATTCTCTTCACATTCTTCCATCCAAACAAACTTAACTCCTTTCCAAGTAAACTTGGTGAGTGGATTAGATAATCGTGAAAAATATTTCACAAAACGTCGATAATATCCAGCCAAACCAAGAAAACTTCGGATCTTAGTTACTGTTGTTGGTATCGACCATCTTTCGATAACCTCTGTTTTTGCTGGATCCACAGATATCCCCTCTTTTGAGATTATGTGACCCAAAAATGAAACTTTTTGAAGCCAATATTCAGACTTGGTAAATTTGGCATAATGCTTCTCCTTTCTCAGGGTCTTTAATATAATTCTCAAGTGATCTTCATGTTCTTCCTTCCTCTTTGAATAGACAAGAATATCGTCTATAAAGACTACCACAAATTGATCAAGATAGTCTCAAAAGACTCTATTCATCAGATCCATGAAGATAGCAGGGGCATTAGTAAGACCAAATGGCATCACTATAAATTCATAGTGTCCATACCTTGTACGAAAAGCTGTCTTTGGTATATCCCCCCTTTTGACCCTTAATTTATGATACCCTGAACGAAGATCAATCTTGGAAAAGTATTGAGCTCTGCGTAGTTGGTCAAATAAGTCATCAATGCATGGGAGAGGATATTTGTTCTTGATAGTGATCTTGTTAAGTTCTCGATAATCAATACAGAGTCTCATTGATCCATCTTTCTTCTTAACAAATAGAACAGGTGCTGTAA
The DNA here is from genome assembly GCA_963277665.1 of Viscum album. Classification (NCBI taxonomy): domain Eukaryota; kingdom Viridiplantae; phylum Streptophyta; class Magnoliopsida; order Santalales; family Viscaceae; genus Viscum; species Viscum album. The sequence goes on from OY728162.1 coordinate 242,416,561, forward strand.
CACCCCAAGATTTTATGAAAAATATTCTTTTAATTTCATTAATTTCTTGTGTTGTATTCTACACCAAGATTACCTTGCGCTATACGCAACACCGTATTAGCTTGCAGTATACGCAACACTATTCTTGGACCGTGTTACACACAATTTTGATAATAGTTATTCTACGCAAAATTGAGTTTATATATATATATATTAAATGTATAAATGAAAATATGGTTGGATTCTGTTATACGAAACAACGAAGGATTCTTTCATAACATGCAACCCTGACTTGGCTTGCATTACACGCAATCACGACCTTCCTCGATAGCGTGTGTAGTACGCAATACTGAGTTTCACGAAACAACGATATGCTATTAAAATATTATTAAAACTAGCCGTTATGAATAGTAATAACCACCTTTTAAAATTTTACGAATTTTAGCTCTCAAAATGGACTTCATTTTTGGATTCGGAGTATCGAATTTAGCCTAAGGTGAAGTTTTGGTAGTTTTCGGATAACTTTCATATTCTGATGAATAGTGAAAATTACTAAATTTTAATTAAAAACAATTTTTTCAATCGAAATAATTAATAGTGATAAATTATTAATTTGAATGGTTTTAAAGTATATTTAGAATATATTTTTACAATTTAATACAATGTTGGTCATTGAATGAAATTTCACATTTAAACCAGACATAATCAAGTGTCAATCTTTTGATAGATATTGTTTCTTAAAAACACGCTATTTGTTTTAACAGCGGGATTTAATTATAAAATTAATTAATGCAACTTCTATGTTATGAATTTGGTAAAATAGACTTCATTTTTGAATTCGGAATATGAAATATAGCTTAGGATGAAATTTTGACATTTTTCTGAAAAACATCAATTTTTGATGAATAGTGAAACTACTAAGTGGTAGTTAAAAAAACTGAATTTTTCATAAATCTTAATTTTACTGCTTCTGTGAATGGAATTTCAAAAATCCGAGAGACACGGTTGATGTCAGTAAGTAAAATGTGGTTCAATGAGATGAAAATAATTTTTGGTGAATAGTAACTTTTTACTTTTATTTACCATGGTTAAAAGTAAATAGGGTAATTAAGGGTAAGAATGATATTAATATTACCCTAACACATGTCCTAATTCTATTGGACAAGTGTATCTCGACCAAAAACAACCTTAAGTGTAAAATATTATCATTTAGGCCCACTTGGATTAGATTAGGACATTTATTATTATTTAACTCAAAGAAGAGTTAAAAGAGTTAAAATCAAAGTTTATTTACTACAACATTTTTAATATAGGGTTATACATAAGATAAATTCGATTGTAAATATTCATTAGAAAGTTAAAAAGATTTCCCACATAATGGTATTTTATTTGTAATTTTTAGACATCAAATAATTTAATTTATTTATGACACAAAGATGATGCAGTAATTATCTTATTAATGAGATATTGACATAATTGGTGTTATAAACACCAAACTAAATATAATTTGAGACTTTTTATGAATTCCACTAATTTTCTAGGTTACTATGATATATTAGTGTTGATTTAATCAACTTGGTTAGAACATATAATTCTGTTATGACTTTCACAAAAATCATATATCAAATAGTGTCAAAATTGACACAAAATAGTCTTTAAATCAAATATTATATTATTAATTGTTATTGTATTCCTAAAAATCTAAGGTTCGGCCAAATGACTTAGATAAGGATATATATTTTAATAATAAACAATTTGGGGTTCGTTTGGCATGTTATAGTAAGTTTATTAACCATATAGTGAAAGAAAACAAAAAGACACGGTAAAAGTAAAATTATTTAACTTAGAGTTAAATCTAATTGATAAGGTTAAAATAATACCCTAAACTTGTCTAAATCTTATTGGTTGATAGGATTTCGACCCATCCCCACCTTATCTTCGAAACAAGACCCTTTGGAACCATTATAAACCGATTTTGACTTTAATATAAAATAATATTTTGAGATATTCCTAAGGTGCCCCTCTCCTCCCTTATAAAAGGGCACCTCCTCCCCCTCCTCCTCACACCAAATTGAGCACTCAAGCTCGGCCAAACCCTGCCATTTTCTCCTCTCCACTCCCCTAGAATAATCCTAGAGGTCCTGGTCTTCTTCAAAGACCAATCTTAGTTCCCTAAGTGGAGGATTCAAAGAGGCGTTCCAAAGAAGAGGTAATATCCATTACCGATCTTTTCAATTTCTTTCTTCTTCAACTTCTTCTTATTTAGTTGTTTCATGATAAAGTAATAACATCAGTATTACTTACATACTGATATGTTATTATAATTATGAAACAACCCTAATTCACCTTCTATCCATCCCACGGAAAAATGAAATCACCGCGCGTGCGTACGTACGGAATACCGTCTCCACGCCGTGGTGTAATCTATTTTCCACCATCACTTTACAAGGATGGGTATAATGGTGTAATGAGTAACTATTTATGATTATTATAAAGTAATATTGATACTGAAATAATATATATATACTCCAATACAGTTCCACGATCATAGGAACGATATCATCACTCATGCGTACGTACGGAATACCGTCTCCACGATGTGATGCGACTCGTTCTACATGATCATCATTACATAGTAATTATATAAATGAATTGAATGAATAAATATGATATATGTTACACTAATACCATTCTGGATATAAGGTATCTATAACCTTAAAAGAAGAATAAGAATGTATTCGGCAAAACACGCATAAGAACAAAAGGCAATAAAGACCCGAGTAACAAGTAACAATGAAATATTACTAACAAGAAGCCAAGAATATGACCATATATGATATCATATCAATATGTATGATTCTGGAATAAGTCAATAACATTATTTAAACCATTATACAGGAGCTTCGGACACGTACAAAGCAAATCGGACCTAAGGTAAGGGAAATATCACAATCTCATTTTTATCCGAGATTGTTTATTCGTAAGTATTTACTGGGGTGCATTTTATCATCCACATCCATGTTTCATCAATATGTAATATTACTTCCATCCACCTACAATTGTTTAAATCCATTTTTACCCTTCGGTGAGTTTTTAGTAAAAGAAATGAAAGGAATCTTTTGTCGTTTTTCGTACGAGGTACTTTTTGACTTTTCCGACAAAAGTACGAAGAATGTTTTTTTTAACTTATACGGCATGAATGTATTTTTAAAACATTATTTCCAAGAAGCTTCCTTTACAAGTTTTCAAGTTTATTTTTAATCAACTTCTTTTATTTTAAAGTTTTATGACATGTTATGAAAGGAAAAATGTTTTCCTCAAGAATGAAGTTCAAGTGTTTTATCAAAATTATTTTCCATCTAAGATAATAAAAGGGTTCTGTTTTTATCCCTATTATTACATGGATTTGATTATGTTTTGATGGAAACAATTTTTATGAATTCCTTTATCTTATATGAATTGTTTTATGATGTCATGTTGTTTAAGAATCCCATTTTTATTACATGGGTTATGCGATGATGTATGATTTATGATTATGTGGCACACATAAGAAAGGATTCATTATAAGATGGGTGGGACCTATATCTCCCTCCAATTCATTGGGTAAAGATTTTATATCTCATGAGATAGACAGGGCTGAAACGGTAGGTTATACCGGTTCAGTGAAACAGGACTGAAACGAGGGTTACTCGATTCAGAAGGGGACTTTGTCCACTAAGATAGTCTTGGCAATGAGTATTGACTAACAAGAAATGATTCTCTATGATTATGTGTGAATGCCACAAAGTTTCATGTTTTAAGTTATGATTATTGTGATTACATTTCACTGCCATGATTTATCCCATGTTATGAAATTATGCTCTCTTTTGCAGGTTAAGATTTCCAAAAGTTATGAATATGATGTGATTGATTTTTCTTTTGTATACCCTTACTGAGCATTTGAGCTCACCCTTTTATGTTTTCTTTTCCCCAGGATATAAAAAAAGGTTTTAGGTAAAAAAAAGGGGAAGATCTTTATGAGAGATATTGAAGATCTTTCACCACGATTAGAAGATTACGTTCCGAGTTTCCAAAGACACTAAACTATTATGATCCTTTAGTGTGTGTTTTTGTTATGTACTAAGTATTCCGCAAATTTAATGTAATGTCCATGTACGTCAGGCTTCGGGTCTTTATAGGTGCTCCCCAAGGTGACGCACTAGGTCGTATGAATCCCTTATCAAGATTCTCTTAGAGTTGCTTATTCAATTCCTGCAACTCAATTGGGGCCATTCTATAAGGTGTCTTTGAAATAGGCAAAGCACCCGATATGAGTTCTATTGAAAACTCAACTTCACGATTTGGTGGAAGACCCGGTAATTCCTCCGAAAAGACATCATCAAACTCTCATACAATGGGCATGTTCTTAATCGCGAGTTTCTCACCAACCATTTGAGATAAATAACCTTCATTTAGTGGAATCAAGACCCATAAGGTAGAAGGAATTTCTACTGGAAGGTTATGTTCATCCTTGCATTGATAGACGATCATAGATTGATCTGGAATATGAAATGTGACTTCCCTTCTTTGGTAATTGATATGAGCTCCATATAAAGAAATCCAATCCATGCCAAGAATCACATCAAATTCCACTATAGGAAGGATCACAAGATTTGTAGGAAGCACTTTCCCACAAACATCGATCGGAGAAGAATTATAAACTTTTGATGAGACTGTTGTGCCATTAGGTGTTGTCACAGCTAACTCAACATCTAATTGTTGAGGTAATACAGTGATACCCTTAGAAAATTCTTCAGAAATAAAAGAGTGGGTGGATCCAGAATCAAATAAAAAATTTGCTACTTTATAGTGTATGGTATGTGTACCTTTCACCACATCATTATCATGCTCCACATCACTGATAAAAATTGCATGTGACTTTCCTTTGTCTTTAGCCTTAAGAGTTTGTTGACGTCGACCATCATCATCAACCCTTGGATTAGGGCATTTATTGGCATAATGACCCATATCCTTGCACTTGAAACATTGAAGTGTAGAAGGTTCATTCTGTGTATCCCTTCCTTTGTTTGCATCATTAGATATCTTCTTCCCATCATCGTGGCATTCAAATGCCCGTTGACCTTCCTTTCCACACTTGAAACATTTACTTGTCCCTTTAAGACAACTCCCTCCATGTTTCTTTCCACACTTTGAGCATTAGGGAAAGCTCATATTCTTTTCAGTGTGCTCTTTAGATTTTCCTTTGAATTCCATTTTCCTCTTCTTATCAAACCCATATGACTAATGGGTTACTCCAATATCCATCTCAACTTTGAGAGCACATAGAACGATTTCCTCATAGCTATTGAAGTCCCTTATGGATAAGGCCCTTCGAAGACTTGGTTTTAATCCACTAAAGAATCGATCGATCTTACTCTTAGGTTGGATAATAATACTAGAAGCATACCTTGCAAGTCTTGTAAAATTTGCTTCATAGGTACCAACAGATTCATCATCCTTTTGCTTCAGTTCAAGAAACTCTTTCTCCATCTTTGTTCGGAGAATACGAGGGAAGTACTTATTGAAAAATAAGTTCTTGAACTCGTCCCATTCCATGGACTCAATTTCATCCCTTTGCCTCGTATTCTTAATAAGATTCCACCATTGATCAGCATAACCTTCCAAACGATACACTGATAAGATGACTTTATCATGCTCAGAACATTGAAGAACTGAAAATATATTTTCAGTAGTAATAATCCATTGTTCAGCAACTAATGGATCAGTAGACCCACTGAATGAAGGTGGACGCTGTCTCATGAAGGGTTCAATAGAATGTTTCTCCTTCCTTTGCTCATTTGGAAGTCCTGCATGATTCATAGCTTGAGAATGTTATGTGAGCATGGCTACAAGATTTTGCATTCCAGCACCCATGACGTTTGGTTGCTCAGGGGGACAATCATTGCATTTCCCGTTGCATTCCGCATTAACATGGTTCCTTCGGGTTCCAGCCATTGACTAAAACCAAGAAGAATAGTGTGATCAACACTAATTATAATGGGAAAACCACATAATCAAGAATAAAATTTCACACTTAAGGTCTTATCCTAGGTTATTCATGGCCATTTCTAAAACACTAATATTGTGTTCTATGCTTAGACTTATCCTTAGGGTTCTTACTAAGGCTTTCACATCCTAGTTTCCAAAGGTTGACTATACCTTTCCTCTGATACCAACTATAACGACCCATACTTTACATACATTGTTAATACTTCAAAATTGGAGCATAATTATTACAACATATAAAAAAACCACGAAAGGACCGTATAGGTATAGTATCTTTAGAAACTGGGAAACATAAACAACTGGTTCATAAAGCGTCTACACTGTCTCCCATTTATTTCATCATATCTATAGTCCATTTTGGCATATCTTACTTAATAACCTTCTTCCTGACCTAGGGAAAGAAAAAATACAAAAGGGTGAGCTCAAATGTTCAGTAAGGGTAAACAAAATAAATATCAATCACATCATATTCATAAGAACATAACTTTTGGAAATCTTAACCTACGAAAGAGGGCATAATTTCATAACATGGGATAAATCATAGTAGTGAAATGGAATCCCAATAATCATAACATAAAACATGAAAATTTGTGGCATACACACATAATCATAGATAATCATTTCTTATTAGTCAAGACTCATTGTTAAGACTATCTTAGTGGACAAAGTCCATTTCTGAACCGACTTCACTCCTCGTTTCAGTCCTGTTTCACTGAACCGGTATAACCTACCATTCCAGCCATGTCTATCTCATGAGATATAAAATCTTTACCCAATGCATTGGAGGGAGATATAGGTCCCACCCATCTCATAATGATACAATTCTTATGTGTGCCACAAAATCATAAATCATACATCATTGCATAACCCATGTAATAAAAATGGGAATCTTAAACATTGGGACATCATAAAACAATTCATATAAGAAAAAGGAATTCATAAAAATATTTCCATCACAACATAATCAAATCAATGTAATAATAGGGTTAGATACAAGACCCTATATTATCTTATATGGAAAATGATTTTGATAAAACTCTTGAACTCCATTCTTGAGGAAAATATCCTTTTTACTTCAAAAACATTTTTCCTTTCTTAACATGTCATACAATTTTAAACTAAAAGAAGTTGATTAAAAATAAACTTGAAAACTTGTAAAGGAATATTCTTGGAAATATTTTTTTAAAATCCATTCATGCAGTATAAGTTAAAAAAAACATTCTTCTCGTACTTTTGTCGGAAAAGTCAAAAAGTACCTCGTACGAAAACGACAAAAGAATCCTTTCATATCTTTTACTATAAACTCACCAAAGGGTAAAAATGGATTTAAAAAATTGTAGGTGGATGGAAATAATATTAAATATTGAGGAAACATGGATGTGGATGATAAAATACACACCAGTAAATACCAAAGTATAAACAATCTCAGATAAAAATGAGATTGTGATATTTCCCTTACCTTAGGTCCGATTTGCCTCGTAAGTGTCCGAACCTCCTGTATAATGATTTAAATAATGTTATTGACTTATTCCATATTCATAATTATTTTTATGATATCATATATGGTCATATTATTAGCTTCTTATTAGTAATATTTCATTACTACTTGTTATTCGGGTGTTTATTACTTTTTGTTCTTATGCGTGTTTTGTCGAATAAATTATTATTCTTTTATTTAGGTTATAGATACCTCATTTCCAGAATGGTATTAGTGTAATATATATCACATTAATTCATTCAATTCATTTATATAATCATTATGAAATGAAGATCATGTAGAACGAGTCGCATCACATCGTGGAGACGGTATTCCGTACGTACGCACGAGTGATGATATCATTCCTATGATCGTGGAATTGTATTGGAATGTATGTATACTATTTCAGAATCAATATCACTTTATAATAGTCATATATAGTCATTATTTACACCATTATACCCATTCAAGTAAGGTGGTGGGGGAAAATAGATTACACCACGGCGTGGAGACGGTATTCCGTACGTACGCACGTGCGGTGATTTCTTTTTCCATAGGATGGATAGATGGTGAAATAGGGTTGTTTCATACTTATAATAACATATCAGTATATGAGTGATACTTATGTTATTACTTCATAATGAAACAACTAAATAAGAATAAGTGGAAGAAGAAATAAACATGAAAGAATCGATAACGGACATTACCTCTTCTTTGAAGTGCTTCTTTAAGACCTCCTTTTATGGCACTAAAATAGATCTTTGAAGAAGAAAAGAACCTCTAGGATGTTTCTAGGGAAGTGGATAGGAGAAATTGGTAGGGTTTGGCTGATCTTGAAGGCTCAAAGTGGTGTGAGGAAGAGGGGGAGGAGGTGCCCTTTTATAAGGGAGGAGAGGAGCACCTTTGGAATAACTAAAAATATTATTTTATTATAAAGTCAAATTCGGTTTTTAATAGCTCCAAATTGATATATTAATACGGTAAGGTGGGTAGGGGTCTAAATACTCTCATACAATATAATTTAGACAAATTTAGGCATCAATTTTAACCTTATCATTTATATTTAAATTTAAGTTAGATAATTTAACTTTTACCGTGTCTTCTTGTTTTCTTACACTATAAGCTTAATAAACTTACTATATCAAGCCAAACGAACCCCAAGTTGTTTATTATTAAAATATATAACCTTATATAAGTCATTTTGCCGAACCTTAGATTTTTAGGAATAAAATAACAATTAAAAATATAATATTTGTTTTAAAAACTATTTTATATCAATTTTGAAACTATTTAGTAATTGATTTTTGTGAAAATCATAACAGAATGATTAGTTCAAACCAAGTTACTTAAATCAATACTAACATGTCATATTAACCTAAAGAATTAGTGTAATTCATAAAAAGTCTCAAATTACATTTATTTGGGTATTTATAACATCAATTATGTCAATATTTCATTAATAAGATAATTTCTGCATCATCATTGTGTCATAAATAAATTAAATTATTTAATGTCTAAAAATTACAAATAAAATACCATTATATATGAAATCGTTTTAGCTTTCTAATGAATGTTTATAGTCTAATTTATCTTATGTATAACCCCATATTAAAAAAGATTTACTTATTAAACTTTGATTTTAACTATTTTATCCCTTCTTTAAATAAATTAATAATAAATGTCCTAATCTAATCCAAGTGGGACTAAATGGTCATATTTTATTCCTAAGGTTGTTTTTGGTTGAATTAAACTTATCCAATAGAATTAGGACATGTGTTAGGGTAATAACAATATCATTTTTACCCTTAATTACCCTATTTACTTTTAACTGTGGTAAAAAAAGTAAAAAGTTACTATTCACCAAAAAATTATTTTCATCTCATTGAACCACATTTTACTTACTGAAATCAACCGTGTCTCTCGGATTTTTGAAATTCCACTCACAGAAGTGGTAAAATTATGTTTTATGAAAAATTCAGTTTTTTAACTACCACTTAGTGGTTTCACTATTCATCAAAAATTGAATGTTTTCAGAAAAATACCAAAATTTCACCATAGGCTAATTTCGATATTCCAAATCCAAAAATGAAGTCCATTTTGAAAAATAAAATTTATAAAATTTCAAAAAGTGGTTATTACTATTCATAACGGATAGTTTTAATAATATAACATATCATTGTTTAGTGAAACTCGGTATTGCGTACGACACAAGCTATCGAGGAAGGCCACGGTTGCGTGTAAAGCAAGCCAAGCTAGTGTTGTGTGTAGTGAAATATTCCTTTGATGATTTATAAAAACAAAATATTTCACATAAAATTCTCAGGTGTTACATGTCCCATCTCTTTTCAATGTTTTCTAAAACCCCGAAACATAGCCGTTATGCTGCAGAATTTCTGTCTCAAAATGTCTCTCTCTTATCCTCAAATTCATTTATTTTATTAAGTGAATACTCAAATATCTTTATTCTAAAGGGGTATTCACATATATACCGAAATTTTATATTTTAAATTCTTGGATTTAAATACCTGAGACCCGCTTTCCCTTTCCGTGGGTTTAAAGTGACATAAAGATCATGTATTTAAAGCAGTTTTTAAAACGTTATGATTATGAAATGAAACCCATTCCTTTTATGCTATATGGGTTTTTTATGAAATGATTGATGATTATATATGTGACTCACATGATAATAAAGACATGTTAAGGGTGCGCCCTGATAGCACTCCAATGCATTGGGTAAAGACTTAATCTCTAGAGATGACCATTTTTAATGACGCCTTGGTAAATACCCTTGGTAATTTTTAATGAAACCTTGGGGATGATCCTTGGTGAAATGTAAATGATTGTAAATATTAAATATTGTAGCCACATATTCAAATTATGAAATATGTTATTTTTATTATGATATGCCTCATGATTTCTTTCTCATGCCTTAAAGTTCTTTTTCATGACATTGTTGATGTATCTCAAGTTCACATGTTAAATGTTTCCCCTTGTTTCCCTTACTGTCCTTTTGCTCACCCTTTCTTTTGATGTATGTCCCTAGGTTATGAGATGTAGTAATGGACCTAGGATGAACATAAGGAGAAAACATTCAAGTGTTTAAGAAGAATGTATTATGTTTTCATGTTTTAAGTTCCTGGTTTCCAAGACACTAAACCTTAAAGATCCTCGATTTTGTAAAATGTAATGAAAGTTTATGTGATAAAAAGGCGGGATGCTATAGTTGGTATCAAAGGATGTTTTAGTTATTTGTGAAAATTAGGAATGAAAACTCTAGGAAGAACCCTATAGAAAATTTTAAATATAGGAAATCTTCCTAGTATTTTGGTGAGTATTGAGTAAGGGATTGCCAAACAAATACATCCCTGTCTGGATACAAGTAGGTAGAGGTGGCTCTGGAACAGATGTACATAGGGGTAAAACCCGAAAACACTACTTTGAGTGAGACTCGAACGATAATTGGTACACAACAATGGGCCTTGCTTCAATCTTGGTTACGACACTCCCGGGGGATATGCTTTGGTAAATTCATAAGCTTAGTATGAACCATTATTAATGGAATAAAGATAAAATAAAATAAATATTCACATAAGAATATATGATCATGGATAACATAGATTGGAACCTAGGGGATCACAAGTTAGGGTATACTTTCCTTCTACAATTTTATCCTGCTATGATTAAAGTTTCCTTTTAATGATTATTGGCTAAGTATTTAAGCCCCCTAATTATACTTTCTTTTCATAGTTAATGGCGGGAAATGGAATAACATGTCCCAACAACAAATGTGATAGGAAATGTGATGATCACCCTATTAATGTGACAGAGATGATGAAATATTAAGTGGAACATATTGTGATTATGATAAACCAGATATCAAAAATCACAATTAATAATTGGTACCTAGTTGAATGCCCAAATTCATCAAAGAAGAAGAAGGCAAAGTCTCAAGGATGTTCTTCTGATAAATTTGATAAGGGAAAGAAGACCCAATTTCTTTTTTGAAAAAAGTGTGGGAATAGGCACCAAGGATAATGTCACAGAGGAACCCAGATATGTTTTAAGTGTGGGAAGATAGGGCATAAAGTAGCCAATTGCTTTAAAAAAATTGGATAATGTGATGAATGGAGATAAGGTTCGATCTAATGTACCTTATACATTTCGATATTTTAAATGTGGAGAAGTTAGAAATTATCCAAGGAAATGCTCTATTGGAATGGATGAGAAGCATGATGAGCATCAAAAATCATTGAGGACAAGGGAACAATGCAAGTCCTATGCTGAGATGGATCATGATGACTGAAGTACATGTAACTTCTTCACAATAATTGTCTATGTCATGTTGTATTTTAGTTCGTGCTCTATGAGAATATCTTTTATTTTTTTTAAGATCATTGAGTCACTACCTAAGATGATTTTATATCATTATGGAAAACATCTATTGTTATGTACCACATGTTGATGTATTGAAGCTTTTCTCCTTAAAAAAAGAGGGTGATTAGGGGATTAAAAGGTGATTATTATTTTGGAAGACATTCACTATTTTGGGAACCCTATTTGATCGAGGTAAATAGATTACTACAGTATTTTCTTTAAGGTGTAAAGGTTGACTTATATTTTGAAGAATCGATGAATTTAAGGCGAACTTATAGTAATTTAGGTTACATATGGAAATGATTAACCTATCTTGGGGAAAATGTGATTAGGTTAGTTAATTTTTTTATAAGATGATAAGAGTGGTTGATGTTGTTTGAAGATGAACGATAAAGTCTATCTAGGAAGACTATGTTATGAGATCGTTCTTATAATTGGGTTTCAATCTTAGTTTGGTTTATTTTTGTGATTTTTAAGGACAACTATTTATGGAATGGTCTATAATGAACTTTGGGTAGTAACATGTAACTTTGAAGATTTAAAAGTAGTTTCCCTTCCAATGGGATTCTTTCTTATTGAAGAGTTGTTTTATCTTACCCTTTCTGTTTTTGGGATAATGTATAAAGATAAAAGAAATTGATAGTTAATCTTTTGTGAATTACGTGACTCTCAAGAAGATGATTCTTGTGTTTTGATGAGACCAAGGGTTTTTGAATGCTCATCGTCTGGAGAAACGATTAGTTTTGGTAGAAACTTATTAAAGGATGAAACTCTACTTGAAGGTAGGTATATTTCCTTATGTTTTTGTTCTATGTAGTAAATGAATTCCTCAAAATTATGAAGTGGAACGTAAAACAAAAATGTTGTTAGTTTATGTTTACTACTAGGTAATCAAAGACCATTTACAAACATCATAAGTTTGTGATTTTCTCATGGTTAACTTTCTCCTAATCATGTTTTCTATCACTCTCCCTCAGAAATTGACCCTTTATTTTCTCCTCCATGTCCATGTTTTCCTACATGGAATCCTTGTGTGGGTTAACTCGGGTGACCTTTGTACTTCCCTTTCTTTCTTTTAAAGTAATAGTTTTACTGACACCTTTTCCAATGTGGGACTTTCAATGAAATTTCAAAACCTGATTTTAAAAATTTCGAGGACGCAATTTCTTAAGGCGGGAATACTGTAATGACCCGAAATTTTGAATAAATCTTGTTTCCTAATTTTGTGTGTTATTTTTTTTATACTCAACAAAACTTTTTAATTTGATAACATGAGTATAATTAAAATGAGACCGTTGGGTTTTGACTGTTATATGACCATTGGTCAATATGACCGTTGGAAACTAAACGTTTAGATTATTGTCTCTAAATACAAGTAATTGTGGTTAATTAATATAGAAAGAAGATTTGATGGCCTCACCCAATAGTCTTGAACCGATCGAAGCCCATCTAACAGAACTTGGGAAAGAGGTAGCACCACTGGGCTTTTCTCTGGACCAAACCCAAGCCGAACTTCATCATGTGAAGCTAGAACAGAATCACCTTCGTGAGAATTTCAAACTGATATAAATTACTACTCGTGTGATGTTGGCCGAGCCTCCCTCAGATTCTACCATCTTAGCACACCTTACACTTAGGTCCTATGCTGGTGTGATAAGGGGCTTTGTAAGGAGACCGTAACTGCCTTGTGTAATCCTTTGTTTCAAATAAAAATTTTGATTTCTTCTTATGATGATGTTTATGAATTTTCAAATGTTTGGATAAATATAGTATGCATATTTTTGGTGAATTTTAGAGAAAGGATATTTTAAAAAAATGTTTATGTAAACCTTAAATAATTAAAAATGTGTAATTATTTTCAAAAAATGGTCTTCTACAATTATGTTCAGTATGAAATTTAGAGTCTAATACGATCAACTTAATTTTTGATGAATAGTAAATTATGAATAGTGATTTTATGCTTAGGATTAGTAATGTGACCAAATGGATTAGTAATATCACTAAAAAAAGTATTAATATAATATAGGCACCTTGATTAAGTAATGTGATTCAATAAAATGGTTAAATAACGGTTTTATAAATTAGTAGTCAAGTATTAGTTTTTTTGGGTGAATAGTGTTTTTTAATTAAAAATTAAATTAAAAATAATTAGAAAATTATTTTTATAAAATGGATTTCATTTTTGAACTCCGAGCATCGATATTATGTTAAGGTAAATTTTGGGGATTTTTATGAAAAAAATGTATTTTCAGTGAATAGTGTATTTATTTAAAAATTAAATTAAAAATATTTAGAAAAATATTTTTATAAAATATAGTTAATTTTTGAAATCAGAGCATTGATATTTGGTTAAGTTGAAATTTTGGGATTTTTCTGAGAATGATGAATTTTCAGTGAATAGTAAAAATACCGTTTTAGGGTTTCAGTATGTTTAATGACATCATAAATGTGTCATGATGATGTCATGAGATATTTTAACGGTTGGACGACCAAAGGTGATGAATTACTGTTTGGGGGGGCATGTGGCCTAACGCCATGGGAAATACCATGGGAGAGCCCATTGTTTTGAGAAAACCACTTAAGAGGTGTCCCTTGGCCATTAATGCCTTGTCCCCTCACATTCCCTATAAATACCAAGCCATCCTCTCATCCATTAGACTCCCAAATCTCCCCCAACGAAGCTCTGGTGTCATTACCCCCCAAGGAGTCCTCCCAAGGTTCCCCAAGCCCTCAAGGTCCCAACCTTTGAGTTTTAAGAGTTACGTTTTAAGGTAAGGGATCCAAACTCTCTTTTTCTTTTCAAATACTCTATTTTAAGTGATTTATTTTATGGTCCATGTTCTTATGTTGGAGGATGTTCTTTTATATTCCTCTTACTACCCTTTTCATTTTCATATGATGAGAGACCCCCTCTTTCTCTCATCAATTCTATTTAAGAATGTTTAAGTGGCGCCGTTAGGCTGCCGGATTTTTAAGGGATTCTTTCACCTTTCTCATTTTTCAAAGTTCTACATTCATGTAAAGTCTTTAAAGTTCCTTTTTATTATGTTGGGGTATGATCTCTATATCTATCATACTGATATTTTAGGTTCATATGATGAGAGACCCTATTTTTATCTCATCAATTCATTTTTTTTGAAGTTTAAGTGGCGCCGTTAGGCTGCCGAATGTTTAAGGGATTCTTTCACCTTTATCATTTTTCAAAGTTCTAATTTCATGTCAAGTATTTAAATTTATTTTTTATTATGTTGGGGGTATTATCTCTATCTATATCATACTTATATTTTATGTTCATATGATGAGAGACCCTATTTTCATCTCATCAATTCATTTTTGTTGAAATTTAAGTGGCGCAGTTAGGCTGCCAAAATTTTAAGGGATTCTTTCACCTTTCTCATTTTTTCAAAGTTCTACTTTCATGTCAAGTCTTTCAAGTTCCTTTTTATTATTTTGGGGTATGATCTCTTTATATATCATACTTATCTTTTATGTTCATATGATGAGAGACCCTATTTGATCTCGTCAATTCTATTTTTGAAGTTTTATGTGACGTCGTTAGGCTGCCAAATTTTTATAAGAGAAATCTTATTTTTGTCTTCCTTCCATGTTTTTCATTTAATTTGGTATGTCTTTCAAATTTCATTACCATGTTCTTATATCATTTATATTCTATCACTATACTCTTTTTTGGATCATTTATGAGTTTGTGACCCATGTCCCCTCTCTTTTCAATGTTTTCTAAAACCCCGAAACATAGCCGTTATGCTGCAGAATTTCCGTCTCAAAATGTCTCTCTATTATCCTCAAATTCATTTATTTTATTAAGTGAATACTCAAAGATATTTCTTCTAAAGGGGTATTAACATATATACCAAAATTTTCTATTTTAAATTCTGGGATTTATCTACATGAGACCCGCTTTCCCATTCTGTAGGTTTAAAGTGACATAAAGATCATGTCTTTAAAGCAGTTTTTAAAACATTATGATTATGAAATGAAACCCATTCCTTTTATGCTATATGGGTTGTTTATGAAATTATTGATGATGATATATGTGTCTCACATGATAATAAAGACACGTTAAGGGTGCGCCCTGATAGCACTCCAATGCATTGGGTAAAGACTTAATCTCTAGAGATGACCATTTTTAATGACTCCTTGGTAAATAACCTTGGTAAATTTTAATGACACCTTGGGGATGGACCTTGGTGAAACGGAAATGATTGTCAATATTAAATGTTGTAGCCACATCTTCAAATTATGAAATACGTTATTTTTATTATGATATTCTTCATGATTTGTTTCTCATGCCTTAAAGTTCTTTTTCATTACATTGTTGATGTATCTCAAGTTCACATGTTAGATGTTTCCCCTTGTTTCCCTTACTGGGCCTTCTGCTCACCCTTTCTTTTGATGTATGTCCCCAGGTTATGAGATGCAGTAATGAACCTAGGATGAACATAAGGAGAAGCCTTTAAAGTGTTTAAGAAGAATGTTTTATGTACTCATGTTTTAAGTTCCTGGTTTCCAATACACTAAACCTTAAAGATCCTCAGTTTTGTAAAATGTAATGAAAGTTTATGTGCTAAAAGGCGGGATGCTATAGTTGGTATCAAAGGATGTTTTAGTTATTTGTGGAAATTAGGATATGAAAACTCTAGGAAGAACTCTATAGAAAATTTTAAATATAGGAAATCTTCCTGGTATTTTGGTTCATATTGAGTAAGGGATTTCCAAACAAATACATCCCTATCTGGATACGAGCAGGTAGAGGTGGATCTGGAACAGATGTACATAGGGGTAAAACCTGAAAACACCACTTTGAGCGAGACTCGAATGAGAACTGGTACACGACAACGGGCCTTTCTGCACTCTTGGTTATGACACTCCTGGGGGATATGCTTTGGTAAACTCATAAGCTTAGTATGAACCATTATTAAATAAACAAAGATAAAATAAAATAATTATTCACATAAGAATATATGATCATGGATAACCTAGATTTGAACCAAGGGGATCACAAGTTAGGGTATACTTTTCTTATACAAGTTTATCCTTCTATTCTTAAAGTTTCCTTTTAATGATTATTGATTAAGTATTTAAGCCCCCTAATTATAATTTCTTTTCTTAGTTAATGGCGTGAAATGGAAGAACATGTCCCAAAAACCAGTGTGATAGGAAATGTGACGATTGACCTATTAATTTGACAGAGATGACGAAAGATAAAGTTGAACATATTGTGATTATGCCAAACCAGCTATCAAAAATCAAAATTAATAATTGGTACCTAGTTGAATGCCCAAATTCATCAAAGAAGAAGAAGAATGAAAAGTCTCAAGGATGTTCTTCTGATAAAGTTGATAAGGGAAAGAAGACCCAATTTCTTTTTTGGAAAAAGTGTGGGAAGAGGCACCAAGGAGAATGTCACAGAGGAACCGGGAGATGTTTTAAGTGTGGGAACATAGGGTATAAAGTATCCAATTTCTTTAAAAAAATGGATAATGTGATGAATGGAGATAAGGTTTGATCTAATGTACCTTATACATTTCGATGTCGTAAATGTGGAGAAGTTATACATTATCCAAGACAATGCTCTCTTGGAATGGATGAGAAGCATGATGATAATCAAAAATCTTTGAGGACAAGGGAATAATGCAAGTCCTATGATGAGATGGATCATGATGACTAAAGTACATGTAACTTCTTCACAATAATTGTCTATGTCATGTTGTATATTAGTTAATGCTCTATGAGCATATCTTTTATGTTTTCTAAGATCATTGAGTCACTACCTAAGATAATTTTATATCATTAAGGAAAACATATATTATTATATAACAAATGTTGATGTAGTGAAGCTGGTCTCCTTAAAAAAAAGAGGGTGATTAGGGGATTAAAATGTGATTATTATTTTGGAAGACATTCACTATTTTGGGAACCCTATTTGATCGAGGTAAATAGATTACTATGGTATTTTATTTCATGAGTAAAGGTTGACTTATATTTTGTATAATCAATGAATTTAAGGCAAACTTATAGTAATTTTGGTTACACATGGAAATGATTAACCTATCTTGGGGAAAATTTGATTAGGTTAGTTACTTTTGTTATAAGATGATAAGAGTGGTTGATGTTGATTGAAGATGAACGATAAAGTCTATCTTGGAAGACTATGTTATGAGATCGTTCTTATAATTGGGTTTCAATCTTAGTTTGGTTTATTTTGAGGATTTTTAAGGACAGTTATTTATGGAATGGTCTATGATGAAATTTCGGTAGTACCATGTAACTTTGAAGATTTAAAACTATTTTCCCTTCCTATGGGATTATTTCTTTTTGAAGAGTTGTTTTATCTTACCCTTTTTTGGGATAATTCTTAAAGATAGAAGAAATTGATAGTTAATCTTTTGTGGATTACGTGACTCTCAAGAAGATGATTCTTGTGTTTTTATGAGACCAAGTGTTTTTGAATGCTCATCATCTGGAAAAAAGATTAGTTTTGGTAGAAACTTATTAAAGGATGAAACTCTACTTGAAGGTAGGTATATTTCCTTATGTTTTTGTTCTATGTAGTAAATGAATTCCTTAAAATTATGAAGTGGAATGTAAAACAAAAACGTTGTTGGTTTACGTTTACTACCAGGTAATCAAAGACCGTTTACATACATCATAAGTTTTTGATTTTAATGTTGTTAAGTTTCTCCTAATCATGTTTTCTATCACTCTCCCTCAGAACTTGACATTTTTTTCCTCCTCCATGTCCATGTTTTCCTACATGGAATCCTCGTGTGGTTTAACTCGGGTGACCTTTGTACTTCCATTTCTTTCTTTTAAAGTAATATTTTTACTAACTCCTTTTCCTATGTTGGACTTTCAATGAAATTTCAAAACCTGATTTTGAAAATGGCGAGGATGCAATTTCTTAAGGGGGGAAGATTGTAACGACCCGAAATTTTGAATAAATCTTATTTCCTAATTTTGTGTGTTATTTTATTTTTTTATACTCAACAAAACTGTCTCATTTGATAACATGAGTATAATTAAAATGAGACCGTTGGGTTTTGACGGTTATATGACCATTGGTCAATATGACCACTAGAAACTAAACATTTCTATTATTGTCTCTTAATACAAGTAATCTTGGTTAATTAATATAGAAAGAAGATTTGATGGCCTCACCCAGTAGTCTTGAACCGATCGAAGCCCATCTAATAGAACTTGGGAAGGAGGTAGCACCATTGGGCTTTGCTCTGGACCAAACCCAAGCCGAACTACATCATGTGAATCTAGAATAGAATCGCCTTCGCGAGAAGTTCAAACTGATAGAAATTACTACTCGTGCGATGTTGGCCAAGCCTCCCTCAGATTCTCTCATCTTAGCACACCTTACACTTAGGTCCTATGCTGGTGTGATAAGGGGCTATGTAAGGAGACTGTGACTGCCTTGTGTAATTCTTTGTTTCAAATAAATTTTTTGATTTGTTCTTATGATGATGTTTATGAATTTTTAAATGTTGGGATAAATATAGTATGCATATTTTTGGTGAATTTTAGAGAAAGGATATTTTAAAAAAATGTTTATGTAAACCTTAAATAATTAAAAATGTGTAATTATTTTCAAAAAATGGTCTTCTACAATTATGTTCAGTACGAAATTTAGAGTCTAATAAGATCAACTTAATTTTTTGATGAATAGTAAATTATGAATAGTGATTTTATGCTTAGGATTAGTAATGTGACCAAATGGATTAGTAATCTCACTTAGAAAAAGTATAAATATAATCTAGGCACCTTGATTAAGTAATGTGATTCAATAAAATGGTTAAATAACGGTTTCATAAATTTTTAGTCAAGTATTAGTTTTTTTGAGTTAATAGTTTTTTAATTAAAAAATAAATTAAAAATATTTATAAAAATATTTTTATAAAATGGATTTCATTTTTGAACTCAGAGCATCGATATTATGTTAAGGTAATTTTTGGGGATTTTTATGAAAAAATGAATTTTCTGTGAATAGTGTATTTATTTAAAAAGAAAATTAAGAATATTTAGAAAATTATTTTTATAAAATAGAGTTATTTTTTGAAATCAGAGCATTGATATTTGGTTAAGGTGAAATTTTGGGATTTTTCTGAGAAAGTTGAATTTTCAGTGAATAGTAAAAATAAAGTTTTTGGGTTTTGGTATGTTTAATGACATCATAACTGTGTCATGTTGATGTCATGAGATATTTTAAGGGTTTACCGACAAAAGGTGATGAATTATTGTATGGGGGTCCCCATGTGGCCTAACTCCATGGGAAATACCAGGGGAGGGCCCATGGTTTGGAGAAAACCACTTGTGAGGTGTCCCATGGCCATTAATGCCTTGTCCCCTCACTTTCCCTATAAATACCAAGACATCCTCACATCCATTCGACTACCAACTCTCCCCCAACGAAGCTCTACTCTCATTACCTCCCAAAGAGTCCTCCCAAGTTTCCCCCAAGCCCTCAAGGTCCCAACCATTGAGTTTTAAGTGTTACGTTTTAAGGTAAGGGATCCAAACTCTCTCTTTCTTTTCAAATACTCTTAAGTGATTTATTTTATGCTCCATGTTCTTATGTTGTAGGATGATCTTTTTTATTCATCTTACTGCCCTTCTCATGTTCATATTATGAGATACCCCCTCTTTCTCTCATCAATTCGATTTAAGAAAGTTTAAGTGGCATCGTTAGACTGCCGAATTTTTAAGGGATTCTTTCAGCTTTCTCAATTTTCAATGTTCTAATTTCATGTAAAGTCTTTAAAGTTCATTTTTATTATGTTGGGGTATGATCTATATATCTATAATACTGATATTTTATGTTCATATGATGAGAGACCCTATTTTGATCTCATCAATTTATTTTTGTTGAAGTTTAAGTGGCGCCGTTCGGCTGCCGAATGTTTAAGGGATTTTTTCACCTTTCTCATTTTTCAAAGTTATACTTTCATGTCAAGTCTTTAAAGTTACTTTTTATTATGTTGGGGTATGATCTCTATATATATAATACTGAATTTTTATGTTCATATGATTAGAGTCCCTATTTTGATCTCTTCAATTCATTTTTGTTGATGTTTAAGTGGCGTCGTTAGGCTGCCGAAATTTTAAGGGATTCTTTCACCTTTCTCATTTTTTCAAAGTTCTACTTTCATGTCAAGTCTTTAAAGTTCCTTTTTATTATGTTGGGGTATGATCTCTATATCTATAATACTTATATTTTATGTTCATATGATGATAGACCCTATTTTATCTCATCAATTCTCTTTTTGAAGTTTTAAGTGACGTTGTTAGGCTGCCGAATTTTCATAAGAGAAATCTTATTTTTTTCTTCCTTCCATGTTTTTCATTTCATATGTTATGTCTTTAAAATTTCATTACCATGTTCTTATATACTTTATATTCTACACCTATACTTTTTTTTGGATCATTTATGAGTTTGTGACCCATTTCCCCTCTCTTTTCAATGTTTTCTAAAACCCCGAAACATAGCCGTTATGCTGCAGAATTTCCGTCTCAAAATGTATCTATCTTATCCTCAAATTCATTTATTTTATTAAGTGAATACTCAAAGATCTTTATTCTAAAGGGGTATTCACATATATACCGAAATTTTCTATTTTAATTTCTTGTATTTACATAAATGAGACCCGCTTTCCCATTCCTTGGGTTTAAAGTGACCTAAAGATAATGTCTTTAAAGTAGTTTTTAAAACGTTATGATTATGAAATAAAACCCTTTCCTTTTATTCTATATGGGTTGTTTATGAAATGATTGATGATGATATATGTGTCTCACATGGTAATAAATACATGTTAATGGTGCGCCCTGATAGTGCTCCAATGCATTGGGTAAAGACTTAATCTCTAGAGATGACCATTTTTAACGACGCCTTGGTGAATAACCTTGGTAATTTTTAATGACACCTTGGGGATGGACCTTGGTGAAACAGAAATGATTTTCAATATTAAATGTTTTAGCCACATCTTCAAATTATGAAATACATTATTTTTATTATGATATGCCTCATGATTTCTTTCTCATGCCTTAATGTTCTTTTTCCTGACATTATTGATGTATCTCAAGTTCACATGTTAAATGTTTCCCCTTGTTTCCCTAACTGGGCCTTCTGCTCACCCTTTCTTTTGATGTATGTCCCCAGGTTATGAGATATAATAATGAACCTTGGATGAACATAAGGATAAGCCTTTCAAGTGTTTAAGAATAATGTTCTATGTTCTCATGTTTTAAGTTCCTGGTTTCCAAGACACTAAACCTTAAAGATCCTCGGTTTTGTAAAATGTAATGAAAGTTTACGTGATAAAAAGGCAGGATTCTATAATGTAAAAACTTCATGAGTTCCATATGTTATTCCCAAAAACCACTAAAATCCAAAACAGAGGCTCGTAACATGTCCTCAAGAACCTGAATAGTCCTCTTAGATTAACCCTCATTCTGTGGATAATAGGATATGATTAAAAGAACTTGAAATCATAGTGTTTTCGAAAGACCATTTCCAAAACGCAATGTGAAATGAGGACCTCTATCTAAAATTATACTCCTCAGAACATTGTAAAACTGAACCACTTCACACATGTAAATATTTCCTGTATCATCAACTATATAGGTTCCCCAAATGGGAAATAAGTTGGATAATTTTTTCAATTGATACAAAACAACCCATACAGTAACATTATTATGGTTTATGATTGGAAATACCATTACAAAATCAACTGTGACATCATCCCATTTTCACTGTGGGATGGAAAAGGCTGGAAAATCCCCATTGGCCTCTGATGCTCAGCTTTCACTTGTTGAAAAATGAATTTTCCAACCATGAATCTTTCCACTTACTTCTTCATTCATGAACACCATTACCATCTACAAAGATCATGATACATCTTTTTCAAACCGAGATGCACCAACCATCTAGAAGCATGAAACTCCTTTATCATCTCCTCGCATAAACTCATAAGATCTTGGACTCAGACACGAAAAATAAGAGAAATACCACTACCAATATACCATCCTGGTGGGGGCTCCCGACCATAAAATTTTCTCTCAGAACTGAGCCCTCAATATTAGACAACTTCTCAGTCTTTATCCAATATAAACAAACATTTATAGAAGATGTCGAAGTTAGAGCTACATGGCCCTAAGATTCCTAATCATCAAAAATAATGTCTATAAAAAGGGACATTATCTTCCACTTGTTACAAGACTCTTATACTGATTCTATATGTGTGTTTTGGCTCAATGTTTTGTAAATGTCATTTCCATTTACTATTGTATATGCCAATTCAAAGTCGAAAGAATGCATATACTTGACCGAACTCTTCTATCAAAGTATCAGGTCTGACTGAGAAAAGATATACATGAGGATCTTGTGATCCTTGTATAACAAAAACCACTCACCCATGAGATAATGTCTCCAAAATCTCAGGGTATGTACAACTGATACTAACTCCAGATCATGAGTTGGGAAATTCCTCTAATGTAGTCTCAGCTGCCTGGAGCCATAATTAACCACTTGATCCTCCTATATTATAACAACTCAAAGTCCAACTCTGGATGTGTCATAGTACATATTATATGCTTTACCTGGCATAAGTAAAGTGAAGATAGGTGTTGAGGTTAGTCATACTTTGAGCTCTTGAAAATATCTTTCATAACTATAAGGCCTAAAAAAATTCACCCCTTTCTTGGTCATCCTAGACATTGGTACTTCCTATTAGGAGAAATCTTGGATAAAACATTGATAATAACCTACTAAACCAATAAATCTATAAATTTCAAAGTCATTATTTCATTTACCCAAATATATCATGGTTGTGAATTTATCTAGATCCACTTAAACTCATGCCTCTAAGATTACAGGGCCCAAGAAGTGCACTTTGTTTATCTAGAAACTACATTTCGTTAGCTTCATGTAAAGCTGATGCTCTCTCAATATACCCAAGATGATGTCAATATGTTTGGCATGATTGTCTTCTGACCAAGAGTATACTAATATATCATTGATGAAAACCACCAAAAACCGATCTAGAAAAGAATAAAATATCTTATTCATTAAGGACATGAATACCACAGGTGCATTAGTCAATATAAATGGTATCACTATGAACTCATAATAGTCATACCATATTCTAAAAGCAGCCTAAGGTATGTCTTATAGTCTCAAACTTAACTGATGATATCCTAATCTCAAGTAAATCTTGGAGAAGATCTCAACACATCTTAACTGATCCAAAATATCATCAATATATGGAGGAGGATACTGTTTATTGACGATCATTTGGTACAACCTCCGATAATCCACACATAAGTGGACAAATCCATAATACTTTTTGGTGAAGAGAACTGTAAAACCTTAAGGATATGTTCTCATCCTTATAAAGACTTTTGATTCTAGATCATCTAACTGAACCTTCAACTCCTAAATCTCATCTGGTTCCATTTAGTATGATGGGATAGAAACAAGCTCTGCTTTCGGCACCGACTTAATCATGAACATGACCTCTCTCTTGGGTGCTAATCCATATAACCTTTTGGAAAAAACAACCCAAAAAATAGTCTACCATTGACGGGAAATAATCTTGCTTTATTTTACAATTATCTAGAGAAATACTATCAAATTGAGCCATAAATCAATCCAACCTTCACTGAATTGGCCCCACATGATCATCCTGATGATCCCACTCACCTTGGTGAGAATAACTATCTTCTTCTAGAGATTTGAAAGTAAATGTACTCCTGCAATAGTCAATATGATCCTGGTATAGAACTAACCAATCCATACCAAGGATCAAGTCAAAGCATGTCATTTCTAGCATGAACAATTCCCAAAGGAAACAGTAACCACTAATATCAAGAGAAGACACCTTGAATCCTTTGATATTATCTGAGCAAACTCCCAACAATATGCCAATGGTTATAACATCATCCATGCTTTCCACATCCAAACCCAAACTATTTAAAAATAGAGAGTATAGAAAATAATATGATCCTCATATATCAATCAAATCACAAGCTAAGGTCGATGAAATAAGAATCATACCTCTTATAGTAGATAGTCCAATATCCATGTTATCCGAAGTAGTCTTCATTATATGCAACTGACTTGTCCCTATAACTTGGGCTCTGGCCTGACTATATTGAGATATTTCCCATACTTGGTATTGCTTCTCTTGCACTAGGCTAACATTTCCTCGGCCTCATCCTAAACGACCTATGAAACTCCAGCTACCAGCCTGCTAAGGTGTAGCTAAGACACTACTTGATTCTAGTGCCCGCCCAGATCCTTTTCCACAGGTATAATTTGAAAAGATCAAACAAAACCTTTGAATATGACTTAGTCTTCTATATATGTAACACTGGACAATGGGGTAAGGACACTGAAGGCGCTTATGACAAAAGTTTCAACACTAATTACACTAGAAAAAAACATGCTCTTGAGATGGTAGTCCATTACCCTAACTTCTCTTCCCATTGCTTTCATGGTGGAAACTGTTCTAACTACACTTTTTACCACTCAAAGAAGAACTTCTAAATCACCCTATTGAAATATCCTAGCTGCTTATTGGGGCCTCATTCATATTAACTTCCAGGATGAGTGCCTGATTTATCACATATTCAAAGATGTTTAAACAGAAAACATTTACCCGTGACCAAATTTGATAACGAATACTATCTTGAAAATTTCTCACTCTTGAGATCTTATTAGCTTCCAAAGATGATGCAATGCTTTGAAGTCCAGTAAAACATCCAACATTGTATAACACTAAAAAGCCCTCCAATTTTAAACGCATGAACTCGTGGTATTTTTCATCCCTCAAGGTGTCAAGATAGAAATGTCTCAAGAACTTTTTCTTGAATTCCTTCTGTGATAGATCATCTTGCCACCCAGCTTCTATTGAGAAAAGTATTGTTTTCAACAATACATAATAATGTTATTTAAAGGGGGGATATTATTGAAAATAATACTCTATCTCTTTATGATAATTTTGATGCTCACAAATACCCTTAGTTATTTTCTAATGATTTTATTTTTTATTTTTCAGGAATTTATTAATTTATTTTACTCTTGAAATAACGAGAATTTATTATTTGTTCGGAATCTGCTTTAAGCGCGTCCTGGAATCACTGTTCATACCTTACTTATTTGGAATCTGCTTTAAGCACGTCCTGAAAACACTGTTCATACCCTACATGGATAAACGTAGCATAAGGATGAAAAACATGTATTCTTTTTGAGATAAGAAAAAATTATGGTAAAACAATCATACATTTTCAGCAAAGTATGGAAGAAGAACCTTACGTTAGGAAGGAACCTTATGTTTTGGTTATCAACAAAGTATGAAAGGAGAACTATACGTAAATACTAAATGTTACGTTTGTTTCTCAAAAGTATGGTTAATCAACCATACTTTTGTAAAAAAACCTACGTTCTTGGAAAAGTATGGATCAAGTAAATGTATGGATCTTTTACCGTAAGTTTGAGAGTTGAAGAAAAAGTATGGATGATAAACCCTACGTTTAAGATCAACCTTACGTTTGAAGAAAGTAAACA
This sequence comes from Viscum album, assembly GCA_963277665.1. NCBI lineage: Eukaryota > Viridiplantae > Streptophyta > Magnoliopsida > Santalales > Viscaceae > Viscum > Viscum album. The sequence goes on from OY728162.1 coordinate 242,443,026, forward strand.
TGAACCCTATGTTTATGATTCAACTTTACGTTCTCAACCTCACGTTTGAAGACTATGTCATCAGACCTACATTTGGAGGTCACGTCATCAACCTTACGTTTGGAATTAGAAATTTTGAAAGATGATATTTTTATGCAATGGTCAGCAAGCTAATTATTGGGCGGATTTCAAGCCGGATTTAAAGTCGTTTTTAAAGTACGAATTTGACAGATTCAAAGCCGTTTTGTTATTGGATTAAATATTGAATTAAAAGGAGCTTTTTATGTCGAGTTTTTAGGGAAGTTATGACTACTCTGTAAGTTAAATTTTTTGAATATTACAAATCAGAAGGAGGATTTTATGGATCTAAATATTCATGAGATATGCTCAGCTTTATTAAATATGTTCTCTCTAAACAAACACCATATACGGGAGAGTGGTGATCAATCTATTATTAAAAAGGTGGAAAATAGAGACTGCAGAAAATCACGTTGATCTGCTGAATCAAAAAGGAGCGTCAATGCTATGTTCAATAAAGAAGAAGGAACTTGATAGAAGATTCACTTGTTCAGCATCGAATATCTACTGTGGATCTACTACTGATGAAGTTGTGAACTATATCTCTATATGTACTACAACCGGATCGACTCAGAATTTCTTTGATTTGAAAATCAATATTTCTAGAGACGATGATCCATCTGCTATTAATTGCATTCTATTGAAATTTTGAAGATCAACTGGAAAAATTCTTTCTGAAATTATTTTTATTCTTGAGTAACCAGATTCTCGTACTAAGATGTGTAGGTTCGTGTTTGATCCATAAGGCTTTGTTTTTCCTTGGATTATAAAGGTGTCAACTGCCTGTATTCAGTTGTGGACAGGTCTGTTGAAATGAGGACCAGATAGTAAAAATCACCAAGCTCGTGGAGTTGAGCATTAGTGGAGTGTACTGGGGGACTTTTGTTCCCCAAACCAATATACATCTTTGTGTCCCTGCATTTATTTATTTCTGTTGCACGATCAAATCTGATAAAGTATAGAGGATAGAACCCGTTCAATTGAAGAGTTAATGAAAAAATCTGAAAGAAACAATTCTCCCCCCTCTTGTGTATAATCTGTAGAATCAGATCAAACAATTGGTATCAAAGGAGGAGCTTCTGATAGAGCCTTATCACTCTAGAAGATTTTAAAATATTATATAACATAGCATCATGACTGATACAAGAGAAGGGATGTTAATGGCCAGAGCACCATATTTCAATGGAGACAACTATGGCTGCTGGAAATCACGCATGATAATATATCTGAAAAACCTCGGATATAAAGTCTATTCAAAGATTCTGACTCCTTATAAAATTCATGAAAATCCTGAGACATGGAGTGCTGCTACAGAGGCAGAGTATGATATGAATTCGAAGGCTATGAATGCAATCATCTGGGGTCTTAGACCAGATGAATTTAAGAGAGTATCTCAGTGCCCAACATCATATGAGATGTGGAAAACAATAGCTATGGAATATGAAGGAACATACAATGTGAGAAAAATGAGTTATGCAACTGCAAAAATAAAATCGGATACTTTCAGAATGTTTGAAGGAGAAAGCATTACCCAAATGAATGGGAGATTGACAAAAATTGTCAATAATATAACAGCTCTAGGAGAACCTATCAAATAGGTTGATCAAGCATTAAAAGTACTGAGGGTACTTCCTACTCGATGGAATGGTATCTCTGCTGCAATCAGACAATAAACACCTATAAAAAATCTAACCATGAGAGAGATGATTGGTAAACTGATGATGTATGAAACTGAAATGCAAGTTGAGTCTAATGAACATAAAGTTCTTATCAAAAGAGAAGATACTGCCTTGAAATTAACTTCACAACAAAAGAATATAAATATGAAGAACTGAGAATTCAATGCTAAATCAGAGAGCTCTGACTCATCAAACTCAGATGAAGAGCTGGCTCAGCAAGCCAGGAAATTCAGAAAGTTCTACAGCAAGAAAAGAGGCTTCAAAAAATCTTTTAAGAGAGATGATAAAGAAGTAAGATGCTATGAATGCATGAAGATGGGGCATATCAGACCAGATTTCCCACAATTGAAATATGGAAAGAAGAAGAAGTTCCTCAAAAGAAATGACTATGAGCAGAAAGACAAGAAAGCTATGAAAGCCACTTGAAGTGTATCTGAAGACTCCAGTAGCTCTTCTGAATCAAGCTCAGAGAAAGAAGAAGTCATTCTAAAAACAAACATGTGTTTTATGGCAGAAATTGATGAGGTACACTCATATTACTCCTCTGAATCAAATTCTGAATCAAGCTACACAAATGAAAAACTTGCAGCCTACTGCAATATGAATGAAGAAATATATGACTCACTATTTAAGAAACATAAGCTACTAAAAAATAAATATAAATCCATTTCAGATGAAAGAGATACAAGGCTGAAACAACATAATAAATTAACTGATAAATACAATTCGATTAACACTAACTATACTAATTTTGAATCAAGAATAAAAACACTACAGGATGAAGTAGAATCTTACAAACAGGCTGCATTGGTTTTTACAAAAGGAGAGAATTCATTAAATGGAATTCTTGGAAAAAATGTCGCTAAAAAGGAGAGATTTGGAATTGGTAGTAAAGGAAAAAACCTAAGCTATATAAAAATTATTTTGTTCCAAGATCTAAAAAGGTTAATTGTAACTTTTGTGGGACAAAGGGACATATAGCTAAAAACGGTTTCTTAAGACAACCTCAAATTTGTGGTATTAAAAAAGCCTATGTTTCAAAAGACTTATTTGATTGAGCTGATTTTAAAAGAACAAAGCAAATCTGGATACCCAGATCATTGCTAGCTAACACCTCTAGACCCAAAAAAATATGGCTACCAAAGTAATTTGTTTGAATGTCTTTGCAGGTAGTAGGCTACCAGAGAAGAAAAGATATATGCTATATGGATATTGGCTACTCAAGACATATGAGTGGAAAATCATTGATTTTTTCTTCACTCACTCAAAAGTAATGAGGAATTTTCACATTTGGTGACAATACCAAAGGAAAAATCGTTGACATTGGAACTATTGGAGATCTAAAAACAGTCTTAATCAACAAAGTACTTTATGTACAAGGATTAAAACACAATATGATAAGTATCTCTCAACTTTGTGATGATGGATATACTGTTGATTTTACTAACAATTTTTGTACTGTTTCTAAAGATAAACTATTTAAATTTAAAGCACCAAGAACTGATAATGTCTATACTTTGGATTTAAATTCCTTGTGTAAAAAAATTGTAAACTGCTTGACTGCTAAAGTAAGTGAATCCTGGATCTGGCATAGGAGACTTGGACATTGCAATATATATGTTTTAAATAATTTATCTAAGAAATATTTATTTTCTAATTTACCTAGTCTCAAATTTGAAAGTGACAGACTTTGTGATGCATGTCAACTTGGCAAGAAACACAAATCATCCTTCAAATCTATTAATAAAGTTGCTACATCTAAACCTCTAGAACTTATTCATATGGATTTTCTTAGACCCTCAAGAGTAGAAAGCTTAGCTGGTAAATTATATGTATATGTTTTAGTTGATTACTATTCAATATTTACATGGATTTTCTTTTTGAAATTCAAAAATGAAGCTTTTACTTTATTTGAAAGTTTCTGCAAATCTTTTCAAAATGAAAACGTTTTTAATATAATCTCATTGAGAAGTTATAACGACCCATACTTTACATACATTGTTATTACTTAAGAATTGAAGCACACTTATTACAACATATAACAAAACCAGGAAAGGACCGTATAGGTATAGAGTCTTTAGAAACTGGGAAACATAAACAACTGGTTCATAAAGCATCTACTTTTCCTCCCATTCATTTCGTCATATCTAGAGTCCCTTTTTGGCATATCCTACTTAATAACCTTCTTCCTGACCTGGGGAAATAAAACATTCAAAAGGGTCAGCTCAAATTCTTAGTATGGGTAAACAAAAGAAATATCAATCACATCATATACATAAGAACATAACTTTTGGAAATCTTATCCTGCAAAAGAGATCATAATTTCATAACATGGGATAAATCATAGTAGTGAAATATAATCCCAATAATCATAAATTAAAACATGAAACTTTGTGGCATACACACATAATCATAGAGAATCATTTCTTGTTAGTCAAGACTCATTGCCAAGACTATCATAGTGGACAAAGTCTATTTCTGAACTGAGTTCACTCCTCGTTTCAGTCCTATTTCACTGAACCAGTTTAACCTGCCGTTACAGCCATGTCTATCTCATGAGATAAAAAATCTTTACCCAATGCATTGGAGGGAGATATAGGTCCCACCCATCTCATAATGATACCATTCATATGTGTGCCACAAAATCATAAATCATACATCATTGCATAACCCATGTAATAAAAATGGGATTCTTAAACAACATGACATCATAAAACAATTTATATAAGATACAGGAATTCATAAAAATAATTCCATAACAACATAATAAAATCAATGTAATAATAGGGATAGAAACAGAACCCTATATTATCTTAGATGGAAAATAATTTTGATAAAACACTTGAACTCCATTCTTGAGGAAAATATCCTTTCTACTTGAAAAACACTTTTCCTTTCTTAACATGTCTTACAATTTTAAACTAAAAGAAGTTGATTAAAAATAAACTTGAAAAAATGAAAATAAATATTCTTTGAAATAATGTTTTAAAAATCCATTCATGCCGTATAAGTTAAAAAAACATTCTTCTCGTACTTTTGTCGGAAAAGTCAAAAAGTACCTCGTACGAAAAACGACAAAAGATTCCTTTCATATCTTTTACTAAAAACTCACCGAAGGGTAAAATTGGATTTATAAAATTGTAGGTGGATGGAAACAATATTACATATTGAGGAAACATGGATGTGGATGATAAAATACACCCCAGTAAATACCAAAGTATAAACAATCTCGGATAAAAATGAGATTGTGATATTTTCCCTTACCTTAGGTCCGATATGCTTTGTAGGTGTCTGAACCTCCTGTATAATGATTTAAATAATGTTATTGACATATTCTAGAATCATACTTATTTTTATGATATCATATATGGTCATATTATTAGCTTCTTATTAGTAATATTTCATTACTACTTGTTATTCGGGTGTTTACTACTTTTTGTTCTTATGCGTGTCTTATCGAATAAATTCTTATTTTTCTTTTTAGTTTATAAATACATCATTTTCAGAATGGTATTAGTGTAATATGTATCATATTTATTCACTCAATTCATTTATGTAATCATTATGCAATGAAAATCATGTAGATCGAGTCGCATCACATCGTGGAGACGGTATTCCGTACGTATGCACGAGCGATGATATCATTCCCATGATCGTGGAATTGTATTGGAGTGTACGTATACTATTTCAGAATCAATATCACATTAAAATAGTCATATATAGTCATTATTTACACCATTATACCCATCCAAGTAAGGTGGTGGTGGAAAATAGATTACACCACGACATGGAGACAGTATTCCGTTAGTACACAAGCGCGGTGATTTCGTTTTTCGTAGGATGGATAGATGGTGAAATAGAGTTGTTTCATACTTATAATAACATATCAGTATATTAGTGATACTGATGTTATTACTTCATAATGAAACATCTAAAGAAGAAGAAGTGGAAGAAGAAATAAAGTTGAAAGAATTGGTAACGGACATTACCTCTTCTTTGAAACCCCTCTTTGAGACCTCCTTTTAGGGAACTAACATTGGTATTTGAAGAAGACCAGGACCTCTAGGATGTCTCTAGGGAAGTGGAGAGGAGAAATTGGCAGGTTTTGGCCGATATTGAAGGCTCAAAGTGGTGTGAGGAAGAGGGGGAGGAGGTCCCTTTTATAAGGGATGAGAGGGGCTCCTTTGGAAAAACTAAAAATATTATTTTATTATAAAGTCATGTTCGGTTTTAAATAGCTCCAAATTGATTTATTTAGAAGATAAGGTGGGTATGGGTCGAAATAATCTCATAAAATATAATTTAGACAAGTTTAGGTTCCTATTTTAACCTTATCATTTATATTTATCATTAAGTTAAATAATTTTACTTTTACCGTGTCTTCTTGTGTTATTATACTATAAGGTTAATAAACTCACTATAACAAGCCAAACGAGCCCCAAGTTATTTATTATTAATATATATAACCCTATCTAAGTCATTTTTCTGAACATTATATTTTTAGGAATAAAATAACAATTAATAATATAATATTTTTTTCAAAAACTATTTTATGTCAATTTTGACTCTATTTAGTAATTGATTTTTGTGAAAATCATAACAGAATGATTAGTTCTAAAGAAGTTAATTAAATCAATACTAACATGTCATATTAACCTAGAAAATTATTGGAATTCATAAAAAGTCTCAAATTACATTTATTTGGGTATTTATAACATCAATTATGTCAATATTTCATTAATAAGATAATTAATACAACATCTTTGTGTCATAAATAAATTAAATTATTTAAAGTCTAAAAATTACAAATAAAATATAATTATGTAGGAAATATTTTTATCTTTCTAATGAATATTTATAGTCGAATTTATCTTATGTATAACCATATATTAAAAATGATATACTTATTAAACTTTGATTTTAACTATTTTAAACCTTCTTTAAATAAATTAATAATAAATGTCCTAATCTAATCCAAGTGAGCCTAAATAGTCATATTTTATTCCTAAGGTTGTTTTAGTTCAAATTACACTTTTCCAATAGAATTAGGACATGTGTTAGGGTAATAATAATATCATTTTTACCCTTAATTACCCTATTTACTTTTAACCGTGGTAAATAAAAGTAAAAAATTACTATTCACCAAAAATTATTTTCATCTTATTGAACCACATTTTACTTACTGACATCAACCATGTCTCTCGGATTTTTGAGATTCCACTCACAGAATTGGTAAAATTAAGATTTATGAAAAATTCAGTTTTTTAACTACCACTTAGTGGTTTCACAATTCATCAAAAATTGAAAGTTTTCAGAAAAATACCAAAATTTCACCCTAGGATAATTTCGATATTCCGAATCCAAAAATGAAGTCCATTACTATTCATAATGGCTAGTTTTAATAATATATTAATAGTATATCATTGTTTAGTGAAACTCGGTATTGCATACGACGCAAGCTATCGAGGAAGGTTGCGATTTCGTGTAAAGCAAGCCAAGCAAGTGTTGTGTGTAGAAAAAGATTCCTTTGATGATTTATATAACATAAAAGTCTCGGTTGTTACATTCTACCCCCCTTAAAATGAATTTCTCCCTCGAAATTCGTCACTTTGTAACAAACAGATGAGGATACCTCTCCCTCATCATATCCTCAAGATCCCATGTAGCTTCTTCTAATTGGTGGTTCCTCCATTAAACTTTCACCAATCGAGTGGTCTTGTTTCGTAAAACTTTTTCGCTACGATACAGAATCTCTATTGGCTATTATTCATAAGAAAGATCTTGCTCCAGTGGTACAACTTTTGAGATGAGTACATGTGAAGGATCAGGTATGTACTTTCTCAGGAGAGATACATGGAACACATCGTGAACTTGAGAGAGATTCGGTGGAAGCGCCAATCGGTAAGCTACCTTCCCAACACGATCCAGTATTTCAAAAGGACTGATATATCTAGGGCTCAACTTCCCCTTCTTTCCAAATCTCATGACCCTCTTCCAGGGAGATATTCCTAAGAACACTTTATCACCCACTTCAAACTCTAGGTCTTTTCTTCAGTTGTCGGCATAACTTTTCTGTAGACTCTGAGCTGCTTTTATGTGTTGTTGAATATACCCGACCTTTTTTTCCATTTCATCAATGAGATCGGGTCCTAATAGCTTTCTTTCCCCAACATCATCCCAGCAAGTTGGAGTCCTGCATTTCTTTCCATAGGGAGCTTCATAAGGAGCCATCTGAATACTGGAGTGAAAGCTATTATTATAAGAAAATTCCACCAAAGGTAGGTGTTGATACCAACCACCTTTGTAATCTATAGAGCAAGCTCTCAACATATCTTCTAGAGTTTGAATTGTTCTCTCAGACCGACCGTCTGTCTGAGGATGATAAGTAGTGCTGAAACTCAACTCTGTATCCAGAGTATGCTGAAGACTTCACCAAAACTTTGAGGTAAACCTCGGATCCCGATCAGATTTAATAGAAAGTGGTACTCCATGAAATCTTACCTCTTCCTTCACATATATCCTGGCAAGCTGATCTAGAGGGAACTCCTCTCTAATAGCGATGAAGTGTGCAGACTTTGTAAGACGATCTGCTATGACCCATATAGCATTATTGCCTTTGGATGTTTTAGGAAGTTCGATGACAAAGTCCATAGTGATGTTTTCCCATTTCCATTCTGGTATGGGTAATGGTTGTAGCATCCCCTTAGACTTCTGTCTCTCAGCTTTAACTTGCTGACAAACCAAGCATCGAGAGACATATTCAGCAACATCTCTTTTCATGCCATCCCACCATAAGTACTCTTTCAGGTCCCTATACATCTTCGTGCTTCCAATATGAATAGTGAATGAAGAACTATGAGCCTCATCTAGCAGCTCCTTCTTTAATTCCGGGATGGGAGGAACACAAACCCGATTCCTGAACTTTATTATCCCATCACAATCAAGGTTGAATTTAGGAACATTTCTCACCTTCTTTTGTAACTCGACATCTTCGTTCTGTGCCTCTTTAATCTTCACATGTATAGATGGTTGAACATTCATTTGAGAAAGATAAGATTTTTCCCTTTCCATTATAATTCCAAGATCCATCCTTTGTAAATCCATAAATATTGGATCTTTTGTGATCCTCATCATGGATAAGATATCATGGTCTTGTCGACTTAATGCATCTGCCACCTTGTTTGCTTTCCTAGGGTGGTAATGGATTGAGCAGTCGTAATCCTTAATCAGCTCTGACCATCTTCTTTGGCGCATATTCAGCTCCTTTTTTGTGAAAATATACTTTAAACTTTTATGATCAATATAAATGTCACACCTTTGTCCATAAAGATAATTCCTCCAAATCTTTAATACAAAGATTACCACAGCTAACTCCAAATCATGAGTTGGGTAATTTTTCTCATGGATTTTCAACTGTCCTGAATCATAAGCTATCATCTTATCATTTTGCATAACAACACACCTCAATCCCTTCTTGGATGCATCACTATAGATCACAAACCTTTCTCCACTACAAGGCAGTGTGAGCACAGGTGCACTGGATAACCTTCATTTCAACTCCTGGAAATTCTCTTCACATTCCTCCGTCCAAAAAAACTTAACTCCTTTTCGAGTCAACCTGGTGAGTGGATTAGATAATCGTGAAAAATCTTTCACAAAACGTCGATAATATCCAGCCAAACCAAGAAAACTTCGGATCTCAATTACGGTTGTTGGTCTCGACTATCTTTCAATAACCTCTATTTTTGCTGGATCCATAGATATCCCCTATTTTGAGATTATGTGAACCAAAAATGAAACTTTTTGAAGCCAAAATTCACACTTGGTAAATTTGGCATAAAGCTTCTCCTTTCTCAGGGTCATTAATATAATTCTCACGTGATCTTCATGTTCTTACTTTCTCTTTGAATAGACAAGAATATCGTCTATAAAGACTACCACAAATTGATCAAGATATCCTCTAAAGACTGTATTCATCAGATCCATGAAGATAACAGGGGCATTAGTAAGACCAAATGGCATCACTATAAATTCATAGTGTCCATACCTTGTACAGAAAGCCATCTTTGGTATATACTCCCTTTTGACCCATAATTTATGATACCCTGAACGAAGATCAATCTTGGAAAAGTATTGAGCTCCATGTAGTTGGTCAAATAAGTCATCAATGCATGGGAGAGGAAATTTGTTCTTGATAGTGATCTTGTTAAGTTATCGATAATCAATGTAGAGTCTCATTGATCCATCTTTCTTCTTAACAAATAGAACAGGTGCTCCCCAAGGTGATGCACTAGGTCGTATGAATCCCTTATCAAGATTCTCTTGGAGTTGCTTCTTCAATTCCTGCAACTCAATTGGGGCCATTCTATAAGGTGTCTTTGAAATAGGCAAAGCACCCGGTAAGAGTTTTATTGAAAACTCAACTTCACGATTTGGTGGAAAACTCGGCAATTCCTTCGGAAAGACATCATCAAACTCCCATACAATGGGCATATTCTTAATTGTGAGTTTCTCACCAACCATTTGAGATAAATAACCTTCATTAAGTGGAATCAAGACCCATAAGATGGATGAAATTTCTACTATAAGGTTATGTTCATCCTTGCATCGATAGACGATCATAGATAGATCTGGAATAGGAAATGTGACTTCCCTTCTTTGGAAATTGATATGAGCTCCATATAAAGAATGGAAATCCATTCCAAGAATCACAAAAAATTACACTATAGGAAGGATCACAAGATTTGCAGGAAGCACTTTCCCACAAACTTCAATAGGAGAAGAATTATAAACTTTTGATGCGACTGTTGTGCCATTAGGGGTTGTCACAGCTAACTCAACATCTAATTATTGATGTAATACGGTGATATCCTTAGAAAATTATTCAGAAATAAAGGAGTGGGTGGATCCATAATCAAATAAAGCATTTGCTACTTTAGAGTGGATGGTAAGTGTACCTTTCACCACATCGTTATCATACTCCACATCACTGATAGAAATTGCATGTGACTTTCCTTTTTCTTTAGCCTTAAGAGTTTTTTGACGTCGAACATCATCATCAACCCTTGGATTTGGGAATTGGTTGGCATAATGCCCCATCTCTTTGCACTTGAAACATTGAAGTGTAGTAGGTTCATTCTGTGTGTCCCTTTCATTATTTGCATCATTAGACATCTTCTTCCAATCATTGTGGCATTAAAATGCCTGATGACCTTCCTTTCCACATTTGAAACATTTACTTGTCCCTTTAAGACAACTCCCTCCATGTTTCTTTCCACACTTTGAGCATAAGGGAAAGCTCATCTTCTTTTCAGTGTGCTCTTTAGATTTTCCTTTGAATTCCATTTTCCTCTTCTTATCAAACCCATATGACTGATGGGTTACTCCAATCTCCATCTCGACTTTGAGATCACATCGAACGATTTCCTCGTAGCTATTGAAGTCCCTTATGGATAACGCCCTTCGAAGACTTGGTTTTAAGCCACTAAATAATCGATCGATCTTACTCTCAGGTTGGATAATAAAACCAGAAGCGTACCTTGCAAGTCTTGTAAAATTTTCTTCATAAGTACGAACAGATTCATCATCCTTTTGCTTCAGTTAAAGAAACTCTTTCTCCATCTTTGTTCGGAGAATATGAGGGGAGTACTTATTGAAAAATAAGTTCTTGAACTCGTCCCATTCCATGGACTCAATTTCATCCCTTTGCCTCGTATTCTTAATAAGATTCCACCATTGATCAGCATCTCCTTCCAAACGATACACTGCTAGGATGACTTTATCATGTTTAGAACATTGAATAACTGAAAATATCTTTTCAGTAGTACTAATCCATTGTTCAACAACTAATGGATCAGTAGACCCGCTGAAAGAAGGTGGACGCTGCCTCATGAAGGATTCAACAGAATGTTGCTCCTTCCTTTACTCGTTTGGAAGTCCTGCATGATTCATAGCTTGAGAAAATTATGTGAGCATAGCTACAAGATTTTTCATTCTAGCTCCCATAACGTTTGGTTGCTCAGGGGGACAATCATTGCATTGCCCGTCACATTCCACACTAACACGGTTCCTTCGGGTTCCAGCCATTGCTAAAACCAAGAAGAATATTGTGAGCAACACTAATTATAATAGGAAAACCACATAATCAAGAATAAAATTTCACAATTAAGGTCTTATTATAGGTTTTTCATGGCCATTTATAAAATACTAAGATTGTGTTCTATGCTAAGACTTATCCTTAGGATTCTTACTAAGGCTTTCACATCCTAGTTTCCAAATTTTGACTATACCCTTCCTGTGATACCAAATATAACGACCCATACTTTACATACATTTTTATTACTTCAAAATTGAAGCACACTTATTACAAAATATAACAAAACCAGGAAAGGACCATATAGGTATAGAGCCTTTAGAAACTGGGAAACATAAACAACTGGTTCATAAAGAATTTACTTTGCCTCCCATTCATTTCATCATATATAGAGTCCTTTTTTGGAATATCCTACTTAATAACCTTCTTCTTGACCTGGGGAAATAAAACATAAAAAAGGGTGAGCTCAAATACTCAGTAAGGGTAAACAAAAGAAACATCAATCACATCATATACATAAGAACATATCTTCTGGAAATCTTAATGTGCAAAAGAGATCACAATTTCATAACATGGGATAAATCATAGTAGTGAAATATAATCCCAATAATCATAACTTAAAACATGAAACTTTGTGGCATACACACATAATCATAGAGAATCATTTCTTGTTAGTCAATACTCATTGCCAAGACTATCTTAGTGGACAAAGTCCATTTCTGAACCGAGTTCACTCCTCGTTTCAGTCCTGTTTCACTGAACCGGTTTAACCTGCCGTTCCAGCCATGTCTATCTCATGAGATATAAAATCATTACCCAATGAATTGGAGGGAGATATAGGTCCCACACATCTCATAATGATACCATTCATATGTGTGCCACAAAATCATAAATCATACATCATTGCATAACCCATGTAATAAAAATAAGATTCTTAAACAACATGACATAATAAAACAATTTATATAAGATAAAGGAATTCATAAAAATAATTCCATCACAACATAATCAAATTAATGTAATAATAGGGATATAAACAGAACCCTATATTATCTTATATGGGAAATAATTTTGATAAAACACTTGAACTCCATTCTTGAGGAAAATATCCTTTCTACTTCAAAAACACTTTTCCTTTCTTAACATGTCATACAATTTTAAACTAATAGAAGTTGATTAAAAATAAACTTGAAAAAATGTAAATAAAGTTTCTTGGAAATAATGTTTTAAAAATCCATTCATGCCGTATAATTTTAAAAAAAACATTCTTCTCGTACTTTTGTCGGAAAAGTCAAAAAGTACCTTGTACGAAAAATGACAAAAGATTCCTTTCATATCTTTTACTAAAAACTCACTAAAGGGTAAAATTGGATTTAAAAAATTGTAGGTGGATGGAAACAATATTAAATATTGAGGAAACATGGATGTGGATGATAAAATACACCCCATTAAATACCAAAATATAAACAATCTCGGATAAAAATGAGATTGTGATATTTTCCCTTACCTTAGGTATGATATGCTTTGTACATGTCTGAACCTCCTTTATAATGATTTAAATAATGTTATTGAATTATCCCAGAATCATACTTATTTTTATGATATCATATATGGTCATATTCTTAGCTTCTTATTAGTAATACTTCATTAATACTTGTTATTCGGGTGTTTATTACTTTTTGTTCTTATGCGTGTCTTGTCGAATAAATTCTTATTTTTCTTTTTAGTTTATAAATACCTCATTTACAAAATGGTATTAGTGTAATATATATCATATTTACTAACTCAATCCATTTATCTAATCATTATGCAATGAAAATCATGTAGAGCGAGTCGCATCACATTGTGGAGGGGTATTCCGTACGTACGCACGAGCGATGATATCGTTCCCATGATCGTGGAATTGTATTGGAGTGTATGTATACTATTTCATAATCAATATCACATTACAATAGTCATATATATTCATTATTTACACCATTATACCCATCCAAGTAAGGTGGTGGTGGAAAATAGATTACACCACGGCGTGGAGACGGTATTCCGTACGTACGCACACGCGGTGATTTCATTTTCTGTAGGATGGATAGATGGTGAAATAGAGTTGTTTCATACTTATAATATCATATCAGTATATGAGTGATACTGATGTTATTACTTCATAATGAAACAACTAAATAATAATAATTGGAAGAAGAAATAAAGTTGAAAGAATTGGTAATAGACATTACCTCTTCTTTGAAACGCCTCTTTGAGACCTCCTTTTAAGGAACTAAAATTGGTCTTTTAAGAAGACCAGGAACTCTAGGATGTCTCTAGGGATGTGGAGAGGAGAAATTGGAAGGGGTTGGCCGAACTTGAAGGCTAAAAGTGGTGTGAGGAAGAGGGGGAGGAGGTGACCTTTTATAAGGGAGGAGAGGGGATCCTTTGGAAAAACTAAAAATATTATTTTATTATAAAGTCAAGTTCGGTTTTAAAAAGCTCCTAATTGATTTATTTCGAAGATAAGGTGGGGATGGGTCTAAAGCCTCTCATCCAATAGAATTTAGACAAGTTTAGGTTTCTATTTGAACCTTATCATTTAGATTTATCATTAAGTTAAACAATTTTACTTTTACCGTGTCTTCTTGTGTTCTTATACTATAAGGTTAATAAACTCACTATAACAAGCAAAATGAACCCCAAGTTGTTTATTATCAATATATATATCCTTATCTAAGTCATTTGGCTGAACCTTAGGTTTTTAGGAATAAAATAGCAATTAGTAATATAATATTTGTTTTAAAAACTATTTTATGTCAATTTTGACACTATTTAGTAATTGATTTTTGTGAAAATCAAAACAGAATGATTAGTTAGAACAAAGTTAATTAAATCGATACTAACATGTCATATTAACCTAGAAAATTATTGGAATTCATAAAAAGTCTCAAATTAGATTTATTTGGGTATTTATAACATCAATTATGTCAATATTTCATTAATAAGATAATTAATGCATCATCTTTGTGTCATAAATAAATTAAATTATTTAAAGTATAAAAATTAAAAATAAAATATAATTATGTAGTAAATATTTTTATCTTTCTAATTTATATTTATAGTCGAATTTATCTTATGTATGACCCTATATTAAAAATGATATACTTATTAAACTTTGATTTTAACTATTTTAACCCTTCTTTAAATAAATTAATAATAAATGTCCTAATCTAATCCAAGTGGGAATAAATAGTCATATTTTATTCCTAAGGTTGTTTTAGTTAGAATTAAACTTGTCCAATAGAATTAGGAAATGTGTTAGCGTAATAATAACATCATTTTACCCTTAATTACCCTATTTACTTTTAACCGTGGTAAATAAAAGTAAAATGTTACTATTCACCAAAAATTATTTTCATCTCATTGAACCACATTCTACTTACTGACATCAACCGTGTCTCTCAGATTTTTGAGATTACACTCATAGAAGTGGTAAAATAAACTTTTATGAAAAATTCAGTTTTTTAACTACCACTTAGTGGTTTCACTATTCATCAAAAATTGAAAGTTTTCAGAAAAATACCAAATTTCACCCTAGGATAATTTTCATATTCCGAATCCAAAAATGAAGTCCATTACTATTCATAACGACTAGTTTTAATAATATTTTAATAGTATATCATTGTTTAGTGAAACTCGGTATTGCGTACGATGCAAGCTATCGAGGAAGGTCGCGATTTCGTGTAAACCAAGCCAAGCAAGTGTTGTGTGTAGAAAAAGATTCCTTTGATGATTTATATAACATTAAAGTCTCGGTTGTTACATTCTACCCCCCTTAAAATGAATTTCGCCCTCGAAATTCGTCACTTTGTAACAAACAGATGAGGATACCTCTCCCTCCTCATATCCTCAAGCTCCCATGTAGCTTCTTCTAATTGGTGGTCCTCCATAAAACTTTCACCAATCGAGTGGTCTTGTTTCGTAGGACTTTTTCGCTACGATCCAGAATCTCTATCGGTTGTTCTTAAAAAGAAAGATCTTGCTCCAGCGGTACAACTTCTGAGCTGAGTACATGTGAAGGATCAGGTATGTACTTTCTCAGGAGAGATACATGGAACACATCGTGAACTTGAGAGAGATTCAGTGGAAGTGCCAATCGGTAAGCAACCTTCCCAACACGATCCAGTATTTCGAAAGGACCGATATATCTAGGGCTCAACTTCCCCTTCTTTCCAAATCTCATGACCCTCTTCCAGGGAGATATTCGTAAGAACACTTTATCACCCACTTCAAACTCTAGGTCTTTTCTTCTGTTGTCGGCATAACTTTTCTGTCGACTCTGAGCTGCTCTTATGTGTTGTTGAATAGATCTGACCTTTTCTGCCATTTCATCAATGAGATCGGGTCCTAATAGCTTTCTTTCCCCAACTTCATCCCAGCAAGTTGGAGTCCTGCATTTCTTTCCATAGAGAGCTTCATATGGATCCATCTGAATACTGGAGTGAAAGCTATTATTATAAGAAAATTCCAGCAAAGGTAGGTGTTTATTCCAACCACCTTTGAAATCCATAGAGCAAGCTCTCAACATATCTTCTAGAGTTTGAATTGTTCTCTCAGACCGACCGTCTGTCTGAGGATGATAAGCAGTGCTGAAACTCAACTCTGTATCCAGAGTATGCTGAAGACTTCACCAAAACTTTGAGGTAAACCTCGGATCCCGATCAGATTTAATATAAAGTGGTACTCCATGCAATCTTACCACTTCCTTCACATATATCTTGGCAAGATGATTTAGAGAGAAATCCTATCTAATAGCGATGAAGTGTGCAGACTTTGTAAGACGATCAACTATGACCCATATAGAATTATTTCCTTTGGATGTTTTAGGAAGTCCGGTGACAAAGTCCATAGTGATGTTTTCCCATTTCCATTCAGGTATGGGTAATGGTTGTAACATACCCTTAGACTTCTGTCTCTTAGCTTTAACTTGCTGACAAACCAAGCATCGAGAGACAGATTCAACAACAACTCTTTTCATGCCATACCACCAGAAGTACTCTTTCAGGTCCCTATACATCTTCGTGCTTCCAGGATGAAAAGATAATGAAGAACTATGAGCCTCATCTAGTAGCTCCTTCTTTAATTCCTGGATGGGAGGAACACAAACCCGATTACTGAACTTTATTATCCCATCACAATCAAGGTTGAATTCAGGAACATTTCATACATTCTTTTGTAACTCGACATCTTCTTTCTGTGCCTCTTTAATCTTCACATGTATAGATGGTTGAACATTCAGTTGAGAAAGATAAGATTTTTCCCTTTCCATTATAATTCCAAGATCCATCCTTTGTAAATCCATAAATATTGGATCTTTTGTGATCCTCATCATGGATAAGCTAACATGGTCTTGTCGACTTAATGCATCTGCCACCTTGTTTGCTTTCCCAGGGTGGTAATGGATTGAGCAGTCGTAATCCTTAATCAGCTCCGACCATCTTCTTTGGCGCATATTCAGCTCCTTTTGTGTGAAAATATACTTTAAAATTTTATGATCAGTATAAATGTCACACCTTTCTCCATAAAGATAATGCCTCCAAATCTTTAATGCAAAGATTACCGCAGCTAACTCCAAATCATGAGTTGGGTAATTTTTCTCATGGATTTTCAACTATCGTGAAGCATAAGCTATCACCTTATCATTTTTCATAAGAACACACCCCAATCCCTTCTTGGATGCATCACTTTAGATCACAAACCTTTCTCCACTACAAGGCAGTGTGAGCACAAGTGCACTGGATAACCTTCTTTTCAACTCCTTGAAATTTTCTTCACATTCCTCCGTCCAAACAAACTTAACTCATTTCCGAGTCAACCTGGTGAGTGGATTAGATAATCTTGAAAAATATTTCACAAAACGTCGATAATATCTAGCCAAACCAAGAAAACTTCAGATCTCAGTTACTGTTGTTGGTCTCGACCATCTTTCGATAACCTCTATTTTTGCTGGATCCACAGATATCCCCTCTTTTGAGATTATGTGACCCAAAAATGAAACTTTTTGAAGCCAAAATTCACACTTGCTAAATTTGGCATAAATCTTCTCCTTTCTCAGGGTCTTTAATATAATTCTCAAGTGATCTTCATGTTCTTCCTTGCTGTTTGAATAGACTAGAATATCGTCTATAAAGACTACCACAAATTGATCAAGGTAGTCTCTAAAGACTCAATTAATCAGATCCATGAAGATAGCAGGGGAATTAGTAAGACCAAATGGCATCACTATAAATTCATTGTGTCCATACCTTGTACAGAAAGCCGTCTTTGGTATATCCTCCCTTTTGACCCGTAATTGATGATACCCTGAATGAAGATCAATCTTAGAAAAGTATTGAGCTCCATGTAGTTGGTCAAATAAGTCATCAATGCATGGGAGAGGAAATTTTTTCTTGATAGTGATCTTGTTAAGTTCTCGATAATCAATGTAGAGTCTCATTGATCCATCTTTATTCTTAAAAAATAGAATAGGTGCTCCCCAAGGTGATGCACTAGGGCGTATGAATCCCTTATCAAGATTCTCTTGGAGTTGCTTATTCAATTCCTGCAACTCAATTGGGGCCATTCTATAAGGTGTCTTTGAAATAGGCAAAGCAGCCGGTACAAGTTCTATTGAAAACTCAACTTCACGATTTGGTGGAAGACCCAAAAATTCCTCCGGAAAGACATCATCAAACTCCTGTACAATGGACATATTCTTAATTGTGAGTTTTTCACCAACCATTTGAGATAAATAACCTTCATTAAGTGGAATCAAGACCCATTAGATGGAAGAAATCTCCACTGGAAGGTTATGTTCATCCTCGCATCGATAGACGATCATAGATATATCTGGAATATGAAATGTGACATCCCTTCTTTGGCAATTGATATGAGCTCCATATAAAGAATTCCAATCCATGCCAAGAATCACATCAAATTCTACTATAGGAAGGATCACAAGATTTGCAGGAAGCACTTTCCCACAAACCTCAATCGGAGAAGAATTATAAACTTTTGATGCGACTGTTGTGCCATTAGGGGTTGTCACAGCTAACTCAACATCTAATTGTTGATGTAATACAGTGATATCCTTAGAAAGTTCTTCAGAAATAAAGGAGTGGGTGGATCCAGAATCAAGTAAAACATTTTCTACTTTAGAGTGAATGGTAAGTGTACCTTTCACCACATCGTTATCGTACTCCACATCACTGATAGAAATTGCATGTGACTTTCCTTTTTCTTTAGCCTTAAACGTTTGTTGACGTCGACCATCATCATCAACCCTTGGATTTGGGCATTGATTGGCATAATGCCCTATCTCATTGCACTTGAAACATTGAAGTGTAGTAGGTTCATTCTGTGTGTCCCTTCTTTTGTTTGCATCATTAGACATCTTCTTCCCATCATTGCGGCATTCAAATGCCCGATGACCTTCCTTTCCCCATGTGAAACATTTACTTGTCCCTTTAAGACGACTCCCTACATGTTTCTTTCCACACTTTGAGCATAAGGGAAATCTCATATTCTTTTCAGTGTGCTCTTTAGATTTTCCTTTGAATTCCATTTTCCTCTTCTTATCAAACCCATATGACTGATGGGTTACTCCAATCTCCATCTCGACTTTGAGAGCACATCGAACGATTTCCTCGTAGCTATTGAAGTCCCTTAGGGCTAACGCCCTTCGAAGACATGGTTTTAAGCCACTAAAGAATGGATCGATCTTACTCTCAGGTTGGGTAATAATACCAGAAGCATACCTTGAAAGTCTTGTAAAATTTGATTCATAAGTACCAACAGATTCATCATTCTTTTGCTTTAGTTCAAGAAACTCTTTCTCCATCTTTGTTTGGAGAATACGAGGGAAGTACTTATTGAAAAATAAGTTCTTGAACTCGTCCCATTCCATGGACTCAATTTCATCCCTTTGCCTCGTATTCTTAATAAGATTCCACCATTGATCAGCATCTCCTTCCAAATGATACACTGCTAGGATGACTTTATCATGTTCAGAACATTGAAGAACTGAAAATATCTTTTCAGTAGTACTAATCCATTTTTCAACAACTAATGGATCAGTAGACCCGCTGAAAGAAGGTGGATGCAGCCTCATGAAGGATTCAACAGAATATTTCTCCTTCCTTTACTCGTTTGGAAGTCCTAAATGATTCATAGCTTGAGAAAGTTTTGTGAGCATGGATACAAGATTTTGCATTCCAGATCCGATAACATTTGGTTGCTCAGGGGGAAAATCATTGCATTGCCCGTCGCATTCCACATTAACACGGTTCCTTCGGGTTCCAGCCATTGACTAAAACCAAGAAGAATAGTGTGAGCAACACTAATTATAATAGGAAAACCACATAATCAAGAATAAAATTTCACACTTAAGGTATTATCATAGGTTGTTCATGGCCATTTCTAAAACACTAAGATTGTGTTCTATGCTTAGACTTATCCTTAGGATTCTTACTAAGGCTTTCACATCCTAGTTTCCAAAGGTTGACTATACCCTTCCTCTGATACCAAATATAACGACCCATACTTTACATACATTTTTATTACTTCAGAATTGAAGCACACTTATTACAAAATATAACAAAACCAGGAAAGGACCATATAGGTATAGAGTCTTTAGAAACTGGGAAACATAAACAACTGGTTCATAAATCATCTACTTTGCCTCCCATTCATTTCATCATATCTAGAGCCTCTTTTTGGCATATCCTACTTAATAACCTTCTTCCTGACCTGGGGAAATAAAACATACAAAACGGTGAGCTCAAATGCTCAGTAAGGGTAAACAAAAGAAATATCAATCACATCATTTACATAAGAACATAACTTTTGGAAATCTTAACCTGCAAAAGAGATCATAATTTCATAACATGGGATAAATCATAGTAGTGAAATATAATCCCAATAATCATAACTTAAAACATGAAACTTTGTGGCATACACACATAATCATAGAGAATCATTTCTTGTTAGTCAAGACTCATTTCCAAGACTATCTTAGTGGACAAAGTCCATTTCTGAACCGAGTTCACTCCTCGTTTCAGTCCTGTTTCACTGAACCGGTTTAACCTGCCGTTCCAGCCATGTCTATCTCATGAGATAAAAAATCTTTACCCAATGCATTGGAGGGAGCTATAGGTCCCACCCATCTCATTATTATTCCATTCATATGTGTACCACAAAATCATAAATCATACATCATTGCATAACCCATGTAATAAAAATGGGATTCTTAAACAACATGACATCATAAAAAAATTTATATAAGATAAAGGAATTCATAAAAATAATTCCATCACAACATAATCAAATAAATGTAATAATAGGGATAGAAACATAACCCTATATTATCTTATATGGAAAATAATTTTGATAAAACACTTGAACTCCATTCTTGAGGAAAATATCCTTTCTACTTCAAAAACACTTTTCCTTTCTTAACATATCATAAAATTTTAAACTAAAAGAAGTTGATTAAAAATAAACTTGAAAACATGTAAATAAAGCTTCTTGGAACTAATGTTTTAAAAATCCATTCATGCCGTATAAGTTAAAAAAACATTCTTCTCGTACTTTTGTCAGAAAAGTCAAAAAGTACCTCGTACGAAAAACGACAAAAGATTCCTTTCATATCTTTTAATAAAAACTCACCGAAGGGTAAAATTGGATTTAAACAATTTTAGGTGGATGGAAACAATATTACATATTGAGGAAACATGGATGTGGATGATAAAATACACCCCAGTAAATACCAAAGTATAAACAATCTCGGATAAAAATGAGATTGTGATATTTTCCCTTACCTTAGGTATGATATGCTTTATACGTGTCCGAACCTCCTGTATAATGATTTAAATAATGTTATTGACTTATTCCAGAATCATACTTATTTTTATGATATCATATATGGTCATATTCTTAGCTTCTTATTAATAATATTTCATTACTACTTGTTATTCAGGTGTTTATTACTTTTTGTTCTTATGCGTGCCTTGTCGAATAAATTCTTATTTTTCTTTTTAGTTTATAAATAACTCATTTTCAGAATGGTATTAGTGTAATATATATCATATTTATTCACTCAATTCATTTATGTAATCATTATGCAATGAAAATCATGTAGAGCGAGTCGCATCACATCGTGGAGACGGTATTCCATACGTACGCATGAGCGATGATATCGTTCCCATGATCGTGGAATTGTATTGGAGTGTATGTATACTATTTAAGAATAAATATCACATTACAATAGTCATATATATTAATTATTTACACCATTATACCCATCCAAGTAAGGTGGTGGTGGAAAATAGATTACACCACGGCGTGGAGACGGTATTCTGTACGTACGCACTCGCGGTGATTTCGTTTTCCGTAGGATGGATAGATGGTGAAATAGGGTTGTTTCATACTTATAATAACATATCAGTATATGAGTGATACTTGTGTTATTACTTCATAATGAAACAACTAAATAAGAAGAATTGGAAGAAGAAATAAAGTTGAAAGAATTGGTAACAGACATTACATCTTCTTTGAAACGCCTCTTTGAGACCTCCTTTTAGGGAACTAAAATTGGTCTTTGAAGAAGACCAGGAACTCTAGGATGTCTCTAGGGAAGTGGAGAGGAGAAATTGGTAGGGGTTGGCCGAGATTGAAGGATCAAAGTGGTGTGAGGAAGAGGGGGAGGAGGTGACCTTTTATAAGGGAGGAGAGGGGCTCCTTTGGAAAAACTAAAAATATTATTTTATTATAAAGTCAAGTTCGGTTTTAAATAGCTCCAAATTGATTTATTTAGAAGATAAGGTGGGGATGGGTCTAAATACTCTCATCCAATAGAATTTAGACAAGTTTAGGTTCCTATTTTAACCTTATCATTTAGATTTATCATTAAGTTAAATAATTTTACTTTTAACGTGTCTTCTTGTGTTCTTATATTATATGGTTAATAAACTCACTATAACAAGCAAAAAGAACCCCATGTTGTTTATTATTAATATATATAACCTTATCAAAGTAATTTGGCTGAACCTTAGATTTTTAGGAATAAAATAACAATTAATAATATAATATTTGTTTTAAAAACTATTTTATGTCAATTTTGCCACTATTTAGTAATTGATTTTTTAAAAAATCATAACAGAATTATTAGTTCGAAAAAGGTTAATGAAATCAATAATAACATGTCATATTAACCTATAAAATTATTTTAATTCATAAAAAGTCTCAAATTACATTTATTTTTGTATTTATAACATCAATTATGTCAATATTTCATTAATAAGATAATTACTGCATCCTCTTTGTGTCATAAATAAATTAAATTATTTAAAGTCTAAAAATTACAAATAAAATATCATTATGTAGGAAGCTTTTTAGATTTCTAATTTATATTTATAGTCTAATTTGTCTTATGTATAACCCTATATTAAAAATGATATACTTATTAAACTTTGATTTTAACTATTTTGACCCTTCTATAAATAAATTAATAATAAATGTCCTAATCTAATCCAAGTGGGCCTAAATGGTCATATTGTATTCCTAAGGTTGTTTTTGTTCGAATTACACTTTTCCAATAGAATTAGGACATGTGTTAGGGTAATAATAATATCATGTTTACCTTTAATTACCCTATTTACTTTTAACCGTGGTAAATAAAAGTAAAAAAGTTACTATTCACCAAAAATTATTTTCATCTCATTGAACCACATTTTACTTACTGACATCAACCGTGTCTCTCAGATTTTTTAGATTCCACTCACAGAAGCGGTAAAATTATGTTTTATGAAAAAGTCAGTTTTTTAACTACCACTTAGTGGTTTCACTATTCATCAAAAAATGAATGTTTTTAGAAAAATACCAAAATTTCACCATAGGCTAATTTCGATATTCCGAATACAAAAATTAAGTCCATTACTATTCATAACGGCTAGTTTTGATAATATTTTAATAGTATATCATTGTTTAGTGAAACTCCGTATTGCGTATGAGGCAAGCTATCGAGGAAGGTCACAATTTCGTGTAAAGCAAGCCAAGAAAGTGTTGTGTGTAGAAAAAGATCCCTTTGATGATTTATATAACATAAAAGTCTCGGTTGTTACAGAAGTGATCATGGTGGAGAATTTGAGAATCTGGAATTTAATTCCTTTTTCTCAAACATGGGTATTAAATATACCTTTTCTGCACCAAGAACACCTCAACGGAATGGGATTGTAGAAAGGAGAAATAGAACAATTCAAGAAATGGCTAGAACTATGTTAAATGAATATAGCCTACCTATATATTTTTGGGCAAAACCTATGAATACAGCTTGCTATATAATTAATAGAGTTTTAATTAGACCTATTTTGAAAAAGACACCCTATGAACTATGGAATAAAAAAAACCTAAAGTAAATTATTTTAAAGTATTTGGATGGAAGGTTTACAACTTGAACACCAAATACAATCTTGGTATGTTCGATCGAAAATCTGATGAAGGTATTTTCTTAGGATATTATGCTACCTCCAATGCTTATAGAGTCTATAATAAGATGTCTAGGATTGTTGAAGAATTAGTTCATGTGAGATTTGATGAATCTGATCCCTTTGAGAAAAGGACAGATTAAATGGATGAACTTGACTCTAATGATAACATGAGACTTCAGAACTGAAATAATGATTTTGAAAATGATATAAAATAAATTTAGTCCAGTTCAGAGGAACATGATACTGAAGAACCTTTAAATGTTTTTCCTAGACAGTCTAGAACCCTAAAGAATCACCCTTTAGAATCTGTGATAGGTGACTTAGATACAGGAATTCAAACTAGAAGAAACTTTTGAAACCTAGTGGAATTCTCTGACTTCCTATCTCAACAAGAACCCAAGACCATAGAGGAATCTTTAGATGATGAAAGATGGGTAATAGTAATGCAAGATGAATTAAACCAATTTAAAAGAAATGAAGTTTGGGAATTAATAGAAAGACCTAAGAATTATCCAGTAATAGGAACCAGATAGGTATTTAGAAAGAAACAGGATGACCAAGGCACAATAACTAGAAATAAAGAAAGATTAGTAGATAATGGATACAATCAAGAAGAAGGAATATATTATGATGAGACTTTTTCACTTGTAGCTAGGTTAGAATCCATTAGAATTCTTTTAGCCTATGCATCTTATATTAATTTTAAATTATTTCAGATGGATGTCAAATCTACCTTTTTAAATGGTTATTTAATGGAGGAAGTTTATGTTGAGCAACCTACTGGTTTTGAAGATTCTCAAAAACCAGATTCTATTTATAAACTTAATAAAGCTCTTTATGGCCTTAAACAAACACCTAGATCTTGGTATGAAAGATTAAGTTCTTTTCTTTTGAAAAATGATTTTACTGTTGGAATGGAAGACCCAACACTCTTTAAGAAACCTGTATAAAATAATGTTTTATTGGTTCAAATTTATGTTGATGATGTAATTTTTGGATCAACTAATAAAACTTTTTTTCATGAGTTTTAAAAGTTAATGCAAAAAGAATTTTAAATGAGTATGATGGGAGAACTAAATTTCTTCTTAGGACTTCAAATTTATCAAAAAGATTTTGGAAAAGTTTTGAATCAAAGAAAATACATTACTGATTTACTTAAGAAATTTGGACTTGAAAACAAAAATACATTTACAACTTCTATGTGTACTAATATAAAACTTAATTTGGATAAAACTGGAAAATTAGTTGACAACAAGTTATATAGAGGTATGAATCGTAGTTTGTTATATCTTACTGCTAGCAGGCCAGATATAATGTATTCAGTATGTCTTTGTGCTAGATTTCAATCAAATCCTAAAGAATATCATCTAACTTCTGTTAAAATAATTTTTAGATATTTAAAAGGAACTGTTTTTCAATCTCTTCTTTATCCTAAAACTTCTGATTTTAATTTGATTTCATATTTAGATGCTGACTTTGGAAGTTGTATATTAGATAGAAAAATCACATCAGGAACATGTCACTTTTTGGGAAAGTCGTTGGTGTCATGGTCTATTAAGAAACAACATTTAGTTGCCTTGTCAACAGCTAAGGTAGAATATGTTTCTACTGTCAGTTGCTGTGCAAAAGTGTTATGGATGAAAAACACTCTAATGGACTTTGGATTCAATTTTAATAATACACCTATTTTATGTGATAATACAAGTGCAATTAATATTTCAAAAAATCCTATTAGCCATTCTAGAACTAAGCATATTGATATAAGGCATCACTTTTTAAGAGATCATGTTATTAAAAAAGATATATTTTTAGAATTTATAAATACAGAAATTTAATTAGCAGATATTTTTACTAAACCACTTCCCACTGCAAGGTTTGATTTTATTAAGGAGGAGCTAGGTTTATTTAATTTTTAAATATTTTTTATTTTTATTTATTTTTATTTATTTTTGTAATTTTTTTGAATACTATTTAATATTTTTTTTCTTTCGCCATATGAAAATTTTATTTAAATATATATAATTATTAGTGATTACACAGGAATCAAGGCTGTCAGAGCCTTTTCAACTTCAAAACCATTTCACTTCTATCGAAACCCTTTCGAAATCCGAAAATTTCACTTCTACTCCTAAACCCTAATCTTCGAACCTCTAAAACCCTAACCTTTAAACCTTTAGAGATTCTCACAGAGAAGGTAAGGACTAAGAGAGCTAGCGAAGCCAAGCCAAGAAATGTCAAGAGACATTTCTAATAGGGAAGAAAAATCTTATAGGTAAAGGTAATCGATCTCGACTGGTTGTTTCAGACAAATCTTCTGTTGAAACAAGCGCTCTAATTTCGGAACCTTGAACAGACATTAAATAGTGAAAATATGGAATTTCTGTATGAGGTAGAACTTAGATACTTCTTCAAATCCGTAAAGTTTAGTTTGGGAGATACCGAGGACAGTATGATGGCTATGATAGAGGATAGGGATTTCTCAATCTCATTAGTAGAGATTGGTCAGATTCTCAACTGCCCTCACGAGGGAGTTTTTCATTTTGACTTGAAGAATATTGGAGATTCTGTGCACAAATCCGAGGGCATCATGTCTTTTATTTTTGGTAATAAGTATATAAAGAAAATGATTATCAAGGATTTGGAGCCTGATCAGAAAATTTTGGTCAAATTTATTCAAACTGGAATAGCTCCAAGAATGGCAGAAATGAAAAAGATTTTGTACCCTGATATGTAAATAATGTATCTTTTGTTAAGTGATATCAAGTTAAACTTCCCAAGGTACATCATAAGGTATCTCAATTACTGCTGTCAAAGTGACGCCCGGATGAACTTTTATCTTTTCGGTCGATTTAATTCTAAACTGTTTCTTAAGAAAGACATGGTGAGATTTGTGGATGCCCAAGTACACTGTCATCACAGTAATATGATTAATGATAGAACTTTAAGGAAGATTGGATACTTATGGAGCACCATTAAAGGAAAACTTTTTCCAGTAGGAGATGAGGAAGATTCAGAGAGTGCTCAGGCTCAACTTGCTAAATCCAAGGAGGGACAGGCTGAATCAAGAGTCATCAATGTAGCAAGAACGATCCGATTTGAAGTGGAAGATTCTGAAGAAGAAAGAAGTCAGGAGGGACTTCAATCTCAAAGAACTAGATCTGTTAATTAGGAAATTACTTTCCCTTCATTGGCAACAACAAAAGAAGCTTTATTTACATATTCTTTTGTAAGAGAAGCTGTTATTAATAAGACTATGGAAGCAATTAGTGGAAGAACAACACCAGTAGAGGGATCAAGAGCTCAAGAAGAAGCTCAAGGGGAGAATCAGGAATAGATTATAGATGATGCTGAAGTTACACTTCAACAGAACCAAGATAAGGAGGAAGTGCCTGGTGGGGAAGTGTCCATACCCCAAGAAACTACTGAAAATGTTAACCTCGAAAATCTAGTGGAAATCCAAGATGCTGATGTTTGTGGTGAGCATGCTTCTGAAGCTCACACAGAAGTAATTCAAGAGGATTTTTTTTGTGGAGGAGTCTGCGGACTCTAAGGAAAAATCTGTGGACCAACCTACTCAGGACAAAGAAAAAGAGAAATATGATGTTGAATCATTACCTTTGGTACTACTGCATCATCTAGAGCCTGAGAATGAAAATAAAGCACAAGGTGCCTCTGATCCAAGGAAGAAATAAGTTGAAGAACTGTACAAAAAGGTTTCTCAGTTAGAATCTTAGAATTTCACTATGAGAAATGCCATAACCTTTGAACAATTGAGATTTCAAAAGCTAAAAGAGAGTACAGTCTCAAGGCAAGAAGTTGAAATGTTTAAAAAGGATATGCTGAATGTAGTTGCAAATTTGAAATCTAAAATGGTTATGAAGATAGATTTATCAGATTTGAAGTTGTTTATGGAGAACCAATTTCCATCAGTTTCAAATAATACTGCTAGTGGATCAGGTACTTCACCTGATTTAATTAGAAGGTTTCAAGCTATCACAACTGCGATGAGAAACATGAATGATAGGTTACAAGAACTTCAATGTAACAGTGCTCCTTTATCAGTGTTCCTGGACAATCAGAAGTTTTTAGTGGATCATATGACATCTAGTGAACCATTGATCAGAATCCTGTTAAATCAGTTATCAGAGAAGCTGTCAGTATTTATCTAAAAATAAGAAAGGATGAATGAGTTTTTCAGAGTCAATTTAAGTGAGGATATTCATATGACTCAAGAGACTAGAGAGCTCATTATCAAACTTGGAGATGGGATGATGAAGAGACTCAGGGAACAGTTTACAGAAATCAAGTCTGTAATCCAGAGGAGATTGAACCTATTGCCTATCTTACACAAACCTTCATTTATGTGTATATTATTTTCATGTATATACTAATATTTTTGAATGAAAATTTCCTTCATTGTTTATTTGTTTCTTTCTCTATTTGTTTATTACTGTTTTAAGTTAACATATTCCAGTATATCAGATAAATTTACTATTAAACAGTTCATTATAGCATTTACTAACAGTTCAGTGCAATATTAAATGTGTTAAAATTATTTTTTTTCTTTTTGATATAACCAAAAGAGGGACAATTAGGATACATACAACATCATATTTTTATTTAGGGGGATAATTACCTGAGAAATTTGGATAAAACTAAAAACTTTTATTTCTAAAGAAATTTTTTTTTCTGGGGGAGATATATTTATTGAAATAATTTTTCTAAAATTAATTATCGTTTTATCCTCTAAAAATTCTATAACTTTGAATGTTAATTTCGTTTAAATAATTTTATTATCTTATGGGTTTTGTGATTATAAAAAAGGGGGAGATTGTTGAGAAAAGAATTTTTTTCAACAATACATAATAATGTTATTTAAAGGGGGAGATTATTGAAAATAATACTCTGTCTCTTTATGATAATTTTGATGCTCACAAATACCCTTAGTTATTTTCTAATGATCTTATTTAGTATTTTGCAGGAATTTATTAATTTATTTTACTCTTGAAATAACAAGAATTTATTACTTGTTTGGAATCTTCTTTAAGCGTGTCCTGGAATCATTTTTCATACCTTACTTATTCAGAATCTACTTTAAGCGCGTCCTGAAAACACTGTTCATACCCTACGTGGATAAACATAGCATAAGGATGAAAAGATTGTATACTTTTTGAGATAAGAGAAAAGTATGGTAAAACAATCATACGTTTTCAGCAAAGTATGGAAGAAGAACCTTACGTTAGGAAGGAACCTTACGTTTTGGTTATCAACAAAGTATGAAAGGAGAATTGTACGTAAATAATAAACGTTACATTTGTTTCTCAAAAGTATGGTTCATCAACCTTACTTTTGTAAACAACCATACATTCTTGGAAAAGTATGGATCAATTAAAAGTATGGATATTTTACTGTACGTTTGAGAGTTGAGGAAAAAGTATGGATTATAAACCCTACATTTAAGATCAACCTTACGTTTGAAGAAAGTAAACATGAAACCTACATTTATGATTCAACCTTACATTTTCAACCTTACGTTTAAAGACTATGTCATCAACCCTACGTTTGGAGTTCACGTCATCAACCTTACATTTGGCGTCAGAAAGTCTGAAAGACGATATTTTTATGCAACAGTTCTCAAGCTGATTATTGGGCGGATTTGAATCCGGATTTAAAGTTGTTTTTAAAGTACGACATTGACCAATTCATAGCGGTTTTATTATTGGATTAATGATAGAATTAAAAGGAGCTTTTTATGCCAAGGTTTTAGGGAAGTTACAAATACTCTGTAAGTTCAAATTTTTGAATATTTTGAATCAGAAGGTGACTTTTATGGATCTAAATATGCAGGAGATATGATCATATTTATTATATATGTTCTCTCTGAACAAACACCATATACGGGAGAGTGGTGATCAATATATTATTAAAAAGGTGGAAAACAGAGACTGTAGAAAATCACATTGATCTGCTGATTCAAAAAGGAGCATCAACACTCTGTTCAATAAAGAAGAAGGAACTCGATAGAAGATTCACTTATTATGCATCGAATATATACTATGGATATAATAATGCTGATGTTGTGAACTATATATATATATATATATCTACTGCAACCTGATCAACTCAAAATTTCTTTGTTTTGAAAATCAATATTTCTAGAGACGACGATCCATCTGCTGTCAATTGCATTCTGTTGCAATTGTGAAGATCAACTGGAAAACCTCTTTCTGAAATTATTTTTATTCTTGAGTAACCAGCTTCTCGTACTAAGCTGTGTATGTTCGTGTTTGAACCAGAAGACTTTATTTTTCCTTGTATTGTAAAGGTGCCAACAACCTATATTCAGTTGTGGACAGGTTTGTTGAAACGAGGACCAGATAGTGAAAATCACCAAGCTCATGGAGTTGAGTGTTGGTGGAGTTGACTAGGGGACTTCTATTCCCTGATCCACTATACATATTTGTGTCCCTTATTTTATTTATTTCTACTACATGATCAAATCAGATAAATCATAGAGGACAAAACCCGTTCAATTGAAGAGTTAACGAAAAAATCTAAAAGACACATTTCACCCCCCTCTTATGTATAATCTGTTGAATTAGATCTAACAGCTTCCTCTAGAATATACCACCAATGCTTGGAGGGTCCATAAAGCATACACACAGAAATATTAACCCTCCTATCTGAAGGTGTCTCGAGATTCATAAAGATTGTTTGGATTGAATCAATCCATAACTCAACTACCTAGGGATCCCTTCCCCAGTAAAAAATAGGCCGATTCTAAAGTTGAAACTCTATTGTTAGCTCAACAATTATAAGAATGGTATAACAAATATCCCTTTCCATGGATCACATGACCCCCAAGAAGATATCATGAAGCAAAACATCCATATACTCCTTAAGAAAAAAAGAAAGTTTCAGTTCAACTGCATTGGGAGAGTGTTGATTTCCACTCTCCGGATGCTCAAGTCAAATACAACGGGGATGAATTTTCTCTACAAGAAAAATTCACACCTAAGTCAACTGAATAGAAACAAGGTCAATGTAACAGGTGACTACAATAGATAACCGCTAACTCTTGGTCCCTCTAGACATAGATTACATTTTTTTATCATGAAATGAAAACTCATTTCATTTATCAAGTTAAACAGATATCTCATATTATAGTTCAACCTGAAATTATATATAACATACTTAAAAAGATATGTCCCTATCATATAAAATTCTTGTAAATATATCCCTATGTTCTTATTATGATGCATGTATTCTCATATCACCCCATAACGGGCCATGAGTACAAATCTTAAGAAATAGTAAGATCATAAAACAATAACCACACACAACATGTGAATCACCCAAGGTGAAATAACATCAACTATAAAAGGAACACATCATAAACAACACTCTGATCCCTGGGTACTTGGATTTTCCCCATACATGGGTTATCTACTACCATGATCAAGATCATTACCATGTATTGACACATCCATGTACCCTTTTAACCATCCCAAACTGTGAGGAAAAATGAAATAAAACCCTCTCCTATGATACCACCTTTTAACATCCTCTAATCAGTCACTCTCTCACGTAGTCGGAGAGGTTTAGTTACGAGACCTCAAGCACACCTCCTCGTATGCCATATTCTTCTAACTAGTAGTAGGGGTGTGAATTGTATATTGGGGAGACTATAACCCTTGGTATGAAGTGTCATAGTAATAGAATAAATCGTAATAAAAAAGAAATAAAAATAAAAGTAAAGACAATATCGAAAGACAACGAAAATGGTCAAATAAATAATCTAATAATAATAGAGAAATAATGTAATGACATGTTGGAATGTAACTAAATTTCATACTAGAATAATATAAGAAAATACTAGAATACAAAAATAAAAGAGTCATTGTCCCAGGTCCAGAACCACACATCAGTCCCATCTCCAAACTCCAAGACAACAACAAACATGCAATCAACAACAGGTTCCATTTCCCTTGTCTAAACCTGCATCCACAAAACCCTCTTGGGTTATAAATGATAGACTAGATGGGTTGTGATTATAACATAGTAGGTGGTCACCACAATGTCTAAAAAAAACTTGTCTGATAAGAAGTGTATGCAATAAAGTGATAAACATTTGTATTTATTAATTCAACAATTAAATAAACAACCCATATTGCTTTATATCCATGCTTGAATATCTCTAAGCATGTCTTATGACCATGAAAACCACAACCATATAAACAAGCTAAAAAATTTCTTCAGTACCATGCCATAATTTCATTGACCATGTCTTATGACTATGCCAACCACAACCATATACCCATGGTATAGTCACAACAATCCAGGACAAATCCCTATATTTATTACAACATTCCAGGTCAAATCCCTATAAGAATTATTACATTGGTACTTGGATGAGCCCAACCACTATAAGCATTATAGAATATTCATGTTCAAGATCCTGGGCTTAGCCCGTTATATAACCATCTCAGAATAGAACACAATTCCCATCATACAACATGGATATCAAAATATCAAATCATATATATCAAGGTTTAATTATCTGAATTACAATTATTTGTTCATATTCCACTTTTAATTCAAATCCAAAATTGATTAAAAATTATATCGACAAGCAGTAAGCCACAAATTAGGGATTTTATAACAAGAAATCACCTTAGGTCATCTACCATGATAAATATACTTTAAGACATTAGCCAATTAAAAATCCATTTGAAACCAAATGAATTAAAGGGATAAACTAATTTAATTATTAAATTAATTTTGTCATACACACTAACTATGTAATCATGATATTTTATAAACATAGAATTTTTAAACCATAGGGTTAATGTTTTGACCCTACCTTATACCGATGATCCAACAACACTTCCTACAGCCAATGCCGACAAGGAATAAGGTACAAATGATTGATAAGAGGTTCCTTAGATAACAAATGATCAATAAAAAAAACGTAATTAGGTAATGTATTTAACAAAACTATTAGAGAAATAAGGAAAATAATGAAGAAGCATGCCCAAAGAAATTTAATAGGGATTGATCACATCAACAAGATGTCCAAAAGGGGGTTACTTCAAAATCAACTTAAGGATTACCCTAGGTTGAGAGGAGAAGAGCTATAATAGATCCCATTGAAAATCAGCTGCACAACATGATTAAAATAGTATGTTAGGCATTTACATGTTGTGTTATACAATTACACATTGTTTAAATATTTTTAATGGAATTCATTGAAAAACCCATCACCTGGGATTTATTTTTCTTAAAACACAAAAAATACACAACATTTAATCCCCTTTCATGATATTTAAATTTTTTTAGTTGAGTTTTCATCCCATTTTCACTTTAACTCTCTGAACTCCTCAAAAGATCCTCAATTTACCAAGAACCCATTTTATCACCTAATTCCATTTATACCCAGACTCCATTAATCCAACAAGCATACATCTCTGATATTTAGGTCATTTTCCCTCAAAGGATCTATCCCTCCAAATAATACTCGACCATTAAGGCTCGAATGGAAAACACGAAGAGAAAAATACCTAAAAAAATAATAATCTTACAGTCATGTTTAAATAATATTTTAATAGATAATTTTTTAAAACCCAATGATGCGTCCATCACAAGATATCAATGAAATTAAATTTATTCTAAAAGAAATATATTTTAAAGTCTTAGTGTGTTACTTTATAATTTGTTTATAGAGGTTTTTGTTTGATAAAAACCAAACGGACTTGTTATGTGGTTATAAAATTTTATTTTACTAAATCAATGTGGATTTCTCATAAAAAAAGTGTTTTTAAAACATTTTTTAAACTAGTTTTAATGGTTTTCAAGGTGAAATATATCATGTATATTAACGGTGGTATCGTATTGGGATTTTCCTCAAACCTTGAATAAATAAACTGGTTGTATGAAGATTTAGTTATATTTGATATAGGTAAAGGTAAATGAGCTACCTCTTATAGTGGTGCTTCTTAATGCTGCTAATCCTTCTTGGTATGATTGTTGGATTACGGTGACCATGGGACCTTAGGAGTTGGATCTTATAAAAATTTATTATCTTTATTGTGTTATACTAACTTATGGATTTTATTTATTTTTATAACTACTAATTTATATTTATGGATGTCCAATACATAGATAATTTATGCTATAATTTTAATTGGAGTATGTGTTGTGGTTTATTTGTCTTCGAGGGTTAAATCCTTCTAATTTTTTTTAAATTATACGATTGGTGTTTATCACCAGCCTGTGGGACTAGGAATGAACTTTGGGCCTTGTGGGGATCCATTTGAGAGAATTAGTGGGTAATGTTGTCCCAATTCATTTCATATAATAACCACTATACACTAGGGGCATAATTATCTATCATATAGGTGAACCATATTTACAAGTCCACCATTATTTTGATTTTTATACTAAAGTGAGATTGGGTGATATTTACCAGATAAGTTATAGATTCACTATGTTTAGAAAAAGAAAAAATATCAACGCTAATTCACACCTATCTCTTAGTATTGATCATGATAGAAAGTAATCCTAATAAGGGTCTATGAAATAATTGGTAATCTGATTCATTTCTTATCCTCATATAATCCTCTTAAAACCATAATCCTTAGCACCCCCATTTTTCATCCTACTAAACCAATCACAAATTCTCCACATTTTTTGAAATTCTACCACAATTCATAAATATATTCCCATGATTATTAATGAAGACTAGCCTCTTCTCTGACAACCTAAGATCTTCCCCCACCCCCTCTTATTCTATAATTGGTATTAAAATTTTTTAGGTATGTGTTGCGGTATACCTATTATATCATAGTTTTATAGATAAATTATATTATGAATAATATTGAGGCTAATACATTTAAAGGTTTATAGATGAATTATTAACTTAGATGATGATACATTCTTCTCAAATATATGAATTATTTTATGTTTTATGTAATGTTATTGTCAAATTATTGTAATATTTATAAGTTATATTACTATGTTATTATGATGCTACTGTGATATTAATATTATTATACTAAAATGCTATATTTTTAAAATTCAATATGAATTTTATGGTTTTATTCATTGGATTTGATCCAAGTGTTTGATATTTTAATATATAAGTACTTCTTAATTTAATATTTATTATATAAAATTTTCAATATCATGTTATGTTTCTTTTTCTATTTAAATTATAATTATATTCCTATTTAAATTTTATATACATAATTATTTAATATTGTTTATATAATATTAATGTTACTACCATATCATTTTTTATTAAGTCACATTTTTAGAATTTCTAAGTAATATTGGAATGAATATAATTTTAAACTTTTATATTAAGAAATATATTTGATACAATTTTTATTGAAAATATTAATCATAGTTTTGACTTACACAAATTTATCAACATATTTTTTTAAAATTATTAAATGTTAAAATATAATTTTATTACTTTTTTTACTTTTAATTTATTGAGATATTTCACTTATAATTATTATATACCTTTTTAGACTAAAACTGATAAAATCTGGAGGCACAATAATGATCAGATTAAACATGAGTTTATAATTGAGGCACATCGTTTTGGATTTTTCTTTCAATAATTATTATAATTGTGGTTTAATTCAATGACCATGTTATGAATTTATTGGGAGACCATGGTTAACTCATGAAGAAATATGTTAATATATAAAAAAGTGGTTTGAAATCTTACTTCTTGTGTGGTTTCATAATGGAGAAAAAGACTAAGTGGAGAATGACAATGAATTATCTGAGAGGATTTTTAAAAAGAATTTGATATCAAATTAATTTATTTATTTCAACAGATGAAACTACATATAGAAAAATGTAAAAGGGCATGAGTACAGTTACAAAATTTAAACATACTATTCATAATGATGGTGTTGAGTGAGTTAGAATATTGATGGAATATGTAATGATCCCATTATATTAGGTATGTAGTAAGGTGGAAAGATTTTAGTTTTAATGTTTTTGTATTTTTTAAGTACTATTTATTGATTTAATAATATTATAATTTTTTATACGATTTTTTAATATTAATTATCTAATGAGGTTAGTACTATGGAAAATGATTACATGATATTATTGTTAACTGATAATTTTAGATTTATAGCTAATAAGATTCATACTTTCCCTAAAGACTGAAATTTGTTATAAAAGAAAAATATAAATTTTATTGAGTATAAATATCATGGGACATCAAGATATAAGGTAAATAAATATGAAAACCAATCCTATAAAAAAAATTAATGTGTCACTTTCCTTTAATTATGAGACTTTAAAATAATTATATGTCATAAAATATTAAAATAGATATATGATGAAATGGTGATAAAATATTTAATGAAAATAAAAAATTAATGCATCTTGTAGATGTATTAACATGATATAAATTCAATAGGAAAATTATAATTTTTCAACCAATTTAGAAAATGTTAAATTAGTATTATCATGATATAGATTCAACCTGATTCTCTAAATGTAAACTTTACATAGTATGTGGATTTTTATTAATATTTATAACTTTATACCATTGTTGTGCATGAAAAATTCATTTAGGATCATGAGTACAGTGATATATAGAACTATTGATCCTATAAATGATATTTAAATATACTTTAAACCACTAATAAACGAGTAAAATTTACTGTGGAATGTTATTGTGTAGAAAGAAGAATTTTACGATGCATGCGAAACTTTTATTGATGATAAATGATATATGTTTTTATGGAATAATTCTTGGTTTGAGTGTTATTAGGAAATTATCTATCACTATTTCTATAAAAGTACACTTCGTAAGAGATTAAAGTTTCAATGAACTTTTTTCTTTATAGGACATCAAAGATTCTTAGAAATAGATCATATATATATGAAAAAATAGAAAATTTTATAATTTTTTATATAAAAAAATCCTCTAAATATAATTAGGGGAAGAAATCCATAATTAAATTTATGGTTTGAATTTTTTCTCAAAAAGCGTTAACAAAATTCTTAAAAGGGAATGAATGTTCCTTTGATTCTGACAAAAATTGGATAAATAAAAGCATATTCATTGATTTTTCATATTATTCATAAAATTTACTACATCACTATTAAGAAATAATTCATATCATAGAAAATGTGTGTAAAATGTTAATATAAGCTCTTTTAAATATTAATGGAAGTATAAAATATGATTTACACTCATGTTTTGACTTAATGGATTGGGGTATAAAACCAATAATTTATCTTGAGTTAATTGATTATAATTTATATAAAGTTTATTGTTATAGTTTTCCAAAGAAAAATTTAGAGAAAAAATAGTTCCTTCATATAATTTATATATTAATGTTTTTGTAAAAATATTTGAGTAACATATTAAAATGAGTTAATACAATAGATGTCAAACTAAAAACTCTTAATAACCATGGAAACCATGTCAAGTTTCATGATTTGATTATAATGTTTGTTAAATATTTTGTTTCAAATAATGTGAGGGTTAATGTGATTTTATTATGTCACTTTTATCAATTCATTTTCATTATCTGACTAAATAGTGGTATTTTAAGGAAATTGAAAATAATTCATCAGTATTTCCTTACGACATAGAATTCCCCCCCATTAGTTTTCAAATTTATGTTACATATGAATGTGATTGTTATCATTAAAGTGGAATATGTGGGGTATCATTCATATTTTTGGATGCATCCTACCAAAATAATGATATCTATGATGAAATGTTATGTGAGGAATTCAAATTATCCTAAATGTTACACTGTGAAAAGTTATTTCGAATAAGAATGCAATATTTTTTTAATTTATTTAGATAGTTTCACTATAAGATGTAATATCCCAATTAAATCTTAATATGAGCAATAAGATCCCACTAAAACTATATTTCTATTACAACCATAATGAGGGAGGACATATAAATAATATTCATTATGTAATTTGAGCATGGAAGAGAGTGGAATAGATCATCTATAACATTGTTAAATAGTGATTTGCGTAATGATTACATCATGTAAGTAAATAAAATATATTTTATTTATTTTTAATATAATATTTTTATAACTTACTGCATCTTAATATTTAAAAATTATTAGATAATGTTTAGAAATTATAAAAATAACTCATTTTTATTTACCAATTAAGTAGAGGTATCATTTTAATAGTTAAGAGTTTACTACAGGGTTAAAGTAAAGATCATGATACTTAATTTTATATATGAATTTATTATGTATAATAATTTATTATAATCTATTGATATATTTTAGGATCATTTTTAACTAATGGATGATGTATCTATTAAGATAAGGGTATTTTAATTTGTGCTAAAGAATGTGGCACCTGAGTATAAACCACTAGTTGTCAATGGATCTAAATTCATTATACATAATTTTCTATATAATATTTAAATGAAATAAGTTAGTGTAATATTAAGGTAAAAAATATTTTTATTATATTGATCCATATATATAGCTTGAATTAGAAAATATATCTTGTCATATTATTTTTGAGAAAATAATTATATTAGATTACTATACACATGGCCCCATCATTATAATGAAATTAAAGTGGTTTGATTCAATGAAATGATAGATAATTCATATAGATAATTATATTTATTTAGTGATTTAAATAAATTTTAAACTTTATATTGATTAACCTTACATTCATAAATCATAATTAAAATAAGTATTCTTTATAAATGATCGTTTAAGACCATAATTTGGTGTCATTTTTGATATAATTCCAATATATATTTTCAATGAAGGCATGGATGACAATGATAATTTTTTTGAACCCATTGGTAATAAATTAAATATTTCATATAAGGACATGGATGATTCAATTATTTGAATATATTGTGGTATAACAACTGTGTTAGATAATTTATATCATCAAATTAAGGTATGAATTTTTCTATTATTATCAACTTTGTATTTTGAATGAAAATACCTGGAATAATTGGAAATTTTTATGGGATAATTTGGAAGCACCAAATTATTTTTTATTGGAGTGATCTAAATAATTTCATAAAATTGAAATTAAATTGGATAAATCACTGACAAATCTCTACAATATTTTATTTATCTTATTATATAAACATTTTTGATCAAATGAAAGAGATGTATTTTATTTTTTAAATATATGTAATTATTTCACATTTTTTACTTATGATAATTAGTTAATCATGTATGGTTATAATGAGGATCATAGAAAAAGAAATAGTAATGTGCCCGACACTATCAGGAGTTAGGCGTACATCTTTCGTTCACTTTTGTGAGTATTTAATTTTAATTTTATTTATTTATTAATATTAAAAATGATAAATTTATTTTTCCATTCTAACAAGATGATTTAATTAAATCACACAACATAATATCACAATGTGGTAATTATTATCAAAGTGCCTCAACCATACTTTTATAGACAGGGAAAATATTTGGAGTTTACTTTTAGCTGGCCTTGGATATGGGAACCACCTGGTGTCCACTTGCGTTTCCCATAGAAGCTATATAACCAATTAATAAATAAATCTATATATAGTGAATCTCTATTTATTATAGAATTCAACCTATAAAACCTATAGCTATACCTTTTGTTTAAGATGACTAGTATCTAAAACCTCTAGTTTGGGAAAAAACTTTGCAACAACACCAAGCCTCCCATGATAAAATTGTTACCAACCCACAACGAATTGAAATCATTGGGATTTAAATAAAGAGTTGGTAAATATTTATAATAAAATATTACATATCCCAACATGATAGAAATAAACCAACAACAAATGAAATATATAATCTCTAGTTTGGTATTATAGTAATTTACATAAATACTTCTTTGATCCACCTGAGCAACAATATACTATCCATCTATCTTGAAATATGGACATTGGATTCAATAATATAGAACCAAGTTAAGAACGGAGAAATTCTATATGAGGAACCTATCTACTCAATCAAAGAATACTAAAGCAGAGAACCACACAATATTAAGTCAAATAAAATTCAACCACTATCTTACAACAACACTAAATTCCCGTAGCGACTCATATTAAATCACATTTTTAGTAGAGATAGTTCATCGGACTACTTGAGTGAAACCCTAATATTTTTATAAAGAAATTGTGGAAAGATTCCAAACACTACCTATCATTTTCATGAAATACTTAATAAAATTTCCACTGACACAACCTCTATGTATTAATTAGAATACTATACACATAACATTATATTAACATAATAATTCCTCTTTAATTATCCTTTCTTAATTTATTTTTGTTCACATTGTTTATTTTTTCTTTGGTAAATTTTTTAAACATTATTGATAGAGACCTTTAAATTCATAATTTCAGGCAAAACTCCATAGCCCAAACATATAATTCACCAATTCACTCTTCTCAAAATAACATACTTACTCCATAAAAACCATGAAAAGTTATATCCTCCCCTACACTTATTCTTCATTGAGATTTTATATATTTTACAAAGAGAAATGTTGGATGGGTTTTAGTTGGTAACATGTTTCTTAAAAAGTATATTCAGTGATTTTATAGATTTAAATTGTCAAAACCAAAAAGTTGGATAAATGGAAAATAAATTGGGTTTCAAAGATAAATAAATTCTTTATACTGGTAACACCCGTTAAATCTTATAGTTTTAGACAAGAACTAAAATAATTTCTAGATTATAAATCAATTTTTATGTTTTCTCAAGAATATGGTAAATTTATAAAGATGAATAATAGGTTTATAAACCTATCAAGTATAGTAATTTGAACTTATAAAGTGATAAATCCAATGGATTTCATAAGATTAAAAATAAATTTATTCTAAATATAAAATCATCAAATTTACATATAAGATATAATATTATTTTTTTAGTTATTATTCAAGAAATTATTCTAATAAATTATTTAATATTTAACTTAATAATGATATTTTATTCAACAGAAGTCCTAAAAGAAAACAAAACACAAAAAAAGAGAAAATAAAATAGAAATTATAATGTATAAACTAACAACCTTCCCCTACACCTATTTTTATGTTTTTTTCCTCTGTGTATTTATAAATAATATTTTTAACTCATTACATAATATAATTAATACAATAATAAAATTTAGTTATAAAAACACAAGAGGATTTTATTTAAAAAATATAGAAAACATCCTCATTTGGTATTTATTAGGTTCACAATAACTACCCATTCATTTACCCAAAAATAAATTCATCATTGAATTACTAATATGGTAATATAATAAAGAATGCTTTACTTTAATGTATTTAATTTACTAATGGGAAACAACAAGAAATTATCTCTAATGCTTTTGAAAAACTACCACAATGATTCAAATCTACATATAAAATCACAAAAAATGGAAATAAAATATTACTATATAAAAGAAAATTAAAAACTAATGTAAGGTAAGATAACTTATAGAATGAATCCCCAAAAGGGTTTCTTATTTAAACTATCCATAACTAGATAGTTCTAGAATTTTTATCCTAGGATGATAAAATTTATGGTTTTGAAAGTAAAAACCCCTATATCTTCATTCCAATGTCATGTATAAAAATAAAGGAGAATTGATGATTTTTGTTACACTATAACTCTCTTGAAAAATGTAACCAGGGTTATAGGAAACATCCAATGATATTGGAAAAAATATATAAGATGCTTTGACCACTTGATTTTCAAAAAATTATTTAATAGATTCTCCAAGTATCATAAAGGTCACATTTTGTTCTTTAATATGTGAATGCCTCTTCTCATTATCATTCTCCAAGAACATTTATCCTTTAGATTAATAAATTAAATCTACACTAAGAGAATTAATGTGTAGTTCTAACTTAAGAAAACTATTATCTATTGAATTAAAAAAATAATCTCCATATATAATTTTATCTTAAATATACTCTTTAAACTTCAAATCTTCCAGGAATAATTTTGAGTCAATAGGTAGATAGTAATCCTTATATATTTTATCATAAAAGTACACTTCCTGAGATTTTTCATAAATCAGCAGAAAATATCTAACTTAGTGTTAACCTTTTGTGATAGTTTATTTGCATTTGATTTTCCCCTCTCCAATTATAGTGGAAGCTTGTTTCATTAATAATTTTACACCATCAATGATAACCTTCTAAAACTCGAAGGGATATTATTTTTAGTTCATTTTATTTCATTAAATATAACTAAAACAATATAATTAAAATGAACCATCAGTGAGTATGTTGTTAGTACATTAAAATTATATACTTGAAAACTCATCAATAATAAATTTATTTAAAGAATATAAATAAAAAACAAAATAAATAAAAGGTGTGTATTCCACTTTAAAATATTACTCCCCAAATATAGTGATAAAATTTTATTAGAGGATTTTTGTAGTCCTCAATAAATTATAATTTAAAAACACTTAAAGTAAAGAATATCAACTGACCATAAAGATCATTGTCACATATATGTTTAATCTCAGTATAGTGTTTAACATATTATGTTATTACTTTATTTTAAATTATTTTTAATGTTGGATAAATCAAGGTTGAATGATGATAACAATAATAAAAAAAATTGAAAAAATAGTTGAGATGGAGTGTATGAAATACAAGTTTGAAATAATTTGAAAAATCCTTATGAAATTTAACAATGAGTGGTTTATCCCTATTTTTATGGAACATTTATCTTTAAAAAATCTCTAAATAGAATGAATAATTTTTTGCAT
Source organism: Viscum album (assembly GCA_963277665.1). Classification (NCBI taxonomy): domain Eukaryota; kingdom Viridiplantae; phylum Streptophyta; class Magnoliopsida; order Santalales; family Viscaceae; genus Viscum; species Viscum album. The sequence continues at coordinate 242,486,114 of OY728162.1, forward strand.
CACTAAAAAAGTTAATTTAATAAAATAATGTCATATCCTCACTATAAAGTCTTATTATATGAAGATTTATCTTCTTGAAAGTGTTTTGGAAACTCTTTTATGACCCTACCAAGTAACCTCATAAATATTCATTTCAAAATATTATATATGAATCCATTATGGTGATTTAAGGAAGAAAAAAATTAAATTAAGATTAATAAAACAGTTATTTGGAACTATAGACCATTGGCTCACTTGTTACACCACTCATTGTAAACTAAAAAAATAAATAAATAGAAATAATTGAAATAATATACCAAAATCAAAACTAAAATTCATATTCACTAACTTGGACTAAAAAAGAGAATTATATCCTTATTTTAGGTGTTATAATATAACAATATAAAGATTGAATAAACATAGTACTAGACAAGTGATGAATAAGAACACAACAAATAAATATAATTAAAATAGAAAAGGAAAACTATGAGAATTAACCTGAAACATTGTAATGAAGTGATAATTCACAAATATATAACAATAATAAAGGAATAAAACCAAACATAAGTGGGAATTATTATTATAGTATTAAAGAATGATACCAAATATTATAATCACAAATAGAGGGAATGACTTATAAAGTGTCTCAAATAGAATTTTACTAGTAATGAAAATATCATTATTTCACATTTAGTTATAGAGAATTATCCATATGGAAACCTCTAAGTGTCTATTTTCATTTCCTATAGGATCTATATAACCAATTTATAACAAATTAAATTTCAAGTGCCACTCTATTCAGTATAACACACTGCCTATCCACTATCCGAGTCTACCTCTAGTTTAGCTCTATTATCCACTTTAAGTAAAAAAAAATCAAAATTTAGTATCCTATAAATTTTTATTCATTTTTTGACCAACAATAACTAAATATATTTGGTCATTCATAAACTTGTTAATCCTTACCTCAAATAGCTATGAACACATCCCAACATGGTACTAACGAGCCAACAAGGCACAAAATAGATTATCCCTAGTCTATAATTTCACCAACCAACATGAAATCTCCTCCTCTTGTATTCAAATATTGAATCCAAATTTAGTAATATAAAACCAAGGTATAAACCAAGAAATGACATATGATTAACCTAGATGCTGCATTGGAAAGAAATAAAGCAGTGAGCCATACTAGTTTGAGGAAAAAATGATTTTTCCAACACTTTAATAAACATTGAATTCCCATTGTATCATTCCCTTAGGTTATATATATAATAGTGGTAATACACGAGATTGATTGAGTGGAACCCTAATCTTTCTATTGAAAAATTTCAGTGACCATTTAGACCTCAGATAGGGGTTATGCGAACTACTCCATTATAGTTGTGTGTGTTTTTTCTAGATCTAAACAACATCCTTGAGATTTCATCTCCCTAAATCCAAATAAATATACCAATAGCTTCTTGTTATGGTAATTAAAATGTAATGAAGTAGGTATTTTCTACATCTAATTTCTTTATGGATTCAATTCTGGTTTAACGAAAATATTTACCTCAATGTCATAATTATATATCCTAGCTATATGTAAGTCCAACATTAAATTGTCTAACAATCATTTATTTATCTATATTAAGCCAAAATAAATATATTATGTCAATAAAAAATTTAAAAGTAATTCGAAATATTAATTTTTTTTTAAATTATTCATCCATATAATTTCAAATTGCTTAATAATAACACCTGAATTTTCAAAAATTTAATACAAAAATATATTTCATTTCACACATGATATGAAAATTAAAATTACTGTATTTTTATCAATAAAGATCAATGATTTATGTAAATTTAAATTTATTCACTAATAGACACTAGAAATTATTTTAACATGAAATAATATAGTATATTTAGGGAATTTTAAAGAAAAAAATTCAATAAAACAATGCTCTATCACATTGTTTGGTCCTTAACTTCAAAAAAAAACACATCCAAATATTCCCTACATATAATAATTTCATATTGAATACCATATCAACTTTGTTTTATTAGAATAAAATATTTAAATTACCCTATATTTCTACATCTAAAAAACCTTTTGGAATACCATATCTAATTAATAAAATTTGGAATAAAATATATAATACACAACCTTATATAATCTTCCACCACATTAATTCATAAAAATAAAATAAAAATTATTTATAATTTAATAAAAAAATAGATGATTCAATAATGAAACTTGTTAATCACATACCCCTTTACCTTAACTGGATAAGAACATTAATTTATCCAGCCATAAGCACTAAAAAATGATGGATACAAATAAATTATGAAAGGAATAATAGTTTAAAATCAACCACCTCTATTCACTATTCAAAACATTTTTCATCAAATCTTGATTCATCAAGATAAATTTTGAAAACCTTATAATTATAATAAAATAAATTATTCTCTTAAATCAATAATCAAATTAAATTAATTAATTTTGAATATCTCATCATCATATATTTTATCCACTGGATCAATGATTTCTAAGAGAGAGAGAGAGAGGAGAAAGGTAAAGGGAAAATAGAGTTAGAGATTTTACCTTAAATCCAAAGTTAATCCAATAATACGACATAAAAATTCTTTCAAAAATATTCTCAAGGATGCCCAAAGTATCATATTAGGTGTTTACTATCAATTTGGGGGTGTTAAATGTTTTTGGGAGGTTAAAATTTAGATCACATTATATAATGTCACATGCATTGATAGTTTGCATGGTTTCCATAACCATAAAACTAACTATGGAACTATTACTATATCAAAACAAAAAAACAAAAGAATGTGGATAATCCAGGATTCTTCATGTAACATTCTAGACTCGATTCCACTACAGTAACCAGACCAGAGGACCACATGACCTCATGAACACCTCCCCATATTCCAGAGATTATCTACTAGTAGTGAGGGTACGATGATACCCTGGGGAGACTATAACTCATGGACAAGACATCTGAAAAACACAATGGAAGTAGCATAATATATTTCAACACAATATAATTATGATTAAATAAATATCATAGTTAAATTCAGAATAATGATAAATAACATACCACATTCTATAATAGAATATAATAGAGTTGGTGCCCTAGAACCAAATTCGATGTAATTTATGACAACTTGTATTCATTGTTTTGAATATTAATAATATTCTTTTCACATCATGATTATTTTTCCATATAACATAGTATGTGATAATGTCCTGTGAGTAGCTGTCACAATAAAAGGTCATAACAGTCTTTTGATATGATGAGAACATAGAAGTGCTATGAAAATATTCTTAAATATATATTCTATAGACAAATGAAATCATTTGAAGGACACAAAAGATATAGGCTATTAGGGGTAGATACTAATAAGATTTTTATGCACCTTCTCATGGTGTACACGCTTGATAATGTCTAGTGTAGAAGATTATGAGAAGGAGACCCGCCTGTAGGAAATCCACATTTATATTTTTCATTGGATGTTCCAATATTTGGAACTATGTATTGATACTTATACTTAAATATTATTATTAATGAGTATTATAAGTCATGTAATTTGATATATTGATGAAAATTGTGATGATATATTTTTTCAGGGAGGTAGGATATATTGGGCGTGTTACGAGTAATATTTCATTAATGAATAATGTGAGAAAGGATTTGTCCCTTATGTTCTTTAATAAATATTGATATCTATGGAACTTTGATAAAAATGGTATTACTTAGATAAATCCATGGCCATGGTGTCTTATAGAAAAGTTATATTTCTGAGAATTCAAAGAAAGAGGCATCAAACACATTGGTTGATGACATCAGCTTGAAACCTACTTGATTAGACATATCATTATAAAGGGATTATATTGCACAATGAGCATCCATATGAGGTATTATTTCATTATAATAATAAATTCTTTCTCTAATGGTTCCCTGGCATGTTTATAGTCACTAACTTTAGACTTTAGGTTGATTAACCTAATTCCACTGAGAAAGAGGCCTAGAGGGTTACACATTAAGTGTATCTAGAATCTGAGTTTAATAATATATTATTTAATTATTATTTTACAATTTGAGTAAATATCATTCCCTCACATGGTTTAATAATTATTCATGTTTTATTGATCAGATATATTCTCTCACTAGTTTTTCGAGAGAATAATATGTGATTAGAATATTTAGTAAATATTTATTTTATATTTAGTGAATATAATATTCATTTATTTTGTGGATAATAATGAAATGATATTTATTTATTAAATAAATAGTCATTATTCATGGCTCAATAAAATTTTATAGGAATATAAGTCTGAGTTTGTTGGTATAGTGAGAAATAATATATATTGAATATTATTTAATTAAATAATATTTAATTTAATTTGCATGTTTAGCACATGTTAAGAAATAATAATAATATTATTTTAGATATGGGGTTACATATGGATTAAATAAAAAATAAATAGAACTTGTGAAATTATTTATTTATAACCCTATTGGTATATAAACCTAATTATATTATTTTTCAATAGAGACAATTCATTTTCATTGGTTGTGTACAATGAAATCTGGAGAATACTCTTTATGCCCTAGAGAGTACCCTTCTCTAAGAATGCTCCCAATAATAGAGAGTGATATTCCCCCACCTTTCATTATTTAGTTGAGAGATATGAAAGAGAATCCTTTGGAAGCGATTCTTATGAAAATTAAAGGTGAACAATGTATTCAATACAATCTACTATGTTATAACCCTAAGATTCCTTAAATAATGTTTAGTGATTTTTGGAACACATGAGGATCACCACTACAAATAATATATTCTTTATTCCTACAACACAAGTGGGAGACTGATGGAGTTAGTTCCCTAGAAAAAACTTCTATTTACTTTATGAAAATATTTATTCATTGTTTTAAATATTAATTAACTCCTTATCACATCTTGGTTATTCTTATACGTAACATAGTATGTGACAATGTGTAAAGAGAAGATGTCACACTATAAGGTCAGAGAGGTTCCCCAATATGATGAGAACCTAGAAGTGCCACGATGTTATTCTTAAATATATGTTCTTCATCCTAATGAAATCATTTTAAGGATAAAAATGATATATGATATCAGGGGTGGAGACTAATTAGACTTTGAAGAACCTTCTCATGATGTATCCCTTGGTGATATCCAGTGTAGGATATTATAATAACAAAACCCACCCGTAGGAAATACACATTTGAATGTGTTATTGGATATTCCTATATGCAGATGTGTGTATTGATCCTTAGACATTAGTATTATTATTAATTATTATTATAAGTTTAATAATTTGATGTATTGATGAAAACCATGATTACATATTTTTGTGATGAGGTATGATACATGGGGTTTGTCAGAAGTAATATTTCTTTAATGAATAATGGGATAAAAAATTTGTTACTTATGTTCTTTAATGGAAGTTGATATATAATTCTATTTGATGTAAATGATATAGTATAAATAAATCCATGACCATGGTGTTCTATAGAAAAGTTTTATTTCCAGAAATTCAATGAAAGATAGATCGAGCACATAGGTTGATGGCAACAAAATGTTACTTTTTTGATTAAAAATATCATGATAACATGATTATATTACATAGTGAGCATCCGTATGAGGTATTATGTCATTGTAGCATTAAATTATTTCTCCACGGGTTCCTTGATGTGTTTCTAGATTCTAACCTTGTACTTTAGGCTGCTTCACCTACTGCCACTAAGAAATATGCCTAGTGGATCACACAATAAGGGTATTTAGAATCCTAGTTAAATAATATATTATTTATTTATTATTTTAAAAATTGCAAAAATATTGTCCTTAAATGTAGTTCAGTAATTACTAATGTTTTCTAGATCACATATATCTTATAAATAATTTTTGGATAGAATATTATGTAAGTAGAATATTTAATAAATAAATATTTATTTATTGGAGAAAAATGCAGTGATATTTATTTATTAAATAAATATTCATTATTAAAGGCTTGATAAATATTGTGGAAGAATGGAGGACTGAGTTTAATGGTATAGTGGGAAATAATATATATTGAATATTATTTTATTAAATAATTTTTAATTTAATTCTTGATTTTATAAAATGTCAATAAATAATAATAATATTTTTATTTTAGACATGGGGTTCCATGGGGATTAAATAAATAATAAATAAAACTTATGAAATTATTTTTTTCTAACCCTAGTGGATTATAAAACCAATTATATTATTTTTCAATAGAGTCATTTCTTATTCTTTGGTTGTGCACAATGAAATCCAGAGAATCCTCTTGAATCCCTAGAGAGATACCTTCTCCTAGAATGGTCCTAAGAATGGTGAGTGGTCTTCCTCCACCTTACACTCTCGAGTCAAGAGATATCAAAGTGAACCCATTGGAAGTGACTCATGGGGAGATCAAAGGTGAATGATGTAAGTGATAGGATATTCTATTCTAGAACATAGAGATTATTATGGTGAAATTTGATGATTTTTGGAACACGTTTGGATCACTGCTAGAGGGAATATATTCTTGATTCCTATAAAAAAATGATGTTGTGATGTATATCCATCGTGATATCCATCGCTTAAGAATGAATTTATCACAAGATAATTAATTACTTATATAAATTAATTGAAAATTATATGTGATGATCATGTAGTTTAGTTATGTAATTTTATCCGTCATTTGTATTATTTTATTCAATACCATTGACCTCAGTGTTTATCATCATGTAAATCTTGAATTTATAATCGATAATGACCAAAAAATAATATAAGAATGACCCATGACTTTCTTCTGTTGCATCGGGAACCTGTAGAATGAACTATAAACAACATATGAGTCTGAAGGAAACTGAAATGATCCCCAATGGTAGATCATATAAAACCGAGACCAAAATAGACAAAATTGAAAATAACCATATCAAAGTCACGAGTCTTAACATAGTCCCAACTTCCAATTTCAACTAATCCATCCATAATAACCACCCACCATCAGGCCACTTCTGTAATGACCTGAACTTTTATTAATGAAAATTACACTTGATCTAAGTAAATGTATTATTATGTAAAATGGTTATATAAAATATAAACTTAAATTGTTTAATGATTTTGTATTTCAAAATTCCCATTAATAATTGTTACCATTACAAATATAGCCGCTGAATAGTGATTACATGATTAGTATAACTATAGGGATTTAACAAATCCAATTTACTAAGAAAAAGAATTCAATAACCTCATCCCGTAGAATTTTTATGTATGAAGCCCATTTTTCAGAGCTTATAAAGGTGGTGGCATCAATAGGCTTCTCTCTTGACCAAGCCTAATCTAGGTTTCAACATGTTAAGCTCGAACGAAACTGTCTACGAGAGAAGTCGAAGATTACAGAGATTACCGCCTGAGCAATGTTATCTGAGCCACCCCAATAGTATATCATCATCACACACTTTACCCTTAGGTCTTATGCAGGTGTAATAAGGGGTTATGTAATAAGACCCTAGAACTATGATTATGTGCATTATTTTTGTAAAGAATAAATAATATACATTCATTTTATTATTGTTACTTTGTAAATAGTTTTTAAAGCACAAATAATATTTTTAATTAATATTCAATTAAGAAATATATTTTGATGAATTAATGTATTTTTGAATTAAATAATGTTTTAACAAAATATTATTACTAAATTAAATTTTATTAAATATAAATGATCAAATAATTTTTATGAATAAAATTGTTATTTTTATTAAGGTTTGAAAGCTCATTTTATTAAAACCCATAAATTTTTGAGAAATGTCAGTTTTTATATTAAAAGTAAAATATCACATATTTATAAAATTATTTAGATAAAATTATTGTTATTTTTTGAATCAGGATGGAAAAATTATCCAAAGGTGAATTTTTCTAATTTTTGGAGGCAATCAAATTTTTGGGTAAAAATTAAATACCATTTAATTATATTATGTGTTTTATGACATAATAATGACTAAATAGTGATGTAATAAAATATTATTAATGATATTTTCGGCCAATATATGTTTTAACATTAAAATTAAGTGACTTTAGGTTTGTTAGATTTATTTTACAATGCTTTAGTGGACCCTCCAAGACTTATAAAACATTTTATCTTTTTAAATTGATATCTTTGAGAGTGTGACCCAAATACACATAAGAAAGACTAATATTTTAAGATGTTAGGCCATTGGAATTATAAAATAATGTTTTACACTCCCCTTTGGAAAAAACCATGGCCAAAAACCATGAGTTGGTTTGTGGTTTTCATTAGTTTAATGTGTGGTGTCCAAAACCTAAATAATAAAGAATTCCCTCTCTTTTCCTATATAAACCCACCCAATCTCCCACTTCCTCCTCCATCAAAGCCTTTGGAGAATGAACAACCTCTGACCTACTCTATATAGAATCCTCCCATGGTTCCCCATACTCCCAAGAATCATCTCTAAAGCCTCTCCCAAGCCTTTGGGATCACATTTCCATGTATAGGATTTATTCTTTTCTCATTTTTATCCATCTTTCTTTATGTTGTTATTACCTTGTAATTTTAATTAAAAATGTTGGGGTATGATTTATAACCTCCCCCCAAATTTACTACTTATGTTTTAATGATGATAAACCCCTTTCTCTATCATTAATTCCTCCTATGTACACCCGTTACCATGCTGAAATTCCGTAAGGAATTTCTATCTTCTCATTTACATCTATGCAATTCTTTTGTACTATACATCTAAATTCCACTACATATGTTGGGACATGTATATATATGACCAACATACTATCCATTTTATGTACATATGACGAGACACCCCTTTCTCTCTCATCAACCATTTTTATTAATTCTTATATCACACCATTTTACTGTCGAAATTGCACTTCGGTTTTCCAAGCCACAGTCATTGTGTAGTGAATACCATGCCCATTTCTCCATCAAGGGTATTCAACATTATGCACATTTAATTTTTGATTATAGAGTTTCATGTTTTAATTCAATATTCCTTTATCATGCAATAAATTATGATGTTTAATGATTCCATGTTATATTATCCATGTGGCACACTTGTGCATGAAATAAAATGATTAAGAAGGGTGCGCCCTGATAGAGCTCCAGTGCATTGGGTAAAGATTAGTATCATGATAAATCAAGTGCAATAAGGGTTTACTCATGCTCCATGTTCAATGATCCTTGGATCATGATAAAATCATGTTAAATGTTGTTGCCGCATTTCCATGTCATGATAATCATACTATATCATTCCTTTATGTTAATGTTTCTCTTGTGCTCCATTGATATGCCTATTTACTAACATGTACTATATTATTCATGTTATGACTTGTTTACTCTCTTATTAGGGTTTATATCTCACCCTTTTCTTATGAATTTCCTCAAGTTTTCCCATGAAATTATAGGAATGAAGGAATGTGTGTGGCCATGTAAAAGAAGTTTTCAATAAAGATGAGTATTTTATGTTCTAAGTTGTTATGTAATAATCCTAATTTCCCAAGACACTAGACCTATCGATCCTCATAGTTGTATTAAGTTATGTATATGTAATAAATCATCTTTAAGTGTGTAATAAAGATCAGGGTTGTTATAGTTGGTATCAAAGGATAGGTTTAGTTATTTTTATGGATTAGGATTAGAAAACCCTAGTGAAAGGCTTAGGGATAAGAATAAGTATAATAAACAAATCCCTAAATTTTGGTGAGTATTGAGTAAGTGGGTTATCAATTAAATAAATCCCTGTCTAGATACGAGTAGGTAGAGGTGGCTCTGGCACAGATGTATCTAGTGGTAAAACCCAAAAACACCGCTTTGAGCTAGACTTGAGCGAGAACTGGTATGTGAAAATGGGCCTACCTGCACTCTTGGTTATGACACTCCCAAGTGATCAGCTTTGGTAAATTCAAAATCTTAGTATGAACCATTGTAAAGGGATTAAAAATAATTCCCCTAATAATATATATTGGGAAGTAGATCATGGATAATATAGATTGAAGCCTATAAGATCCTAAGTCAAAGATATATAAGTAATTTACAAGTCATCCGTTTTTGTCTTTGGATTACCCTTTACATGTTATCCCTAATTTTAATTTTATTTCAGTTAATGGAAGTTAATAGAAGGACTCAGGCTAAAAACTGATAAAAAGATCAATGTGACAACTGTTCTAATAAGATTCCCAATCCGATATAAGTGGGAATCACGAACTTTGTCATGATACTCTCTCAATTAACTAAAGTTTTTAATAGAAACATGTGTAAATATTAACATTTAACCCCCCAAAAGAAATAACAAGTTGCAATTGAGAGCCTAATGATACAAATGCCTCATACTTTTAATGAATCGTCTAATCCCTCAAATGGTGAACAATGGATCAACTCCATTGAGAAGATCTTCTCCATCCTTTAATGTTCTGAACAACAGAAGTTACTTCTAGATGCTTATCATTTGGAGGGTGAAAATGATCAGTGGTGGACATTGATAAAAAATACGAAGCCTGAGGAGGAGATCAAGGATTTGGAATGGAAGGATTTTCAAAATAATTTTCGAAAAATATTTTCCTTGGACCATCCGACATAAGATGGAAATGGACTTCCTTTCCATCAAGAAAAAATGGGATGAATACATCATAGAATATGAAGAAAACTTCACAAGACTTGCACGATATTCCTCCAACTTTTTCGTTACCCCTGAATGAAAGGTTGACCGCTTCTTTAGTGGGCTAAAATCTAGCCTATAGAAATCTGTGACTTTGAGTGCTATGAAGAAATTTTCTAATTTTCCCTCAAGTTTGAAAAGGTGGTCAGAGAATATCATGGGTATCAAGGGGATAAGAATTATACAGTGGAATTTAATTCTGGAATTCTGATGGATAAATCCAACAGTGATAAATAAATCCATCACCCCACTTGAAAAAGGTTCAGAAAGAAGCACCTTGAAAATTACCTAAAGGGGAGGAGGAAATGCTATTGGTGTGGAAGAGAAGGGAACCTGGACATTAACTACCAATAAGAAAAACGTGCAACTACGAAAGAGGAGATTAATGCTCTGTTAGATGCTCAAAACTCTGTTCATTTCTTCAACTTCAACAAACCAGAGCACTTTTCAAACCAGTTCCCTAATCCAAGGGTTTTCGGAGGCAACCAACCACCTCTAAGGTAGAAAGGGAGAGCTTTTTACATCATTACCGTCAAAGTGAACCCCTACAATGAAGTTGTGACATGTACTCTAGTTATTCATTCAATAATAGAGAACATACTTTTTTATTCTTGTTCTACGCATTCTTTTATATCCCAAAGGATTAGTAAAGGAACCCCAACACCACAACAAATCAGGGAAGTGAAGATGTCGGTGAGTATGAAAAATGGGGAAATCATTGTATTCCATGAATACAACTCCTAACTTGTCATAATTTGTGGATTGAAATTTTTAGAGAACCTCTTCATACTTCCTCTAGTGGAATTTGATGCAATTATTGGAATGAATTGGATTTCTCTATATAGATCCATCATAAATTGGCGTGAGAGAGAAATCTGTAACACCCCAAGCTTCTACGGTACGCTTCTCTTTGAATAATGCGATAGCATGTGTTGTACGCAACACCGAGTTCTAACAACCAATCAAACTAGCCGTTATGAATAGTAATACCTACTTTTTAAAATTATATATATTTTATATTTCAAAATGGAATTCATTTTTGGATTCAGAATATCTAATTTAGCCTAAGGTGAAATTTTGGTACTTTTCGGATAACTTTCATATTTTGATGAATAGTGAAAATTACTAAATTTTAATTAAAAACAACTTTTTTTAATCAAAATAATTAATAGTGATAAATTATGAATCTTAGTAGTTTTAAAGTATATTTAGAATATATTTTTACCATTTAATATAATGTTGGTCATTGGACATAATTATACAATTAAACCGAACATAAACATGTGTCAATCTTTTGATAGTTATTATCTCTTAAAAACACGCTTTTTGTTTTGACAGCGGGAATTAATTTTAAATTAATTTCTGCCACTTCTGTGTTTTGAATTTAGGAAAATGGATTCCATATTTCGAATCAGGATGTTCAAATTGTGTAAATAGGTAACTTTTATTTTTAGACATTTTGAATAATTACTGCGGTAAATATTTTATTTACCATGGTTAAGGGTAAATCTGGTAAATAAGGGTTAAACAATAATATTATAATAATACTAAATTGCCCTAAAACGTGTCTTAACCCTATTGGTTGATACATGGTCGACCATGGGCATCTTTGGGTCTATTTTGGGACCCCATGGATCCACTTGTAAGTGATAATGACACTTTATTTTAATTAAGTTAAAATGAATTCAAAAATGACACAAGCATATAACTTTTAGAAAAACAATTTTTACATAGGGTTATATATGTTGTACTTTAGATTATAAATATTCATTAGAACGATAAAAAGATTTCCTACATAATGATATTTTATTTATAATTTTTAGACATTAAATGATTTAATTTATTTATGACACAATGATGATGTAGTAATTACTATAATAGTGAAAAATTAAACTAATTGATATTATAAATACCCAAATAAATATAATATGAAACTTTTAATGAATTAAACTAATTTTCTAGGATAATATGATAAATTAGGATTTATTTAATTGACTTTGTTAGAAGTAATCAATCTGTTATGAGTTTCACAGAAATCAACTATTAAATAGTGTCAAAATTGACATAAAAGAATTCTAAAAAAATATATTATATTATTAATTGATATTAAATTCCTAAAAATCTAAGGTTCGGCCAAGAGACTTTTATCATTATAGGTTAATTATTAATGGACCACTTGGGGGTCTCTTGGATGTATGTAGTAAGTTTATTAACCCTATTATATAAAAATACAAAGAGACATTGTAAAAGTGAAACTAATTAACTTAGAGTTAATACTTAAAGATAAGGATAATATAAGTACCCAAACCTATCTAAATTCTATTGGTTGAGTTGTTATCGACCCATCCCAACCTTAACATTTAAATAATCAACTTTGTAGCCATTAGAAACCGAATATTAATTTATTATAAATTAATATTTCTAGCTTTTCCAAAGGTGCCCCTCACCCCTCTTATAAAAGGGCACTCCTCCTCATTTCTTCACACCTTCAAAGCCTTTTGGTTCGGCCAAACTCTGCCAAAATACTCTCCCAACTTCCCTCACTACAACCTAGGGGCCTTAGTTTGATCAGAAAGCCAACCTAAGGAGCCCTTTTAATCTAATCAAAAGGAAGAACCCGAAGAAGAGGTAATGATTTCACCACCCTTTTCTAAGTTCATTTCTTCTTCCACTTCTTCTTCCTTTGTTTTTACCATTCTAAAATAATAAATCCAGTATAATATATATACTGTGATGTTATTATAAATATGGTACAACCATATTCAGTATTCTATCCACCCTTTGAATAACATGTCACCATACGTGCGTACGTACGGCTTACCGTCTCCACGTCGTGGTGTAATTGTTATTAATTATAATATTATTTGGATGGGTATAATAATGATGTTTAACTCAGGTAAATAATAAATATAACATGTTAATAATTCTGTATATTTGATATACCATCCATTTATATATTACTTTAATATCAAAAGAATGATATTGTCGCTCGTGCGTACGTACGGACTACCGTCTCCACGAACGCGATGAAATTCATTCTCCATCATAACCATTAAAGTATAATTATCATTTGATGATTTAAAAATGATGTTTAAGGACTTGATATCATTCTGGATATGAATAATATACAAGCTATCCTTTACAAACATGTCTTATGTAACAAAACATATAAAAGAAAACAAGTAAGTTAGCACCCGAAACAACGATAATACTAAGATATTATTATCAAATCAATATTAAAAGAACATATATGATATTAATGTATATGATTCTTGTATAATTTAATAACAATTATTTCACCATTATACAAGAGGTTAACCTACCCCAATAAAGGAAAAGTACAAGGTAAGGATTTATTTCTCAATCTCTTTATTATCCGAGGTTGTTTATACATAATTATCTACTGGGACCTCGTTATCATCCACATCCATGTTTCTTCAAAATGTATTTCAAAACATTTTTAATATTTAAAAGAATATGGGTTAAAGTCATTTATACCCTTGTTTAACTTTTTATAAGAGGTTTATCAGGGAATATTTCCGTCGTTTTCCAAACAAGGTGCTTTTTAACCTTTTCGACAGAATTAAGATAAGAATGTTTTTTTAACTTATACGGCGGGTGCAGTTATTTTCCGCCGTTATAAAATCGTCAAAGCTTCCCTTACAAGCTTGTAAGAATATTTTCAAGAAAATGTTTTATTTTATATGGCTCTTAAATGATTTCAAAAATAGAAAGAGATATTTCTCTAAAAAGTGTTTTGATTTCATCTATGTCAACATCCTTTGACGGATTTTACGCTTATTTGAAGTTGATTTATTACGATACAAAACTTCTATATTGTATTGAAGATTTTGTGATATGTTTGACTATGGATGTGCTATTTTTATACGATTCATATTTTATGGTGAAATTATTGACATTTCGTATGCTAGTTTTAATACGAATGTTTATGTTATGTTTAAACCTTTTCATATGGGAATGCATTGGACTTAATATGTGACGGGTGGAGCCCTCTATAGCTCCTCGACGCATCGGTAGGTCTCATGAGACAAACTAGTGTCTTGGCACAAGGCCTTGACAAAATCTTATTTGTAGTCTTGGCACGAGGCCTTGGCTATGTGGTTATGATAGTCTGGCATTATGCATTCCATCATTATGAAAGTGGTTATTGATTTTGCATGTGATTATTCGATTAGTAGAATAACCATGTGAGTAAGTAAATGGCATTATTTCATTTTATTTATGCCATACTATGTTAAATGTTCAAGTTTGAAAGTCTTTTGTTTTAGTTATACATTGCCTTAAATGTTTATTCTTATTTATGAAAGTCTCCGCTATATTGTTATCCTTACTGGGCATTTGAGCTCACCCCTTTTCTATGTTTTATTTTTCCCAGGAAGTGAAGAAGTAAATTATGAATGACCTGCAGGGATATTATGTGGGGATATGAGTGTGAATTATGCAGACATTATGTTGTTGTAGTAGTTTTTCATTTTATGATGTAATGTAAAACTTATGAATATATCTAGTGTTTCCAAGGCTACTAAACCAATCGGTCTTTCGAGATTTGATCTTTCTTGTGATCATGACAATGTTATGTAATAATGCACCGACTCTGGGTAACTGGGGTCGGGGCGTTACAGTTGGTATCAGAGGAAGTTTAGTACAAACCTTGGAAGCTAGATTTAGATAAACTCTGATTAGAGCACGTAGACCTAAGATGAACTTTGAGGATTAGTATAGAAGAACTTCCTAGAAATTTGGTATTGTAGAGATTTTGTGAGTTTTCCGAGCAATACATCCCTGTCTGGATACGAGCAGGTAGAGGCGGCTCTGGCACAGATGTACCTAGGGGTAAAACCCGAAAACACCGCTTTGAGCTAGACTCGAACGGGAACTGGTGCACGACAACGGACCTTGCTGCACTCTTGGTTACGACACTCCCGGGGGATATGCTTAGGATAACTCTCATTTTCTTTACAAATCATTATGAAGGGTTTATGAGTATATACTTCCTCAAAGAAAACATTTTTATGATTATGGATTATATCCATAAATAGTTCAATTTATGTTAAGTGTTTTATAAGTATGGGATTATGTATTTTGATTCATAAACTGATCTAGTTTATGCCATTGTTTAGAAATGGCGCCTAGTGGAAGAAATGGAAACCGTATCAATGCACGCACTCCATATAGGGATTGCCCTCCTGCTCAAGATAATTATAGTGGGGCTGGTGATGCAACTAGTGCCGATCAGCTAATCACCATACTGGGAAAACTTACTTAGGTTATGAATAATAACCTTACCCGTATGGAGCACCCTGATCCACAGCGTGGAGGATCAATGTTAGATCGATTCATGAGGCAAAAACCACCAACGTTCAATGGGAGTACAAATACCTTAGTAGCTAAGCAATGGATAAATTCCATAGAGAAAATATTTCAGGCTTTGGGGAGCAGTGAAAGGGAAAAAGTTATCATGGCAGTTTACCGCCTCACTGGAGAAGCTGATCAATGGTGGTCATTGATTCAAAACATGAAGGAAGATGATGAAGTATCAAATATGGAATGGAGGGAGTTCAAAGTTCTGTTTTTAGAAAAATACTTTCCTTGCGACCATCGAGAAGATATGGAAAGGAAATTTTCGAGTCTAAGACAAAAGGAGGATGAGAATGTCACAAAGTATGAGGCTAACTTTACAAGGTTAGCAAGGTACGCTGGTGATTATATACGTAACCAAAGAATTAAGATTGATCGTTTCTTTGATGGGTTAAAACCATTTCTCCGTCGAGCATTAGTCTCACAATCCTTTTCATCGTACGAAGACATTATCTCATGTGCTATCAAGACCGAAAAGGAATTCTCTAAGTCTTATGACTTTAAAGCAAAGCAAGAGAAAAAGAGGCCTGCTGATCAATCTGGGAATGGAAATAAGGGGAAGAAAGGAAAGGTTGAATATCCATCCTGTGGTAAATGTGGGAAGAAACATCCTGGTACTTGCTTGAAGGGAATGGGAGTCTATTACAAGTGTGGTGAAAAAGGCCACCAAGCTCGTGATTGCAAGGGGAAGAAGGAAGCTACCAACGTTCAGTGCTACAATTGCAGAGAGATGGGGCATTATGCAAATGCATGTCCTAAGCGTCAGGAGAACTTACCTCAGAAAAGGCCAAGGGATCAAGGCCAGGCTTATGCTATCACTACTACAGAGGTAGAAGCTCCAAAAGACGTGGTGGCAGGTAATTTAATGGTTTCCTAAAGTTTAGCAAATGCATTATTTGACTCTGGATCGTCGCATTGTTTCATATCTTCCCAGTTTGCTAAGAAAATTAGATATTTCCAATTTGATTTAATAAGGGAGTTGTCAGTTAAAACTCATAAGGGAAGTATCATTGCAACAAAGTTTTGTGAATCAGTCCCCATTAGAGCACATAAATTTTCTTTATCTGCTGATCTCATCGTCATACCTATGATTGAGTTTGATATAATCCTCGGTATGGACTGGCTTTCGGACTATGATGCGAAGATTTATTTTAAGAAGAAAGAGGTTACGATTCTTGATGATAATGATAAGGAACACTTTATCTTTAGAGCAGAATCGTCACCACCTAATTATTATTTAGATCCACCCCCAGTAGCTCAACTTAATTCAATTATTGGGGAGGAAGAGAGTGAAATAACTGTCGGTGAGGAAAGGAATGTTCAAATAGAGGATGTACCTGTTGTGAAAGAATTTGTAGATGTATTTCCGGAAGATTTACCTGGACATCCTCCAGAACGAGAAGTTGAGTTTTCCATTGATTTGATTCCTGGATCAAGGCCTATATCGAAGACCCCTTATAGAATGGCCACTGTAGAATTAGTCGAACTAAAGGAACAACTAGAGGAATTGAGTAATAAGGGATTTATTCGCCCTAGTGTTTCTCCATGGGGAGCCCCTATTCTTTTTGTTAAAAAGAAAGATGGATCTATGAGGTTATGTATCGACTACAGGGAGATCAATGCTATAACGATAAAGAACAAGTATCCCCTACCTCGTATTGATGATTTATTTGACCAACTGCATGGAGCTCAATACTTTTAAAAGATTGACCTTCGATCTGGATACCATCAGTTGTGTGTGAAGAAGGAAGACATTCCGAAGACATCATTTCGAACCAGGTACGGGCATTACGAGTTTACCGTAATGTCGTTTGGATTGACTAATGCACCCTCTGTATTCATGGATCTGATGAATAGAGTTTTCAAGGAGTATCTCGATGAATTTGTGGTGGTATTTATTGATGATATCTTGGTATACTCCAAAACCTACGAAGATCATGAAAATCACTTGCGCATTATCTTGAAGACTCTGAGGAGGCATGAATTATATGGGAAGTTTAGCAAGTATGAATTCTGGCTTCAGGAGATTTCTTTTCTTGGCCATATTGTCTCTAAAGATGGAATCTCTGTTGATCCTTCTAAGACCAAGGCAATCCAAGAATGGCCAGCACATACGAGTATAACTGAGGTACGTAGTTTTATTGGTTTGGCAGGTTATTATCGACGTTTCGTCCAGAATTTTGCCCGATTGGCTAACCCATTAACGAAGCTCACACGTAAAGGGGTTAAATTTGTTTGGACAAGAGAGTGTGAAAAATGTTTCGAAGAACTGAAGAGAAGATTAGTCAATGCTCCTATATTGACTCTACCATCGGGGAATGATGGGTTCGTTATTTATAGTGATGCATCAAAGAAAGGACTTGGCTGTGTCCTTATGCAGAATGATAGAGTTATTGCCTATGCATCACGACAGTTGAAAATTCATGAACAAAAGTATCCTACTCATGATCTTGATTTAGTAGCTGTGATCTTTGCTTTGAAGATATGGAGGCACTACCTCTATGGTGAAAAATGTGAGATTTATACTGATCATAAGAGTTTGAAGTATATTTTCTCACAAAAAGAACTCAACATGAGGCAAAGGAGATGGCTTGAATTACTCAAGGATTATGATTGTACGATACACTACCACCCGGGGAAAGCAAACAAGGTGGCAGATGCTTTGAGCAGAAAAGACCATGGAGTTTTGAACATGATGAGAATTGAAAGGGATCCAATTTTAATGGATCTAGTGAAGATGGACATGAGAATAACCAGGGAAGGTGAAACATCAATGCTTTTTCAAATGGTTGCCAAACCATCTTTACTAGAAAGGATTAAGAGTTCTCAGACCGATGATGAAGAATTTCAGAAGAATATTAAAGCTGTGAATGATGGGAGATTGAAAGACTTTGTGTATGAAGATGGAATTTTGAAATTCGGGAAGATACTTTGTGTTCCCGATTTACCTGATCTAAAAAGGGAATTGCTGGATGATGCTCATAGTTCCAATTTCTCTATACACCCTGGGAGCACCAAAATGTATAGAGATTTGAAGGAACATTTTTGGTGGGACAACATGAAGAGGGAGATTGCGGATTTTGTGTCAAGATGTATGGTTTGTCAACAAGTGAAAGCTGGAAGGCAACAGCCTGGAGTAGTCATGCAACCTCTTCCCATACCGGAGTGGAAATGGGACAATATTACGATGGACTTTTTCATGGGGCTACCAAAGACTCCTAGAAGGAACGATGCAATATGGGTTATTGTTGATCGTCTTACCAAGTCAGCACATTTTCTTGCTATAAGAGAAGATCTACCCCTGGAACGTCTAGCAAGACTATATATTAATGAAGTTGTGAGGCTTCATGGAGTACCCCTATCGATTGTTTCTGATCGTGATCCCCGTTTTACTTCAAGATTCTGGAAAAGTCTTCAGAAATCCCTAGATACTGAACTTCATTTGAGCACTGCATACCACCCTAAGACAGACGGACAATCAGAACGGACTATTCAAACCTTAGAGGACATGTTGAGATCTTGCTCACCTGACTTTCAGGGTATGTGGGATCAATATTTACCTCTGGTAGAATTTTCCTATAACAATAGCTTCCATTCGAGTATTCATATGGCACCATATGAAGCGTTATACGGAAAGAGATGTCGTACACCAACCTGTTGGGATGACGTTGGAGAAAGAAAACTTGTAGGCCCAGAACTGGTGGAGGAAACGGTGGAAAAGGTGAAAGTAATCCAAAATCACATCAAAGCAGCTCAATGTAGGCAGAAGAGCTATGCCGATAATCGAAGGAAGGATTTGGAATTTCAAGTCGGTGATCATGTTTTCCTGAAGGTATCTCCATGGAAGGGAGTCATACGTTTTGGTAAGAAAGGTAAATTGAGTCCCAGGTACATCGGACCTTTCGAAATTCTAGAACGAATTGGGGCTGTAGCTTACCGATTGGCAATGCCGCCAAGTCTCTCCAAAGTTCACGATGTGTTCCACGTATCTTTGTTGAGGAAATACATGCCTGACCCAACGCATGTACTCACCTATGAGGAATTAGAACTGGAACCCGATCTTTCCTATTGTGAAGAGCCCGTCAGGATTCTTGATACGAGAGAACAAGTACTGAGAAACCGGACGACGCGTCTGGTAAAAGTTTTGTGGAGGAACCATAAGATGGTAGAGGCAACGTGGGAACCCGAGGAACTTATGATGAAGAACCACCCGAGTCTTTTCACGCGATAGTATTCAGAAATTTTGAGGACGAAATTATTTGAAGGAGGGGAGAATGTAACACCCCAAGCTTCTACGGTACGCTTCTCTTTGAATAATGCGATATCATGTGTTGTACGCAACACCGAGTTCTAACAACCAATCAAACTAGCCGTTATGAATAGTAATACCTACTTTTTAAAATTATATATATTTTATATTTCAAAATGGACTTCATTTTTGGATTCGGAATATCTAATTTAGCCTAAGGTGAAATTTTGGTACTTTTCGGATAACTTTCATATTTTGATGAATAGTGAAAATTACTAAATTTTAATTAAAAACAACTTTTTTTAATCAAAATAATTAATAGTGATAAATTATGAATCTTAGTAGTTTTAAAGTATATTTAGAATATATTTTTACTATTTAATATAATGTTGGTCATTGGACATAATTATACAATTAAACCGAACATAAACAAGTGTCAATCTTTTGATAGTTATTATCTCTTAAAAACACACTTTTTGTTTTGACAGCGGGAATTAATTTTAAATTAATTTCTGCCACTTCTGTGTTTTGAATTTAGGAAAATGGATTCCATATTTGGAATCAGGATGTTCAAATTGTGTAAATAGGTAACTTTTATTTTTAGACATTTTGAATAATTACTGCGGTAAATATTTTATTTACCTTGGTTAAGGGTAAATCTGGTAAATAAGGGTCAAACAATAATATTATAATAATACTAAATTACCCTAAAACGTGTCTTAACCCTATTGGTTGATACATGGTCGACCATGGGCATCTTTGGGTCGATTTTGGGACCCCATGGATCCACTTGTAAGTGATAATGACACTTTATTTTAATTAAGTTAAAATGAATACAAAAATGACACAAGCATATATCTTTTAGGAAAACAATTTTTACATAGGGTTATATATGTTGGATTTTAGATTATAAATATTCATTAGAAATATAAAAAGATTTCATACGTAATGATATTTTATTTATAATTTTTAGACATTAAATGATTTAATTTATTTATGACACAATGATGATGTAGTAATTACTATAATAGTGAAAAATTAAACTAATTGATATTATAAATACCCAAATAAATATAATATGAAACTTTTAATGAATTAAACTAATTTTCTAGGATAATATGATATGTTAGGATTGCTTTAATTGACTTTTTTTGAAGTAATCAATCTTTTACGAGTTTCACAAAAATCAACTATTGAATAGTGTCAAAATTGACATAAAAGAATTCTTAAAACAAATATTATATTATTAATTGATATTAAATTCCTAAAAATCTATGGTTCGGCCAAGAGACTTATATCATGATAGGTTAATCATTAATGGACCACTTGGGGGTCTCTTGGATGTATTTAGTAAGTTTATTAACCATATTATATAAAAATACAAAGAGACATTGTAAAAGTGAAACTAATTAACTTAGAGTTAATACTTAAAGATAAGGTTAATATAAGTACCCAAACCTGTATAAATTCTATTGGTTGAGTTTTTTTCGACCCATCCACACCTTAAAATTTAAATAATCAACTTTGGAGCCATTATAAACCGAATATGAATTTATTATAAATTAATATTTCTAGATTTTCCAAAGGTGCCCCTCACCCCTCTTATAAAAGGGCACTCCTCCTTCTCATTTCTTCACACCTTCAAAGCCTTTTGGTTCGGCCAAAATCTGCCCAAATACTCTACCAACTTCCCTCACTACAACCTAGGGGCCTTAGTTTGATCAGAAAGCCAACCTAAGGAGCCCTTTTGATCTAATCAAAAGGAAGAACCCGAAGAAGAGGTAATGATTTCACCACCCTTTTCTAAGTTCATTTCTTCTTCCACTTCTTCTTCCTTTGTTGTTACCATTCTAAAATAATAACTCCAGTATAATATATATACTATGATGTTATTATAAATATGGTACAACCATATTCAGTATTCTATCCACCCTTTGAATAACATGTCACCATACGTGCGTACGTACGGCTTACCGTCTCCACGTCGTGGTGTAATTGTTATTAAATATAATATTATTTGGATGGGTATAATAATGATGTTTAACTCAGGTAAATAATAAATATAACATGTTAATAATTCTTTATATATGATATACCATCCATTTATATATTACTTTAATATCAAAAGAATGATATTGTCGCTCGTGCGTACGTACGGACTACCGTCTCCACGAACGCGATGAGATTCATTCTCCATCATAACCATTAAAGTATAATTATCATTTGATGATTTAAAAATTATGTTTAAGGACTTGATATCATTCTGGATATGAATAATATACAACCTATCCTTTACAAACATGTCTTACGTAACAAAACATATAAAAGAAAACAAGTAAGTTAGCACCCGAAACAACGATAATACTAAGATATTATTATCAAATCAATATTAAAAGAACATATATGATATTAATGTATATGATTCTTGTATAATTTAATAACAATTATTTCACCATTATACAGGAGGTTAACCTACCCCAACAAAGGAAAAGTACAAGGTAAGGATTTATTTCGCAATATCTTTATTATCCGAGGTTGTTTATACATAATTATCTACTGGGACCTCGTTATCATCCACGTCCATGTTTCTTCAAAATGTATTTCAAAACATTTTTAATATTTAAAAGAATATGGGTTAAAGTCATTTATACCCTTGTTTAACTTTTTATAAGAGGGTTATAAGGGAATCTTTCCGTCATTTTCCAAACAAGGTGCTTTTTAACCTCTTCGACAGAATTAAGATAAGAATGTTTTTTTTAACTTATACGGCGGGTGCGGTTATTTTCCGCCATTATAAAATCGTCAAAGCTTCCCTTACAAGCTTGTACGAATATTTTCAAGAAAATGATTTATTTTTTATGGCTCTTAAATGATTTCAATAATAGAAAGAGATATTTCTCTAAAAAGTGTTTTGATTTCATCTATGTCAACATCCTTTGACGGATTTTACGCTTATTTGAAGTTGATTTATTACGATACAAAACTTCTATATTTTATTGAAGGTTTTGTGATATGTTTTACTGTAGATGTGCTATTTTTATACCATTCATAGTTTATGGTGAAATTATTGACATTTCGTATTCTAGTTTTAATACGAATGTTTATGTTATGTTTAAACCTTTTCATATGGGAATGCATTGGACTTAATATGTGACGGGTGGAGCCCGCTATAGCTCCTCGATGAATCGGTAGGTCTCATGAGACAAACTAGTGTCTTAGCACAAGGCCTTGACAAAATCTTATTTGTAGTCTTGGCACGAGGCCTTGGCTATGTGGTTATGATAGTCTAGCATTATGCATTCCATCATTATGAAAGTGGTTATTGATTTTGCATGTGATTATTCGATTAGTAGAATAACCATGTGAGTAAGTAAATGGAATTATTTCATTTTATTTATGCCATACTATGTTAAATGTTCAAGTTTGAAAGGCTTTTGTTTTAGTTATACATTGCCTTAAATGTTCATTCTTATTTATGAAAGTTTCCGCTATATTGTTATCCTTACTGGGCATTTGAGCTCACCCCTTTTCTATGTTTTATTTTTCCCAGGAAGTGAAGAAGTAAATTATGAATGACCTGCAGGGATATTATGTGGGGATATGAGTGTGAATTATGCAGACATTATGTTGTTGTAGTAGTTTTTCATTTTATGATGTAATGTAAAACTTATAAATATATCTAGTGTTTCCAAGGCTACTAAACCAACCGGTCTTTTGAGATTTGATCTTTCTTGTGATCATGACAATGTTATGTAATAATGCACCGACTCTGGGTAACTGGGGTCGGGGCGTTACAAAATCACTCTCCAAATGGAGAACCGACCCCCGATTCTGTACAAGTGCAAGGAGGAAGACGAATATTTTTTAGCACCATCATCTCAAGAATGGATATTACTTGCCCATGAGCATGGGTAACTGGCTTAGTTGATTGAGTCTAAGGAAGAAACAATCCTTGAAGGCTTTCCTATTTTGAGGGAATTCACTGAAGTGTTTCTCGAGGAATTTTCTGGTCTTCCTCCAAGAAGTGATATTGAATTCTCAATTTATCTTATACCTAGGGAGTTTCAAATATCCAATACTCCATATAGAATGAATTTTGTGGAGCTTGAGGAGCTGAAGAGACAACTACAAGAGAATCTAGATAAAGAGTTTATAAAACCAAGTGCTTCACCATGTGGTTCACCGGTCCTCTTCGTCAAGAAGAAGGATGAGTCAATGTGCCTTTTCATTGATTATCATAATCTCATCAAAATCATGATAAAGAACAATTATCCTCATCCAAAAATTGATGAATTGTTTGATCATCTAGGTAGAGCACAAAACTTATCCATGGTGGATCTGTAATCAGGATATTATCATGTAAGTGTGAAGAAGGAGGATATCCCCAAGACTGGTTTTCATACAAGATATGGGCACTATGAATTCAAAGTAATGCCTTTTAGACTCGACAATACTCCAGAAATATTCATGGACTTGATAAATATTGTATTTAGAGATTACCTCAAAAACATTTTGGTAGTATTTATAGATGATATTCTAATATAATTTAAAACTAAGAAGGTACATGAGGAGCATTTAAGAAATGTACTAAAGACCTTGAGAAAGGAGAATCTCTATGAAAAGTTTAGAAAGTGTGATTTCTGGTTGAAGGAGGTCTCATTATTGGGTCATATCATCACAAGCAATGGGATATCTTTGGATCTATCCAGGACAGCTACAATTGAGGGATGGTCGAGGGAAACATCAATGAAAAATATCCAAAGATTCTTGGGGTTATCTGGATATCATCGCTGATTTGTGAGAAATTTCTCATGATTGTCCAACCCACTTACCAAGATAACTTGGAAGGGAGTAAAGTTTTTTTAGAGTGATGAATATGAAGAGAGATTCAAGGATTTGAAAAGGAGGATTATCACTGTGTCCATGCTAAAATTACCCACAAGTGGAGAAATTTTTGTGGTATTCCGTGATTCTTTGAATAAGGGCCTATATTGTGTGTTGATGAAAAATGATAAAGCCATTGCCTACGCTTCAAGGAAATTGAAATTTCATGAGAAAAACTATCCAAAACATGATCTAGAGTTGAATGTAGTAATCATTTCTTTAAAAATTTGGTGACATTACCTCTTTGGGGAGAATTGTGAAATATATACGCACCACAAAATCCTTAAGTATATATTCACACAGAAAGAGGTAAACATGAACCAACGAAGATGGTTAGAGATGATCAAAGACTATGACTACTCAATCTATTACCACCCTGGGAAAGCTAACAAGGTGGCAGATTATATATTTAGAAAGGACCCAAAAATTCTTTCATTGTTGAGAATTGAAAAGGATCCAATCTTCTTAGATTTGATGAAGATAGACTTGGGAATCATAAAGAAGAGAACATCATCAATCCTTTCACAAATGATTGATCAAACATCTCTTTTGGAAAGGTTAAAAGATGATCAAAAGGATGATTTTGGAATTCAGAAGAAAGTGAAAACTATCAGAAAAGGGAAATCCTCAGAGTTCAACATTAATGAAGAAGGAATTGTGAGATTTGGGACAACACTATGTGTTCCAAAAAGTCTGGAGTTTGAGAAAGATCCTTTGAATGATGAAAATTGTTAGAATTTCTCCATTAACCCAAGAAACACAAAGATGTATCAAGATCTTGGAGAGCATTATTGGTGTGATAACATTAATAAGGAGATTGTAGATTATACATAAAAGTTCCTTATATGTTAGTAAGTGAAGGCTAAGAGGTAGAAGTCTCTGGGGATGATGAAACAATTACCCATAACAGCATGGAAAAGGAAGAACATCACCATGTACTTTGTCACTGGACTTCCAAAGACATCGAATGGAAACAATGCTATCTAGGTTTCTATGGATCGCCTTACAAAGACTGCACACTGCATTTCAATTCGAGAGGATTTCTCATTGTATCATTAGGCACAGATATACATCATAGATGTGGTAAGGCTACATGGAGTAACACTATCGATTATATCTTATTGAGATATAAGATTCATCTCTAAGTTCTGGAATAGTTTTCAACATGCTTTGGATACTGAGCTAAACTTCAATATGGCTTATCATCATCAAACTAATGGAGAATCTGAGTAGACTGTCCAAACACTCGAGGACATGTTGAAATAATGTTCAATGGACTTCAAAGGAGGATGGAATCAACATATCCCTCTTAATGAGTTCTCTTACAACAATAGTTCCCACTCAATCATCCAAATGGATCCTTATGAAGCCATTTATGGGAAGAGGTACCAACATGTTGGGATAAAGGTGGGGAGAAAAAACTTCTAGGTCCAGAAATGGTTGAAGAAATGGTAGAGAAGGTTAAGACCATATAGAAGCACATTAAATATTCTTAGAGTCAACAAAAGAATTATGATGATAATAGTTGATGAGACCTAGAGTTTGATATCAGAGACATGGTGTTCCTCTTTATATCACTGTGGAAGAGAGTTAGAAAATTTGGGAATAAGGGAAAACCTAGTCCAAGGTACATCAGACCTTTTGATGTCCTTGATCACATTGGAGAAATGGCCTATTTACAAGAACTCCCACCAAACCTATCTCAATTACATGATGTATTCCATCTATCACTCTTGATGAAGTAAATACTTGACCTATCGTATGTACTCAATCAAGAGGTGGTACCATTGGAGAATGGCCTATCCTATGAAGATAATCCAATGAAGATCTTAGATTTTATGGAAAACATTCTATGAAATAAAACAATTCCCCTCATCAAGGTGTTGTAGCAAAACCACAAGTCTGAATAAGCAATGTGGGAATCAGAGGAAGTAATGAACCAGAATTACCTACATCTATTTTAGTGTGGGAAAAGAAAATTTCAAGGTTGGAATTTTTTAAGGGGGAAGATTGTAATGACCCAAAATTTTATTAACAAAAATTTCTCTTAATCTAATTAAATGTTTTATTATGTAAAATAGTTATATAACATATACACTTATTTTGTTTTATGACTTTGGATTTCAAAATACCATAAAGATTATTACAATTTTTAATATAGCCTTTGAAAAGTGATTAAATGATTTGTATAAATATAGGGCTTTAACAAATCCAATTTACTTAGAAAAAGGAAGGGATGACCTCATCCAGTAGAATTGATCAATACGAAGCCCATTTGTTAGAGATCAAAAATGAGGTGACATCACTGGGCTTCACTCTTGACCAAGGCCAAGCTGAGATTCAACATGTTAAGCTCAAACAGAACTGACTATTGGAGAAGTGGAAGTTGATAAGGATTAACACACATGAAATGTTATCCGAGCCACCCCAATAGTCTGTCACCATCGCACACCTTACCCTAAGGTATTATGTGGTTTTTATAAGTGGTTATGTAGCAAGACCCTAGAATTATGATTATGTGTATTATTTTTTTAAATATTAAAGAATATACATTAATTTTATTATTGTTACTTTGTAAATAGTTTTTAAAGCACAAATAGTATTTTTAGTTAATATTTAATTAAGAAATATATTTTTATGAATTAATTGATTTTTGAATTAAATAGTATTTTAATAAAATATTACTACTAAATTACTTTTTATTAAGTTTTAATGATCATATAATTTTTATGAATGCAATTGTGATTTTTATTATGGTTTGGAAGCAGTTTTATTAATACCCATGAATTTTCAATAAAGGTAGGATTTTATTTTTAATTTAAAAAGTCCCATATTTAAAACTTTATTTAGATAAAATCAATATTATTTTTGGTATCAGGATGTCGAAATTATCCAACGGTGAATTTTTCAAAATTTTCTAAGGCAGTCAAATTTTTGGGAAAAAATTAAATACTGTTGAATTATATTATGTGTTTTATAACATTATAATGACACAATAGTGATGTAATAAAATACTATAAATGGGATGTTTGGCCAATATATGTTTTAAAAATAAAATAATTTGATTTTTGGTTTGTTTGATTTCTTTTACAAAGCTTTAGCGGACCCTCCAAGACTTATAAAACATTTTAACTTTTTAAATTGATTTCCTTGAGAGTGTGAATCACCTTCACATAAGAAAGCCTAATATTTTAATAAGTTTGTCCATTATACTTATAAAATAATGTTTCCACTCCCCTTTGGAAAAAACCATGGTTTGGTTTGTGGTTTTTATTAGTTATATGTGTGGTGTCAAAAACCTAAAAAATAACAAATTCCATCTCTTTTCCTATATAAACCCACCCAAGATCTCACGTCCTATTCACTCAAAGCCTTTGTAGATCGACCAACCTATGACCTATTTTCTATATAATCCTCCAAAGGTTCCCCAAGTTCCCAATAATCCTCTCTCATGCGTCTCCCAAGCCTTTGGGATCACACTTCCAAGTAAAGGATTTCTTCCTTTCTCATTTTTGCAAAACTTTATTTATGTTGTTATGCCCTTTTAATTTCAATTAAAAATATTGGGGTATGATTTTTCACCTCCTCCATACTTAACTCCTTGTGATTTATTGATTATATACCTCTTTTCCTCTCATTAATGCCTCCCATGTACTCCCGTTACCTTTATGAAATTCCGTAAGGAATTTCTCTCTCCCAATTTACATCCAAGAAATTATTTTGTATTATGCATCTAAATTCCATTACATATGTTGGGTAATGTATCTATATGACCCCATTACTATCCATTTTATGTAAATATAATGATACACCCATTTCTCTCTCATCAACCATTTTTATGATTTCTTATGTCACACCATTATGCTGCCGAAATTACACCATGATTTTCCAAGCTAGAGTCATTGTGTAGTGAAAACCATGCCCATTTCTCTATCAAGGATATTCACCTTTATGAACATTTACTTATTGATTATAGAGTTTTATTTATGAATTACACATTCCTTTATCATGTAATAAATGATGATGTTTAATTATTTCATGTTATATGATCCTTGTGGCACACTAATGCCTGATATGAAATGATTAAGAAGTGTGCACCCTGATAGTGCCCCAATGCATTGGGTAAAGATTAGTATCATGATATTTCAAGTGAAATGAGGCTTTACTGATTTCAATTCAAGTGAAATTAGGGTTTACTAATGATCCATGTGCAATGATCCTAGGATCATGCTAAAATCATGTTAAATATTGTTACCACATTTCAATGTTAAGATAATCATGCTATAGCATGCCTTTGTGTTCAGGTTTCTATTATGCTCCATTGATATGACTATTGACTAACATGTACTATATTATTTATGTTATGCCTTTTTTACTCCCTTAATAGGCTTTATAGATCACCCTTTTCTTATTCATGTCCCCAGGTTATCCCATGAAATGCTATGTATGAAGGAATGTGTGTGGTCATGTAAAAGAAGTTTTCAATAAAGATGTGTATTTTATGTTCTAAGTTGGTATGTAATGTTCCTAACTTCCAAAGACACCATACCTATAGATCATCAGAGTTGTCTTAAGCTCAATTTTAGGTAATAAATCATGTTTCAGTGTGTAATAAAGAGAAGGGTTGTCATATCTTCCATACTTATTCCTATAAACACGAGGTACTATTAGGTACTAATGTTCCATGGTTTCTCAAGAAGTGTGTGAGTAAAACTTAGTAGGATATCAAAAATAGTTATCTAAACATATCCAATATATATAGTTAATGTTATATATGATATACTCAAAAATAAATAAATAAAAAACTATAATACTAATACCAATCATGACCATGGGTGCTACCTAAGACACCTGTGAGTGACCATATCTACTTAGATCAATGTTAGGGTGTCTCAGAATATGTCCAAAAGACACTAACTAATCATATCATATAGAATAAAATATTTGATCACAACCATCCATCATCTCTGGTAAGAAACACATATAACCCACATCTCCAAGGTCCTTAGAAGGTATCATGTTTAACCCTACACAATGGAACCATCTCAAGAGGCATCATGTCTAACCCATATAACAAGGCCCTCGAGAGGAATATTTTCTAGCCCACCACATCACAACCAACTCAAGTGTAATCAAGTCCATCCTATACCACACATCGAACTCCATACCAAAAATTCTTGAAATGAATGATGTCCAACTCACATGATCTCAAATTAGTCTATCTCATAAGCCATACATGGTTGGCATTCCATCCATCCATAATCCCATTCCAACTCATATGTCACCCATTGTACATGGTTGGAATTAATTCTTAACCCAAAACAAACATCATTCCATAGTCATTTATCATCCATGTTTTTGGATAAAATCCCAATATAAAATATACATCAAAAGATAATTGGCATGAAACCCAACTCATCCCTTAAAAACAACCATGGTTATCATGATCACCCAAACCATATCACAATATTCCCATGGTTGGAATGACTACAAACCCAATTCATAATCCATTCCATATCAACATGAATCACTAATGGTTCTATTCTCTCGCAACCTGTTACATGTATCTCATCCCATCACATCTTTCTTTCCTATGTTTTACATGCGCATCCAACCCACCTTCCTATTATATCTCGCGAGCATGATTAGCATGAGCAACCAAACTATTACACAATCTACACACTTAGAATACCAGTAAAAAAAATTCATATAAAATAATTAATTTCTTTGATTTAACACATAAGTAGTAAAACATGTTAATAATCAACTATATCACGAGGTTCATAAGGGATGGAAACTCATCCAAACCTGATATACATATCCTTGGTTAAACTCTCAAGAACAAACACTATACCCACCTCAATTTCATTTAATTATATAACCATTTAATCCTTTTATTATTATATTTTAATTTTAATACAAGGATCAAAATGTACCTATTGTGTTCCATTTGGTTATAATATTTCCAAGACACCCCCATTAGTTCCTATATTATTTCCTAAAACCTCTAGATAATCTATCACACAATTAGAATAACACCCCTCATCTCCAACTACATTGAAAATATATTTTAGTCATAAAATTAAACAACATAGTATAAAATTTTACATAAGGGATAACATAACATCCATATCACACATGATGTCCCACTAAGTCCATCCTGTCATGACCAACCTATGCATAATTCCATTATCATATATGAACTCCTATATAACACATGATAATAATGGAAGAACACTCACACCATATACTAATTAACTATAAATGACGCTATAATGTATCATAATATTCCATATGTCCTACCCCTAAGACAATCATTCTCAATCAATCTCATCCCATACTTAGAGAAGGCTAAAAACCCGATCCTAAGGCCATCTATGTTTTATATCACTAAATTTATAATAATTTTAGGTTTTAAAATCATATAAATCACACTTTATGTCAATCCCATGTCCATGGTTGATCAAGGTATCAATGTTTAATAATCAGGGGTCCATTGTGTCCCCTGTACATTTATACCACTTGATTGGGTCAGGGAATAACAATTCATTTTTAATAAAAGTTCAATCACCCATATATGGTAAAGCCATATACCACATGTTACACAGTAATATGTATAAAACAGTGAAAAATGTTTAAGTACCACATAACTCAAAGAAAATTTACTTACTTCAATAATGCTTGACCACCATTATTAATCAAGCTCAACCGACCATCGTTCATCAAAACGAGGACCTAACTCCACTAGGAAATAACTCTAATTAGTTCTAAAATGAATATAATCAAATTATAAATTAAATAAATAATAAATAATAATTAATATTTTCAGAATAAACATAGAAAAAATCACTGAGAAATCTCAAACAACCTAAACCTTAAGAAATGAGGTGTAGATCACCCTTTGTATATCCCTATGATCACTAATAACAAAATACCCATCAATCAAAATTTATCCATCTCTCAAATTCATCCCCAAATTGAATAAAAACTAAATTAAATCATGATTGTGTATCAAATCAAGAAGAAATTCCAAAAATATTGATTTTTCCTCATCTTGATACATTATATATCCATCCATAAAAAATACCTCTCATATATGGATGATTTTATTATGATCTGTTGGAATCATCTCTAAAATCCCTAAATCCAAGCCACCATGATTAGTGGTAAGAAAGGGAGAATAAATTAGAAAGTGGAGGATCCAATAAATCATTGAAATTAATGTTGGAAAACTCCAATTTAATACCATTCCATGATGAATAATAGGTTAATATGGGAGGAGAAGGAGTGGCTCCTCTACCTTTAGCCAATTGATCAAACGGAACTCCAAAATGGGTTTTAATTTAAAAAACCAAATTTTTCTCTTGGTTTTAAAGAATTAGTTTTGGGAGCCACTAGGTACTCAATAAACCTTCATTTTCCACGAAGTCACTCATGAGGTACCCCATATTAGGAACCAACCACTTGATGGACTAGGTAGTGTGTTTTCACTCCCAAGACCCTCATTAGGTACTCATTGGCCCTAGGTAACCACAGATCTAGGTTATCCCATCTCTTGAACACCCTAAAACTTGTTCTATGACTCAATGACATGACCATCCACCTCAAAAAATCTATTTAATCATTTCAAACACTTATCCAAATGCCAATTACCAATATAAAACCAAATATTAAAACCAAGAACGAGTGATTATAGGGATTTTGGACCCATGTCATTTCTTGATTATAATCACATAAGAAGATGAACTAATTTCTACCTAGGATAATATTCCATTAATTATATTAGGTTTTCTATTTTCCCTCTTTTGGTGGTCATTCAATTTCTATTGTAATAGTGATACACCTATTATGGTGATTTGGGTCTCTCTTCCTAGACCCCCTACCATTTCAGAATCTTACAATACTTTGTTTGATTAGCAACATGGTGGGACAATACCTCTTATATGACTATTGTAACTAAGCTATCTTCCAAACCATTTATATAAGGATCTATATCAAATTCAATGTATTCAAGAGACCAAGGGATTTTACCAGCATCGAGATCATAGATGAGTTATACTAGAAGAAAAAATTCTATTTTGAGTCATGGGTTTCGTTTTTCTGTCATGAAAATGTCTTCGTCATTACTCTGGTAGTTTATGAAAAGGAAATCCCATGAATTATTGGGATATCACACCATGAGGAACCTTGGGAGATGATTATCCCATATAGGATATAGTTAAGGTTGGGCAGAACCCCTTAAATGTTGGGCCTCTATGAAATTCTCTTGAAGAGGAGGAGATGGGGAATAATGTGGAGGATATTTATACTATCATTTAGAAATATTTTAGGAAAATTAATAAAGAGATAAAAATTGTTGATATCCTTCATCAGTTGAAGTGGGATTTGGGTGAAATCAATTTTTCGAGATAGGTATTAGTCAATTTAGGGGGAATGATGGGTAACTCAAGGTCTTAAAATACATCATAAGTCACTCCTATCAATAAGATGATACGGGGGTTATCTACGAACACCATCAAGAGGTTTTGATTAAGGATACTGGTATGAGTTGACCATCCATCTGCAATAGGAAGAAGGTTGAAATGGAGTGTGAAATAGTTGAATAGGGTGTTAGAAGAAATATTAATATTAGAAATCCATTAGATGGACTGAAAATAGAGGGGAAGACTCAGGAACAATGTGATTCTGCACAGGTGTAACAAACCAATGAGGAAAAAAGAACCTATGGGATAGATATAAATGATAAAAATGATGGTTTATTGTTAAGGGATAGTTTATAGGATATATATTTTAGATAAATTTGTTGACTAAGAAGAATGAAATGGATAACAGGAAACCATGATTCTAGTAGTTGCATCCTGACCAAGAGAAAGAAATATAAAGGAAGGATTACTCCTTCTTTCCCAAACCAATTGAGATAGGTTCAACTAGTACGAGATAATAAAATGTAAGTGATAGTGATTTAGAAAAATGTTTTAAGGAAATGGATCTAATCATGTAGTCATGGAAAGATAGGTTGGAGGAGGCCATATTGATTAAATCCTCCAAAGAAGATGAAGATAAGATTGTTGAGAGGGTGCTTCTAGTGGACACCAATAATGAGCATAGGAGGTAGATCAATAAACAAGAACTCATTTTTATAGGAGAGTTCAATGATAGGAAAATTAATGTGGATGAATTTATACAAACATGGGACAATCTAGCGTACCAATTTGAGGAACTGATCAATGAGGACCTAGAAACAAAGGAATGTGGTTTGAACTTGTATTTATATTGAGATAAAGTATCTAATAATCGTAAACTTATTTTTAATGAATCTATTATCTTATATGGTGTTTGATATGTTAGGGTAATGGGGTGGGGTGTTTGGGTCATGTGGATTGTTGGTGTAATTCGATGAGGGTTCTCACTCATCCCCAAAAGTGTTTCTAAAATAAAATAGAAAATATTGTTTGTGAAATTTGGAACATGGTTCATTTTTGAATATACTAACCGAAAATAATGGGGATTATTATAATTCACTCCTTAAGAAATCCACAATTCATAGTTAGGTTACATGGTCTCCCTTACTAAATAGTTATCCATGAAACCTTGGAAAAATATCCCCCAAGATCTATCAATAATAACAATTCTAACAAAACTTGATTTACATGGAAAATACCCCATTCCATATAAAAAAATATAGTAAAAATTAACTTTTTAGACCATCTTAACCAAAAATAATTATTTTAATTATCATAATCCATGATACATGTATAAAAATAGAAAATTTAATGAAAAAAATTTTCCTAATCTTTATATTATATGCCCCTAAAACCCTTTCATCCTTAAAATCCCAACTATATAGAATAGAAATGAATAAATTCATCACCAAAACCCAAGTTATCACAATATATACATTTCAGGTGCATTTCATCCCCCAAAATATTTAAAAAATATTTTTAATATAAAATTCAATATTTATTATAGATAAATAAAAAAATCACTATATAACTACCTAAAACAAAAAAAAATCCAAATTAACATAGGATATTAAACCCTCATCTATGTCTCTTATTCCAAAGTCCACTATGTTAAACTACCATGTATCTAAAGAATTTGAACTAATCGGTTGGACCATCCATATAATAACTTATCTTAATGATCATGGATTTATATGGGATTTTTAACAAATTTTATTACTTTTCTAATATCAATATAAACCTAATCAATCACATGAGAATCATCATGAATTAATTTTTCAGGTTATTACACATGGAAAGTGTCATGAAATTTATCCAACTTGCATGGAAGTGATAACATAAATTCCACTTCAACAATATGTTCCAACACATTATAATGTCTGATAAGACTCCGAAAAATATTTCTACCATCATAAAACATGCCATATACCTGATAGGGTGAAATGCTAAAAACAATCACCAACATCAAAGTCTAATGATCTCATACTTTGATACATATATGATTTTTATCAACTTTTCACCATCTTTATTCACTCCCAAATTATATTCACTTTCTTTATCATTTACAATAACAAGTCTAATGATCATTGATTCACTAATATTGGCCATACTCATTGTTGATCAATATAGTCAGCTATAATTTTTTTTGTATAGTTATATACCAATTGAAAAGTGATAAATATAATTATAGAAAAAATAAAATATCAATAAATAATCAACCAAAAATATTATAAAATCAAAAAACAAGGGATCTCAAAATTTCCTTTAATATCTATATCATCTTCCAACTCTGATTGATAGTTTGTTAGTGGAAAACAATTCTAAGGAATAACTAGGTACCAAAATCACAATGAAATGCTCTATATATTTATGATGTAAAATATGTAAAATATTTTCAAATAATTATCCTTTAATCCTCATGAATATTCACTACCTTATCTACATAAATCTTTTCTATATTACCATCCATGTTTATGAAATTCCATGCGATTTTAGAATATATTTCTCTTTAATAAATTTTATGTGTTCGATTGACTTAGATGAACTGATGTTATTAATTTATTCATAAATTTTATTTACTCCCTTTACTTAATTTCAATGAAAAATGCATAATTTTTGTGAAATAATAATGTTCTAATATTATATATAATTTTTGAACATTATATTTATTAATCCATATTTGAGTTAGTTTTCTATTTTTATTACACCTCACACCCTAATTATCCAAACTATGTGATTATTATTTGGTAGGGTTATTAATTAAATTTAATAAAAATCATTAAATTGGATATTTGGTCACTTTAGCCATTTTAAGGGTTATATGGTCCATACAAGAAGTCCTAAATAATATATCAAAGAAAGAGGACCAACCATGATGATTGAATTTTTGTACTCAATAGAAAAGCCCAAATTTTTTAAAACTCTTGAATTTATTTTTTAATATCCAAAAGTTTTCTGAATAAAAATTTTAAGTCCCAAATCCCCCAAAAGGGGCCCAAATGAGGCTTTGAATTCAAATCCACCATTCTATCCTGGAATTAAAAACATCCCACCATTATTAACTTTTCTCCAAATTCAATTGTCTAATTGAGATGATATTTTGTGGTGTGAAATATAGAGATATGTTTCCGACTTTTTAGAAGAAATGGTTCATATTTGAGGGAATCGACCTAGCCTAAAATTAATTCACCATTAGACCAAGGAAAAAGTCTATGGAAAAATTTTATAGAATGAAATTATTTAATAAAGCAACCATAAATTTGGATAAAAAAGTATAATTCCTTCCAAATATTGAGGTTTTAAATTCCACATCAATATATAAAACTTTTAAGAATAATATATCTTGTGATTTAGCTGTATGGATGGCCAAATTGGTTATCCAAGTGGATAGTAATATTTTTAATACAAGAATTCCAACACCTTGGGCTATAAATGCATGATCTTATTCTTCTTGCAAGGGGTTAGAATTGCAGAGTATAGGAGGATATATTGGCATGACCAATGCCCTAAAAAAGTCTTAGTAGGATATTCCAAACTGATTTTTTCACATGACAGACCTTTACTCCTCTATTTTTTTCATCTTCTTTTGTGTTCATTTCAATTTTAATCATGTAAGTTTTTATTCATTTCAATTAAATATTAATACCTATTTCTTCATCATAATCTTTAATTCTCATCAACCCTCTGTTGTGTAGTATTAATATTATTTAAATATTTTAAATAATTTTTAAAATCCATCTCTTATTTTTCATTATCATTCAATCAAAATTATATGTTTAATTCTTTTCACTATTTGTGTGTGTTTTTGACACACTACTCTTATATTTTCCCTTTATTTTTATTATATTTTTAACTCATCATCATAAAAATAAAAACTATATTTTTAACCACCCAAATTATTTATTAAATATACTATTAGGGTGACTCATAGTTTTTGGATATTAAGTGATTGAGATATTTTTCTCAATTAATATTCTTTAGGTTAACATTGTGTATGTTAAACTTAAAATGTAATGGATTAATGAAATATTTTGTTTAATGCATGGATTCAGTGGATTAATGGAAAAATAAATACACTACCATAAACATGATTTGATTGAGATTAGAACCCTATTTGAGCTAAGGATTAGATTAAAATCACAACACTTGGGAATTATGATAAAAATTATATTGGGAATCGGGTGTTAATTTAATGTAATAGAAAGCTAAGAATAAGGATATAATAAGATTAAATACCCAATAATGAACTCACCAAAATCATTATCAAGTTGTTAAATAAAACATCATCAATTAATCAATTTAATTAAGCTCTGAAAAACCCCTTGTTAAAAAGATAGAAAAATAAGAAATAGTCGACTCTAAATATTTTAAAAAATATCTGAGAAAACACAAAGAAAAACCCGTATTTTTTATTTCTCTGAATGACGCATAGCCTCCCAAATAATCCATCAGATTTTTTTGACCTATAAATCAAGAAAAATCTTTGATGAATTTGGAGGAACATTAAGGATAGTGAAATCACCAAAGACCAATTCATTTCCCATCCAATTGAACTAGATATGGTCAATCCTAGGTAATAGACCCTTAAAGAACATTCTTCCCATGATATGAATTACTAAACCATTATTATTCAATATCCAAATAATAAGCCTGATTTCAAACTCAAATTTGATTTGATTCATCTTCTACCTCATTTCCATGGGCTAGCCGGTGAGAATCTATGTCTTTATCTCAAAGAGTTTCAAGTGGTGTGCTCTACCATGAAGCCTTAAGGGATTTTCAGAGAAGGAATAAATCTTCAAGAATTCCCTTTATACCTAGATTAATCCTCCAAGTCATGGCTCTAATACCTCACTCCGGGATCTATAACCACCTGGAATGATATGATGTTACTCTTCTTATAGAAATTATTACATGTTTCTTGTACTATTTCTATTTGAAAGGAAATAAGTGACATCCCTCAATTCAATAATGAATAACACTATGATTATTGGGAGAGGTAAAAAAAGCTAGTGGAAACCTACCCACATCACCAAATACCTGACTAAATATTTATCCACTACATCTATTAGGGCTTATTGGATATGGAGAGAACTCTCAATGATGTTGAAAGTGGTGGTGATGTTGTTGAAAAGACTCCTGTAAATCCATAAGATATGATACACAATATGACTTCAAACACATAGTAATTTCATAATTGAGAACATTATCATGTCAAAAAAGTCTAAGAGAATCAATCCATAGAGCCCAACATGATGACTGGGTGGATGAGTGAACTTATAGGTCTTGTGAGACAACTAATATGGGTTGGAAAATCCCCAACCTCATCTTCTCCATAATCTCTATTCCCTAAACCTATCAAGAATCATGGAATATGTAGATCACTAGCTCATCCAATAGAAACTAGTCCACAAATTTATGATAAATGATCTTATACTTCTAGTCTAATAGAACTTAATGCAACATATGATTAGGGGAATTCAAACCCTCAATAATCAGGTAAGTTAATTACAACTTCATCCATCCCCACTCTAATCCCTTCTGTTCTACCTTTAACTAAGTCTTGAGGTATGGTAATCCCATTTCTCACCCCCTCAGTTTCCTCAACAAAATCCAAACCAATTCTAATATTTCCAAGGTGATGGTAACTTCAAACAACCTTATCCTTTTGGTTCTCAACCTCAAAGGATCAATCCTCCTCTTTATCATCTTGGATTCCACTATCCTAATGATCCTTCCCAATTCCCAACGTAATACAAGAAATTTGACAAGAACTAAAATCAAGGTAATCCCAATGTGGGACATGAATATTCCTCTAAGAAACCATGGGAAAGTTCTATAAAATATCTTTCCACCTTCAAAAATCATATCCTTAAATATATTCAAACCCAAATTGGTCAACTTGCATCCCACCTAATCCAGCAACAACAATCAAAATCTTCCCAACTCCCAGCTCAACTATTACCCAACCACAAGGGTAATTGAAGTTCAATTTCACTTAGATCTAGAATGAAAATTTCTATACCTTATTTTGAGTCCTCAAAATATCCTTTGAATTTTGATCTAGAAAATGAAAATAACAAAAATCCAGTACAAGAACCTGAAGCCACTACCTCACATCATCACATTACTCTAAGGGATACAATTACTTTTCCTCAAGATGTCTCTAAGACAAGTATGTCATTTAAACCTAATCCAAAAATGCTAAATTTTTTTATATTTTTTAAAGTAAACATTACACTCTTATATACCATGAAAAAAAATCCTTAAGTATTCCATGTTTCTTAAGGAATTATGCACCCATTAGAGGAAACATATGACTATTTAAAATGTTTCAACCCAATAGTCTATTCACATCAACTATAATGATCAAGAGACCTTTACTATTTCATGCCAAATATGGAGTTACTACTTTGAATATGCACTCATATACCTATGAGGCTTTATAAATTTTATTCCCAAATCATATTCTCCAACCTTGGTCTATGTCCCATACACTAAACAAGTGTTTTCATCTAGTTAGCCAATCAAAGAACAACTAGTCCTGAGGGAATAATTGAGGATTTCATTGTCTGAGTTAATGATCTTATCTTCCCAGCTGATTTCTATTTCCTTGACATGGAAGGTGAGATGACCTCATCTCCAAGTCCCCCAATTCTTGGAAGACCATTCCTCATGATGGCTAAAATTAAGATTCATGTCCATATGAGCATCTTATCCATGAAAGTTTGTGACCAAATGGTCAAGTTCAATATTTTTTTAGGCCATGAGATACCCATTTGAGGATCACCCAACCTTCTCAATCCATGATTCTGAGGAAACTTTTGAGAGTGTATTCACCACCATTTCATCATGTTCATCATGTTCTAATGAGAGAGAAGTTTCTGATATTTTTACCATGATTAACCAAGTCATAAATGGGGATGTTTTAATTGAACTCTGATTCCTAGACTCCATCAATCTAGAGGATATTGAAAATATCTTTAATCCCATATTAACTCAGATATATGCTATTCTTCCTTATATAGTATTGAGGAAAATGAATCAAAACCCACTTAATGCACTACCTCCATTCCAACGTTGTCTATACCACAAATGAAAGATGTGACTGATGTGAAACCTCTTCATACATGTTAAATGTATTCCATGAAGGTGAAAAGGTAATGATTTTATACTCTCAATTTTATCATCACCAGGTAATCATAATTCTCATTGGGAAAATCCTTTTATTATTAACAAGGTTTACCCATTTGGTACAATGAAAGTCCAAGATCCAAATTCCAAAAGTATATTCACGGTTACTGGAAAAAAGTTAAAGCATCACCATGAGAGGACACACATCTTAGGAACCACATCGACTTCATTGATTCTCCAACCTCTGTGGTAGACCCACCACTAGATAGAGATTGCGACACACCATATCCAACCATGGGGAACATCTTTAACTTTATCTCTCTCCATCCCCATCTCTTTCTGTCTTTATTATTCTTTGTCTCTCTTTCTAATTTCTTTAACACCTTATTCATTAAATTTTTCAATATTTATCTTTTGTGCGGGTGTGTATTTTTAAAACACTAAGAAAAAGTAAAAAAGTAAAAAAATATTAATAATTACTTACAATTAAATTTTGAAATTTTGTTATAACTTTTTTGGGATTCTAATTAATTTTTTCTCTCAAACATTATATATTGTAATCATAAATTTGGATAAATAATTTTGGGTCAAGAATAATAAATTTTGAATGGTCAATTTTTGATTTAGAAAATGATTCATCCCAAACCATGATAAATAACATCATCTTTTATGCCAAGGCCACCGATGATCATCTTTTCAGAATTTATGTTTTTAATATTATTTATGAGTCTTGATTTTTTGAACCTTTGAGCTTAATTTCCTAATTTAGTGTAAATTAATATGATATAGGAATTTTTTAAACCACATGAGAATCAAAATAGACAAATAGCCTCTTATTACCCTTAAATTAATGCTCATTTTTAAAGCCCCGTTGAGGCTATGAATACTTTATTTTTTATAGCCACATTACAATCCTAATACCTTATCGCATCCAATATCTACATGGATCTTCATTTCATAATTTATTGAAATTTATGTTTTGGGGGAATTAATATCATTTTGGGTACCATTTACTTATTATCAATGTGTCGTCATATGATTGAGGGAAATCCTATATTTAATTATGGGGGAGAGGTTTTCATTCAACAAGTTTTAGTAATAGATTAACATTTATGTAATTTTGTACATGTTATTGAAAAGTGATCAAAAAATGAAAAAAAAATCAAAAATAAAAAACAAAAAAATAACGGGTTGTGTCTTGGGTAGGTAAAAAATCATTGTTCCTAAAACCATGATCTTATAATAACTATTTAAAATAGTTTCATGATGACATAAAATAGGGGTTGGGATATTATTGTGAGATATGTTTGATGTTATACTTTAAAAAAGAAATGAAAAAAAAGAACACTTTCATTATCTTTTCTTATGTCATTAGGAAAAGTTTGTTTTTCTATAAAAATTTAAACTTTTCCTTTATCCCTAATATATTTCTTAAAACATCATATCCTTGTAAATATATGCTTCCATAACCTTTCATGTCTTATTTCAAAAATGGTGCATTGAGTTTTCCATATTTGTGTTTTACCCCTATTTTCCTATATATTTTCCTTTATATTCCTGTCACCCTGTAGACATTGAAACCCCCCTAAAAATACCATTTCATTATTGTGAAAATTTGGATAGGGAATATAATTTCATAGCTCTTAATAAATATAATATTTTTACTTTTTATTGGTGAATGAGTGAACCTCCAGAAATAAATTTAATATTCTTGAGAGAATTAAGTTATAAGTGCCTATATTTTCCATTTCAAATTTTTAGTATGAGAAATGAGTTATTTTTGGAACATTATTTATATATCTATTTTTTGTGTAATTATTTATGGAATATTGAACCAGTCTAGACCACTTGATTGGTGATAAATGTTTTTTAATATTTGATGGCAAGTGAAAATAATTTAGTGATGTTATTTTATTTGTTATACATGAGGAAATGAACAAGACTAAAGTATGGGAGATTTGATGTTATTAATTTATTAATAAACTTTTATTTAATCCCTTTAATCATTTTTAAGGAAAAGTTCATATTTGGTTTGAAATACTCATGTTTTATTATTAAATATAATTTTTGATCATTATTTTTATTAATTTAGATTCGAGTTACTTTATTATTTTAAATATAAATCTCATATTAATTATCCTAATTGTCATGTTTATTATTATTACCAATTCATTTTTCTTCAAATAATTAAACAGAATATTGGGCCAGTTCAGCCAATTGAATGGTCATATGGTCTATACAAGAAGGATTAAGGAATTTTTCAAAGAAACTATAATTTATATGATTATTGAATTTCTAGGCTCAATTCAGTATCCAAAATTTTTATTAAACTCATTAATTTAATATTTAATATCCAAAATAATCACAAATTGTTTTTAAGGACAAAATCCATCAAAAAGGGTCCCAACTGATGCTTTGAAGTCCAACCCACTATTCTGTTTGGGATTTAAAAAAAACCCAGAATTCTTGACTATTCCCCCAATATAATAGACTAATTGATGTGAGATTTTATGCTATGAAATCAAATATATATTAATAATTATTTTTAGAAGAAATGGTTCAAATTTGATAGAATCTTCTTTACTTAAAATGCATTCACATTTAGAACAAGTAAAAACTCTACAGAAAAATGGATAGAATGGAATTATTTTGTAAAATAGCCATAATTTTCCCTATAATGTTATAATGGCCTCCAAATTTTTAGGGTTGATAGTACATATCAATATGTAAAAATTTTAATGATATGATATATAGATATTCGGCTGTCTGGATTTCCAAATTGGCGAGCCTATGGAGAGAAGGATTTGGAATGCAAAAAGTCCACCACCTTGGGCTATAAGTGCATCCCCCTATTATACATGCAAGGGGTTGGAATTTCAGAGAATATTATTATATATTAGCTCGACCAAGTCCCTGGAAAAGGATTTAGAGGATCTAAAAAACTCATTTTTAACCTAAGAGACCTTTCCTTCTCTCTTTATTTTCATCTTCTTTGGTTTTCTTTTCAATTGTAATTGTGTATGTTTGCTTTCATTTTAATTAAATTTTAATACATGTTTCTTCATAATAATATGTAATTCTAATCCAACATATGTTTTAAAAATTTAATCTCCTTTAAATAGTTTAAATAAAGTTAAAAACATTTTGTTATTTCTTTTTCTCATTAAATCAAAAGTCTATGTTTAATTATCTTCACCGTTTGTGTGTGTTTGGTGAACTAATCTTATATTATCAATTTATTTTTCTTATATTTTTAACGCATCACCATAAAAATTCTTTAAACATTCCATTGGGTTAAGTCATAATTTTCATATGGTAAGTGATTTAAATCTTTTTCTCGATAAATATTCTTTAAGTTAATATTGTGTATCTTAAACATAAAATGTCATGGACTATTGAAATGTTTTGTTTAACATGTTGATTAACTTGATTATTAGAAACATAAATAAAATACCGTAAACAATGTTTTATTGATATTATAACCCAAGTAATGTTAAAGCTTAGATTAAAGCCATGACATTTGGGAATTCCAATCAAACTCATGTTGTGAAGTAAGTGTTAATTTAATGCAATATAATTAAAATCTCAAGGATATCATAAGATTAAATACCCAATAATTAAATCAACCCAATATTTATCAAGTTTTTAAATCAAACATCATCCATAAATGAATTTAATTAATCTTTTCAAACATACCCATTTTAAAAAGATAGACAAATCATAAACAATACTCTAAAATTTGTACCATCACCAATTATTCGACTTGAGTTCCGCTATATGAATTAACAGAGCACCAGACCATTGAATGGTCGATATATGAAAATTGGCCATGCCTCATGAAAAAATAAACAAAATTAAGT
Organism: Viscum album; assembly: GCA_963277665.1. NCBI lineage: Eukaryota > Viridiplantae > Streptophyta > Magnoliopsida > Santalales > Viscaceae > Viscum > Viscum album. The sequence goes on from OY728162.1 coordinate 242,530,770, forward strand.
GAATAATAATTTATTAAAATAAAAAATGAAATTTATTTTGAGATAATTAAATGAAACATAATTAGTAAAATCAATTAAGTAATTATAATAAGAACTATTATACCTCATAGCTAATCAAACATGTTTTGTTTGGATTTTTTTTATTTTATATTAAAATTTCATTAAAATTTAATCTCTCATATTTAAATCATTAGAAATATTGATTTTTTATACATGTAAAAAATGAATAATCATTCACATAGTTATTATCAAATGGTTAGAAATAAAGTTAACATCATTTGATGTTAAAAAGAGTTATTTTTAGAAAACTATTTTTTTATGTTCATAATATATATTATGTTAATTAATTAAATTAATACTTATTTAATAATGGTTCTAATGTCATGTGTAGAATTTATATTCAATCAAATAAATTTTAATTCATCTAATGGTTTTTATTAGGAAAGCAATGAGAATAAAATCATTTTTATTCTTACAGATACATTTTTTCTAAAAAAAGGGCTTTACGCATTTTGTTCACTAATATTAGAATTACTTTATAATAACTATATGAATTTAATATTATAAAATGTATTACATAATTTAAATAAGTATAATAAATATTAGGTACTAATTAATTTCTAAAATTTATTCATAATGAAGAGTTACCATGTTAAAAATCCTATCACCACAGTAAGGGTTAAGAGGTTAACAAGAGGATTAATATAATATATATGTCTTAAAATATTATTAAAAATATTATAAATATATCTGTTTGTGTTTATTTACACATTAATTTGTAATTCCATTGATATTTTGGTTATTTAGTGCCACATTCCCATGAAAATTTATATATTATTTTAATGTTAAGGGTGTTTACAATGGTGCCACTCCCCTCTCTTATAAAATGGAGCCTCCTATTCTAACTTATTCACACCACTTTAGCATATTATAATGATAAATATTTTCCCAAATAAATCTCTAATATACTTATCCTTGACCTATTGGTTATTCTATATCCAAAATACCCATTAAATAATCCTTAGGATGTTTTTAATGGAGTTTATCAAAGGAGTAAATATATGTCCTTAACAACATTTTTCCAAGTTTTTTTCTTCTTATAACTGACCAAAATATTCCATAACCATATTAAAACAAATAAATTAGTAACTTTATTATACAAAAATACTTTTTTTAGTTAATGGTACAACTATTTTCTTATATCCTTTCCATATATTGGAAAATGAAAGCGTCACTCATGCATATGTGCGCACTACCACCTATAGGAAATGATGTAATTAATTTTTCATCACCATAATGTATGGTTATATATAAGGATTTAATGAATATAAATGTTATTTATAACAAAATTATGGTTCTTGAAAGATAAATTATTATCAACCTTCCATTCTTTGCATCAATTGAAAAATGAAAAGATCACCCATGCGTATGTACAAACTACCATCACCACAAAGGGATGTAATTAATTTTTTATCACTACCTTAAATGGATAGTTATAAAAGTGTATATAATGAATAAATATGATATTTATGAAACTATTAATATTTTTTATATTAGGATACTATGACCAATGTTCAAATATTTTATTTGTTAAACCAAAACATGCCTAGAGAATAGAATAGTTGACGACAAGTTATTGATTTTAATAAGAAATTGTTAAAAAATTAGTGATGGAAATTTATAAAGAATTATATATAGTAAGATAATTGTGAATATGTTTGTTGTATGTATTTATAATAAACAATAATTAATTAAACTGTAGTTTACAATGTGTACGAAACAAGTCACGACTTGAGGCAAGGGCTTCCTCACCTCAACTTCCCTTCATCAAGATAAGATCCATATTCACAACATTATTTATTTTGTGAGGTGTATATAATTCCCATGAATTTATTTTATAATTAATTTTATGAAAATTTTAAGGGAAAACAATTCTATCTAACATTCTATCTTTTATGATCTTTTGATTCAGACATTACTAAATTTGTAAGGGTTTATATTATGATCTCATTTTTTTTCGAGATTGTTTATGTTTCAATTTACATTTGGGGAATTATATATTATTTCTCTCATAAATCCAATATATTTTATTCAACTTTGGTTATTATGATGGTTTTAAATTATTCTTTCCAATTTTCCCTCTTTGGTACCCAATAAAACCAAAAGATTTTTTTAATAAAATATAACATTATTTATCTTTCCCCTCTGAAATCTTTTTCCATGTATTTTTTTAAAGTTATATTTTTAATGTTTTTATATAATTTTTTTATAAAGGTAATTTCAATTACCTTTTAATTTCCAAAAAAATTATTAAAAATAATCTTTCAAAATTTTTTCTTTACAACTCGCTTTTGACTTTTAAAAAAGTTTAAAACGAATGTTCTTCTTATATATATGCAACATGAATTTTTTTTTCAACAACCATGTCATTTTATCATAATTTAAATTAATTTACAAGTTTCTATGGCTTTTTAAAGAAAATAATATTCCTTTTGTTCAAGGATTTAAAAAAAAATTACAAACAGAAATGGATATTTTTTTTTCAAAGACACTTTTGAATGATTCTATAAAACTATTTTTTATCTATGTCAAAAACCTTTAAATATTTTTATGTTTCATTGGATCCTTTAAAGATGGAATTTATTGACCAATTTCCAAGATCAAACATGGTAACTATGTTCCATAGTATTCTTGTATTAGATGATTTCAATCGACGATTTGAGAGAAATTTCTCACTCCTATAATATCCATTAACCATGTTGACCCAGAAGGAATCAAATTTATTTTGGATAAATGAATGTGATAAAAATTTCATGGATTTAAAGAGAATTCTGGTCAGTTCACCTTTGATTAAACTACCCTATAGTGGATAATGGTCTGTAATATGTACTGAATAATCCAAGATGATACTAGGATGGATTATCATGTATAATGATGTGGTAGTAGTTATACCTTTATTTAAATTGATTTTTCATGAGAAAAATTACATGAATCGTGATTTAGATATTGCAATGGTAGTTTTTTTTATTTTAAAATATAAAAGAATTATAATTATATTGAAAGGTTTTATACATTTACTGAACATAAAATCTTGAAGTATATATTCACAAAAAAAATATTTGAATATGTTCCATAGGAGATGGTTTATATTGATAAATATTACGACCTGTCATTACATTACCATCCTGAGAAGGTGAAAAAGGTGGTTGATACTATGAGTTGGAAGGACCATGATATATTTCCTATGATAAGGAATAAATAAGAAATAATATTTATGTATTTTTAGTGGATGTACCTTGGAATTAAAAAGAAAGGGGAGTAGTTATATCTTGCATAAATGATTATCCAAATATCCATTTATTTGAATATTAATTTTGTGTATAAGGATTATTTTGATATAGAAGATAAGAAAATGATTTTTCCAGAATTCTACCTTGACCATGATAAAATAATAAGGTTCAGGAACCAAATATGCGTCACTTCAATAATATAATTGAAGGATTTATTGGGTTAATTAAATATCACATCATTTAATATTAATCATGGAATTAAAAAGATATATGGATATACCTAAGAAAATTTATAGTTTGAAAACATGAAAATGGATATTAAGAAATATGTATCTAAATTACTAGTATGTCAATTAGTTAAGGATAGATTTCAAATGTCTAAGGGGTTGTTTTAACCATTACAAATTCCTTTATGGAAGTGGGAAAACATATCTTCGGATTTTTTTGTAGGAAACCCCCTGAAATCTAAAGAATGACAACCCATATATTCTGTACACTTTGATTCAATATTTATTACATAAAGATACACCGAATAAAATCCTATAAAATTAAGAGACTTGGTGTATTTGGGAAATTAGATACATAACATAATAACATGAAACAAGTATATAATGACATTATCTAAAAACTCCCTAACATTCCCTTAAATTCCATATATCCTCTAGTACTGAACATGATAACCTAGGGAAATACATAATGAATGGCTGAGCTATAAATCCTAGAAAGAAAATAATCAAGGAATAAAATCATATAAGGTAGTACATGTGAGTCAAGAGGAAAAAAATGTTGACATAGAAATGTGATAACCATAATCATGAACATCAAAGAATAGAATAAGATGATAACATCAAGGCATTGTAAGAATGTGTAAGAAACATAAAACATGACATAATAAGAATAAATCAAGGATAATCACCCAAAAATTATAATATAGTGTACTTTAGATAAACCCTTGTGCACCACACATGGTATCTCATGAGATAAAAACATTACCAAATACTTTATAGGGATATATAATTATGGGTCCTCCAATCATATTCATATCGTGAAAATGAATTTTGGTACCATATAGATCATACAAAATAAAAAAATCTTTCATCACTTTTAATCCAATTATTAAGGAGTGTGGGTTTCATAAATGTATTTCCAAAATAAATTTACTATAGGTATTACTAGGTGAATAAACTTGAGTGGAAATAGGGATGGCTATTCACAACACAAAATTTTGTATGAAAAATCGCTAAATAATTTCATCAGCATAATGGGTGTACATAAAGGTTCAAGGTAGGGATTTATGAGTGTGAAAGGTGGCCTATTATTACATAGGAATCATATAGAAAATATAGGTATGTGTAAAAACATAGTTGGACATGAACATTTGAACATCAAATGGAATAATATAAAGAAAGTTCTTAAAGGAAATGAGAGAGAGAGGGTGATCCTTTACTTCAATGTAGTAACTAATTAAGTAATGGTTATAATGAGAGGGGATAATTAATCTACCATTCTTATAAAATAAATTTAATAGTGAATGGATATTGATAAACACATGAACACATAATCAATTGAGATTCAAAAATGATTAATATAAAGGAAGTAATTTAATGAAAATGAAGAGAAAGAGATCCCCTTTCTCCTTAATGCTTGGAAATAGCTTCTTAAGAGCTTACAAAAACCTTTGGAGGAATTTAGAGAGGTATATAGAGAGGAGATTAATGATTCAAGGATTTGATGTAAAGAGTAATGGGTGGTTGGGTGGGATTTTATACTATAATAGAGGGGAATACTTTATTAATTTCAAAACAGAGGTTTTGTAATCTATGTAACAAAAAAATGAAATCCATAAAATATTCCCCTAGTTCTTCCCCTGGTTTTTTCAAAGAGGATTGGTTTGAAATATTTTATTAGGTTAAGAACGAAAATCATTTAAGTAATACCATTCATGATGCAGAAGTTAGTAAAGTTCATAAATAATTGTTTTCAAAACCATAAAATATAATATAGGTTACAAAGTATTCATTATAGGTTTGTAAAATTAATCAAATTTCATTAAAACTAAATAATTTTTATGGTAAAACATATTTTTGGTTGGTTATCCCTTTCAATATTAAATCAATTTATTACTATTATGATGTCATAATAATTATCATATTTAATTTTTACCCAAAAATTTGATCATCTTAGAAAATTTTAAAGAATTGACCATTGTAAAATTTTTATGTGAAATATTATAAAATGTTTTTTATATTAAAAAAATGAATTTCTAAATATTAGAATTTAAACTTTTAAATAAAAATCCTTATTTACTTTATAATACTATTTTAACAACACTAACAACTTTCGAACCCTTATAAAAATTACATGGGACTTAATTAAATCATATTATCATTTATATTTAACTAAATATTATTTAATATGGCTATTTTATGAAAATAAAATTATTGTTAAAAACATGGATTTATTAAAAAGTATGTTCTAATTGAAACTATATATTTCCAAAAAATAAAATTATTGTTTCATCTTATAAAATTCTATTTTTTTCAAAATAATTATATAATCATGCATATATATAATGTAATAATGAAAATGGATTAATATAATCACTACTTATTTTAAAATAAAATATAAAAATTCATACTACTATGGTCAAGATACATAACCCCTTATGAAACCAGTGTATTCCCTAAGGGAAAGGTGTGTGGTGGTAGTACTTTCTTGGTGTGGGTTGAAAAACATGGTTTTGGAGGTGATATATTTAATATTGATATTATCCTGTATTCATTTTCACTCGATTTTTAGTTATTGAATCTTGGATTGAGATTTTTCAAAGGAATAGCCCAGTGATTTAATCTACCTTAGAAGCTCTAAAAAATTGACTTCATAGGATATTATACTAATGGTTGAGGCCATCACTTATTCCTTCTATATATATAAGATTTTATTACAACACATAACATATAATACTCATAATGGTCACTATAATAGGTCAATTACATCTTCCACTATGGAACACAACATAATAAAGCAAATCACAGTAAACTTAGAGGCCCAAGGAAATGACCCCGTGATTGATCCCTCACCCCCCAAAACCCTCACCACTCCACCACCAATGGGTGGGATATTAAAATCACTATAAAAGATATATATTTACTGTTTTTATAATTATTAAATATCTTTTAATCCCAATGGTCAAATTATGGTTATATTTTATAATGGTTTAAAATGAAAAATGAAAAATAGTACATATGTTCTCTATAACCACATTACGTAATAAGGAATATATTCCTTTTGAGGTGAATTTAAATTAAAAAATTATGAGTCCTTATATTCTTCTCCAATTTAGAAATTTATACATTGATTTTTTTTTTCTTACACTAAAATAGATAATGGTACATTTTCTTCCTTACCTCATATCGTTCCCATGTTGCCTCCTCAAACTTATGCTTCTACTACACTACTCTAACTAGTTAAGTTTTAATGTTTTATAAAACATTGTCTTGATGATCTAAGGTATTCACTAGATACTCCTCAATATCAAATATATTTCTTCAAAGGTACTACCTCTAGATTCAGTATATGTGATCAGTCTGATATGAACTTCCTTGATAGGGTTATATAGAGTACATCATGTAATTGATTTGGTTTAGGTAGAATTTCTAGTTAATAATCTATAAAATAGATAAAATTAATAATTTTAAAGGGTATTATGTATCTAGGAATAAGATTTCAAATTTCCCAAACCTCAAGACGTTCCTGTATAAGATTAGGTCCCATCACCTTCTTCTCTCTAACTTCATCCAAACATGTTAGAGTCTGACACCTCTTCCCATACAACACCTCATAAAGTGTCATTTGAATGCTAGGATGGAAATTGTTGTTATCTGAGAACTATTCTAGGGGAGGGTATTGATTAAAATATAGTTTTAAATCCCTTAAACATGATTTAAACATATCTTATAGAGTTTGAATGGTTCTCTTAGAATGAAAATTCATATGAGGGTGATAAGTAGTGTTTAAACTCAGCTATGCATCCAATGATTTCTGAAGGATTATCTAGAACCTTAAGTTAAACCTCAATTCTTGATCAGATACATTTGAGTGTGATACTCCATGTAGTCTTAACACATATCTTAGTTATATTTTTGAGAGTTGTTCAATAGATATGTCTTTCTTGATATAAATTAATGGTGGTAACTTTGTAAATAGAATGACTACTGTAACAACCTGAATCCGGAGCCACTCAACTGGTGCCCCGTACCAAGTTCTCCACATGAACTCAAGTTCATTTCCCCAAATGCCAGAGGCTGCCGACTAACAGCGAGGGCCTTGGTGAGTCATTAGGGGAACTGTGCCCTCATTACGTAAGGTATACAAGGAAAAGGAAATAACAGTCAATAGAGAAATCAGTAAAAAACATGAAATAACTCAAACTAACAGTGAAAGCAACGAATATATAGTAATGATGATAATGATGCAGTAGGTAAAAGTATCTAAGGAAAGTAGAAAACACAAAAATGTGCTGAAATAAAACTAATAAAGAAAGTAAAAAAGTGAACAACAACTCCAGCATAATCACAAGCCTATGCTCGGTACTATGCTCTCTAGCTCTAACCATCAATCATGTACCTGAAGTAGAGGGGCCACAGTCCCTATCCACACCTGCCACAATATAACTAGTTTGGTCTAAAAAGCAGGACCCAAATAGGGTGTGAGACTAATCCCAATAGGCAACCACCACAACATCTGTGCCCTACTATCTGTGAGAAATATAGAAAAAGTAAAGGAAATAAATGCTGCAGAGAAACATGAGTACACTAAAGTAACAATCCTAAAAATCTCCATTCACATTTATTTATTAACTCAATTTAATCATTTAGTTATCAACCAAGGAATCTAGCAAACAAATCTATAATCCCAAAGCATAGTAAGTAACACAACAGGTATCTCAGCAGACTACCTAAACAAAAAGCAATAAAAAACCCAAGCTTGTTCTTGTCTTGGTGGACTCGTCACAACCAACCAAAAAATATGTACACTGACTCTCTAGGTGGATCATACTGGTAGACCCCTCCAGTCAAATAATCATACAAAGAAATAGACACTCTGGGAAGCTCTCACCATCAATTCCCCTACGGTCTTCTAATGATAGCTAAAGACTCTCTGAGGAAGCACTTACATCTAATTCCCCCCGTAGTCTTGATATGTAAATAAGGAGACTCTGAGGAAGCACAAATTCCAATTCCCGTAGGTCCTGCGAACAATAATAATTAATAACTGAATCCCTAGGAAATCCCTAATCATCAATTCCCTCTTTAGTATACCGCAATAGGTTCACACAGCCCTGAGTAGTCAAGTCGTGCGTAATCGACTGTCAGCAACCCAAAGTAAGTTCGACAAATTACTTGGCTAATAGAAACAATTAATCAAAATCATATAAACAAGAGGAAGTACATGCAATGAATTATATCATGGCAGGAAATCAACGCAACAAGGACTGCCTCACAGGAAACCTAATCCAAACGGCGATAAACAACCCAAACAAGGGAAACACCCATGGGGTGATCCTCAAACATTCTAACAAGAAATCATTATTCATCTAACAGCCACATTCATACAAGAAATATAAGGCATATAATAATACAGGATCAAAACCCTAACCTGAGATACCCGACACATGGGAATCCAATACTTTTTCACAAAAACTCAAAGGCATTCAACATAAGGCAACAAAACACCTACCTCAATCCAAAGAGATCGATATACTTGAACATCATCCCATTAATTGGCCCAGAACGAAGTATATCTACAAAAACGTGTAAAATGTTCAACCTTATATAACTCACATGAGAGAAGGAATCAGGAAACGTGGAAAAATAAGAACCAAGAACTCACCGCTGCGATTCTATTGAAACTGATGATGCTCGATTTAGACAACCGGTGATGGATCAATGTCTCGGGGAATATCCACGGCTGTAACCTTACTCTCAGTCAATGAAGCTGGAGAAGAAGACAATTTCGAGGTAAAGATGTGACCCCGATCCATTTAATAAAAAAAATAAAGTACACATCGTGTACTTTTTGAGTACATGGTGTGTACTAGGATTTTCCGTACTCCGCATTAAGAGGCCTCCACATCACCCCAACATGGCCGTGTGTGTGTCCATGAAATGGCTAGCACATGGCCCTGAGCATCATAAAAGTACCCAAAATGTACTTATAAAGTACACGTCGTGTACTTAGAAAATTTACAGATTCTCCTCTTTTTCCCAAAAACGACTAGAAGAGGGAAAACATACCTAAAAAGAAGGTCAGGGTTCTTACAAACTTCCCCCTTAAAGAAATTTGTCCCCGAATTTCCCTAACAAGGTGGCGAAGAAGAAACCTTGAACAACTATGGCCACTGTGATCACATATTGGCCTCCCTCTCCCAAGTTTCGTCCTGTACACGACCGTGCTGCCATAGCACCCGTACAAGAGGTAAAGACCGACCATGGAGTACCTTTGCACTATGATCAACAATCCTGATAGGTTTCTCCTCACATGATGCATCTTGATCTAGCTCAACCTCCTTTGGTTGAAAAACATGAGACGGGTCTGAGAAATAGCGTCGAAGATGAGAAACATGGAAGACGTCATGCATAGCCTGGTACCTCTGAGGTAACTGCAACCTATAAACAACCAGCCCGACTCTCCCCAGAATCTCAAACGGCCCGACGTATCTCAGTGAAAGATTACCCTGTATCCTGATCCTCTTGTGTCCCGACCTTGGGGTAACACGTAGAAAGACATGATCTCCAACCTTGAACTCCAAAGGTCATCTCCACTGATCGGCATAAGATTTCTGCCGAGACTATGCAGTAGCCATCCTTTTCCGAATCAACTCCACCTGTTCTATGGTCTCTTGAACAAGACGAGGTCCCATTATAGCTGCCTCTCCTGCCTCCAGCCAACACAAGGGTGATTGACACAACCTAACATACAGAGCCTCGTATGGTGCCATCTGAATAGTTTCTTGAAAACTATTATTGTAGGAAAACTCCACTAGAGGTATATGTCTCTCACATAAAACTCCAAAATCAAGGACGCATGCTCGTAGCATGTCTTCGAGCACCTGAATTGTGCGCTCTGACTGACCATCTGTCTGGGGATGATAAGCTCTACTCAGAAGTACCTATGTACCCAAAGCCTTCTGTATCCCTTGCCTTAAATGAGATGTAAAGTGGGCATCCCTATCTGAAATGATAATACACAGAACCCCATGCAAGCGTACAATCTCACGGATGTACAACCATCCAAGCTCATCAAAATCGAAAGTCTCCTTAATTGGAAAGAAGGGAGCAACATTCATGATCCTGTCAATGAGAACCCATACCACATCATTCCATCGAGGCGATATCAGTAATACTATCACTAACTCCATCGCGACATCATTCCACTTCCACTCAGGAATGGGTAGCTGCTGTAAAAGCCCTGCTGGTCGCTGGCGCTCTTCCTTCACCTGTTGACAGGTGGAACACATCATGAAAAAACCAGAAACATCCCTCTTCCTACCTGGCCACCAATACTGGAGGTGTAGATCATGATACATATTTGTGACGCCAGGATTAACATCCCAAACTAAGGAATGAAAGTATCACATTATCTCCTCACATATATCTTCTGGAACCCATACGCATCCCTAGAAACGCATGATCTCATCCTCACCTATGATCCATCAAGGAAGAGTGTCCTCTCCTCACACACTTTCTCGTGGACTAGACCTTCTGAATCTGATAGCTTCCTCATACAAACTCGGTCAAGAAGGGTAGATGTAACAACTATAGAAGAAAGAAAAGTCTAACTCCATCTATCATGCACCTCAAAATGAATTTCAGAGAACCGAGTTATAAGCTGCCACTTGCTGCTGGCCTCCTGAACTGCCTATATCTGTGTCCTCCTGCTCAGTGTGTCTGCCACAACGTTGCCTTTCCCTGGTGTATAAACAAACTCAAAATCTAAAGAGTGTAGGTACTCATCCTACCTCCACTGTCTCAGATTCAAGTCACGCTGCGTGAAGATATACTTGAGGCTCTTGTGGTCAGTATATACCACAAAATGCTCTCCCAGAAGATAATGTCTCCAACAATGAAAAGTATGAACAACTGCAGCCAACTCCAGGTCATGCGTAAGATAGTTCCTCTCTTGTGGCCTCAACTACAGAGATCTATATGCAATGACACGATCCTCCTGTATAATCACTGCTCCAAGACCGATACCAGATGCATCACATAAGACTGTATAAAATTTTACCAATTCCCGAAAAACTAGTATCGGTGCTAAAGTAAATCTCCCCTTGAGCTCCTGAAAGGATGAATCAAAGGCTTTTGAATAAACATAATTCACACCCTTCTTGGTCAAGCCCATCAACGAAGCTAGCAGCGTGAGAAATCTTGTATAAACTGCCTGTAGAAACCATCCAGCCCTAAAAAACTTCGTACCTCGAAAAAATTCTTCGGATGCTCCCAGGTTACGACTGCTCTAACCTTTTCTGGATCTACTGATAATCTTGTCTCCAAGATTACATGACCGAAGAAGTGAATTTCTTCCATCCAAAAGTGTAACTTTGAGAGCATAGAATATAACTGATGCTCCTTCAGTTTACTCAAAATGATCTAAAGATGGGTAGCATGGTTGTGTCGAGTGTGAGAGTACACCAAGATATCATCCATGAAAACAAACACAAAAGAATACAAGTAAGGATGGAAAATTCTGTTCATCAGTTCCATGAAAACTGCAGGTGCGTTCGTGAGACCGAACGGCATAACCAAATAATCTTACATACCATACCTGCTCCGTAAGGCTGTAAGAGGTATATCATATGGTATGACATACAACTACTGACAGGAAGATCTCAAGTTGATCTTCGAGAACACAGCATATAAGTTGTGATCTTCACTCTCCTCTCTGGAGGCATCTCTAGATGCTCGAAGATGGACAATATAGCTTCTAGCCAGGACACTGCAGCATGTGTTCCTCCATCCCCTGCAAACGTGAGAGGATACTATTGCTGAAAAACCCATGTCAGCTCTGCCATATACGGGGCAGGATGCTGATCTCCCTGGAAGGTCTGTACGAATCTCGTGAAAACTTCTCTAAACAGAGTGTCGACACTAGTGTCTGGAATCACTATAGGTTCCATGTCCGGAACGAATGGCGGAACTACTGGTAGTCCCTGATCTGCCGTATCTGGCGTATGGTCACTACCTGGTTCCTGACGGACAACGGGAGGACGTCTCGGTTCCATGACTCCGCAAGGTCAAAAGTACACTTTAGATCAGATTACTAGGGACTGAAACTACGAGCGCAATAAGGGAACATGGGAAAGAAGGATTTAAAAGGAAACAAAACATGACTACACGACATGTATATATACTACACGACGTGTTCCCTTAAGTCATTTACATAGGAATTTACTTTTAAGTAACTGGTCGTGTAACACCCCGAATACATGACGTGTTGTCCTAACACACGACAGGCACTTGAATTCTCTTCCCTACCCGAGTCCTTCTATACGGTTAAGCCACACGACTCTCCTAAGACAAAAATACACGGCGTGTTCAACTCATACATGGTATGTACTTAACAAGCTTCACATGGCCTGTGTTATTTAGTGGCACAACCTGTGCCCAGGTCACACTATACGGCATGTTCTAAAAAGACACAGAGTGTACGAAGAAGTCCTAAAAGACAATGTTGGTGAGCCACACGGCCGACTACATGGTTGAAACTACACTACATGTTTCAGAATAACACGGCGTGTAAGAGAAAGGATAACACCAACCCATGTTGTTCGTGACATTGACGGACACCTAGGTCAAACGACACGGCGTGTACAATTCAGACATGTCGTGTATGTTTAAATATGACACGACCCGTGTTTTTCATGACACAGTTGGGGTACCTATTTCATACTACACGGCGTGCTAAACTAGTACATGGTGTGTTCCTACAAGAACCTTTAAAACCCAGTGTCCCTTCCCACACAGTCAGCGCCACAGCTAAAAACTACATTGCGTGTATTCATAAAGTACATGCCGTGTATTTTTTGTTTTTTTGAACAATAGCCTCAGAACTGCACCAGAGCACAGAAAACACAGAAAAACGAGCGTTAAGGTTCCACATTCCAATCCCTGGGGGCCCATACTCCCCACGAATCAATGCTTGGCATCATAATAATGCATATAACAAATAAAAAATATCACAAACTCATGATACACCAAATTCCAATACTCGAGGGCCCATAACACCTCTAAGACCAAATTTTGGCATCCGTGATAAAGAATCTCGAATCAAATGATACCCTATCAATATAGCATGCATTCTATCACATCATATATCAGAACAGCATGCATAGTCTATCACAATTTCTATCACAACAACATGCGACTTCTAATGAAATCTAGATGGCATGAAAAAAATGCATGACATGTGATTTTCTAATAGGTTCCTATATGATGCATGATATGGCATACCCTCATCTCATCGGGTTGCAACAAAATAGAACCACAATCATATTGATAGTAACAACACAAAACAAGTGCACCACCCAAAAGTGAAATCAATTAAACTGTAACATTTTCAAAACTTGAAAATTGCAATATTCGAGGTAACATGGATTTTTCCCTGTACAAAGGTTCTAGAACTCCTGGGCATAGCTATTTACCATTTACCTATTTCATCCTATCCCTCTCTGATGTCGCTAAACAGTAAGTCAATAGAAATAAAAGAACCTCCTCTGATACCACTTTGTAACAACATGAATCCGGAGCCACTCAACTGGTGCCCCGTACCCGGTTCTCCACATGACCTCAAGTGCATTTCACTAAATGCCAGAGGCTTCTGAATAGTAGCGAGGGCCTTGGTGAGTCATTAGGGAAACTATTCCCTCATTTGCTAAGGTATATAAGGAAAAGGAAATAACAGTCAATAGAGGAAGCAGTAAACAACATGCAATAAATGAAACTAACATTGAAAGTAATGAATATATAGTAATGATGATAATGATTTAGCAGGTACAAGTATCTAAGGAAAGAAGAAAACACAACAACGTGCTGAAATACAACTCAGAAACAATGTACGAAAGTGAATAAAAACTCCAGTAGCATCACAAGCCTAAGCTCAGTCCTATGCTCTCCATCTCCAACCGGCAATCATGTACTTGAAGTTGAGGGGCCATAGTCCCTATCCCCACCCGCAACCATATAACCTATTTGGGCCGAAAAGCAGGACCCAAACAGGGTGTGAGACTAATCCCAGTAGGCAACCACCACAAGATCTGTGCCCTATTCTCAGTGATAAATACAACAAAAGTAAAGGAAATAAATGTAGCAAAGAGACATGAGTACACCAAAGTAACAATCCTACAAATCTCCTTTCACATTTATTTATTAACTCAATTTAATCATTTAGTTATCAACCAAGGAATCTATAAAATAGCTCTATAATCCCAAAGCATAGCAAGTAACACAATAGGTATCTCAGTAGACTACCTAAACAAATAGTAGTACAAAACCCAAGCTTGTTCTTTGGCTTGGTGAACTCATCAAAACTAATAGAACAATATTCACACTGACTCTCTGGGTTGCTCATACAGACAGACCCCTCTAGTCAAATAATCAAACAAAGGCACAAACACTCTGGGAAGCTCTCACCATCAATTACCCTATGGTCTTTCAACAATAGCTAAAGACTCTATGAGGAAGCACTTACGTCTAATTCCCCCTGTAGTCTCAATACGTAACTACAGACACTCTGAGGAAGCACAAAATCCAATTCTTGTAGGTCCTGCAAATGATACTAATTAATAACTCACTCCATAGGGATGTCCTTAATCGTCAATTCCCTCTTTAGTATACCGCACCAGGTTCACACAGCCCTGAGCAGTCAAGTCATGCGAAATCAACTGTCAGCATCCCTAAGTAAGTTCTAAAAAAATACTTGGATAATAGCTACAATGCATCAAAATCATATAAACAGGAGGTAGTACATGCAATAAATTATATCAAGGCAGGCAATCAATTCAATAAGGTCTGCCTCACAGGCAACCTAAGACAAATGGTGATAAATAGGCAAAAAAATGGAAACACCCATGGGGTGATCCTCAAACATACTAACAAGCAATCATTATTTATCTAACAACTACAATAATATAAGTAATCTAAGGAAAATAATAATGCAGGATGAAAACCCTAACCCGACATACCCAACACATGGGAATCCAATACTTTTGCACAAAAACTCAAA
Source organism: Viscum album (assembly GCA_963277665.1). Lineage (NCBI taxonomy): Eukaryota > Viridiplantae > Streptophyta > Magnoliopsida > Santalales > Viscaceae > Viscum > Viscum album. Next base: position 242,546,342 of record OY728162.1, read on the forward strand.
GAAATTCAACCTATGTCAACAAACCACCAACCGTAATCCTAGGAGATTGATATACTTGAACTTCAGCCCAAGAATTGGCCTAGAATGAAGTAGATCTGCAAAAACTTCTAAAACATTCAACCTCAGATAACTCATATGAGAGAAAGAATCAGGACAAGTGGCCAAAGAAGAACCAGGAACTCACCAATGTGATTCTATTGCAACCGATGGTGTTTGATTCAGATAACCGGTGAAAGATTGGTGACTCGGGGAAGATCCACGGCCATTCCCTCACTCTCATCTGAAGAATATAGAGAAGAAGACGATTTTGGGGTTAAGACACGACCCCAGTCCATTAAAAAAAAGAAATTAAACGGCGTGTACTTTTAGATTACATGGTGTATACTTGGCTTTTCCATACTCCGCATTATGTGGCCTCCACATCACCCCAACATGGCCGTGTGTGTGGCCATGAAACGACCAACACAAGGCCCCAAGCGGCATCAATGTACACATCGTGTACTTAGAAAATTTCCAGATTCTCCTTTTTTTCCCCAAAAACAACCAGAATAGGACAAACATACTTGAAAAGAAGGTCCGAGTTCTTACAACTACCACCCAAATGAGGATATAAAAATTAGATATCCTATGTTTTCCCTTGAAAAAAAATCCATGGTTATGTTTTTCCATTTCCATACTAGTATGGGGAAGGGTTTCATCACACCCTTAGAATTTTTTATTCAACCTTGACTTATTATAATACTAAGAATCAAGATATAAATTCTACAATCTCCCACCACATGTCATCCCACCAGAAGTTTTTCTTCATATTTCTATACATATTAGTGCTTCTTGGATGAATAGAGAAAGATGAGTTATGTGTATCATCCAAAAGACCCCTCTTCAATTATTTTTTAGTGGGACACATATTCATGTTCCAAACATAATGAATCTATATCTAGAAAATGTAAACTCTAAAATATTCACTTACATTCCATATAGTTCTCATTATATTTTTATGCCTCCTTGAACCTCTCTAGAATAAATGGTAGAGTAATTATTTTAGCAAGGCAGGATAAAATTATTTTTATGATTCCCATACATAAACTTTTCATGTATAATAATATTGGTCCTTTTAATCATCATCGTGGATTGGGTTATGGGATCATTTCTACACATAGAATCTTCCACTTTATTCACCTTCCAGGGATGGTAATAGATTGAACAATAATAATCATTTACCAAATATAACCACCTTCACTAGAATATATTGAGCTCTTTTTATGAATATATACTTAAAGTTCTTATAATATTTATATATGTCACAATTTCCCCCATAGAGATAATGTTTCCAAATCCTCAATATGAATATCAGTACATCCAAATCTCGATCTTGTTTTATGTAGTTCTACTAATGTATCATTAATTAGATAGAGGCATAATCTAACACTTTGTAATTTTGTATGATAACACAACCAAATCCCCCTTTGGACACATCATTGTAGATTATAAGTCCTTACCCACTGGTGGGTAACATGATCATAGGTGCAATGATTTGACTCCAACTTAAATCATTAAATATCTCCTCACATTCATCTATCTAGAAAAACCTCACCACTTTCCAAGTTATCTTGGTTAGTGGGTTTGATAGTCATGAGAAGTTTATCATAAATCAATGATAGTACCTAGATAATCAAATAAAACTATATATTTATATCACCGATATTAGTCTAGGCCATCCTTAAATTTCCCCTATTTTTGAAGGAGAAACATATATCCATTTGATAGTGATAACATTTCTAGGAATGTTACTTGGTCCATCCAAAACTCACATTTACTATACTTCTTGTATAAATTTTCCTATGATAAGTTCTTTATCACAACATTAAAATGATCCTCATGCTCTTCTATTCTATTGGAGTAGATAATAATATCATCTATAAAGGCTACCAAAAAAATTTCTCGGTAATCCCTAAAGGATCCATTCATTAATTTGATGACGACAACTAGATAATTAGTGAGTCATAATGTAATTAATAATAACTCATAGTGCCCATAACTTTTATAAACATCTATCTTAGAAATATCCTCCTTCTTCACCTTAACTTGATATCATCATGAATGAAGATGCGCCTTGGAGAATTAATGGTTTCCATGTAGCTAAGTGAAGAAGACATCTATCCATGGAATATGATACTTTTTCTTATAATGAATATTTTTACCCTTTAAAACTTGAAATATTTTAAATAATATTTTTTGATCCAAGTGCAGAGTCAGTGTTGGATCTCGAGGCCCATAGATCCTCAGTTTTGTTACAAAAAAATATTAAATATATTATATCACTCATACAAAAATTTTAAAAAATAATATAACAAATACTAAATATTATTCCACATAAGAAAATAAGGGCTTCAACTAAATATTAAATGTGTGTTTTACCCTAGACACGGCATAACCTTTTACTGCACCAGGTTTTTGGTTTAAGTGTAATTATGGGAGGATTAATAAATAAATAAATAAATTAATAAATAAATATATTTATTATTTATTAAGTGTCATAAATATAGTGACCCGAGCCTTTTATTACATTAATATTACATAATTTTAAAGATAAAAAACATAATAGTATTACACATAGAGGATCCAAAGTTTTAGCTTCTTGGGAAAAGTAGGACCATACATAACAAATACAACATCAAGCATAAACATTAATTTAATTTCTTCTTCTCTAGAATCTTATTGGAACTTGTCCCATCTTTAGTACATGTATCTACCTAAGGATATACTTCAAAAGGGGTGAGCTAGAATCCTATTAAGAGGATATATAAGAACAATATAGCATTGGATGAGCATAATCATAACATAGGAAAAAGATCATGAACATGAGAGGAGCATAAATAAAAGACTTGAAATGTGGCAATGCATAAAAATGAAACATCATGTTTTAGTGGTTAACTACCACAAATACTTGTGAACCAATCTAGAATCTTGTTCCCACATCCTTTCACATTTACTCAATAAATTCATCACTTTACCCAATGCATTGGAGCACTGTATAATTCCATGCGCACCAGTCACTTTGAAACATTCATATTGCGCTATATAATTCCGGGTGCACCCGTCACATCATAACATAATTATTATCGTGATTTACACATAGAACACATATAAAAAGTGAACATAAATAACCCATGTAATGGAATGGGTTCCATCTCATAAGAATAAATTCATATTATCTGGGTTCCCAAAAGAAATAGGGAACAAAATACTTGATACAAGAACCATCAACCATGAATGAGAGGTAAAAGTTGAGTTCTTAAAAGAAGAGTTATTTTGGAATACATTTGGTTTAACATAAACTTCATTAGAAAACATATATATCCCATAAAAGGCAAGATAATTATGAAGAAATGATCTTTATGGAGTAACCATATCAAAATGGAGTGAAAGAGGGAGAACCTAAAGGAAGAAAATTGAGTTTGAGATTTCCCCTTAACTTGTATCCTAATGCTTAGTTATCTTTAATGTCATGTATAATGACTTTAAATTCATTAATTATAAATTCCATAAATTTTTATACATTAATAGGTCTCATTATGGTTTCATTATGTTATTTTATGTTCCTTTGAATGAGTTTTAGAGTTTAGAAACATTATTCGGGAATGTTTGTTTTTATGGTTTTCTTGAGTGGTTCACTTGTATTATTAAATTGATGTTTGGCTAGAACATGAGTAAACATCCTGAAATGATATTACATGTTATTAATGATATTATATAATTTTGAATGATCTTATAATGAATCATATTATATCCATGTGGATGAATCATTATATATTAATTAAATAATGATTGTTTGGGTTAATTTGGGAAGTTTTTCGATCACAATGAACTTGTTTTAATTTATCACTTAGTAATGTGTTCATAAGTCCGTTTTAAAACATTAAATAGGACATAATACATATAAAATATTCTCGTTCAACCATAAAAATGGTTTCATGACTAGATATGAAGGTATAAATGGAAGAAGAAAGCATCTCGTTCTTGAAGGTGATAAATTAACACCTCACGAACAACGTTCTCTTTAATAAAATAAAAGGAAGAGGGAAGGGGGGGGGGTTGGATGATATAAAATCCTTTTGGAATCATAAAATTCCAGTATATTTATAATAATGTAGTTACAATACCATTTAGGTGAAGATAGGTGGGGAGAGATCAAGAAATGAACTTGAACATGAAAGGAAAATAAAGGAGAAGAGGGAGAGAAATTACCTCTTGAATCGTTCTCTTGAGAACCTCCTTAAGGGACTAAGCTTGGTATTTTGATGAGACCATCAGATCTTGGACGTGGGTTAGGGGATAGGGAGGATGTTTGGGCATAGTTTAGAGATGTTTTGGAGCTTGATAAGTGTGAGGGAATGAGGGTGTGAAGGGTGGTTTTTATAGTGGAGGGGAGGGGTAAATTGTGAATATTTAATTCATTATTTTATTATATCCCTCAAGACAACCAATTGTATTGTTTAATGTGACCCTAATAGTAATAAGTTAATGTGAGTTAGAACCAAGTGGCCTTGAATCACTTGTGATGTTATGAATAGTGTATTTAACTATTAAATTCTATATATGGTATTTTACTGTATTTCAATATTCCTCAAAAATTCGAGTTTTTCAGAAAAATACCAAAACTTTACCCTAACCATTTTTTGACATGTAGAATTCAAAAATGAATTCCATTTTTCAAAATTAATTTTCTAAATATTATTAATTTAATTTTTAAATAAATTCATAGTTAATTAGAAAAATAACAATCTTAAAGGTGAACTTTTTTTAAAGGTTTGGGCTAAAGCCTCAATTTACTATTTAAAGAAAAGACCTCTTTAGACAGGGTAGAAGGACACCCATTACATAGCCTGAAGGCCCAAGGACAAGTGTCCTGATTACAAGGCTTGAAATCCCATTTTTTGGCCCAAAGGACCCCTCGGTGAACAGTACTGCTACAGTACACACGATGCTCCAGTACCTGCTACAGTACAACCGCTGCTACACTACTTGTTACAGTCCCTCCACTGTCACAGTGTCGCCACTGAAATAGTTCCACCACTTCTACAGTCTGCTACAATGCCCTGCTATAGTACTACTATAGTACCCCTGGAAATTCGCACCTGAACGGATTTGATCCTTGGTCTTTTGGATGCCAAGCAGGAGCCTGTACCGCTAGAGTACAGGCTCGTTGGCACTTAAAGGTGCACTTAGGTTTATTTCTCATTGAAAAATTAATTAAGATCTCATTATCTTATTGCCTTAAGAAAATAAAATAATATTATTATTTACTATTCATAAGGGTCATATTACTATTCATTTTACTATTCATAATGGTATGTTACCATTCACTAAAAAACAAGTTTGTTCTATCAGACTCCAAAAATCATCTTGAACATAACCGTGTATGTCGGATTTTTAAAATTCCAAACACAAAAGTGACAAAATTATGTTTAAAGTTCACCTATCACATAGTAGTTCATTATGTTGTGCATTCATGTGATTTTATGACAAAATTTTAAGAAGGGAATTTTTATTGAAAAACTTTGGGTTGTTACATTCGTCCCCCCTTAAGAAATTTCTCCATCGAAATTTCATTTTACATAAATAGGTGAGGGTACTTCTCCTTCATTGCCTCTTCCAGTTCCCAAGTTCCTTCCCCAAACTTATGGTTCCTCCACAACACTTTGACAAGGTGCGTTGTCTTGTTGGGTAGAACCTTATCACTTCAGTCCAAAATCTTTACCGGCTACTCCTCATAGGATATATCACCTTCCAACTACACCACCTCTATGTTTAGTACATGTGAGGGGTCTAGTATGTACTTCCTTAGTAGTGATACATGAAACACATCATGAAATTGAGCCATATTTGGTTGAAGTACAATAAGATAAGCCACTGATCCTATGCGGTCAAGGATCTCAAACGGGCCAATGTACCTTAGGCTTAGCTTCCCTTTCTTCCCAAATCACATGACTGTCTTCCATGGAGATATTCAAAGGAAGAATTTATCTCCAACGTCAAACTCTAAGTCCCTTCGACAGTTTTCAGCATAGCTCTTTTGCCGACATTGACCAATTGATGTGTTTCTGGATGACTCGAATCTTCTCTGTCATCTCTTGAACAAGATCAGGTCCAAGTAGCTTTCTTTCTCCAACTTCATCCCAACAGGTTGGAGGTCTACATCACTTTCCATACAGATCTTTATATGGAGTCATCTGAATACTCGAGTGGAAGCTATTGTTGTATGAGAACTCAACCAACGGGGGATGCTTATCCCATCAACCTTTGAATTATAGAGAGTAGGATCTAAGCATATCTTCAAGCATCTGAATAGTCCATTAAGATTGGCCATCATTTTGGGGGTGATAGGCCATGCTGAAATTTAATTCAGTACTCAAAGCATGTTGAAGGCTCCTCCAGAATTTAGATATGAACCTCGAATCACGGTCAGAGACAATTGAGTGTGGAACACTGTGCAGTCTCACCACCTCCTTCACATATATCTTTGCAAGTTGTTCAAGTGAGATATCTTCCCGAATAATGATAAAATGGGCAGTCTTGGTGAGTTGGTCAACCACAACCCATATCACATTATTTTCCTTTGATGTCTTCAGGAGACCCATGCCCAAGTCCATAGTAACATTTTCCCATTTCCACATGGGTATAGGCAATGGCTGCATCATAAATTTGGACTTTTTTCGCTCAGCTTTAAATTGCTGACATACCAAGTACATTGATATATATTCTACAATATCTTTATTCATTTTATCCCACTAGAAGTGTTCCCGGATATCACGGTACATCTTGGTACTCCTAGGATGGATACAGAAAATTGAGCTATGTGCATTGTCCAATAGCTCATTATTTATCCCTGGTGATGAAGGCACACAAAGCCGCATTCCAAACCAAATCACACTATCATTGTCGATATGGATCTCTTGTAGCTTCCCTTCTTTTACTGCATTCACCCTCTTTTGTATCTCCACATCAACCCTTTGTGCTTCCTTAATCTTCTTCTATATGGATGGTTGCGCAATAATTTGGGAAACGTAGGATGTATCACCTTTTCTTATGATTTCCAAATCCATTATTTTCATATCCATGAAGATAGGGTCTTTCTCAATCTGTAGCATGGATAGAGTAGCAGGTTCTGTTCTTCTTAGAGCATCGGCTACTTTGTTCGACTTTCCAGGATGATAATGAATTGAGCGATCATAATCCTTGATTAGCTCAAACCATCTCCTTTGATGCATGTTGAACTCCTTTTGTGTGAATATATAATTTAGGCTCTTGTGGTCGGTGTATATGTCACACTTCTCACCATTAAGGTAGTGCCGCTGGATTTTTAAGGTAAAAATCACAGCTTCCAGCTCTAGATCATTCGTCGGGTAGTTCTGCTCATGGATCTTCAACTATCGCGAGGCATAGGCTATCACATTATCATTTTTCATGAGTACACAACCCAAGCCTTTCTTTGAAGCATCACTGTATATCACAAAACTTTCTCCACTTTTCGGTAGTGTGAGTATAGATGCAGTGATCAACCTTCTCTTTAGCTCCTTGAAGCTTCCCTCACATTATTCCGTCCAGACATACTTTACCCCTTTCCTTTTTAACTTAGTTATAGGGCTTGACAATCGTTACAAGCTTCTCACAAAATGTTGGTAGTACCCAGCTATCCCAAGAAAACTACGGATTTCTATGACACTAGAGGGCCTGGGCCATTCGTCAATCACCATTTTCATTGAAGGATTCACAGAAATTCCATCACTTATGATCACATGTCCCAAGAACGTGACTTGCTTCATCCAAAAGTCACACTTGCTAAACTTGGCGTACAACTTCCCCTTTCTTAATGTCGCCAACATAAGTTATAGATGTTCTTCATGTTCCTCCTTCCTCCTTGGAGTAGATGGGAATATCATCGATAAAAAATATCACAAATTTGTCAAGGTAATATCTAAAGACTCTATTTATCAAATCCATGAAGATATCAGAAGAATTAGTAAGTCTAAATGGCATCACCAAAAACTCATTGTACCCATACCTTGTATGGAAGGAAGTCTTCTGAATATCTTCCTTCTTCACCTTTACCTGATGATATCCAGAACGAAGATACACCTTTGAGAATTATTGAGCTCCTCTTAACTGATCGAACAAGTCATCAATCCTTGGGAGAGGATACTTGTTCTTTATGGTGATCTTGTTGAGTTCCTGATAATCGATACCCAGCCACATTGTTCCATCCTTCTTCTTCACAAAGAGCACTGGTTCACCCCAAGGTGAGGCACTAGGGCGTATGAACCCTTTTTCCAGATGCTCTTGTAGCTACTTCTTTAACACCTCCAGTTTGATAGGAGCCATCCTATAGAGAAACATTGAGATAGGAGTAGCAATAGGTATGAGTTCAATTGAGAACTCTACCTCACGATCTAAGGGGAATTCCAGGTAACTCTTCGGGAAATACATCATCGTATTCCCTCATGACGGGAATTTTCTCAATGTTGGAACTTTCCTTCGACTCAACAATTTGAGCAAGGTATGCTTCTTCATAGGGAATCAACACCCACACCATTGAAAGATTTTTCCAAGGAGATTCATGATCTTCCTGGCATTTGTAGAAGATCCTGGTATGGTTCAGAATATGAAAATATATTTCCTTTTCCCGACAGTTTATATGTGCTCTATATAACGAGAGCCAATCCATTCCCATTATAGCATCGAATTCCACCAAGGTAAGTATTACAAGATTTTCCGGAAGAATCTTCCCACATACGCCAACATGAGAAGAGTCAAACACTTGGGTTGAAATGATTTCACCACTTGGTGGTTTTATAGATATCTCTACTTCAAGGTTTCAGGGCTTCGATTCTATATTTATAGAAAACTTGCAAGATATAAAGGAATGCATTGAACGAGAATCAAATAAGGCTTTTTCCATTCTTAAGTGAATAGGAAGTATACCTTGTATGACTTCATTATCATGCTCCACCTCCGCAGTAGTGATGGCATAAGCCTTCCCTTGTTCCTTTGGCTTTGGTGGTTGATGACGTTGATTACCCTCAAGAACTTGAGGCTTAGTGCATTGGTTTGCATAGTTCCCTAGCTCCCTACAATTATAGAATTGAATCATGAGTGGTTCTCTCCTTTCACCGGCTACATTATCCTTCATTTTCATTTCTTTTTGACACTATTGGGCATAATGTCCTTCTTTCCCAAACCTGAAGCATTTCCCCATCACTTTGAGGCAGTTCCCATGGTGCAACTTCCAACATTTTTGGCATGTGGGTCGTTGATTTTTTTCCCACCTTTGTCATTAGATCCACCAGCTTGAAACTCTGTCTTTATTTTCTTATCACCATAGCCATGGGACCATTCTACAAACTCCATCTCAACTTTGAGAGCATATCGAACAACTTCTTCATAACTCCCAAAGTCTCTAATTACAATAGCCTTTCAAAGGTGTGGTTTTAATCCAATAAAGAATCTATCAATTTTGCTACCATTTTTTATAACAAATCTTGAATCCTACCTTTAAAGCCTTGTGAAATTAGCTTCATAGGTTATGACATATTCTCCTTCTTTTTTCTTGAGCTCTATTAACTCTCTCTCTATCTTTGTGTGAAGAGTTCGTGGGGAATACTTATTAAGAAACATTATCTTAAAGTATTCCCATTCCATCTCTTCAATTTCCTACCTTAGCTTGGTGTTCTTAATCAAAGACCACTATTGATCAGCTTCTCCATCTAGTCGATAAAAGGCTAGGGTCACCTTCTCCGTCTCAGAATAGTGAAGAATAGAAAATAACTTCTCCATGGAGTTGACCCACTGTTCCGCAACTAGTGGATCAGAATATCCAATAAACGTTGATGGTCCTTTCTGCATAAAAAATTTGATAGCCAGTTCCTCCCTCTTTAGTTAAGGAAGAAATTCCCCATTATTATGTTTATTGTTCATAACCTGTGATAACTGTGTAAGCATCGCCATGAAGTTTTGAACTCCACCCCCAAATCATTGGGGATGTTGTTCAAGAAATCATTGCACTGGACCTCACATGATTTGTTGGCCTGATTTCTCCTGGTTCCCACCATTTTCTAAAATAGAAAAGGTTAGAACAAAACATAAGTAAACAATTCATGAATAACATATTCATTTAAAAAATTAATACAAAAAACATAACATATGGTATCCCTATGTAAATATTCTTATGTGCTTATTTGTACTTAGTCTCATGCTAGAGGTTTTCTCTATGGTTCACTAATCCTAATTCCCAAATTAACTAAACCTTTCCTCTGATACCAACTATAACGACCCAAGCCTTTTCTAACATTACTATTACATCATTTTAAAGATAAAAAACATAATAGTATTACACATAGAGGATCCAAATGTTTAGTGTCTTAGGAAAACTAGGACTATACATAACAAATACAACATCAAGCATAAACATTTATTTAATATATTCTTCTCCAGTAACTTATTGGCACTTGTCCTCTCCTTAGTAAATGTAGCCACCTAAGGATATACATAAAAATGGGTGAGCTAGAATCACAATAAGAGGATAGATAAGAACAATATAGCATGGGGTGAGCATAATCATAACAAAGGCAAAATATCATGAACATGAGAGGAGCATAAATAAAAGACTTAAAATGAGGCAATGCATAAAAATAAAACATCGTGTTTTAGTGGTTAAATACCACACATACTTGTGAACCAAGATAGAATAATTTTCACACATCCTTTCACATTTACTCATGAGATTAATTATTTTACCCAATGCATTGCAGCATTATATAATTCCAGGTGCACCCGTCACTTTGAAACATTTATATTGCGCTATATAATTCCAGGTGCACCCGTCACATCATAACATTATCGTTATCATGATTGCCACATAGAACACATATAAAAAGTGAACATAACTAACACATGTAAAGGAATGGGTTCTATATCATAATAATACATTCATAAGCTTTGGGTTTCCAAAATAAAGACGGGACAACATACTTGATACAAGAACCATCAACCATGAATGAGAGGTAAAAGTTGAGTTCTTAAAAGAAGAGTTCTTTTGGAAAACATTTGGTTTGACATAAACTTCATTAGAAAACATGTATATCCCAGAAAAGGTAAGATAATTATGAATAAATGATCTTTAAAGAGTAACCATATCAAAATAGAGTGATATAGGGAGAACCGGAAGGAATAAAATTGAGTGTGAGATTTCCCCTTACATTGTATCTGAATGCTTCCTTCTCTTTAATATCCTGTATAATGACATTATATTCATTAATTAGAAATTCCAGAACCTTTTATACATTAATAGGGTTCATTCTGGTTTCATTATGTTATTTTATGTGCCTTTTAATGAGTTATAGAGTTTAGAAACATTATTCAGAAATGTCTGTTTTTATAGTTTTCTCGAGTGGTTCACTTGTATTCTTAAATTGATTTTTGGGTAGAACATGAGAAAACATCCATAACTGATATTAAATGTTATTAATGATATTTCAAGAGTTTGAATGATCTTATAATGAATCATATTATATCCATGTGGATGAATCATTAGATATGATTTAAATGCTGATTGTTTGGGTTAATTTGGGTTGTTTTTCGATCACAACGAACTAGTTTTAATTTATTACTTAGTAATATGTTCATAAGTTAGATACATAACTTTACATAGGACATAATACATAATATATATTCTTATTCAATCATAAAAATGGTGTCATGACCAGATCTGATGGTATAAATGGAAAAAGAAAGCATTTCGTTCTTGAAGGTGATAAATTAACACCTCACGAACAACGTTCTCTTTAATAAAATAAAAAAAAGAGGGAAAAGGGGGGTTTGGATAATATAAAATCCTTTTAGAATCATAAAATTCTAGTATATGTATAATAATGGAGTTAAAATACCGTTTAGGTGAATATAGGTGGGGAGAGATCAAGAAATGAACTTGAACATGAAAGGAAAATAAAGGAGAAGAGGGAGAGAAATTACCTCTTGAATCGTTCTCTTGAGAACCTCTTTAAGGGAATAATCTTGGTCTTTTGATGAGACCACCAGCTCTTGGACATGGGTTAGGGGCTAGGGATGATGTTTGGATAGAGTTTAGATAATTCTTGGATCTTGAGAGGTTTGAGGGAATGTGGGTGTGAAGGGTGGTTTTTATAGTGGAGGGGAGGGGTAAATTTTGAATATTTAATTCATTATTTTAATATATCCCTCAAGACAATCAATAGTATTGTTTCATGTGACCCCAAATAATAATAAGTTCATGTCAGTTTTAACCAAGTGTCCTTTCATCACTTTTGATGTAATGAATAGTGTATTTAACTGTTAAATTGTAAATACGGTATTTTACCGTATTTAACTATTCATAAAAAATTCTAGTTTTTCAGAAAAATACCAAAAATTTCCCTTACCATTTTTCAACATGTAGAATTCAAAAATGAAGTCCATTTTTAAAAATTAATTTTCTAAATATTTTTAATTTAATTTTTAAATAAAGTCATAGTTTAATCAAAAAATAACAATATTAATGTTGCACTTAGTTTTATTTCTCATTGAAAAATTAATTAAGATCTCATTATCTTATTGAATTAAGAAAATAAAATAATAATAATATTTACTATTCATAAGGGTCATATTACTATTCATAACGGTATGTTACTATTCACCAAAAAAACAAGTTTGTTCTATTAGACTCCAAAAATCATCTTGAACACAGCCGTGTATGTCATATTTTTAAAATTCCAAACACAAAAGTGACAAAAGTATGTTTAATGTTCACTTATCACTTAGTAGTTCATTATGTTGTTCATTCATGTGATTTTATGACATAATTTTAAGAAGGGAATTTTTATTGAAAAACTTTGGGTCGTTACAATAAACCTAATTATCCTCAATTTGAACCTTGTTACAGAAAAATCCTATGGTTAACCATATAACCCTTGGGATTTGAGTGGGACCATGGAGGAGATCTTGGCAGTTGATGATAGGACCATTATCAAAGATTTATTAATCAATGAGATCATCTTCAACAAAGGAGTTCTTGGATCTCACCAATGGTAATGAAATAAAACAATTATTCATCATTGATCAATTTGAACATGATGTATTAATTTTTTCTGTTGTTTTTATCCCTATTTTTACTACCCCATATCCAAAAGGAATCAATTCTTATAAAAAAATGATTTTCAGGGCGATTATTGATTTATATTCCATGATATATAAATTGATATTATTAGATAATATTTGATTATTCCCTACATTTGACATTCTATCTTTAAATGGATTGAGGACAACCTAATAAATGGAAGATATCTATTACCCACTCTTGTGTTTCATTATTTTATACCCTTGTTTGTCATGTGTTCATCATCGATGTTCCACATGACTAGTGGAATGACAATACCCAAAAACTAATCATTATACAATAAATATTTAGTGCAAAAAATCATTTACATGGGTTTATATTTGAGATCAAGAGAATGATTGAGGCATGATGCAGTGTGATGGGATCTATGACATGGATCAGAGTCTATATTGAGGGATTTGTTACATGGTTTGGAGATGTGGCAGCATGACATGATGGGAGGAATTTCCTAAGAAGATTGGGTGGCCAAAATCTAGTTGCTCATGATGAATCAAGTTTAGTCAACATTTGTTTTAGGTTCCCTATCATATTTTGGGGTTGGATCATAGGCGGCTGTGGTTTTAGTGAATATGTATGAGTGTTTCTGGGATTCTAGAAAAACTAGAGTTACAATTCATGTAGTTTGGATGAACACATGTTATGTAGTCCCCATTTCTACAGTGGATAATGTTTCACATAGAGTTAAATATCACAAGCCATATGGTATGTCCACACACCATGTGAATTGATGCTATTGAATTGGTTTGCAATATAGGGGTAAAAAGGTAGAAACACAACCAAGTACATGGTAATTACCAGTTTACATAGACATAAACATGGATAGCATACTCAAAAATGTCAAAAGAACCCGAAAATGACTAGATTGCCTGATCATTGACAGAGTACATGGGGGTGTATAATGTATGTGAGCATGGGACGAAGTAAATGGTTATGACAGGGTATAAAGGCATGGTCTAGATTAGACTAGAAAAGGTCGGAGGACACATGCATACCTGAACAAGATATGACATGTCATGTAATCCCTATACATTCCATGTACTTATTACAAGGAAGGTTGAAGCACTTATTCTCTTCATTTTAGACTAGTATCTGTAGGGTTTTTCCCTTGGGTCATCCCTATGAGGGGATAGTATTGAATATGATCCCAAGAATATAAGGAGGGATCCTCTCTATGGGTTGGTCTTGGATTGATTCAGGTAGGCCTCTATGTGTATTAGGGTATGATCCTTTATCATTCATCCATAGGTTGTGTCAAGAGTCTAGTTATCAACTATTTGGTTGTGTGATCCCATTTATAAAGAATTAATATAGGCAGGTTTAGTTATCCCCCATATGCCCTTGGTGTGATCCCACATATTTGTAATGATATCTTTAGGGAACTAGTATGTGCTTCTTCCTGGAGAGGACCAATAGGAATAAACTCTCAGATGACCTCCATCAGTGTTAAAAAAACCATGGAGTGAGTTTACCTATATGAGAATTACCCTGAAGCATTGAGTGGAATCCCATGATTATAGTATGGTAGTGACATTACTTTGAGACTTTTTTATATCTTAAGTACATCTAGTTTATTACTATTAGTATCTCATATCCTAATTGATATACCTTCATGATGACGAGACAACATCTATCTTTGATTATTTGTGTTTGGTTATTTTTGGGTATATTATGGGGCATTCTCATAATTACATCTACTTGGGCTATTCCCTCATGTGTCATGCATTATGTGGGTGATAGAACTTTTAAAAAAGTTATAGGTAGACCACAATTAAGTAGAGAATAGTTGAGCTAGAAAGACCGTATTTGGTTCCAAGAGTTTCATTTGATAGCATTCCCATCCTTTCTAGTAGGTTGAACTATTTTATAATTTTTATGGAATTATATTTGGTCCTTATGCTTTTTTATAATTGGTTTTTACTCTGATGTGGGATATAGTTGTGTTCATGAATTGTAATATCAGTTGTATCTTTTCTTTCTTCATTATATTAGTGTTTTGAGTTGTGTGTGTGTACAAGTAACTTAGGATAACGCCTCCCATGTATTTGATATACATACATGACAAATACTTCCAGTGCTTGGCCTATTGGAGGCGGGCTTGGGTTGCCACACACATCTCATTGTCAACTAGGTGGACCTTGATGGGTCAAGCTGTGACAAAGTGATATCAAATATAGGTCATCTTTAGTCTAGATTGTGGATATATTTTAGCTATGAGGCTTGGTTTGAGAAATAGATAAACAATGTTAAAGTGTTTTTAGTTTGGATCTCAGGTAAGGGGACCCAATATTAGTGTGGAGGAAAATGTATCTATTCACCAGGACTCTAATAAACTTCTTTTCAACTACAAACATGCAGAAATTGGTTGTATATAAAACATCATTACATATATCATCTAGAAATGGGTTGTGGTTTCCATATAATTATTAAGTTAGATCCCCAGATATACAGATTGACAATGGTATATCATGAAATTTTCAAGATTCTTCCATGATAACATTGATCTTGGATTCCATAATAGGATCATGATGATGACCCACCAAGTGATGAGGCTTCAGTGTAGGGACCCCTATGGGAGGTGGTACCTCTAAGCAGTTTACCAATCATTCCACCACCCATTGAGGAGTAGGTTTCTCCAATAGTTTTGGTTGAGGATTTGAATTGGATTATAACAATATATAATTTTTAAACGAAGACACACCTAAGGTTTTGGTTTGATCTAGACCCCCATGCATAAGAGGATTGGATTGAGGCTATTGGGTGAGTTTTCTACCTATCCTGGACCCCTCTTGATTAGATTGTGATCCAATAGGTGAGGCTTATCTAGGTATCTATAGGGTTATGTTGGAGTCTGGAGACACAAACACCTAACATGGTAACTCTCTCTTATAAAAAGTATTAAAATATAATTATAGAGGAGTTCTATCCACATATATTGTGGGTAGTTTACATAAATGAGATTCTAGATAAAAATATAAGCATCATGAAAGTATTAGAGTATTCGTAGAGGTTCACTAAACTCTCATAGTAATCCATGGATATGGTTTGATATGATTTCTTCTGATATAATAACATTGAGAATGGAATTCATCAAGACATATGGGATGGTGTGGTATCTATTTTCATTCATAATTATGCTATAGTTCTAGAGAATTCCATATTTGTTGAGATCTTTATTGATGAGTAGATACTGATAGTTGGTGATGGTAGTGGGAAACCTGGAGCTGAGACTTAGGTAAATGGTTGTTGACATCAGACTCAAGGATCTAGGAATGAAAGGAATTTTAGGATATATTCTTAGGATAAAGGTTATGCAGTTTCGGGCACTCATGATGGTTTCTATCAGGCAAGGGAGAGAACATGTTACTCCTATGATAGGGGGGGGGGGACATCTCACGTGTAATTGTACAACCTAATATTTGGAATATATTGAGATAGTAAATGGACCTCCGTTGAAGAGGTAGTGGATAGAGAATGGATATCCATAGAGTGGTAGATATGGTGGAGGAACATGTAGAGTAGTAGAAGGGGACTGGCATTTTGATTTATTGCCACCACCACCCCAACGTGGTCTACACCAGGATCAAGGAGATGGTGGGTAGGGACAAGGGAAGCTTTAGGTAGTGGAGACTTATAACACAAATAATACCAAGTTTATTTAAGCTATGATCCATGTCTTATAAACCATAGATTTATCATTTATAGACATAGGCATGATCTACCATTTCCTTTACATATCCCTTGTTTTGAGATCTAGATATTCCAGTGGATCCATTGGCCTGAACCGTCCATTTGAAGACTCCTCTAAAGGGAGATTTAGTGATCACACACTTCTGATAGTAAATTTAACTATGTCTTGGAGTAGAAATATTCTTGTGGAATATTTTCATGTCTTTAATGAGGTCTAATTATGTCATTCCTGGTAGAGACTAGCTATCAACAATCCAAGTATGATTTCCTATTTGAGGTAGAAGATGAAACGCCTCTGAGTTGATGGGATGTGGTTTTCCTTTATAAGATAGAAGGAAGTTGAAGTAGAGTATTATGGTCATATACACATGTGGATACAACCAATTATTCATAAATTTGATAGTATTAACCTAGGATTATCATATGATATGAGCTATCAGCTCTCTTTAACTATTGTGGATTATGATGATCTCATCCCTGAGAATTTTCTAGGATTACCACCCCAATATGATATTAAATTATCCATATACATTAACCGAGATACTACCTTGATATCTTGACTATCATATTAGATGGATCCTATAGATCTTTGAGAGCTAAATTTGTAGTTTGAGAAATTGTAGATAAAGTTTTTTATCAGACCCAGTGTGTCTCCGTGGGTAGTGCTGGTGTTGTTAACCAATAACGAGGATGAGAGTTTGAGGTTATGTTTGAATTACCATCAACAAAATTAGTTTTCCATCAGGAATAAGTATCCAATTCCAAGGATCGATAACCTATTCAACCAGCTGAAATGGGAAAATTATTTCTCGAAGATTGATCTTAGGTTAGGCAATCACCATCTCTAAGATTGAGATAATGATATATCTAAGATAAAATTCCAATATTTCTATGATCATTATGAGTACATGGTGATTTCTTTCAGAATGAATAATTCCCTAGTGGTGTTCATGGGACTTCTGAACTAGATATTTTATCCGTTCTTAGACCAGTTCATGGTATTCTTAAATAATGCCATCCTTGTTTCCTTAGTGTCAGAGGAAGAACATGGAAGACATTTGAGGATGATCCTAGAAATACTCAAAGAGAAACAACTTTAAGGGAAGCTCTCAAAGTGTTAGTTCAAGGTTTTAGAGGTCCAAATCCTAGGACATTCCATCTAACAAGAGGGAGGAGCGTTAAAACCAGCAATTGTCAAGGTAGTTCTAGATTAGGATCCATTTAAGAGTGTAACTGGGATATGATGTTTCCTTAGGTTGGTAACATACTGTGAGATATTATTTCATGAATTATATTGGATTTTGGAACTATTTTTTTCCTTGACATATAAGGGGTACCCTTTCATGTGAACTGAGAGTTTTAAGTAATATCTTCAAAAGTTACAATATTTTTTGACAAGCCCCCCATATTGAGACAACCAGAAGAGGGTGTTGAGTTTGTAGTGTTTTCAAGGATTTTGGAACTAGGATTGGATGTGTTCTGATGTACAGAAAAATAATGATTTCCCATGGGTCTCAATAGGTGATACTCCCTGAGTTGAACTATACAACCCAAGTTCTAGATCTGGTAGCAGTGGACTTTTCCTTGAATATGTGGAGACACTATATTATGAGTGAGTTATTTACCATTTATTTTCACCAAAGATTCAGAAGTATATATTTTCACATAAATAACTAAACATGAGATATATGTGGTAGCTAGAGTTCCCCCATCATTACGAATTTGAGTTAGTATATAATCCCAGGAAGGAGAATTTGGTAGAAGATGATCTCTGAGGGAGATCAGGTTTGCAGTTTTTGAGTGAAGTGTTAGAGAAATTGGCCTTGTTTCATTTTTCCTTAGTGGAAGAGCATGGAGTAGATTAACTCCAATTGATGGCAGTTACCTCTAATTTTCTATATCATGTAGGGAGTATCATCTTAGAGATATAAATTTTGAGACCTTTCATGTTCAGATATCCACTAGATGTCCTCCTATTGGATTTTTTGATGGGGGGGGGGGTGCATTTAATCTCTTTTTAATGATGAATGATGGTACCAGTGACACTGAAAGTGGAGGTACTAAGGGAGTTCCATACAACCCCTTTAATGATACATCCAAGAGTGGAAGAAATTTATCAATACGTTTATCATCAGATTTATTGGATTGGGATGAAGAGTTTCACATATGAGTTTATATATTGATTCCTCACATATCAGTAGGTGAAAGATGAGAAGTAGGTTTCAGTGGGTTTGGATCAAACCCTAGATTTTTTGGAGTGGAAGTAGGATGGTATACCAATGGACTTCATGAAATGACCACTATGATCATCCAGATGTTGTGATGTAATATAGGTTATCATTGTCCGACTCACTAAATTATCCCACTTATTATCCATATGAGAGAAGAGTTCATTAGATCGCTTGTGACGTCTTTTCATGTAAGAGATAACCAAACTTCATGGTGTTTCCTCAATGATCATTTTAGATCATGATGCTCACTTCATATCCTGAGTATGGAGAGGATTGTATGAGGACGTTGGTACTCAATTTTGGTTGAGCCTGATGTTTCACCCCCCTTATAGATTGTAATATTAAGTGTACTATTTAGGTTCTTCAGGAAACACTTTGGTATTACAAGTCGGAGTTTATCTATAGCTGTGAGGATCACATAATGTTGTAGGACTTTGCGTATAACAACATTTACAACTACACTATTGTAATGTAATCATTTGAGGACTCGTATATGAGACCTTGTAGGTCACCACTGTGTTGGACTAATATAGGGGAGTAATAAATCATTGGACCAAAATTGGTGTTAATGAAAATATAGAAGGTGAATATCATTTAGAAGAAGATGAGGACTGAACAGATCCATCATAATACTTATGAAAACTGATGATGGAGGAGTTTTGAGTTTGATGAGGGAGACCATGTTCTCTTGAAGGTCTCACATCACCAAGGACTGCAAAGATCTATCTAGTGTGTAAATGTTTTTGGATTCATTAGAAATTTATAGATACTATATATGGTTGGAAAGGTGGTGTAACACCTGGCCTTACCACCACAGTAAGTCTAGGTACACGATGTCTTCCACATGTCATAACTGAGGAGGTAGATCAATACTAATAGCATATTATCTACTGGGGAGATATGGACATTGAGGATGAATCTACCTTCCCAAATTACCTAATAACGATTATTTATAGACTGATGAATACCCTTAAATGGAGATAAAATCCCTTAGTGTATTCCTGATTGAAGAAAAAGAATTTTTAGACGAGTGATTGGCAGTGAAAAAACTAGATGCAAGCTTATTACCATCACATGTTTGAGTAGGTTTTTACTTTTTGGGAAGGAAATACGTATGGTGGGGAGAATATTAGAACAATTTTTTTGTTCTTGTAAAACTTCGAAATATTTAAAAGAATACTTTCAATTCCAGGCACAGACTTAACAAAGGATCCTGAGGCCTGGAGAGCCTCATTGTTGATAAAATCAAAATATTTAATACATTATATCACATGCATGAATTTTTTTTTAAAAATGGAAAAACTCCCAAATGGTTTTCCATATGAAACAACCAAGAAAAAAATTAATGGACAAATAACATTTGTGCGTACTATATGTTTGGTTTAAGTGTCTTTGTGGGAGGATTAATAAATAAATAAAATATATTATTAATCAAATGGACTAAAAAAATTATACTCTAATTAAATCTTATTATGGACAAATACTAGGGTTAAAAAAATAACCCTAGGGATTTTATAGGGACCCTGGAGGAGAGAGTGGTGGGAAATTAGGGGATCATGATCAAAGATCGATTTATCTAGGAGATCGTCTTTAATAATGGAATTATTGTACATCTCCAACAAAAACATAAAATTACCATTCTTCATTAGTGATCAACCCAAAATATATGTATGATTTTTGGTGTTCTTTTAATACCATTTCTATCACCACATATAAAATTTGAATAAATTATTCTAAAAAATTGATTCACAGCTCGATTATTGGTTTATCTCCTTAGAATTTAAAATTGATATTGTTTGATAATGTTTGATTATTCGCTTGGTTTGACATATTCTCCCTCAAAATATTAAGGCCAACCATAATAATGGAAAATTTTCATTCCTCACTCTTGTTTTTCATGGTTTACTCCCTTCATTCTTCATGAATTCACCATCGGTGTTTCGTTTGACCAACATTTCGATAATACCTAAAAAACAATCATTTCACAGTCGATCTTTGGAACAAAGGATCATTTATGTGGGTTCAAATTCAGTATTGAGAGAATTATTGATGTTTGATTTGTTGTGATGGGAGATCAAACATGTATTAGAGACTGGATCAAGGAATTTTATCTGTGGTTTGGTAATGCGGTGGTGTTTCATGATATGAGATGTTTCCCTATAAGATTGGGTGGCTAGAATCCAACCACTAGTAAATAATTGGGTTTAGTCAACATTATATCCAAATTACTAAGTAGATTTCAGGGATTTATCATAGGCAGTGGTGGTGTGGTTAAATCACATGAGTGTTTTTGGGTTTCAAACAAACTAGAGTCACACGGTGTGTAGTTTAGATGAAAACACACCCCGTGGATCCCCTTTCTACGACTATTAGGGTTTAACCCAGAGTTAAATATCACATTCCATATTTTCTATCCAGATGACACATAACTCAATGTTGTGAAGCCGACATACACCCTAGGGGTAAACATGCTCAAACATGACTAGGTACATGAGCATGACCAGTGTACATGGTCATGACCATAGTGTATAGGAATAGATAAGGCCAATGCACCCAAACATGGTTTAATCACCTAGGAATGAGTAGAGTTCCCAACCGTGACCAAAGTGCATGGAAATGGATATAGTACATTAGAAAAGAATGAAGTATATGGGAACGAACTGGTACACAGAAATAGGGTAGAGTACATAGAAACGGGTCAAAGGATACAAACATATTTGGAAAATCTTGGACACGTCATGTACTCCCTATACACACCATGTACTTCTTCCAAGGTAAGCCAAATCCCTTATTTTCTTCCATTTATACTAGAATTTATACGGATAATTTACATGGTCTATACCTATGAGGGTAGAGTGAGTCATCATGTCCTTAGTATAGGATGAGTGATCCCCTCTATTTGTTAGTCCTAGATAGATTCAAGTATCCCTCCATGTGGCCCGAGGTGCGGTCCTCTATCATTCATCCCTAGGTTAGTTTTTTATCCCATTACTTACAATCAAGGCTTGTGATAACTATACTAATATAATACTCAAAGTTGGGATAGGTATTTCCCATAGGCCCTGTGTGAGATCCCCTATATATATAATGATTACTTCTATGATTCAGTGTGTTCTTATTCATGGAAAGTTCCAATAGACACGAACTATCAGATGAGTTCCATTAGTGTTAATAAGACCTGAGAAGTGAGTTCTCCTAAATGATCATTACCTTGAATCCTTGAGTAAAATCCTATGATTGAGGTATGGCTGTGACCTTTGAGACTTGGGATAAATCTTGAATTTATCTGAGTTATTATTGTTATTTTCATATATCTTGATTAATATACCTTTAGGATGATGATATTTATTCTCTATTTGATTATTTTTGTTTAGTGATTTTAGCGTTTCCTCATGGGTGTGTTTATACTGATCCCTAAATAGGCTCTTTTCACACGTGTCATGTCATATGCAGATAACATGCCTTTTCAATGGTGTTCTATATAGACTAATATTAGGTGGATCATAGTTGATCTAGATGGATAACATTAATTTCCTCTATTTACATTTTATTTTTTTATCCTACTTTATTGTAGGTTTGACTCTTACAGTTTTGGTGGACTTATATTTGATATTTATTATTTCTTGTACTTGTGTACTACTCTAATATGGGATATAGTTTTGTGTACTCATTTTTATTAGTTTTATATTTTCATTCTATATTATATTGGTGTTTATAGATGTGTGAATGTGTATAGGTACTTTAGGATAAAGACTCCCATGTGTGTGATATTCCCACTTAGAACTTATAACCATCCCTTGGCCAATTGGAGGCAAGATTGGTGTGTCACACTAAACGTTTTGTGGGCCAGGTGGGGAATTATGGTTCATGCCATGATAGTTTTTTATCATGATGTTGTTAAGCCTATGATAATAAATGCAATGGCATATGGATTCATCCTTATTCTTGACAAGAAGTCTTGACACACCCCATAGTGAATAAATTGGGTGTATAAACTCTTTATCCAATTTTTTAATAGTTTTTAATTTATCTCTTCAAGTTTAATAGTGTCTATTATATATGCAGTTTTGGATATTAGAAAATATCCTTGTATAAGTTAAATTGATAAATTAACCTATCGATTAGGAGTAAGATTGAGAAATTCTTTAGGGAACACATCAAAATATTCTCTTAAAATGAGAATTTCATTAAGGATGATCTCTTCCTTAGTCTCAACCATTTGAGTTAGATACACTTTCTCATAAGGCAATAATATCCATGATGGAGATGATAATTCCAAATGAGATTCATCCTCCCCCTTAAAATTTTATAAATCTGAAGGTGATTCATGATATATAGGGTAATTTCCTTATCATAAAAATTTATTTTGGATATATACAAGGAAAGAAAAAACCATACCTAAGAAGGAATCAAATTCCCTTAATGGGAGTATCAAAAGTTTTATGGTAAATTTAGCTAAAAAATTTTAAAATGTGAGAAATTATATGTCTGGTATAAAATAATTAACCAATTTTCCATTTCCATTAATAAATTGAAATCATTTTTAGGTGGTGTTTTAGTAGTTATAATAAACTTTTAAGATATAAAAGAGTTCATAAAACCAAAATAAAATACTATATTTTCAATTCTTGAATGAATAACTACTGTACCTATAACAACTTTGTTTTCAGGATCCACCATAGTAGTTATGAATGAATATTATCTCCCTTAGTCTCTATGACTTGTAGGTTATTTTCATCAATTATCTTTAACATAAAATGGATTAATGCATTGGTTTGCTTATTTTTTTTTATTTCATGCAGTTAAAACATTAGAAAATAGGCTAATGGATGACTAGAAATATCTTTTATTCTATCAAATTAGTGGGTTTATTCATATACCATTAGCATTCAATAGCTTTGAGCCCTAGATTTTCACACCTAAATCATTTATTTGTCCCATTAATTTAAATTACAAAATCATATTCCCACACTTTTGACAAGTGGGAAGTTGGATTTTCTTAACACTCTGAGATTTCTCTATCACTCTCCAAGAATTAAAATCCATTCTCTGCTTCCTATCTCTAGTCCTACGAGAACCTTGATATTTTACAATCCACAATTTCGATTTTATGGCACATAAAAAAATTTCCTCATAAATATAAAAGTATTGAATCACTAAATATTTTCATATATATAGACTTAAGCCACTAAACAATTGATCAACCTTATATTCATGGTAAATGGAAAAGATTTAAGCATGTCATGAAATTATTTTGACATTTTCATTATATACCTTGATAGATTTTCCATCATTTTGATTGAGTCCAATGAACTCCATCTCAATTTTATATCAGTGAGTGTGGAAAAAATGTTATTATTTTTCCAAAATTCTTCCCACTCCAACACTTAGATTTATTTCATGGGATTCATATTCTTGATTAGTTTCTACCAATAATCAAATTTTCTATCTAAGAGAGAAAAAACAAAGAACAAACTTATATTTCTTTCAGTATTGAAGGATAAATAATATATTATAAATTAATATGATCTTTTTTTGATTAAGGGATCATAAGATACACTGGAAGTCAATGACCTTCATTACATATAAGACTAAATTACAACTTTCTCTTTCTTGGGGGTATGTGGGTGTTCCACCTAATTAATGTTTCTATTCAAAACATGTGTTAATTTAGTAATTATTGTCATAAATTTCTCAACTCTAGAACACATTAGGTTTGGTAACTCATTTGGGAAGTCATCATAATTTCCATCACATTGGTTTTGACACAATTTCTCATATTTCCATCAATTGAATAAAATAAAATAAAAATAAGGATGAAAATTTTATAAAATATTAATGGGAAAAAGGAACCTTAAAGGGCCTACCCATGAAATACATATATTTCTTAACCTATGAATTTCACAGTTATAATCTAAGTTATACATATTCTATTTCATAATATTAAATTTCATAGTAATTTTTTACCTTCATGATAGTTTTAAAAGGAATGTGATTAACAAAAGTATATCCCTTAGGAGTGTCTCTCTAGGTATATATTCTTAGGACTCCTTATTTTACACTAGATATAGATCAAGTTAATATTCAGTGATCCATTTTGGAGTTATTACCCCTGAGTACCTCTCTTATATGGATTAATTCATGTGAATCTATCCATACATGGATGTATTTTAATAGAAAAGAAATCACTATATACTTTAACAACATTTATGTATGTTTTTCTATTTTTACTGTTATACCTAAGGCTTTCATTAAGTGTTTCTAATCATAATACCCAAAAATAACTATACCTTACTATGATACAAAGTATGACAACCCATATATTTTATACATTTTATTTGATGATTTATTATATAAATATAAACCTAATACAATCCTATAAAATTGAGATACCTCGACTCTTTTAGAAATTGGACACATAGAAAAATAACTTAAAATATAGATACAATGAAATTATTTAAAAATTACATAACATGCCCTTAAATTCCATTGATCTTCGAATATTGCATGAGGAATCTTAGGGGCCTATATAAGAAAACTGTGAGATATAAATCCCATAAAGGGAATAATCATGGAATAACATAAAGTAAATTAGTACATGCGAGTTAAGAGGAATAACATGATGATATAGAAAGTAGAGAATTATAGTCCTAAAGATTAGAAAACAACATAATATGATATTATAAATGCATTATAGGAATGTGGTAGCTACATAAAGCATGAAATCATTATCATTAATCATGGATAACCACTGAGAAATCATAACATTGTGTGATTCGGATAACCTCATTTTCACCATACATGGTATCTCATGTGACAAAAACATTACCCAATGCATTGGAGGGATTTATAATTCTATGCCGACCCTTCTTATTCATATTATGTAGATGGTTTTGTGATCCAGATAGATCAAAAAACATAAGAATATTTTTCATCAATTTTAATGAAAAGATCCTGGAGTGTGGGATGGAGGTATAGAATTCCTTAATTAATGAAGGATATTAACAAATAGGTGAACACCCCTGAGTGGAAATGGGGATGGGTATTCACAATAAAAAAATTTTATCATGGAAAATTATAGAATAATAATGGGAGAATAACAGTGGTATATAAAGATTTATAGAAGGGGTTAATGAGATAGAAAGGCGGTATCTTATTTATTAGACATCATTAGGATAGTAAATTTAGGTGTAAAAAAACATGTAAACATAAAAAATTAGAAAGAAAAAAGTCTTAGTAAAAAAATTTCTTGAATAGAAAAGAAGATATATACCTTATTGCAACATAGTAACAACTTATTTAAAGGTTATAATGATAAGGGATAAATAATATCCCATTCTTAGAAAATAAATTGTACAGTAAAATGATATTTATAATCACATGACAATATTATCAATTTATATTAAGAATTCTTAATATAAATGAAGTAATTGAATGAAGATGCAGGGAAAGAGAATTCCTAATATGATAGGTTACTTCTAAAAGCTTGGGAGGAGCTTTGTATAGCTTTGGAACACCATGGGCGGAAATTAGAGAGAGATAAGGAGATGAACCTAATAATAAAGGATTTGGATTGAAGAAGAAAGGTTGATAGGGTGGGTATTTCTATAAAAATAGAGATAAATTCTTTATTAATATAAAAACATTGGTTTTGGACTCTAATTAATTAAATAATCAAAACCATATCCTTCCCATGGGTTTTACCCATGATTTCTACAGAATAGGTGGGTTTTAAAATATTTGTTTATGTTAAGAACAAAAATAATTAAAATAATATCATTCATCATTTAAAAGTTATTCATGTTCTTAATGAAGTTTTTTAAAACCTTAAAATATAATATAGTTTTTAGAGGATTCAATATAGGGTTTTAAAATTAATAAAAATACATTAAAACACATTATCTTAAAGGGGAAAAAATTTTTAGCCATGGATTCCTTTCATGGTATTTATTACATAACTTTTATTCCATTATTAAATAATAATACTTATGATATATTTGTATTATATTTAATTTTTACCCAAAAAATTGGCTATCTTAGAAAAGTACAAAAAAATCACTACTGGATAATTTTGATGTGAAGATTTCAAAAATAATTTTTTTCTAAAATTATTTTTAAATATGAGAATTTAGACTTTTAAATAAAAATCGTTATTTATTATAAAATACTAGTTTTTATGACACTGAATAATTTTTAGCCTTATAAAAATTAAATAGGACTTCATCAAATTATACTATCATTTTTATGAAAATTAATATTATTTAATAATTCCATTTCATGACAATAAAATTTATTTCAATGCTCTTGGATTTATCAAAAAAGTGTTTTAATTGAAGCTGTATATTTACTAAATATAAAATTATGGTTTATTTGTATAAAAATATAATTTTTTTAAAGCTCATTATATTATCATGTAAATATATAAATAAGTAATGAAAATAGATCAATATAATCATTATTTTATTAAAAATAAAATATAAAAATTCCCAATACTATGGTCTAAATACATAACCCCTTATTACACCAGCATAAACCCTAAGGGTAAGGTGTGGGATGGTAGTAATTTATTTGGGTGGTTTGGTGAAATTGGGTTGGGCGGTGATCAATATAATCCTAAAATTCTCTTGTAAATGGTTTTAATCAAGTTTCAATTATTGAATCTAATCTGGATATTTTTTAAGGGAAAATACCAGTAATTTTTTCTATTTTGGAATCTTCAAAAAATGGGCTCTATATGGTATCATCCTATGATTATAGGTATCAATTAATATTTATATATCATTTTGATTTTTTATAACTCCTAATATATAAAAATATTAATAGTCATTATAAGATGGCCATATCAACAATGATTATGATGTTGAAATATATTTTAACCCTGAAATTATAATTATGGAAATATTTTATAACATTACAAAATAAAAAATGACAATAAGTACATTTAGTTTATATAACTACATTACTTAACAAGGAATATATTCATTTGGAAGGTAATTTAATTTATATTAGTTTGGGTTGTTACATAAAGACCATAATTCTATTGGTTTTTAGTCATTTCCATTATGTATTTAGGAAATATAATTTCTATTATAGAATATTTCTCACTTAAACATCTTTCTATGATATACATTAAGTGAGATTTAAGGTTTCATGGAGCACCACTCTCAATCACATCTGAGCAAGATCAGAGTTTTATCTCAATGTTCTTGAGATGTATTTAGTAAGCATCAAAAAATAGTTAAACTTTAGCATAATATATCATCCTCAGATAGATGTTCGGTTCGAGAGGAATATTCAAGACCTAAAAGTTATTCTAAAAGCTTGTTCTATGTATTTCAAAGGTGGTTGGTTTGAACACCTTCCTCTAGTAAAATTCTCATATAATAATAAATTTAAATTAATCATTCAGATGGGTAATTTTGAATCTATCTATAGTAAGAAGTGTAAAACTCAAAAATGTTGAGATGAAGTTATAGAATGAAAATTATTGGGACCTGATCTAGATAAATAAATAGTATATAATGTTAGATTTATTAAATAATACATTAGTGTAGATCATATTCGACATAAAGCTTTTTTTGATAATTGCTTAATAGATCTAGAGTTCAAAGCTAGTGACAATGAATTCCTATGAATATCTTCTTGGAATAATATTATGAGATTTATAAATTAGGGGAATCTAAGAACTATATATATCAATATTTATAAGATTCTTGATCATATCTATCATATAACAAACCCAACCCACTTGGAATATTATCTAGACTAGAGGGAGACACTTCCTCAAGCATGCCTTCCTGTACACTAAATACTCTCAACTTGTGGTGAGGGTTTATAAAAATAAAATGGGGAAAATAAACAATATTTTTAGAGTAGATATAATAGTAGAAGTATAATTCATGAATACAACCAATCTAGACAAAAATCAATGATAAAGAAAGGTGCCAATAAATAATTATAACATCAAATTAAATTAAAAAATGAAGTATGATATACATACTAACTAGTACTTCCAAAAAAACAGAACCCCCATGGGAAGATAATATAAAAAAGATACAAATAAACAATTAACCAAGACTTAAAGCACTCTCCAAGAACTTGTCTGGTGTAAATCCCAATCCCATCATCCAAGCTCTATCCAATAGAGCCAAAAAATCACCAAACATCAGGCCTACTCCATTATTCATACCCGAAACCACAAATTTATATTGGGTGGAAACTGGTGACCTGAACAGGGTGTGAGTAAAACTCAATAGGTCACCACCAATGACATCCCTAAATATTCTACTTAAAATATAAGTGTTTACTTAAGTGGTATTGATAAAGAATAAAATAAAAAAATAAAAAAGCTATGATTCATATGCTCTAAGGTGATGCCCTAGGATATTTATTCCTACTTCAAGAAAATCCAGATGTCTCTGAGAAAATAAAAGGATTATTTGAGCCATAAGGAATCATACATAGGGACAAAGTTCTACCTCAAACCACTTCTTGATAGCATATATGTAGTGGAAAATTGTAGATGTCTCTAAACAAAAATGATATTCTCATGTGTATCACAACCACTTCAAGAGAATTTATAATTTTATTGAATAAATACTGCTCCTAGATAATTTACATCACTGATCAATGATCATTTATATTTATTAGTATCAACACATCTATAAAGGTGTTTAAATGATCGCTCCATGATCATTTACATTTTATAGTAACAAGACCACTCCAAGGGAATTTACACGATTTCTACATAAGAAATTACAGGACTACCAAAATGGAATTTACAATTGAATCAAGACCATTAATTTCACCATTTCATCATTTTCTTACTAAACACCATCATTTTACCATTTTAGGAATTATCCATTAAAAACAAACATCACTATTTACCATTTCAATAGATGATAAGAACATTAATTCACAAAATTTATCTCACATTATAATATTCATCCAATATTTGTAAATCATTTCTTTCCAATTAAATACCTCATATAAATTTCATAAAAAAACATTCCATGTCATAATTCTCTTTAAAATTTCAAAACTGATTATTTACTATTTCACTATCTTGTACTAATATCTTAAAACAATCTCCCCCATTTTTCTTTTTAAAAAACCATTCCAGTTTCCTACTTTACATAACCATTTTATAGGTTCCATTCTTCAAGTGAGGTATTCTCTTGTAATAACCTTCAATGTAATCAATTAACATCATATTTTAGGGAATAGAAATATAATAATATAAAATTTATGGATTTAATTTTAATTATGGCCAATGAATAGTTGGTCAGAAAGGCCACACAATGAACACACATGAAATATTTTGACAAGGCAAAGGGAAAAACATGGGGACTACTTACCCTAGCCTCATAAGAGTCTACTCATCTTACACCGAACTTTTATTTGAGTTAATGTATAAAAAAATGAAGATATAAAAAAAATATAAAAATAGGGAATATTATACCAAAATAATGAGAGGTTTATTAATAGTGAAATAAAAAAAGAAGGAAAGGTAAAATATTTATAGCCTTACCTATACATTAAAATATACACTACTAACACCTTAAATGACCAATGATCAAGAGATATCCTCCATAGATAAGAGAAGAGAGGGAGGGTAGTGAGGGGCTATATGGATTTTAAATGATAAAGAAAAATTAAGGGGAAAAATAAAAGGGGTAACTTATTAAAATTACCACAATGAACTTGAATAAACAACCTAAGAGCCTACTGGCTAGATGGTGGTCCCTCATTGATGATTCAGTGGACCTAAAAAACATTTTTCAACTATAGACTCAGTCCTCACCAAAAACTATAACCCAAGGCCTCTTAAACACCCCCAAATCAACTTCTATCCCTAAAAACACACCCAAACAAGGGCCTCACAAGATATTTAACAAACATTCTAATATCATGTACATCTAAAAGGGTCAGATATTACAACATACCCACGATAAAACAATAGTTCCTCAAGTGGTGCTCCCAACCATCAATAACCCTCATTGATGAATAACTCTAACCAATAATCTCACATGTCTGAATCCCACTTTCATGTATCGCACTGTATACCCCTATGCTACCGTCACACTCAAACAACATGGAATTTCTTTTATATGGAGAGCCTTCTCATCATGAACCACTATATTAAACATAATCTCTTTAAAGGATGCATAAAACTTATTCTAAAAATCAATAGTCTCAAACTCTTTGGTCAGATATTGATAATAAAGAAAAAGTAGAGATATATGAAGTACATCAAGAAAGTAATTGAACTGTTATGGAGGATCGAATTGATACAACACTAAAACGATCCTCTCTACAGTTCTGGATGGACCTTTATTTCTAGGTGAAATATTTCCTTACCTCTAAACATAACCTCAACAACTATTATAAGAACATATGTCCACCCACCTCCAACTCAATAAGATGAAATCATTGATCCACTTATGACATCTTCTTACTCTAGGAAGTCTCTATACATTTTTCTGATCAAATAAACATTATCTAAGGTATCCTATACTAGATTATCTCCAAGAATACATGATTCACCAGCCTTATGTTGGTTATGACCATGAAAATACCACACCAAACCATCCATATAGCCGAGACCTCACTAGATTAAGCATCATATTGATAATAAATTGAACCAACTCCACCAAAATGTCTCCTTTATAGTGGTATTCCGAAATTTCTAATTCATCAAGACCTACAAACTCATTCTGAAGACTCTTCATAACTCAAGGCCTCTTCACTTATTCATGTGTAAAGGTCATACTTTAGAAAATAACTATCACAAAATTAGTCTCCATATCAACCCGTTTCCCGATAGTCACACATTGTCATAATAATCAGTTGTTATCCCTTATGTATTAGTATTCCAAAAACTGACCATCCTAATGCCACCCATCTTCCATGAACTAACAACAATACTTGGGTGAATCCTATATATTGTATCAAACTCATTCGATTTCACCCAAGAGATGTTACAAAATCGTAACCACCTCTAGGTTGGGTTTATTAAAACATCACTTCTGATGTTTGTCAGAAATTGTTCAAAACGTGAAAAATTCACTCAAACTATCTATGTTGTACTCCCAATAATAATAATTCCTTATTATGGATCCAAAATCATGATTTTACCTAATAACCAACATTATCCAAACATTGGAATCCTCGTGACCCACCTACATTACTTTTATACATGCTTATCTCAATTCCTTCTTAAGAAATTATTAACAATATGATGCATCATACATATGCTTCCCAATAACATAGAGAAACCATCACTATACACCCAATCCAAATGGATCTAACTCAATGTCCATGATGTTTCTTATCATCACGACACTCTCATGTTTACCCCACTATGGGATCATTATAGCCATACTAGAAACTCATAATTGTGGTGGTTCTTAGCTCACCATAGACAAGGCACTCTATAAACCCATAACCATCACACTGAGTAACTCTACCCCTTGATATTTCACAAGAGTAAAAGTTCATCCTAATGAAAATTTCACAGTTCACAATAGGTCCGAAAGAATCCAAGTATCCACATAAAAAGTCCTCAAGACCCCATAATAATTTCATCATCACATATAGAGAACTTATCTCATGAATCTATCATTCCCTAAAGTATCCACTCCCAAAGATAAAATACACCTGGTCAAAACTCCATGAATCTATTTATTTGACCATCACAGGTCACAAAATCAAGGGTCTACACCCTCATAACATTCCTCATTCGAATAAGGTGTATAATACATTTCCACCATCATCTCATAGTCAATGTCCATTTATCATATTAGAAACCATGAAATCAATCCATAGTATCTGGAACAACCAAATAGTCATAGAACCTACATAATACGTTGACATTTTATATTGTCCTAACCCTAATGTGTCTCTAGGGACTGAACATATATATATATATATCCTAAAATGGTTTATATGTATAATAAGTCCGTTAAATGCAACCACTATTCGTTTTCATCTATTATATTGACTTAACCTCAGTTGTCACATAACTTTCCTAACTCAACTCCCCATACCATGTAATTTACTAAAAACTGCCCATCAATATGTCCTGCATGCCATCCCAAGCCATCAGAATCAATTCAAACATCAAGATTAACTATATCAGGCTAAGATCATTCTATATCATCCTACCTACCATATAAGTTAAACAAAATCTACTCATTTTTCTATAGTAAAGGTGTATCTCATTTTACCTTTTTCAACAATGCTAAAAAATCCATGTTTCCATCCAAGTAAATCCAACAAGAACACATACAAATAATTATCTATAGGAAGATCTAACTCGACCATCTTTAGTCTCACCCGATAAATCATAGGATTTCATGCCTAATAAAAAGTTGATCGTGATAACTGTATGTCAACACATCTAGCCAAAAGAATATCACTAAACACAATCTTCCAATAAGCCCAGGTTACCTCTCTATTTCCAAGTCCAATTATGCAATCACCAGCCACCTTGGGAATCTTTACAAAACTATAAGCATCTACTAATATTATACCCATTCAAGATCAAACCATCTATGAACACCTAACCATTATGATTATGCATCCAATTGATCATGTCCATATAAACTCATATAAAACCCACCATGTTAGGGATGTGTATCTACATACATAATAAAGAATGAATCCACATGACCACTGCAGACACTTTTTATAGATTCACATACACAAATATCAGTTTAAATCACCTATAATGATTATTATTTCATAGGAATCCATGATCCAAGATAACCCCTTTCTTGGGTTACCCCCATATATCACATCTATCTCCAACAAAAGAAGGAAATATCATGATACATTGTTAGAATGTTCAATTAACTAATATATAAAGCCACATATCAATATCACAAGAAAACTCATTGGCCAATAAAACATCCATAGGGATTTTATACACACAAATATAACAAAAATCCCACTCTTAAAACTTTTACACACTCTAGGGTTATTTACAACTCATTTCCAACAAAACAGGGGAAATGTTGGTAAATAACATGTCTCATCACTCCACTCAAGCTCTAAAATACAAGGGTCTCACATTAAACCACACGTATAGCCTATCAAAAAAATTAAACCCCCATGGTTTACTAACAAGTAATATATAACAAAATTTAAAACCAAAGTCACATCAGGCATAAAATCCGACTATCACATACACCCCACATCGTATTGGTATAACATTTAAGTCTCCATATCTGGCCCCATTTTTACATTATCAACATCAGTTCATGCACACTATGAACAATATTAGAATACATTTCCATAAAAATTACCAACACCATAGCACAATGAGGGAGATAATAGGCACACACCCCTTTATTCCCTACATATAATACCTTAATAACCTCATTAACTAAGTGATATTATTAGTCCCAACTACCCACATATTGGTCCAACACCATATAGACATATAGTTCATATAATATTCACAATTTTAATTTTTTTTATTTTCTTAATTTAACCATAATTTTCATAAATAAGGATTTTTTAAACGGTATGTCAAGTGTAAGTTATAATTTATAATTATTTTTATGTTATAATTGAAATTTTATTCAGTAAAAACCAAAAAATAATATAGTTAAGTGATAATGTAATATAGTTTTATCCATTTACTTCAACAAAAACTTTTCACTAATAAGGCTCAGTTAAATGAAATGTATATTACAAGTTATAGGGGATAACAATTTATAAGTTATAATTGGCATTTTATTTTTCTTACAACTCATAATAATCAAGGAAACATATAACTTAACAGGATTTTATATATTTAGAAGGTTTATTAAGTAAGATAAAACCATGAAATTATATAAGAAACAATATATAAATGACTGGGAACATTTTAGATAATCGGACCATGTCATAGTGAGAGAAAAAAATCAGAAGAAATCATGAAACTAAAATGTGAATCCTATATACTAGATATGATTCATGTACACAGGCTTTATTATGATACGAATCAAGAGATAAATCTCTCAACTCAATAAGATAATTATCATTTTCATCACTCCAGGTGAAATATGTTAATATTAAAATAAAAAATAATGAAAAAAATCACATCCCTAGAAATGTGGACTTCCCTCATACGTGGGAAGACCACTCCTAGAAAAAAGATCCATACAATGTTCCCCAAATTCCTAACTTCTTTCTACCATACCCAAGTAGTTAGAAAAAATAAATATCTCCCATACCACTTCGTCACGTCCCCAAATTGACTCACATTGAATTATAGATGTACCAAAGTTTGAGATGAACTCAAGTATACCTCCCTATACAACAAAGGTTACCGACTAGTGGCAAGGGTCTATAAAGATACCATGGGTATAATATAACCATTCATAAGAGTAGGAATAATAGTATAAGTAACATTTAAAACATACAACTTACCCAGATGAACATAAAAAATAGAGGCAAGTGTTGATAAATAATCACGTCTTCACATTCTAAATAGACTATTCAAAACATGATAAACAATCCTATAAGAAAAAATGGACCCTCATGGGTGGATCATATATAAAAGAAACAAAAAAGTAATGAATATTATAATAATTACACCAAAATGAGTCTTGAGTATGAACAAGTCTTTCATCCACACTCTATCTTAGCTAGCTAAAACAATCACCAAGCATTAGGTCTCCACCCTTATTTAGGGATTTAACTATAATTTTATCTTATATATAAATAGTTGGCCTGATCAAGGTGTGAATAAAAATTAATATTCCACCACCAACATCATACCTAAATATCCAATTTACAATATAAGTTTATGGAGAAGTTCTATTGATAAAGTAGTCAATACAAAATAAATAAATAACACTGATGTCCTAGCTCCATGATGACATCCAAGGTTGGTCATACCTAAGTATTCTAGTACTAGATGTATCTAAGCATATAGTGGGAATATGATAACCATAAAAAACCACATAGGAGGACCCCATACTACACTAAAACCAATTCATGATAGCATACCTGGTTCAGTCAGTGCCAAATATACCTAAACAAAAAGGACATTCTCATGCGTATCATACATTCTTAAAGACCATTTACAATTTCATAGAATTAAGAATACTGCAAGAGTGTTTACTTGAAATCTACATTATTTAAATATAAATGTATTAATGAAACCAAAATGGTGTTTCCATGACCACTCCACGAGTGTTTACATTTCATAGTAATGAAACTTCTCAAAGACGATTTACATGACTTCCCCATGGGCATTTCCAATTTATAGCATCAGGGTTTCCATAATGGATTTATCCACTTCGTGTATCAGGACCTCCCCAAGGGTGTTTACGATCAAATAAATACTTCTATAATTTCATCATTTAATCATTCTCTTACCAACTTCCATCATTTTACCATTTCATGATGTGACCATTAAAAACAAACATCACTATTTACTTTTCCAATTTATAAAGGAAATCTTAAATCAAAAAATCCCATCACATCATAATATGTATATATCATTTGTAAATAATTTATTACCAAATAAATACATCTTAAATATTTTATAAAACATATTCCCAGCTAATAATTCCCATTAACTTTTCAAAAATTATCATTTACTATTTAACTATCCAGTACCAAAGTCATGTCATAGTCTTACCCATTTTCTCTTTATTATAAATAATTCTGGTTTCCTAATTTATATAACAATTTCATAGGTTCAATTCCTCAAGAGAGGTATTACCTTCGAATCACCTTCTACAAAATCAATTTTCATCATATTTCAGGGCATGAGAACATAGAAATTTCATATTTTAGGAATCAATTTAAATTATGTCCCACACATAGTAGGTTGGAATGGAACCAAAAGGAATAAAAATTGGAAACTTTAAAGGTGACTATGTGAAAAACTTAGGTATCACCAACAATATCCTTGTAAGAGTATACTAATCTGATACCGACATTCGATTCGATCAATAATGGTAGAAAATGAAGAAGCACAAAAAAGACATAAAAATAAGGAATATTTTAAATAAATGTACAAAGTCCACATTACAAAGAAATAAATAATTAAGGGAATGAAACAGAGACATAAAATTACCTTTAGTATTGAAATGGATAAGGATTAAGGAAGATCCATCATGTAGAAAATAATAAATAGAGGGGAATGAGAAGATATTGGGAGGTTGAAAGAGAGGGTAAAAATTGAGGGCAAACATAAAATTCCAATCTTGGTTAAATTAAAATGTTTCCATTGAAAAAACACCCATGATCCCACCGACTAGACACAAACCCTCTATTTGTGGGCTGGTGGGCCCAACATACTTGCATGTCCATTGGTCAGCCCACTGATTGGCTAGTGGGTCCTCACTAGCAAGCTAGTCGACCTACTATGCCTTTTTCAGCTATAAGATATGTCCTCCTAGAAAATTATGACCCATACCTCATAAACACCCATAGATCTACTATTATACCTAAATAAACACCCAATCAAGTGACTCATTTGATGTTTAACAAAAAATTAACTAGAATGAACCTCTAAAAAGGGATAGACCTTATAGTATCAATTTGAGAAATTACATACCAAATTTATCACATGTACTAAACTCACAGGTTATAAAACCAGGACACAAAATATCTTTTGAGGAACAAATAACAGAAATTTTGGATCAAAGAGATAAACTACTTCAGAATAGGACCACTCATTCTGTCAATGTTTTTGTGATGAAACTATAACTTAAAGAATCAATTTGAGAACCCATGTATGTAATGAGGAAGAATTATCGCCAAATGTTTCCATTAGAATAAATGAATTTTTAGTGTTAAATTATAATAACGGGGGTATAATGTAATACCTCTTAATTTTAAAATATATTTCTATTTAATAAATTATATATATTTGATAACTTGTGATGAACAAGAAATAAAAAAGTACATAAAAACGATTTTTAAAATAGAAAATGAAACATATTATGATAAAATTAAATTAAGTATAATTAGTAAAACCAATTAAGCAACTATAATAATAAAAAATTTAATTATTCAAGGATAAAATAAAACAGATTGTTTTAGAACATTGTTTTTATTACTTATTATATTTGTTTTTAATGTTAATCTCTATTATTTAGTGTATTAAACATATGGTAAATTATTGATTATACATATATAAAAATGAAAAACCATTCATATATTGATTATCAAATGGTTAAAAATAAATATAAAATCATTTGAAGATAAAAATATTTATTTTTCAGAAAATTGTTTTATTTATGTTCCCAATGTATTTTATCTCAAAAAATTAAACCAACCTGTATTTATGAATAATTCTAATGAAATTTTTAGATAATATATTCAATCAAATAATTTAATATTCATCAAATTGGGGTTTTTGGAAAAGGATTGAGAAAAAAATATTTTTATGATTAAAGATAGTTTTTTTTCAAAAAATGGGGTTTATGTGTTTTGTGCATGAATATTAGAATTGATTTCTACCACATATTGAAATTTAATATTATAAAATATATTCCATAATTATAATCAATATAATAAATATTAGGTAATATGTCTTACTTGAATTTAATCCATAATGAATAGTTATGATGTCAAAAATATTATCTATACTATAAGGGTTAAATGGGTTAATGAGGGGGTAAATATAAGATATAAGGTTTCAAATATCACTAAAAATTGTCTTTTAACACCAAATAAATTTATTTTAAATTAATAATAAGATTTATATATTTCATAACATGCAAAACTAAGAATTAAGAGAATTTTGATATAATATAAAAATACTATTAATTAAATGTGACCTAGACATTAAAATGGTGGGTATGAATATGAGTAACCAAATTATCAAATATACATATAATGACTTACCAAATATAAATTTATTGATGAATTTTTAATAAAAAATTACTTAATTTTTAGTGAAGTCATTTTATGCATTAGAAATGAATTTTCTCCAAAAAAATTTATTCCATTTTATGTGTGGAAATTATAATGAAATTTTACCACATTTAGAATATATATTTTATAAAATGAATAAAATTTTTTAAAATAGAATTAAAAAAATAACATTGGGAAAAAATTTGTGATTTTTTATTAAATGATTGATTATTGAAATACATTCATTTACATTTACTAAATCACGTAATTTAAAAGTACCAATATATTTTGGATTTGGTATTAAATTTAAATATTAAACATTTTATTTATAATAATTTAATTAATTCCATTTTAATCAAAATATTAATAATTTTTTATAAGTTAATTTTTATTTTTAATTTTTTTCTATGAACTGTTTTATTATTATGTTTTACCCATTTATATTAAAACTAATTTCTGCCACATATAGTGATTGAATATTAAAAAGTGGATACTATATTTGGAATTAGTAGTTTAAAATTTAATAAGTATTTCCCTTTTATTTTTTCA
This sequence comes from Viscum album, assembly GCA_963277665.1. Lineage (NCBI taxonomy): Eukaryota > Viridiplantae > Streptophyta > Magnoliopsida > Santalales > Viscaceae > Viscum > Viscum album. The sequence goes on from OY728162.1 coordinate 242,585,861, forward strand.
TTATGAATTGTATCCATGGTTAATACATGTCAACTAAGGGTAAAATGGGTATAATAGTGTTAAAACTCTAAGATAATGCCTCAAAATCAACCAAAAAATTTCTTATATTTCATTATATGAATATATTTCATCCAAAATTATAACATGTATCCTTTTTTTCATTTATATTTTATTATGACCTATATAATTTTTTAATTAAATAAAAATACAAAATGCTACTCCCTTATTTTAAATTTATCTTATAAGTTCACATAGGGATAAAATTTCGATGTTAATTAATATTAAGGTATATTTTGTGAATAATATAATTATTCTCATGATGGTAACTTATTTATTATTTTTAGTGATTATATAATTAACTTAAACACTTATAAAATAAGGACACAATTCTTGTCTAAGGAGTAGAAAAATAAAATAAAATTATGTTTAAAACATAAAATGTAATATTTTTGGGATGTGTTATGATGTAAGATGATTTTTAGGGCTAATAATAACTTGTAAATTATGGTTAATGATTTTATATTCAATAAATGATTTTATATTGATGTATTTAAATTCCAATTGAATGAATCATGTAAAAAATAATGTTAATGATATTTTTTAAAAAATAAAATTTTATTTAATGATTTAAAAATCATAAAAATATAAAAATTGAACAAATGGGATGATAAATAGATTAATATTTCATTACTTATCCATTTAAGATCCAATTTTTACCTTATAATTAAAATAACAACCCTTTAATATTGAATAAGTTCTTACTGCAGTTTAGGTTAAAAATGGTTAATGAAGGGGTTAAACCAAATGATAAGGGTTAAAATAGAATAAAAACATTATTAAAACTCATTTTTTGTTTTCTTTTGGACTTACAATTATCAACTTTAAATATGATCAAATTTGGATCCATTTTCTAAGAAATTTCATTAATAATATTTTAGAATATAAAAAAATACATTTTTTCCACTAACCTCAATTATAAATGGACACCCCACCCCTATCTTATTTAAATCACTTTTAGAAACCTAGATTGACCAAAAAATAACAAATTATCTTATAAAATTCTCGATACATGATGTATATGTTCTTTTTTTGTAAAAATTGCATTCCAAGGGTCCTTAAAAAGGGGACTGAGGGAATTCTTCTGAAGAAGAGGTTATCATCCTTACCAATAGTTTCATATTTATTTATTCTTATACATCTAATAAATATATTTTAGCCATAATAAAATAATAAATCCATTATAATAAATATACCTAGGTGATATTATGATTTTTTACCACCATTTTCCACTTCTTTTCTATCCTATGAAAAGTGAAAACACCGCTCATGCGTATATATGGATTTTTATCTCCATGTAGTTGTGTAATTTAAGTTTAATTACTATTTTAATTATATCATAATAAACATGGAAATAAAGTGTATATATTATATTTATTACATAATTATGGGTTTTAAATACAATTTATTATTTACCTTCTTACCCATCCATTAGTTGGAAAATTTTAGCCTTGCATGTGTGTATATGGGGACTACCACCTCCACGAAGTAATGTGATTAGTTTTACCATTATTATTTACATGTATAGTAATAAGAATTGATTTAATGAATACATATGATAGATATTATATCATAATTATTTTATAATTGGGAAGTATTATTTAACTTTCTTTTGTTCAATCATCGAAAAGTGGAAATAGTGTTCATTTGTATATATGATCTACCATCTCGATTAAAGAATGTTTATAAAAATGTATATATTAAATAAATATTATACTTATGAAATTAATATAATTCTATATATGATGAAACTCTTACATATTCATAGTAACCATAACATCTGTGATGAAACATACATGATAAAACCAAGCAGTTAACATTGAAAATAATGATAACAATGAAATATTGTTTAACAACATGTGATAATATATTATTAGTGGATTATATATGATATTATAAATCAGAATATAGTTATATTATAAATTTAAAACAAGTTTAAAAATTATTTTATAGATGGATAAATCATGATCAACAAAGTTGATGCATGAGGTAAGGGGTTTCTTTACTCAAATTCCATTCATTGTTTTTTACTTATATTTAATTTATTTTGTTAGGACATGATTATGCATGAAATGACGTATGGATGTAATATTTTACATATCATCTTAGTTTTTATGGATTTATATATGTCACACAAAATCACTTCATTTATTAATTACCACTTCAATGATATAATCATTGTAAGGTATTTCATATCAATTTTTACTCAATTGAGACACATTTGGTATTATATAACTATTTAATTTTATGTGATTATATACTAGAAATTGATGTATTTTAAATTAACATATATTTATTAATTATTAAAAAAATTTAAATTTATGCTTACTGTTTTAGAGGGTTACAATTTAAAATTCACCAAAGAGGTACGGATTTATTTTAAAATATCATTTTTGTGGTATTTCAGGTATTTTTCATTTAAATAATACTTTAATATATCATTCATAAATTTGATATACATCTTTATCCTTTTTATATTTAATGAGTTTCCATATTTTCTTTAAGTATTTACTGTATTTTGAACATTAATCAGGAAAATAAATTTTTAAAAGAATATTTGATCTTATCAGTCTTTTAGTTCGGTATATTTTTCTTCTAAGTCTATATTTCATTAAAATTTTGTTTAAAAAAGTCCTTTTTATTTACTCAAATTATTTATTAAGGAAAGTTTATTTTTTCAAGAATTTTTAGAAGATTTTAAAGGAATATTAATGTTATTTTTTAAAAGGGTTATTTTTAACATTATTTATAAAAAATACAAAATAATGTTTGTTTTTAATATATTCGATGTTAACATATATTCTCACCACCATAAAAATTTTATGATATTTGATTTTTCATTAAGTTTCCAAAGGTTTTTAGATTAAATTTATTTAATGATTTTTTTTAATCTTTCTCTTCAATTTTATTTTATTATCCAAAGGGTATGAATTTATTATAAAGCATGTGTCTATGATTAATTGATAGTCATATTTTATCTCTTATTACTTTTGTATTCATTAACATTATCATGAAACATTAACATTCTTATGATCATTTTTCATTGGAAATTACATTTATCTAAAATAACTGTATTATTTTTGGCATGAATATGCTTATTTCATAAAGTGTATACCATTTATATAGACACTATTTTACGTTTAATGTTATTTGATTAAATAGAGAAATATTGATAATTCACATAATTTACTATATAATTTTTTTTTTGAAAATGAATATTGCTTATGAATTAAATTTATCATTCAATGCATGAAGAATGAGTTAGACTTAATAATTTTTAACAGGGTTCTAGATTTACTTATCCCCTTGATGCTTTAGTAGGTCTCATGAGAAATAAATGTTTGGGAATTTAGCTAAGGCCTTACCCATTTAGGTAATATATTCTGGCATAAGGCCTCACTAATAAGTATTAGATTTATAAAATTATGCATTATATCACTAGGAAATTATTAATTGATGTGAATTTGATTATTTTAATAGATATGATATCTATGTATAATTTTCGAGCATAAGTGATTTTTTATATGGAATTGTATGATCATCATTTTTTCTGCCATTATTATTCTTTGTGACCAATTTATTGATTAAATGGAATTTCATTCAAGTTATTCACATTTCCACATTAATTATTCCTTATTTACTCAAGATATCCCCCACTAAACGTAACACTTACTAATAATTTGAGATCACCCTTATTTTGTTTCCTCTCACCATGATATGAAAAAAGAGTATTTGAATGAGATCAAATATTTATTCTATTTACATTCACTATGATTGATATTTTACTTCTTATATAATATTGGAGGAATGGTTATATCTAGTTCTTCAATACTAATAAAATAATATATCACTGGTGATGTTCTCCCATGTATGTTATGAAAATGTAATAAATTAGACACCCGATATGGGTTACTAGAGCTAGGGTTTTTAGAGTTGGTATAATATTAAGCATAGTAAAAACCTTCCTAACTATATTTTGGAAAACATAGATTTGGAAAAATAATCCTATAATAGAAATTGATGATAATTCTATGTATATAATAAAATCATAATGTTTGGGTAAGATAGAGATTATGTGATTTTTGTAGAAGCACATCCATGTTAGGATACTATAAATGGATGTGGCTTTTAAACAATTGAATCTATGGGTAATAACCCTAAATATATTTGGTCAAATATATATTATCCATATTTATTATAACGACCCATACTTTACATACATTGTTAATACTTCAAAATTGAAGCACACTTATTACAACATATGACAAAACCACAAAGGACCGTATAGGTATAGTGTCTTTAGAAACTGGGAAACATAAACAACTGGTTCATAAATCTTCTACAGTGTCTCCCATTTATTTCATCATATATAGGGTCCCTTTTAGCATATTCTACTTAAGATCCATCTTCCTGACCTGGGGAAAAGAAAACATAAAAGGGTGAGCTCAAATGCTCAGCAAGGGAAAATAAAGGAAATAAAAATCATATCATATCTTTTTAAAAATCATAACCTGCCAAAGAGATCATAATATCTTAACATGGAACAAATCATAGAAGTGAAAATGAGATCCCCAAAATCATAATATGAAACTTGAAACTTTGTGACATGCACACATAATCATGGAAAATCATTTCTTGTTAGTCATGACTCATTGCCAAGACTATCTTAGTGGACAAAGTCCCTTTCTGAACCGAGTCACCCTCGTTCCAGTCCTGTTTCACTGAACCGGTATAACCTACCGTTCCAGCCATGTCTATCTCATGAGATATAAAATCCTTACCCAATGCATTGGAGGGAGATATAGGTCCCACCCATCTTATAATGAATCCTTTCTTATGTGTGCCACATAATCATAAACCGTACATCATAGCGTAACCCATGTAATAAAAATGGGATTCTTAAACAACATGACATCATAAAACAATTCATATAAGATAAAAGAATTCATAAAAAATATTTCCATCACAACATAATCAAACCAATGTAATAATAGGGATAAAAACATAACCCTTTTATTATCTTAGATGGAAAATAATTTTGATAAAATACTTGAACTCCATTCTTGAGGAAAATATCCTTTCTACTTCAAAAAAACATTTTTTCCTTTCATAACATGTCATACGACTTTAAAATAAAAGAAGTTGATTGAAAATAAACTTGAAAACCTGTAAAGGAAGTTTCTTTGAAAAAATGTTCTAAAAAATCCATTCATGTCGTATAAGTTAAAAAAAACATTCTTCGTACTTTTGTCGGAAAAGTCAAAAAGTACCTCGTACGAAAAAAAACAAAAGATTCCTTTCGTATCTTTTACTAAAAACCCACTGAAGGGTAAAATTGGATTTAAACAATTGTAGAAGGATGGAAATAATATTACATATTGATGGAACATGGATGTGGATGATAAAATACACCCCAGTAAATACTTACGAATAAACAATCTCCGATAAAAATGAGATTGTGATATTTTCCTCACCTTAGGTCCGATTTTCTTTGTACGTGTCCGAAGCTCCTCTTCTTTGGAACGCCTCTTTGAATCCTCCACTTAGGGAACTATGATTGGTCTTTGAAGAAGACCAAGACCTCTAGGATTATTCTAGGGAAGTGGATAGGAGAAAATGGTAGGGGTTGTCCGAGCTTGAGTGCTCAAATTGGTGTGAGGAGGAGGGGGAGGGGGTGCCCTTTTATAAGGGAGGAGAGGGGCACCTTAGGAATATCTCAAAATATTATTTTATATTAAAGTCAAAATCGGTTTATAATGGTTCCAAAGGGTCTTATTTAGAAGCTAAAGTGGGGATGGGTCGAAATCCTATCAACAAATAGGATTTAGACAAGTTTAGGGTATTATTTTAACCTTATCAATTAGATTTAACTCTAAGTTAAATAATTTAACTTTTACCGTGTCTTTTTGTTTTCTTTCACTATATGGTTAATACACTTACTATAACATGTCAAACGAACCCCAAATTGTTTATTATTAATATATATATCCTTATCTAAGTCATTTGGCCGAACCTTAGATTTTTAGGAATAAAATAACAATTAATAATATAATATTTGATTTAAAAACTATTTTGTGTCAATTTTGACACTATTTGATATATGATTTTTGTGAAAGTCATAACAGAATTATATGTTCGAACCAAGTTGATTAAATCAACACTGATATATCATAGTAACCTAGAAAATTAGTGTAATTCATAAAAAGTCTCAAATTACATTTATTTTGGTGTTTATAACATCAATTATGTCAATATTTCATAAATAAGATAATTACTGCATCATCGTTGTGTCATAATTAAATTAAATTATTTAATGTCTAAAAATTATAAATAAAATACCATTATGTAGGAAATATTTTTAGATTTCTAATGAATATTTATTGTCGAATTCATCTTATGTATAACCCCATATTAAAAATGATTTACTTATTAAACTTTGATTTTAACTATTTTAACCCTTCTTTAAATAAATTAATAATAAATGTCCTAATCTAACTCAAGTGGGCCTAAATGGTCATATTTTATTCATAAGGTGGTTTTTGGTCGAATTACACTTATCCAATAGAATTATGACATATGTTAGGGTAATAGTAATATCATATTTACCCTTACTTACCCTATTTACTATTAACCGCGGTAAAAAAAGTAAAAAGTTACTATTCACCAAAAAAATTATTCTTATCTCATTGAACCACATTTTACTTACTGATATCAACCGTGTCTGTCATATTTTCGAAATTCCATTCACAGAAGCGGTAAAATTAAGTTTTATGCAAAATTCAGTTTTTAACCTACCACTTAGTGGTTTCACTATTCATCAAAAATTGAAAGTTTTCAGAAAAATTCCAAAATTTCACCCTAGGCTAATTTCGGTATTCCGAATCCAAAAATGAAGTCCATTTTGAAAAATAAAATTTATAAAATTTCAAAAAGTGGTTATTACTATTCATAACGGCTAGTTTTAATAATCTTTTAATAGCATATCATTGTTTAGTGAAACTCGGTATTGCGTACGACGCAAGCTATCGAGGAAGGTCGCGATTGCGTGTAAAGTAAGCCAAGAAAGTGTGTAGTGAAAGATTCCTTTGAACAAAATATTACTCATAAAAATCTCAAGTGTTACATTCTACCCCCCTTAAAACGAATTTCGCCCTCGAAATTCGTCACTTTGTATCAAACAGATGAGGATACTTCTCCCTCATCATATCCTCAAGCTCCCAAGTAGCTTCTTATAATTGGTGGTTCCTCCATAAAACTTTCACCAAGAGATTGGTCTTGTTTCTTAGGAATTTTTCGCTACGATCTAGAATCTCTATCGGCTGTTCTTCATAAGAAAGATCTTGCTCCAGCGGTACAACTTCTGAGCTGAGTACATGTGAAGGATCAGGTATGTACTTTCTCAGGAGAGATACATGGAACACATCGTGAACTTGAGAGAGATTCGGTGGAAGTGCCAATCGGTAAGCTACCTTTCCAACATGATCCAGTATTTCAAAAGGACCGATATATCTAGGGCTCAACTTCCCCTTCTTTCTAAATCTCATAAACCTCTTCCAGGGAGATATTCGTAAGAACACTTTATCACCCACTTCAAACTCTAGGTCTTTTCTTCGGTTGTCGACATAATTTTTCTGTCGACTCTGAGCTTCTCTTATGTGTTGTTGAATAGATCTGACCTTTTCTGCCATTTCATCAACGAGATCAGGTCCTAATAGCTTTCTTTCCCCAACTTCATCCCAGCAAGTTGGAGTCCTACATTTCTTTCCATAGAGAGCTTCATAAGGAGCCATCTGAATACTGGAGTGAAAGCTATTATTATAAGAAAATTCCACCAAAGGTAGGTGTTGATCCCAACCTCCTTTGAAATCCATAGAGCAAGCTCTCAACATATCTTCTAGGGTTTGAATTGTTCTCTCAGACTGACCATCTGTCTGGGGATGATAAGCAGTGCTGAAACTCAACTCTGTATCCAGAGTATGCTGAAGACTTCGCCAGAACTTCGAGGTAAATCTCGGATCCCGATCAGATATAATAGAATGTGGTACTCCATGCAATCTTACCACTTCCTTTACATATATCCTGGCAAGCTGATCTAGAGAGAAATTCTCTCTAATAGCAATGAAGTGTGCAGAATTTGTAAGATGATCAACTATGACCCAAATAGCATTATTGCCTTTGGATGTTTTAGGAAGTCCTGTGACAAAGTCCATAGTGATGTTTTCCCATTTCCATTCGGGTATGGGTAATGGTTGTAACATCCCCTTAGACTTCTGTCTCTCAGCTTTAACTTGTTGACAAACCAAGCATCGGGAGACATATTCAGCAACATCTCTTTTCATGCCATCCCACCAGAAGTACTCTTTCAGGTACCTATACATCTTCGTGATTCCAGGATGAATAGAGAATGATGAACTATGAGCCTCATCCAGCAGCTCCTTCTTTAATTCGGGGATGGGAGGAACACAAACCCGATTCCTGAACTTTATTATCCCATCACAATCAAGGTTGAATTCAGGAACATTTCTCACCTTCTTTTGTAACTCGACATCTTCTTTCTGTGCCTCTTTAATCTTCACATGTATAGATGGTTGAACATTCATTTGAGAAAGATAAGAATTTTCCCCTTCCATTATAATTCTAAGATCCATCCTTTGTAAATCCATAAATATTGGATCTTTTGTGATCCTCATCATGGATAAACTAGCATGGTCTTTTCGACTTAATGCATCTTCCACCTTGTTTGCTTTCCTAGGGTGGTAATGGATTGAGCAATCATAATCCTTAATCAGCTCCAACCATCTTCTTTGACGCATATTCAGCTCCTTTTGTGTGAAAATATACTTTAAACTTTTATGATCAGTATAAATATCACACATTTCACCATAAAGGTAATGCCTCCAAATCTTTAAGGCAAAGATTACCGCAGCCAACTCCAAATCATGTGTTGGGTAATTTTTCTCATGGATTTTCAACTGTCGTGAGGCATAAGCTATCACCATATCATTTTGCATAAGAACACACCCCAATCCCTTCTTGGATGCATCACTGTAGATCACAAACCTTTCTCCACTACAAGGCAGTGTGAGCACAGGTGAACTGGATAACCTTCTTTTCAAATCCTTGAAATTCTCTTCACATTCCTCTGTCCAAACAAACTTAACTCTTTTCCGAGTCAACTTGGTGAGTGGATTAGATAATCGTGAAAAATATTTTACAAAACGTCGATAATATCCAGCCAAACCAAGAAAACTTCGGATCTCAGTTACTGTTGTTGGTCTTGACCATCTTTCGATAACCTCTGTTTTTGCTGGATCCACAGATATACCCTCTTTTGAGATTATGTGACCCAAAAATGCAACTTTTTGAAGCCAAAATTCACACTTGGTAAATTTGGCATAAAGCTTCTCCTTTCCCAGGGTCTTCAATATAATTCTCAAGTGATCTTCATGCTCTTCCTTTCTCTTTTAATAGACAAGAATATCGTCTATAAAGACTACCACAAATTGATCAAGATAGTCTCTAAAGACTCTATTCATTAGATCCATGAAGATAGCAGGGGCATTAGTAAGACCAAATGGCATCACTATAAATTCATAGTGTCCATACCATGTACGGAAAGCCGTCTTTTGTATATCCTCCCTTTTGACCCTTAATTGATGATACCCTGAGCGAGGATCAATCTTGGAAAAGTATTGAGCTCCGCGTAGTTGGTCAAATAAGTCATCAATGCGTGGGAGAGGATATTTTTTCTTGATAGTGATCTTGTTAAGTTCTCGATAATCAATGCAGAGTCTCATTGATCCATCTTTCTTCTTAACAAATAGAACAGGTGCTCCCCAATGTGACGCACTAGGGCATTTGAATCCCTTATCAAGATTCTCTTGGAGTTGCTTCTTCAATTCCTGCAACTCAATTGGGGCCATTCTATAAGGTATCTTTGAAATTGGCACAGCACCCGGTACGAGTTTTATTGAAAACTCAACTTCACGATTTGGTGGAAGACCCGGTAATTCCTCCGGAAAGACATAATCAAACTCCCGTACAATGGGTATATTCTTAATCGTGAGTTTCTCACCAACCATTTGAGATAAATAACCTTCATTTAGTGGAATCAATACCCATAAGATGGAAGAAATTTCCACTGGAAGGTTATGTTCATCCTTGCATCGATATACGATCGTAGATTGATCTGGAATATGAAATGTGACTTCCCTTCTTTGGCAATTGATATGAGCTCCATGTAGAGAAAGCCAATCCATCCCAAGAATCACATCAAATTCCACTAAAGGAAGGATCAAAAGATTTGCAGGAAGCACTTTCCCACAAACTTCGATATGAGAAGAATTATAAACTTTTGATGCGACTGTTGTGCCATTAGGTGTTGTCACACCTAACTCAACATCTAATTGTTGAGGTAATACAGTGATACCCTTAGAAAATTTTTCAGAAATAAAAGAGTGGGTGGATCCAGAATCAAATAAAACATTTGATACTTTAGAGTGGATGATAAGTGTACCTTTCACCACTTCGTTATCGTACTCCACATCGCTGATAGAAATTGCATGTGACTTTCCTTTGACTTTAGCCTTAAGATTTTGTTGACGTCGACCATCATCATCAACCCTTGGATTTGGGCATTGATTGGCATAATGCCCCATCTCCTTGCACTTGAAACATTGAAGTGTAGTAGGTTCATTCTGTGTATCCCTTCCTTTGTTTGCATCATTACACATCTTCTTCCCACTATCGCGGCATTCAAATGCCCGATGACCTTCCTTTCCACATTTGAAACATTTACTTGTCCCTTTAAGACAACTCCCTCCATGTTTCTTTCCACACTTTGAGCATAAGGGAAAGATCATCTTCTTTTCAGTGTGCTCTTTAGATTTTCCTTTGAATTCCATCTTCCTATTCTTATCAAACCCATGTGACTGATGGGTTACTCCAATCTCCATCTCGACTTTGAGAGCACATCGAATGATTTCCTCGTAGCTATTGAAGTCCCTTATGGCTAACGTCTTTCGAAGTCTTGGTTTTAAGCCACTAAAGAATCGATCGATCTTACTCTCAGGTTGGATAATAATACCAGAAGAGTACCTTGAAAGTCTTGTAAAATTTTCTTCATAGGTACCAACAGATTTATCATCCCTTTTCTTTAGTTCAATAAACTCTTTCTCCATCTTTGTTCGGAGAATACGAGGGAAGTACTTATTGAAAAATAAGTTCTTGAACTCGTCCCATTCCATAGACTCAATTTCATCCCTTTGCCTTGTATTCTTAATAAGATTCCACCATTGATCAGCATCTCCTTCCAAATGATACACTGTTAGGATGACTTTATCATGTTCAGAACATTGAAGAACTGAAAATATCTTTTCAGTAGTACTAATCCATTGTTCAGCAACTGATGGATCACTGGACCCACTGAAAGAAGGTGGACGCTGCCTCATGAAGGATTCAACAGAATGTTGCTCCTTCCTTTGCTCGTTTAGAAGTCCTGCATGATTCATAGCTTGAGAAAGTTGTGTGAGCATGGCTACAAGATTTTTCATTCCAGCTCCCATATCATTTGGTTTCTCAAGGGGGACAATCATTGCATTGCCCATCGCATTCCGCATTAACACGGTTCCTTCGGGTTCCAGCCATTGACTAAAACCAAGAAGAATAGTGTGAGCAACACTAATTATAATAGGAAAACCACATAATCGAGGATAAAATTTCACACTTAAGGTCTTATCCTAGGGTATTCATGGACATTTCTAAAACACTAAGATTGTGTTCTATGCTTGGACTTATCCTTAGGGTTCTTACTAAGGCATTCACATCCTAGTTTCCAAAGGTTGACTATACCTTTCCTCTGATACCAATAATAACGACCCATACTTTACAAACATTGTTAATACTTCAAAATTGAAGCACACTTATTACAACATATGACAAAACCACGAAGGACCGTATAGGTATAGTGTCTTTAGAAACTGGGAAACATAAACAACTGGTTCATAAATCTTCTATAGTGTCTCCCATTTATTTCATCATATCTAGGGTCACTTTTAGCATATTCTACTTAATATCCATCTTCCTGACCTGGGGAAAAGAAAACATAAAAGGGTGAGCTCAAATGCTCAGCAAGGGCAAATAAAGGAAATAAAAATCATATCATATATTTTTAAAAATCATAACCTGCAAAAGAGATCATAATATCTTAACATGGAACAAATCATAGAAGTGAAAATGAGATCCCCATAATCATAACATGAAACTTGAAACTTTGTGGCATGCACACATAATCATGGAAAATCATTTCTTGTTAGTCATGACTCATTGCCAAGACTATCTTAGTGGAAAAAGTCCCTTTCTGAACTGAGTCACCCTCGTTCCAGTCCTGTTTCACTGAACCGGTATAACCTACTCTTCCAGCCATGTCTATCTCATGAGATATAAAATCTTTACCCAATGCATTGGAAGGAGATATAGGTCCCACCCATATTATAATGAATCCTTTCTTATGTGTGCCACATAATCATAAACCATACATCATAGCGTAACCCATGTAATAAAAATGGGATTCTTAAACAACATGACATAATAAAACAATTCATATAAGATAAAGGAATTCATAAAAAATATTTCCATCAAAACATAATCAAACCAATGTAATAATAGGGATAAAAACAGAACCCTTTTATTAACTTATATGGAAAATAATTTTGATAAAATACTTGAACTCCATTCTTGAGGAAAATATCCTTTCTACTTCAAAAAAACATTTTTTCCTTTCATAACATGTAATACGACTTTAAAATAAAAGAAGTTTATTAAAAATAAACTTGAAAACTTGTAAAGGAAGTTTCTTGGAAATAATTTTTTAAAAAATCCATTCATGCCGTATAAGTTAAAAAAAACATTCTTCGTACTTTTGTCGGAAAAGTCAAAAAGTACCTCGTACGAAAAACGACAAAAGATTCCTTTCATATCTTTTACTAAAAACCCACCGAAGGGTAAAATTGGATTTACACAATTGTAGAAGGATGGAAATAATATTACATATTGAGGGAACATGGATGTGGATGATAAAATACACCCCAGTAAATACTTATGAATAAAAAATCTCCGATAAAAATGAGATTGTGATATTTTGCTTACCTTAGGTCCGATTTCCTTTGTACGTGTCCGAAGCTCCTCTTATTTGGAACACCTCTTTGAATCCTCCACTTAGGGAACTAATATTGTTCTTTGAAGAAGACCAAGACCTCTAGGATTATTCTAGGGAAGTGGAGAGGAGAACATGGCAGGGGTTGGCCGAGCTTGAGTGCTCAAATTGGTGTGAGGAGGAGGGGGAGGAGGTGCCCTTTTATAAGGGAGGAGAGGGGCACCTTAGGAATATCTCAAAATATTATTTTATATTAAAGTCAAAATCGGGTTATAATGGTTCCAAAGGGTCTTATTTCGAAGCTAAAGTGGGGATGGGTCGAAATCCTATCAACCAATAGGATTTAGACAAGTTTAGGGTATTATTTTAACCTTATCAATTAGATTTAACTCTAAGTTAAATAATTTAACTTTTACCGTGTCTTTTTGTTTTCTTTCACTATATGGTTAATACACTTACTATAACACGACAAACGAACCCCAAATTGTTTATTATTAATATATATATCCTTATCTATGTCATTTGGCCGAACCTTAGATTTTTAGGAATAAAATAACAATTAATAATATAATATTTGATTTAAAAACTATTTTGTGTCAATTTTGACACTATTTGATATATGATTTTTGTGAAAGTCATAACAGAATTATATGTTCAAACCAAGTTGATTAAATCAACACTGATATATCATAGTAACCTAGAAAATTATTTTAATTCATAAAAAGTCTCAAATTACATTTATTTTGGTGTTTATAACATCAATTATGTCAATATTTCATAAATAAGATAATTACTGCATCATCGTTGTGTCATAATTAAATTAAATTATATAATGTCTAAAAATTATAAATAAAATAGAATTATGTAGGAAATATTTTTATCTTTTTAATTAATATTTATTGTCGAATTTATCTTATGTATAACCCCATATTAAAAATGATTTACTTATTAAACTTTGATTTTAACTATTTTAACCCTTCTTTAAATAAATTAATAATAAATATCCTAATCTAACTCAAGTGGGCCTAAATGTTCATATTTTATTCATAAGGTTGTTTTTGGTCGAATTACACTTATCCAATAGAATTAGGACATGTGTTAGGGTAATAGTAATATCATATTTACCCTTAGTTACCCTATTTACTATTAACCGCGGTAAAAAAAGTAAAAAGTTACTATTCACCAAAAAATTATTTTTATCTCATTGAACCACATTTTACTTACTGATATCAACCGTGTCTATCGGATTTTCGAAATTCCATTCACAGAAGCGGTAAAATTAAGTTTTATGCAAAATTCAGTTTTTAACCTACCACTTAGTGGTTTCACTATTCATCAAAAATTGAAAGTTTTCAGAAAAATACCAAAATTTCACCCTAGGCTAATTTCGGTATTCTGAATCCAAAAATGAAGTCCATTTTGAAAAATAAAATTTATAAAATTTCAAAAAGTGGTTATTACTATTCATAACGGCTAGTTTTAATAATATTTTAATAGCATATCGTTGTTTAGTGAAACTCGGTATTGCGTACGACGCAAGCTATCGAGGAAGGTCGCGATTGCGTGTAAAGTAAGCCAAGCAAGTGTGTAGTGAAATATTCCTTTGAACAAAATATTACTCATAAAAATATCGGGTGTTACATTTATAGTGCACTGTGAGTGTTCCCTTGGTGTGCACTTGTTTTGACACTCTTAAGGGACATTATTTGGTTAAATCATATTTTGTTTATGAACTATTTTGAAGTATTTGAATATATGATGAACATGAATGACCTAGGTTAAAACAAAGTTGTCTTATATTGAAAATAACGTGTGATGATTATGATATATTATTAATGAATTCAATAATATGTGGTTTCCCACTATGATCATTTTTTATTATACTATGATTTCTGGTTTCAGAAAATGGATGAGACTAGAATTAACTATGTTAACACTGAATGTGATAGATAATTTAATTTTTTTTCATGATATATAAAATTAAATGAGAGCTACAAGTCAAAACCCTGTGATTATTAATAATTAGATATCTTTTTATATGAATAACAATTAAAATTGGATTATTATATTGACACAAATAATAATATGAAAATGGATTTTCATGAATACGATAGAGGGAAGAAGATTCTTCTTCTAACATGTTGAGAATGTGAGAAGAAGCACCAAGGGAAATATCTTAGAGGAATTATATGATGAATTATGTGTGAAAAAATGTGGATAGAGAAATTACTTATTACTGAAAAATAAAGAGTTTTAAAGAGGGATAAGAAGTTATCCTGAGGTAACATTTATAGTTCAATGTATTATGTGTGTAAAACATGGTAATTATATATGTTAATTCTCTAATTAAAGATCTAACTCATATTCTAAAGAAGCGACTATGTTATAATGATAATTTAACAGGAATATTTGAAGTGTTTATGTATTAGAATTCAAGAATTACATTTTAGAAGTGTTATACCAATGATATTCTCA
This sequence comes from Viscum album, assembly GCA_963277665.1. Classification (NCBI taxonomy): domain Eukaryota; kingdom Viridiplantae; phylum Streptophyta; class Magnoliopsida; order Santalales; family Viscaceae; genus Viscum; species Viscum album. The sequence continues at coordinate 242,601,546 of OY728162.1, forward strand.
TTATAATAATCATGAAACATCTAAGTATTGTTCATAAATAGTTCTTGTTTAAGGATTTAAAAACATTTGATGAATGTTTCCAATAACCAAGAAAACTAGTTTAGTGGTGAGTTGTCATTTTTTGAGAACACATGATTAAGGGAAATATAACCCTTAAAATATTCTTCATGTTCAATTAATAGTGTTTAGTTGAGATAAAGAGATTATTTACATTGGTGAAGTAAATGGGATTATATTGGTAATCATTAAATTGGTTAGTGATTTGATGAAAAACTGATTTAGTTCATCTTTGATGAAGTTTACTGCATTTTTTTATAGAACATATTCAATATTTAGTGATTTTTTAGGAATAAGGATTGTGTTATTTTATGAATCATTTATGCTGTCAATGAGGTTTTTAGTGATTTAGGATATTAGTATGTTTTAGGAAAATAAACGGTCAATGTATTCACATGTTTGTTATGTTCCATTATGAGATACTTTATGTTGTATTGGGATAAAATTTTTATCAAAACATTTATATTTTTCTATTTTGAATTCTGTGAGACAAATTTTTGAGGTACTTTAAAGTTAAGTATTTATGGAATGAATTAATTTAAAATTTGGGGGTTATTTTTGAGGTTTTATAGATTAATTTATTGACTTTTCCCATATTGGATAGCTTTTTCTAAACATTTGTTTGGTAAATATTTATAGAAAAAATAAATGAATTTTTATTCTTTTATGGTTCTTATCATCCTTTAACAGTTAATTTCAGTTCTTCAAGCATGAAAAATTAATCTTGAATATTCATTTCTTAGAATAAGAGATAAAGTGGATATTTATCTAAGTATAACCAATGGATGTAATTGTTCTTATAAAGTGGAAATAAATTATATAACTATATTTTATAATTTTTATTATCTTGTAATTAAAACAATCACTTAACTTTAGGAAATGCGTCATAAAATTAAAATTTTATCATTTTACCATTATTTATAATGAATTTATTGTCTTTTCAACCCTCAAAGATTTAGGGTTTTTTGGTAATTAACTACTTCATGACCATATTCTCCATCGCTCTCTATTACCCCTTAGATCGTATTTTTATCATACATGTATATATTTTAACTTCCTAATGTTATTATCTTTATATGGTAACCCGATTATCTATCATTTCTCATAAACTTTATTCATCCCACTCACCCTTTTTAAAGTAAGTTCTATTATCCCTATGTATGATGCAAGTTTAAAATAAAGGTATTTTAAAATATTGAACCTTTAATAACTGAAGTAAAATAGTAAGGGAATAATTTATTAAATGTTAAGAATGAAATAATATGATAATTTAGTTTAAAATAATAATACACTTGATAGATTTCTTAACAAGCAACACATATCATTAAGTGAATCGAGATATATTATAAAAATATTATTATTTAAATATGACATAGTCGAAGAATTTTTTAGTATGAATTTGAGGAACCAAATTATGAAATATATTTAAAACAGTAATACTCAATACAAATTTATTGATTAATTCGTAATAAATAAGCTGAAAATAAATATTGAAGTAATTTTATGCCTCAAAAATGCATTTTATTTAAAAATAATTTTTTTAATTTTGTGAATGAAAATTTTAATTAATTGATATCAATTTTAGAAAATAAATATTATAAAATAAAATAATTATCTAAATAATACTATAAAATTTAACTTAGGACGACATTTTACATTTTTTTGAAATGATTTATTTTTCAGTGAATAGGGAATAATACAAATTTTTCGAATACTCTCATTTATTTTCATAAAATAAAGTGATTTAAAAGTGAAATTATAGTTTAGTTTTTTTAGTAATGTGAAATATGATCCATTTAATTTATAATTATCTAATCAAAGATATTTTAATCATCAATAATTAATATTTTTATATAAGATAATTTTTATACTTAAAAACACATTATTTTTCTGAAAGTTATTTTTTCATTTTACACGTCTATATTAAAATTTGTTTATGTCACATCTAGATATTTAATCAAGAAACATTGATACAATATTTTTTATTAAGAGATTTAAATTTTTTAAGTAGGCCCCTTTTATTTTTTATCATTATGAATAGTAATTGCGGTACATATTTGTCACATAATAAAGGGTAAAATGAGTAAAATAGGGTTAAAACTATGAGATTAGATATAAAAATCAAAATAAAACATTTATATATTTTAATTTAAGAGTATATTTCATCCATAATAATACAAAATCCTAAAATTGGACCCTTTATTTCTAATTATCTTTAATTAAGACATATATTTATTTTTAAGTAATGAGAAATACAAAATGTCACTGTTGATTTTAATTTCTTTTACATTGGGAGAATTTTTTTGAATTAATATGAAATGTTATTTTTATAATAATAAAATTAATTTCACCATGATATTTTATTTTTAATTTTTAGTGATTATATATTTACATTAAATGCTTATACAATGTTTACACAGTACTTATGCAAGAAGAAGAAAAATTATGAAAATTATTTTTTAAAAATAAATATTTCTTGGATAAATTATAATGTAACAATATTTTTGGGGTTAATTATAGTTTATTATTTATGGTAAATGTTTTTATATTATAATAATTTTTTCTATTTTTATGTCTTTAAATTCAAATTAAATGAATAGTGTCAAAATAAAATTAATGATTTTTTATGAAAAATATATTTTTTATAAAATTATTTAAAAATCATAAAAATATTGAAATAGGATATTTAGGATAATAAATAGTCTAAAATTAAATATATTATCCATTTATTCTCCTATTTATTACCTTATATGTATAATTATAATCTATTAAAATTGTAATATTGTTATTGTGGTTAAAATTAGAAATAGTTAACGAAGGGTTTAAACCAAATAAAAAGGGTTTAAAATGTCATCAAAACTTTATGAAAGCTCATTTTTATTTAGTTTTATTACAAACATAAACCCATAAAAGTTTAATATTAGTCATTTTGGATCAATTTTCCCAAAAAAATAGATTAATAATATTTTAAAACTTTTAAAATTGACAAGTGTACCACTCACCTTAATTATAAAAGGACACCCCTCCGCAAATTTCTTTACACCACTTTCAGAAACCTATTTTAACCAAAACCTACCAAATTATATTATAGAAATATATATATATATATATATATAAATATATATTAATTAGACGTTTTTTACATCTTTAAATACTATTCCTGGCGTTCTTAATATGAGTTTTAAAGGAAGTATACTGAAGAAATGGTAATCATCTTTACAAACTTTTTTAAGTTTATTTCTTCTTATACATCCTCTAAATCTATTGTAAACATACTAAAATAATAAATCTTGTTTCATATATATACTTAGGTGTTATTATAGTTATTTTAATATCATTTTATACTAATTTTCCATGCTATGGAAAGTATAAACTTTGCTTGTGTGTACATATGACATACCGACGCCACACAATAGTGTAATTTTATTTTCATCACCATTTTACTTGGATGGTTATAAATATTTGACTAATGAGAATATATTATATTTATGAAATAATTATGGTTATATATATTTAATATATAATTTACCTTCTCACCTTTCCATCTATTGAAAAATGATAACGTCGCTCGTGTGTACATTTGGACTACCATCTCCTCGAAGTGATGTGATCAATTTTTGATTTACTATTTATATGGATTGTAATAAAAATATATTTAATAAAAAATATGATATATGTGAAATAATATTGAATTTTTAAAGGTGAATTATTATTTAACTTTCTTTCATTATATCCATCGAAAAGTTAAAAAAGTGTTCATGTATACATGAAACATACCATCTCCATTAACAATGTAATTCATTTTTCTATATCCACCTAAAAATACTAAATTTTAAAAAGTATATAATGAATAAATATTATATTTACAAAATTAATATCATTTTTTATATTATTAAACTATAAACTATTTACAACAACTAGAACATCCATGTTGAAACATACATGAGAAAACTGAGCAGTTAACACCAAAAAATAATGAAAATGAATTATTGTTGATGAATGTGTGATAAAATGTTATATGTGGATCATATATGATATTATAAATATTAATTTTTTTTTGTGTATAAATTAATAAAACGTTTAAAATCATTATAAAGGAGGTTAAATCATGATAAACATAGTGGAAACATGAGGTAAGGGGTTTCTTATCTCAATTTCCATTCATTAGGTAATAATTTTACGTTATTGACTATGTTGTGACATAATTATGTGTGCAATTAACTTTTATTTTATTATATTATATTTTAATTTTTTTGTGGATTTACATTTTTCACAGACAATCATATCATTTTTCAATTCTCCCTTTAATGATATGAAAATTATAAGGGATTTTGTCTGAATTTCTACTCTATTGAGACATATTTGGTATTATCAACTAATTTAATTTTATGTGGTGTATATAACACCCCTTTTATGTATTTAATATGTATATATATATATATATTAATGATGACAAAATTTTCAATTCATGTTTACACTTTCAAGGGGTTGCAATTTTAAATTTAATAAAGAGGTAATAATTTATTTTATAATCTCATTTTTTCTAGAATTGTTTATATTTTTTGATGAAGTAATATTATAATATATCCTTTATAGACATCATCTATTTTCTTATCATTTTTATATTTAAGAAATTTATATGTTTTTTCATCTTTTCCTCTATTTGTATCATGAATCAATCAAATAAATGTTTAAAAGAAAATATTAACTTAAATCTTTATTGATCAATTATATTTTTCTACCATGCCTATATTTTTTCAAAATTTTCTTCATAAAAGTACTTTTATTTATTCAAATGATTCATTAAGGAAATTTTTATTCATAGTTGAATTTTTAAAATATTTCAATGGAATATTTCTAATGTTTTCCAAAAGGATCATTTTAAAATTTCTTTATAAAAAGTCAAATAGAATTTTTCTTTTTAATGTATACAGTGTTAACATAATTTCTCACCATTATAAATGTTTTATGATATTTAATATCTTATAAATGTTTTTGATGTTTTTTAAATATAACACTTTATTAAAAAAGTATTTAAATATTCTACTTAAAATTTGTATTATTCTATAAAGGAATGAATGTTTTATAAGACCTATATTTAAGATGTATTGATAGTCATATTTTTTGTCTTATTAATTTTTTGGCCCATAACTTAATATTAAAACATTCAATTTCTTTTAATCATTTCCATTGTAAATTAAATTTATTTTAAATATATATATTCTTTATTATATGGATATGCTTATTTATTAAATCATATACCATTTCTAGTTGTGGTGTAATAAAATCAAAGCTAATTCATCAATTTGGGAAATCATGATATTCCATATCCTTTACTAAATATGGATATTTATCAATAAGATATATATTTTTATTAATGAAGTTGATAATTCAATATATGAGGAATGCATTAGACTAATTATGTGAGGGGTGGAACATGAAATTATATATCCCCTTGATGCATCAGTAGGTCTCATGATACAAAACATGTTTGACATTTGGTCAGGGTTTTCCCATTTTTTGTAAGATTTCTTAGAATGATGCCTCAAAAGTAAGTTTAAGATGTTTGATAATATAAATTTCATAATTATGAAATAATTTATCAACATCATTGTTATTATTTTAATAGGTATGATATCCATGGATTTGTTTTAAGCACATGTGATTATTTATATGGAATTATTTGAATATCATTTTTCTTGTAATATTATTCTTCATACTAAAGTTATTGATTAAGTGTAATTTTATTTCAATTATTTACCTTTACATATATATTATTACTTATTTACTCAAGATAGCTTTCCACTGTATGTAACCCTTATCGAGTATTTGAGCTCACCCTAATATTGATTTTTTTTCATATGTTATGAAGAATGTATATTTGAATGAGTTTAAGGATTCATAATATTTAATTTTATTAGGTTTTATAATTTATTTATAATGTAATATTGGATGTATTATTGTATCTGGTTATTTAATACTATTATACTTATTGATCATTGGTGATGTGATCCCTTATATATTATGCTAATATAATAAAGTAGACACTGTTTTTAGGTTATTGTAGTTGGGGTTATTACATGTCAAAATATGATTTAATGTGTGCATTTACACCTTACTTTATCCTATCCTTGAAATATTTTCCATTTGGTTCCAATTTACCATGAAAATGTATTTATATTATAATAAAGCTAAGGGTATTTATAAGGGTTCCACTACCCTTACTTATTAAAGGGCTCCCCCTATTCTAATTTTTTCACACCTTTATAACACCTTTACTCAAACAAGATATACCCAAATACATTTCAAAAATCCTTATCCATGAACTATAGGTTATTATCTTCCCAAAAGAACCATCAATGAATCCTTATGTGGTTTTCCAAAGTAGACTATATAAGGTATATGTATATGTTTTTACTTAACCTTGTCATGTTTCTTTCTTCATTGACCTCCTACAAATATTCTATAACTGTCATAAAATAATTAAATTGGTATATTTATAAAACTAAAATGTTGTTATGCTAATGTCACACTCATTTTCTATCTTTTTTCAATTTAATTAAAAATAAATTTGTCTCTCATGCGTACATTCATATTACCGCCATTAAGAAACAATATAATTCATTTTTCATCACCATATCTTAAGGACAGTTATATATATATATATAGTTAATGAATATATATGAAATTTATAATATAATGTTTTTATCTAAGTATATATTATTTTTTATGTCTATGTATTTCCATCCATTGAGAAATGAAACCACCCCTCATACATACATATGAACTAAATTTTCAATGAAGTGATATACTTCATTTTCTATCACCAACATACATGGATGATTATAAAATTATATATAATTAATTAATATGGTATTTATGAAATTATAAATATTCTTAAGATGATTAAACTATAACCAAAGTGTAATTCCCATTACTCTAAAGCCAAAACATGCATGGAAAACATAAAATTAACACCAAAATAATGATTTTAATACAAAATTGTTAATAAATAGTTGATTGGAAATTATAATGGAATGATACATGATGATATAATTATTAATATTTTTCTAGTATGGATATATAATAAATCCAAATTTATTATATAGGAGGTTACAAAATGTATGAAACTAGTTAGGACATGAGGTATGAGTTTCCCCATACAAATTTCCCTTTACTAAGATATTTTCTATATTCACCGCATTATTTATTTTTTGTGGTGTATAGTATTCCCTAGAATGTATTTTATGATTATTTTCATGAAAATTATGGGGATTTACAAATCCATATAAGGTTCTCTCTCTCACGAGGTTTTATCAAGATAGTTTATGTTTTAATTTATTATAGAAGTATTTTATGTTCTTCTATCTTAAACCCCATCAATTTTCATGTCCCCTAGTTATTCATATGTGTTTAAATAACTATTTAAATTTATCATATTTTTACTCAAAAATATCTAAATAATAATTTTTTCAGAAATACTAAACTTATTTCTATTCTTTGGTTCGAGAATGTTTGTCCACCATATCCATGTTCTTGAATTTTTTTATAGATGTTTCTAACAATATAAATATTTTATAAAGTTATTTTTTACTATAAACATATTTCCTTAAAAATGATAAAAAATAATATTTCCAATTTTTTCCATTAAGATCTTATTTGAATATTTAAAAAGTTATATAATGTTTGTTTCATTAAATATATACAAAATGAACAAATATTTCCACTATCATGTCCTTGGTAATTCATTAAAATTAGTTTAAATGTTTCCATGATTTATTTACCTAAACATTCTATTTATATTTTTATAGGAATTATTAGTTCTTAAATTTTACAAAAAGAAATTGGAATTATTAGTTTTTATAAAATCTTATTTCTTATGTTTTTAAAAGTTGACTTCTCATAATTTTTTGAAAGTATTTTTTTAACTATTTTAGTATAATTCAATGATTTTTATGTCTCCTTTGGGATATAATCTTATGAAAACATCTATTTCTTTTCTATGGATGTATTATGATGATTATGTTTTAATGATATTTCATGAAACTTGTTTATTTTTCATAGTTTGTTTAAACATTAAAGGAATTATGAATTCTACTATATTCATATAAATCATATATGAATGGTTCATTATTATGTGAGGGAAGGTCTGTTATATTCTTTCAATGATTCGTGTAAATTTTCATGTCTCATTATCCCAAAAGGTTACACAAGAGGTTTTATTAAGCCCCAATGGGTATACAAGTTATTATACTAGGCCTAATGGGGGTACATATGATTTATTCACAAGCCCAAGAGTATTCACAGTTGGTTAGACCATGCCCAAGAGGGTAAAAAGGTGGTTGGCCCAAGCCGAGGAAGGTACATGGGTGGTTTTCCGAATCTTACTATGTTATGAGTGTCATAGTGAAAATCCTTTACATATTATTTCTAAGCATATGTTTTTATAGTAATGTTTTTCTACTAAATTATTTAATATGCTTAGGATATTTTCTCAAGGATCACGATTTATTTTTTATTATTACACACACTTATTACACAAGTAGTTTTTTATAAAAAATCCTTATTCCATAACTCATGATTTATGGTATACAACTTGTTGAGTATAATTTCATAAGTTATGATCATGTTCTCATACCCTTATTATTATCTAATGATCACTTATGATAGTAGATTAATATTTCCAATATTTACTATACTGAGCATCTAATCTCAACCTTTTTATGTTTTTCTTTCCCTAAGTTATAAATAAAGTTATTAAGTAGGATATGTCCCAGAAGGGTATAATGTGAGAAGATATTTGTGGGATATTTTGGAGATATTTTATGAAATAAGTTGATAATCTATGTATTCTTCAAAAACACTAAACCTTTATGGTTATGGGGAGTGTATTATTGTGGGATGTATTTAATTTTCATCTAAAATGATGTAATATTTATATATAAAATTATTGGGTTTACTTAGTTTTATTCCATAAGTTTCAAGAAGTGAGATATCATCTTTAATTTATCAATTTTAACCCATAAGAAATAATTCCCCCTCAATGGATGAGGTAGTATTTACAAAAAAACATTGAGATTTTTTCCCACTTCCACTATAGAATATTTAAGGGTTGTAATAAACTTAAAGAACCTTATGTTTATATTTAAATTAATAGAATGAGAGACACATATATACAGACTTATCCATGAATTGTTTCATAATAGGCCATCATAACTATTTATTTAATGCATGATACATCTAAAAAACACCAAGATGTACCGTTGATGGTGATCTATGTAATTCACACTATATTTATTTGAAGATTATTTGAATAACACATATCTTTACAAATATAAAAACTCAAGATTACTCATTCCCTGTTCAATAATTAAAAGATTCTATATAGACTAAATAGTCTTTTCATGCATCCAATTTTGGGTATATCGACTAAGGGCCTTCCACCTATTGAAAATAAGGAGAATATACCATCATTTTATATAATAATCCTTAACCATTAACCATATATATTTAAAAATTAAAATTCTAAAAGCTACTTTATGCCCTTATATTCATCACTAGCTTCCTGAGTAATATTATTATTGGTATTCCTATTCAATGTTCCAAATATAACATTTATTTTCCCCAAATTATAAGTTGTCTAAAAATAATAATCTTTAATAATTCCACCAATATATACTAACATAGATTCAAATATATTTGTGGTAATCTATACAATAGGCTCTTGTGATTCATGGAGACCACAAAGTATTCTCCAAGTAGGTAATGTACCAATAAAGTCAAAGAATATTCTATATCCACAAGCATACTGTCATGGGTGAAAGAATTATTTTTTATAACTTCACAATTATATATAACAATATGATATAACTCCCATCTATTACTTTATCAAAAAATTAAAAGTATAATGATAAGTATTTTAATACACCACAGACATAACTCTTTCTTCATGAAAATAAAAAACACGAGCAACATTAATATTATACTTCAAACAGTCAAAATCATTATTATATTGTGATAAAAAAAATATTGATCATTCCTGGTTATGGTTTTCAATTTATTTTAAATATAAGAAAATTAAGACATAAAAAACTTATAATAAAATTCTATAATAATAAATCAATATATTAAAAATAAAATTTAAGAACTTTTTAACTTTAATTTTTGATCATTTTATTGATATACCCTATTACGAAACATAAAAAATAAGTGAATGGACCTATCCTATCTAAAAATTGAAATCTTATATCTTTATATAAAAAATAAAGGTCAAAATTCCCAATACTATCTTCAAATGGACCACATGTTATTCCTCCAACCTCAAATCATCCAATATGATATTGATAAATACTACAATAAATTTATCAAGGTAAAAATTAAACAACCACTACATTAACCCCACAAACAATTCTTGAGATGTTTTAAATCCAAAGGGAATTACTATAAAATTGAAATGTAAAAAAGCATATACAAATAGTCTTTAAAATATTTTATTTACTCTCATATATGGATACCCTGATTAATAATCTATCCTAAAAAACAATCTATCTCACTTAAATTGAGAAAATAATTCAAAAATCCTTGGTAAAAGATATTGGTTCTTCACCATTACCTACTTCAACAATTTTTATTATACACAAAAACATAATATTTCATTATACTTCTTGGTAAATAGAACTCGATCCCCCTATGATAACAGACTAGATAAAATAAAAACATTATGCAACAAACCATCTACTTGAATCTGTAACTCTTGATGCTTTGTAAGATTTATCTAATAAGTTGAAATGGAAATAGGAGAAAAAACTTGTTGAATCTCTATGAGAAATTCTATCTTTGTATGAAGAAGTGAATCAAAACCCTCCTTTAAAAAAAATAAAAAATCATCCTAAACTATGGGAAACTCTTATATAAAATCCTCTATAAAAAAATCAAACTATCCAACTATGATGGGATAGAATTCACATGTTGATGATATATCCAATGGTTTTATTAAATAAATAAAAATATTTGATTGAATTCCATGTATCTAAAAACAACTAAACATTCATATCATTATATATTAGATTATATAGAATATATCCAATCAATGCCAAAAATGTTATTATATGGATAAATATTTTATCACACAAATACCAAAGTTTTTAATTATTTCCCTACCACCCACTCACATCAAAGAAATAATTCTTTCAACCACATCTAACTTCCCATAAAGTTAAATAAAACCAATGGTATTTTGTGTCTCACCACCTTAAGTTGTAATCCCAAAAATAAATGAGTGATAACATAAAGAGATACACTAGTATTTATTAATATAATAGAAGTAAAATGAAGGATTATAATATCTCTGATATCCTCAAAACGCTCAATGGTAGGTGACTTTATCATATAAATCTATCAATTTCCAAACTTTTTACATCATTAAAACAAATATTTATCACCACTCATCCATGAATTACTTCAGGTCATTAAGGATGAGGAATATACCTTAGTTTCCTTATTATTATACCACACTATACCACTTATCTTAATAATTATAGATTATTTTATTGTTTTTATTATAATTATGTAACAATCATAATGGTGGTATATAATATTGGCATATTATATCCACTTTTATACTACCTTAACCTTTATAACTACCTTGATAGGAATAGAATAAAGACTACATATGTTTTTTCCCACTAAGAATATAATTTATGATGCATGAATTCCCAATATAGGTTCATTAACTGCTATCTCTAAAGAAAGGATATAGAGATGCTTTCATAATCCTTGTGTACATCATAAAATTATCAACCTAGAAAATTCAGATAACCTCTTTACACATCAAACTCTTAGAAAATGTTGATGAATTACCTCTATAACAAAATATGTCTATGATATTGTCTTCTTGATTTTATTAACCATTTTTATAATATTTTAATAGGTCTATAGATTAATGGGCCCAACCTATCACTTTATCTATAGGTTCAAGGATCTCTTAAAATGACATGCCCTTTGCTCATCGTCTAATAGAAATTGAAGTGAGTAAGGTAGTAGATTAATAAACCTGAATCCAAACTTCCACATTCTAAAACTCTATGATTTTATAGATAATAGATCTTATTGTTTATCTTTACCAAAATTCAATGATAAAATTCCTTTTGAAACTAATATTAGACCAAATAATATGAAACTTCAAACATATATTTATCATTGAAGTATGTTTTCTACTAGTGTTTTCATAATCCAAAAAAAACAAAATACCAATGAAATTTAATACTTGTCCATACCAGGAGTCAACTAGAAGAAAATATCAACTTCCTATAATTAATTATTTTTCTCTTTATAGAAAAATATTCTTTATACATCATTATATTATATAGCTAAAAATCCTGTAACATTTTCATTTAAATATCACCAGCCTCTAAATCAATATTATGATGAACTGGATTATATTCCTATTGATCATCCTCTAACTAAATCACATTATGGAGTGATGTAATAAAATATCTATATCCATGAAGAGTAAATGATATGACCAAGGATATATAAATACTTTCAATAACTAATTCCAACTATTTTCATTAATCAGTATCAAATCAACGGGTGTAGTCATTTTATCCTAGTACTATATGATATATTCCCACCCTAACACAATAACAAACAAAAAGTAAACTATCTGTAAGTTATTGATAATAAGATAAAAATTTCCTGATGTTGTAATGCATTGGCCATCACACCCATTACTGGTTTCCTTAGTATATGTTCTAGCTTATGTTTATATATACCTTTTTGTACCAACTCAATTAAATCCTCATAAATGCATACTATTAAAACTATCCTAAACCTCACATAAATACTATTTTGTCATGGTCAACCCATTACAAGTATTGTTCTGAGTTATGGATGATATTGAGGGTTACCCATGAAGCCATCGTCAAATAAGTCATGTAGTAACAACTTCCAGGATGGGTATAAAATCTCATTATGAGAAGCATTTTCATTTTTGTTGAAAAATAAACTATAAACAATACTAAAAACTCCAAAACATAAAAAAATTACATGAAAAGTATCACAAAACATGAATATATATGATTTTTCAAACAATCTATAAAATAAAACAATTCAGGTGGTAAAACAACTCAACGTCTAATATCCCAATATACACAAAATAAAAAAAAAATGAAACTCATTAAACTTTATCTTTAACCCACATACTATTAACTGGTACTACACATTTACACCTAAAAAACCCTACAAACCAGAAGATGATAATTTAGGGGTGAGTATGCCACTATTGTAACATGTTGGGATTTCATGATATATTTATATTTATATAAATCTAATCTATTTGATATCAAACTTTATATGAAACATCGAGTTTAAAAAACCATGAAAAATATTTAAATATTATTATTTTAATATTATTTTATTTTATAATTCATCATGTCAATATTAGATTAGGTTTAATTTTTATAATTTTTTTAAATAGATTTACTTCTTAGTCAATAGTGAAAAATAATATTTTTTATAAATTTTCATTTTGATTAAAATAAAGTAATTTAAAAGTTCCATTATATTTTGGATTTTTTTTGTTTTGGTTATATAAGATCCTTTTTATTTTTAATAATCTAATTATTTCCATTAGGATTACAATTTTACATGTTTTGTATATAAGTCAATTTTTAATATTAGAAACAAATGTTTTTATGGAAAATTGATTTTCATCGTAATTTTCCTGTTTATTTTTAAAAGAATTTATAAAAATTATATGATTTTTATTTTATAAAATTTATTCCATATTTTTAATTAGTAGGTACAATATTTTTAAGTTGGAACCTTTTATTTTTAGTAATTATGTATAGTAACTATAGTTAAATTTATCACCTCCGTAAAAGGAAAATGTGATAGTTGATGTAAAAAAATAATGTGACGAGGCATTAAAAATTTGTCAAATTCTTTTATTTAAATTATTAAATGATAATAATTCTACTATAGCTAGACTAACTTCTAATAAATTTCATTTTGATTCCATTGTTATTTTGGTAATGACATTTATATTATTTTAAGTAAGGAAAAATTAAAACTGTCACTCTCTTTCCTTTACATTTCTCTTATAAGTTCACATAGGCATATAAAAAATATTTCAATTAATATTAAAGGTTATTTTGAGAAGAATGAAATTATTTTTATGAGGATAATTTATTTTTATTTTTTAGTTACTATATAACAACATTAAAATTTTATACAACACTGGCATAATGCTTTTGCAAGTAGTGGAAAAATCAAAGTTAATAGTTTTTAAAACTTTAAAAATATTATTTTTGTTGTGAATTATGGTTCTAAAATAATTATATAGTTATGAATAATGTTTTAGTGATGTCGAAAATTATTATATTTTAATTTCATCTATTAATTGATGTCTTTAAATTCAAATTAAATGAGTAGTGTCAAAAATGATATTAATGATATTTTATGAAAAATAATATTGTATTAAATTATTTAAAAATCATAAAAATATATAAATAGTACAATTAAGTCAATAAATATTCTCAAATTTCAACCCTTTAACATTTATTAAAAACAATTAACATAAATGTAATATTATAACCCTTTAATATGAAAAATATTGTTACTATGTTTAAGTTTAAAATTGTTTAATAAAGGGGTTAAATCTGAAGATAGGGTTTAATATACCACTTAAACCTATCAATTATTTTTGATTTAAGTCATTTTAACTATAAACTATATTATATTCTGAATTATTTCCACATGGTTCCACTTTCTCATAAAAATGAATCTATTATATTTTAATCATTTTATTAAATCCATATGTGTCTATTGGTTCATTATAAAAAAGGAACAACCTATCCTATCTTTTATAAAAAACTTAGAGCCACTCATCTTGAAAAAAAATCCAAAAAATCTTCTCAACATCCACATATAAGATCTAGAGTTTCTAGTCTTCCCAAAAGGCCACCCTATTCCCCATAAGAGGATATATAAAGGAGATATTTTTGAGAAGAGGTAATCATCTTCACAGATCACTTTAATTTTATTCTTCCCTTACCACATTAAATTATGAATTAAACATTCCAATATAATAATAAAAATATAAAAAATATATTCATATTTTATTATGTTGATTGAATAATATTTATCTATCTCTATTTTTGATTCTTTTATGCATGGTCCGCACGTCGCGTATATTTTTTCCCTACATTCCCACTTCCAAAGGTGGGTTGATTCTACCTCGGTGGTTAGTGACATTTTCTCCTTGATCAAAAGTAGATGATAGGATATTGGTTCATCCTTCCATAGATTTCTCCTTGGATATATTATCATTGTTTGGGTCTCCCTAAAGGATTTATTTCATATTCATGAAAGTCATTCTTGATGCCATCTTGACGTGGGTTCTAGTTAATTACACTAATTTTATCTCGATAGGGTAGAAACTATTGGTTAGAGTAAATAGTTATGTTTTGACTGTCTAGAAATATCTAGAAATTTAGTGTATTCAGAACATATAGAATCTTCCAATGTTGGAGGGAATCTTAAGTGAGAGGCATATTAGGAACAAAACCCAATACATCTCGTGTTGACCACATAATATTTAATGTTAAGGCCATAAAGAATTTGAGGTTTTTAACCACATACATCCAATTTATATTATATTGGGTAAATATTTTAGATTTGGTCCAAGGTAGGTCATAAGATTAACATCTTGCAGGGATCGTTTTGTCACACATTTAACATCTTGTGAGGACTGGTGGGTGATTAAGTATATCCCTAGGGGGTGGAGATGATCACACTTGTAGGTTTGGTTAAGTGTGTCCCTAGGGGGGAGATGACCATACTTCTGGGTATTGTTATAATTATGGAAGTTTCAAGATTAAACCACATAGAGGTACTCAATGTGCATCTGGATGTTAGGATTGAACCTCATGAAGGTACCAACGTACCCTATTGGGAAATAGAGATCAAAACCCATGTAGTTCGATGCCCCGGTTTAAGGTCGTGTCATAAGACCGGTCCATGTAGTTTAATGTCATGTGGTAATGACTCTCATGTTATGGAAGGATTGTTAGTGAGGGATGTTGTGGGGATTATGCATGTGGGATACTAATGGAAGGTAGTTCATCCCTTGGTAGGGGAGGAGGTGGCATCTCATGATGATTTTATATGAGGCATCATGAGTTCATCACATATGACAAGAGCTGCAGTGCAATCCGATGCAAGTCATACATAGGTAATAATGTGTTCATCACACGGGTTAAGAATATACTTTAACATCATTTTTTATGATGATATCATGTATTTTAACATCATATAGCTAGGATATTGGGTTTGGAATTTTTACAATATGCAACTTAGATGGGGTTGGGGATTATGTATTTGGGATTCCTGGGTTCTCCAATAGAGCAATAATGGTATGTATGGGGATTTTGAATGGGATATACATAGGTTCTACTAGGAGAAATGATGGTATTAATAAGAATTACACATGTTAGTTTCCCAGGTTTTTCTAGGAGTAGCGATTTTATTAGTGGGGCTTGAATGAGTGAGATGGTGGGGTTCTTCTAGGTGCAGCGGTGGTATGAATGGGGATTAAGCATGGGATCTTCTTAGTGTATGGGAAATCATCTCATGAATATCACATTAGTAATATCATGTTTCTTACATGAGGCATCCTACACTTATCAAATTGGTCATCCCATGTTCTTTGCAAAGGGTAAGGCTTCATGTTAACGTCATGTGAAAGGACATGGTTTGTGGGGTTATGCATTGAGATACCCATCATTTCATTGGCATGTTTTGTAATGAGAGAATCTAGACACATTAATGGTTTGAGAAATATTATTTGGTGCATACACATGAGGAGGATCCCTAAGGGGGTCTCTTCGGAGAATTAAGGATACATGTGGGGAATTCACTCTAGGGTTTACCATTATTCATCCACACATCTAGTAATGAGGGCATCTTAGTACGCTAATTGGTTGAGGAATATGATTGTGTCTTATAACTGATGAAATTTCCCATGGGAACAACATGTGGATTTTCTCATGATCATTTTATGATTTATCTTATACATTACACATAATTCATCTCATTCATTATATAGGAGGAATCCTATTCCTGAAAAACAAGGTATACTACATTTTAACAACTTTAGTTTGGACCACTAGGTGGAATATTTCTAGAAATGGATGATGTGGGACTTATTTTGAAGCATCCCTTTCTGGTTCAACTTAGTATAAGAGTCAGGTGATGTGGATTTAGGAATTTCTTGAGGAGTGTTTTTACTCAATGAATTAAAGGGGACCTAGAGGAGAATCTCGTGTAATAAAAAAAGAAAAATCCCAAGAGGTATTCTTAAACTTAATGTATTTTATTGAGTTTGGAGGAGTATCTCAGCTCATGGTATTATATGGGGTGGATGTTAAGATGTATAAGTTGTGACCAAAAACTGTCATTCACCCGAATAGAAAAGATGATGGTGATACTCTCTATTTTTAATGGGGATAAATGATGGTAGTAAGGGGCTAGGTTAGACTCCCATGTAATAGTTCTATTTTGCATGAAATAGAAAAAAATATGCACGAACTAGGGAATATTTGTGTGCAATAGTGTTTTTTGAGACATGCACTCGCTGGCCCATACCCTGGGGATACACCCCCATACCGCCACTCATATTAGTTTTAAGCTGTGGTCCTCGTCCTCCACCCCAATCTATTCACTACTATTTTTGACCCCCATAAAGAATGGTGAGTCACACTGTGAACTTTTTAGGCTAGGTCGATGACATTTTATGTTGCAGATTATAAAAAACTAACATCCAAACTATTTACTTCCATGATTCGAGATACTACTGTATAGTTTCTGAAATATATTGAGTTGACATAATACTATTCATATATCTCCCATTCCATGAGTTTAGATTCTCCTCTAGGTCCCCTTGAATTCCTTGAGTCCAAACACACCTCAAATAATTCTTGAAACCTCACCACCTAACTCCTACACCAGGTTGAACCAGAAAGGGCTGCTTTGGCATAAGTAACACACCATCAATTTTCCTTCCACATAGTAGTACTTACTACATTATATTAAACTATAGTATACCCGATCTTTCAAGAATAGGATTCCTCTTATAGATTTTAAAAAATTCCTTGCGTGTAAAGTGTAAGATGCCTCAAGTAATGATCAGGAGATGACCCCAAAGTGGTCATAATGGGCCTCCTTATCAGGTTTTATCCCAAATAATATTCCTCAAACCCTTAGGGGGGTGATATTTCCTCATGAAACTATATAAGTATGAAGAATGGTTAGGCCAAGAATGAGATCCCCACATATATCCCTATTCTTCCCAGATAGCCCCTATAGGTATTCTCCTCAGGTATAATCCCCCTATTATTTTACTTTACCCATTAGTAGGTGATAATTCCCTTAAGACTTGAAACGTGGAAGAATAGATGGGAAAATCAATACATAATCTCCACACACCATGTCTATTCACATGAAATTAAACTATAGCCTTATCATGTGCAGTGAACAAGGGAAGCCTTGTGTGATAACTGAAGGTTGCCTCATGTGAGAAGCATGAGATGCCTCATGTGATATTAATGATATGACACCTCATCATATAAGATATTTCCTTGGGTAAGAACAATTTATTCTGTCGATTCTCCTAGAATCACTTAGGCATCTCCCACATCTAAGCCACATTCAGACTATAACTTATCCTATAAGCACCTAGGAATCTCCCTTGTGTAAGACCCATTAAAACCATAATTGAACCTAGAAATACATGAGAAGATCCAATGCATAAGGCCCTTTCCTACCATCATTGTTCTATAGCAACACCTGGGTATCACAACTTCATAAGCCCCAAACACACCATAGTTGCATGATAAAAAACTGCCAAGCCTAACGTCTAAGTCGTACAACATTTAAATGTATAACAACATCCTCAACACATGATGTTAAACTACTGCATTAACCTTTCTGATGAACATGGAATGCCCGATGTATGAATGTAATGGGATGACCCCACACCACTTACCTTGTGTGAATAACTCAGGATTCCATATGTTCAATCATCCTGAGATTCCACCTCCTTTCAAATAAGTGATGAATCACCTTCCAAGAGTATCTCATATTTATAATCCACACACCATACCTCATTAACTCTCCTTTGAAATAATGAGTATCCTTACCTCATGGCATTAAACTACATAGACTGCTCCCGTCAACCAACCTTAAACAGGGGCATTGAACTATGTGGGTTTAGATATTTGTTTTCCAGTAGGGTATGTAGGTCACCTCCATGAGTTTCAATCCTGAAATCCAAATACACATGGGGTACCACCATGAGGTTCAATATCAAAACTCCTTACATTACCAAAAAACCTCAAGTGTGATCATCTTACTCCCTGGGGACACACTTAAACAAACCATAAAGTGTGATGATCATCCCCCAATGGAAAACACTTAACCACCCACTTTTCCCCATAAGACATTAAACCAATGATCTACCTATGAAAAAATATAATGTTTTTACCCATATAATCAAGATGGGATGCCTTTGGAAAAAATTGTCAGATTCCTTATTCCCCTAACATCAACTACTATATAGTTGATAAGAAAATCCATGGGTGTTGTACTAAAGATGCCTAAAAAATTATGTTCCCTCCCATAGGGGAAGATTATACATGTTCATGATACACCCAACATCTTGAGATGCCCAAAAAATCTCAACATTACTTTCTACTCTAACCAAAGTTCATTTCCCTATCAAGATTTAAGTAGTGTAATTAACTATTATCCATCTCAAGATGGCACAAAGAAATGAGTTTCACAAACATGACATAAATATTTGGGGGATACCCAAACAAGGTGATGAGCTCCAAGGAGGAGTCCATGGAAGGAGGAACCATCATCGCATCATCCTTTTTCAATCAAGGAGAGAACATCACCAAGAATGGTGGTGTGGACTGCCCACCTTTGGAAAGTGGGAATGCTGGGTGAAAGCACTTGCTTCCCGTGACCTCGTCTTGAAAGTTTCAGAAGAAAAAATGGTGAACCCGACATGAATCTTTTCATTAACCAAAAAAATTCATCACCCACCAATCTGTACACTTTCTCACTCTTATAATGTAAAAGTGTGTTAAACATGGATCTCATAAGATAATAAATGGATTTTTTGTCTATTGTGATGCTTATTTTCTATGTTCTTTCATTGTTGTTTGTATGAAACCTCTAGTAACATTCCAAAAATCTATCTTAAATCTAATGGAACACTACTAACATACAAAAAATGCACTTATTAGCTGTTTCACAACCTGGGTCCTTGTGAAACCTTAGGAAATCACTGCCAACATAATGTATTCAATGAAGTGTTTCAAATTCACTAGTTTTGTAATACCAAATTAATTGTATTGTCTTGTACTTAGTGGCTGCATGTGTATACCTCCAAGATATGAATACTCACACAAAATACACTCAATGATGGATATTAGAAAAGAAATAGATGAGACTTATTTCCATCTCAAATCATTTCGTGATCCTTTCCCTAGAACCCAACAACAATATCCTCCCTTACCATACAAGGGTTGAAAAATTAGTTAGTGATGAAATCACTTCCTCCATATAAGGGTCATTCCATAGTCCATCACCCCCCCAAAAAAATATCACCACCAATTCCATATGATTCCAAGTACTTAGCTTGATGAGTATTCCTCCCTCTGGGCTCTGAATCATGTCACCTAGACCCGAGCATCCCTAAATGCCTACCGAGGGTCGAAATAAAACAAATGGGAATAAACTCAAAAGCCTATTAATTATAGATAATCCCAACCGGTAGATGATATGGATACCTATGATAAGGTCCATATACCTACTCACATACATCAATTATACCAATACAATATGGAAGCGATTGAAGAAATTTATTGGAATTCTCTAATAGAAAATAGGGGGCACACCCATCTCTTTCCCCCAGAACATGATGATTATCGATATATCCCAACAATAAATGAAGGAAAAAGGAGGGATATATCCATGATCTAACCATGTAATTGGTATATATACCAATTTTATGTGAATAATACACTCATTGCATATTGATACTGTTGTAAGGATCGGTATCAGTCCATATCCACATTCTACAAACCTACTAGGACATAATGATCGTAACATTAGTGGTTATAGGATAGGAATAAAAACAAACATTTGTAATTAGAATAGACCATATGTTTAATATGACGGTCACTCAGGATCGAACACACTTCACTTCTCCCATCCATGATGGTAATAAAAAAATTGCCATGATTAATGGACAATGGGATTGGGCACACAAACCCATTCCAACTAGATACCATTGCCCCCCTTTAATGACCACTTCGGTGAAGGAATATATCCCTTCTAATACTATAGATATTTGTTAGTAAATTCAAAAAAAAACTTATGAGATTCTATTAGTAAATTTCTTATATACAAAACTTGATGTCCACAACATGCAACTCCAGCTCCCTGAAGGATAAAACGTAAGAAAGAGACTCACCAATGGAAAATTTAATACCAAGAGTAGATCAAAGATCATTCTATAATTATGGTTGGAATTCATGAGGCTATAAAACATCAATAATTAGTGGATCATGATACTATTGATCTTTTATCAAATTACATAAGCATTAGGTACATTTATGAACATCCTCCTCACAAAATTTATACCATAAAATCTGGAGGTCCTCCACCTAATATTTACCATGGAGGCCCAATTCATGGTCTCAAAATGATTGATCATGAGAATCCTTAATTTGGTAGAAATATATAATCCCATATCATGGTTATAATATCAAATGAAAATAATGTCCTCCCCTTTCCATCATTCACCATGATGGTCTTTCATAAGGTATACAGTGTATAACTTCTCATTCTATTTGAACATCAAACCATGACAATTGTATTCCCCATCATGGAATTAACCACGACAGTCCTCCCATTTCAAAATAAATTGCGAGAAAGACCTCATATTGTGAGGTTCCTGATAATATGAGACCAATCATGTTTAATGATTTATCTTTAAATAGTGATATCCTTTCTCAACTGGAAGACTATCCAAGGATACAATCACTCTCCAAACCACCCTTGGATCACCCGCCATCTAAAATTGTAGAAGATATTCCTCATAACCCCATAGCATACAAAAAAAGTAGGTGGGAGACACCTGCTTTGGTTAGACCAGGTATAGGAATATTCTATAGAAGAAAAAGTGGGAACATTACTTATGAGGAAACCATTTTATGTAGACAATATACATGTCATGTTTTATCCTTTAACTAATCCTCAATATAAAATTTCAATTTTTTTGATGAATGAGTGCATGATATTTTCATGAAAAAATGAAAAATATTCATCACCAAAGGAATACAATCATTCATTATAATAGATATAAAGGTAGTGTTAACATTATTTAAGAACAATTTCATTAAATTAACTTAGCTTCCCTTTAGGGAATGATACACATGAAATTTTGGAAAGAGTAGGACTGTATCCAACATGCATGTATTAATGAATTAATAAATATATAGAATTTGATCATCAATTCCCCCATTAAGTTTCCAAATTAGGGTATGATGTGAGCAAGAAGAATTTCATTTTACCCTGATCAACGATCAATAGGGCCTACTAGAATTAACATCAGGAAATATCATTACTTCTAGCTAGATCCCAGAAGAAAAAGTTCTTGGTGGCTGATGGAATGATTGACATGAATTAGACCTGAACAAATTATAGAAGTGTAGGGCCTAAAAATAATGATCCATTGAAAGACTATTTCATGAGGTATATGAGAATGTTTATTGGGTTTATCATTTAAGGAAGTGAAATTTCACAAAAAACAACATAGAGAATTTGTGGCAACTACAGTCATAAAAATCTAGTAGCATCCCCAACCGATAAAAAGGGGGCATTTTTTAACTCCAAATACCCCCACATGGCCATAAAATATATTCCAAAAGGTTAAAATAGTAGAGTGGTAACAAATATATCCCACATGAATGGGTTACTTTTACCTTGATCTCTTCTCTAGGAGGGGCTAGTTTTTCCAAATTAGGAGGAGTTTTAAAAGGGGAACCATACTAGTTTTTCCCATTTTATGACCCAAATTACTCAACTAAAACACACTTAAAAAACTTTTGGTAGATTAAATTTTAAATTCCCTTCTCTAGATAACTCTAAGTGGATATTTAACAGAGTATACAATTCTCTTCATTGGGTGAAAATAATAGCTATCTATCAAGTGTAAATCTTCTCATGAATATCATAGTTATTTCAATAGAGATTCCCTGGGAAACAAAACCTCTTTTCTTTATAGTATTAATGTTACATCTATAATGTAGTATGCATTGGTTAACTTCATGAACACCACCCTTGTGGATGTTACAGATCATTAAGATGATATAGGGGAAAATGAAGAGGATGTTTCCATCTGAAATACAATCCATATAAAAATTATTGAAAAAGGTTTCTGTACCAGGAACTAGAGGCTCACTAAATATTTGGTGATTACATAAAATTATACACTACTACATCCTTAGTGATAATATACTAAGAAAAAGGGTAAAAGTGAGGTCATATATCACCTACTGATCAAAGAGGATGATCCTATCACACTTGAGGAAACAATTACTCACTATGGCGATGAGATAAATGATAAGAAAAAAAATCAAATTTTAACTACTCTGAGGAAATATCTATACTAGATATATTCTTCATATAGAGCCTCATGTCCCACAACTAGAATATATACCTTTGTAAAGAGGTTTTTTTTGTAATTACCAACGTATATTTAGAATATTTGCTCGATATGCGATACCCTCATCCAATATACTTCAAACCCATGATAGTGAGATATTAGGAGTTCCCCCCATTGGGTATGCGACCAGAGCTAGGTTAGAATTATCCTCATAGTCCATCCCCTATAAGATAACCATCACGAGTATAGGAAGAAACTCCATACCTAGGCTATTTTTTTATTTCCCTTGTTTAGGATCCTTCCAAGTTAGCTGTTCCTTTGAAACTCATCGACACTATTGGTTCCTTGGTGGATCGACTTGAAGATGGGAAATGATGACATACACTAGTAAAATTAGATAAGTAGCCATAACCTGAATGGTTTTATGAGACTCTTCCTTAGCAAACACTAGAAATCATACATTCCAAGCATGAAATGGTTTGGCGGATCCATATAATTTTATGAACTTCATGTCTCAGTGTAGTCCCATGATATAAACCCTCAAACAGTAAGAGGTAGCCAAAATATGGTGTTTTGTTAAAAAATTAGAGTTACCAGCCTTCACCTAGTATACCGGTTTATAATATGGATCAATTAAAGGGTGGGTAGATCTTTAACAAAAATTACTCTATCAATTAATCTATAGATTAAGAATAAATGACAGTCCTCAGTCTCTGAAAGTGAATATGGTGAAAAAATGAGAGGGTATCTAATTTTATATTAAGGTTTAAGAGTTTAACTTACTCCTTGTGATTTCATCTTCCTCAAGATTATTTTTTAGTTATTTTCCTTAATAATATTCATGATTAATAGAAAATTAAACTTCTTTCAATAATGTATCTAGGTGGAATTATTGTTCTTTCAAAAATACCACAAATTTTATAGGATTCTATTTTGTAAACCAAAGCCAATTATCATCTAGTACCAGTAGCCTAAGGAAAATGATGACCAGGGTAAAAACCATAATGGTCATCTTTAAAATAGCTAATAATCCAGTTCTATCTCCAAAATATGCACCTCCTCACATGCACCACCTCCTGAGTGGAATCATTAAAAACCCCACCATAAATACGAGAAGAAGGAACCTAAACATTAACAATTTTAGGAATTTAATAATAATGTTTTTTCTTTGTGATATTAGAAAGTTCTAGGATACATTGTAGAAGCCAGGGAAATTAATTTATTAAGGCCTACAGATCCCAATAAGTCTAATCAATTTGGGCTTAATGATTGCTTAAATTATTTTCCCTATCATCAAACTTTGTGATACATCATCCAAGAGTTTTTAGTGAAATCTCATAGAAGGTGGCTGAATTCAGGAATGTAAATATTTGTAAACCTCTAGTACAAGTGACATGGGTTTCCACTACCATTCTAGAGGAAAAAGGAAAATGGAAGGATGTTATGAGTAATGGAGAATAAAAGTTCAGCAATTATATGAACATAAAAAAATCAATCAAACTCATGCTATCCTTAAGGCATAGTTAAATTAATCAACTACATCCATGTATTCTTTTATTATAGATCAACAAGTTTTAGTAGTACCACATTATTATAAGAGACAAAATTATAGAAATCATTATATGTATAAGCGTAAAAACAAAAACATGAAGAATAATCAACATTAATAAAAAAATAATATTTAACCCTTTCAGACTTCATGCCTCCACTAATACTACAAGCACCATCCTAAAAAATGGTACAATAAGAACTTTCTACCTAGGAGGAATCCCCATTAGAATAATATTTGACCTTTAGTTCAATTAAATTCATTAATTTATTATATCCCTTCTCTGGTGACTATCATGATTACAAACCCAAGTTCCCTATGAAAAATCTTAGAATTTGAAGTAGAGGTTAATGAGGCTAATGAGGAAGGGGAAGGCACATTCATTACCGATCTCAATAAACTGGAAACATTAATCCTAGAACAATTTACAACATTGAGAATCTTGGAAAAGAACTTTAGTTAGAATATGAATAATAGAAAAACACACCTACATTTAATAAAATTCTTCTAGGATCGATTATTTTAGAAGATCGACTAGAAGGGGTAAGGCAGTCTTGTCATCTAGATAGGAAGGCATGACAAGTCGACCTAATACAACAGTAGGAAAAGTTCCATCTACATTAGCTAAACCACCTGAATCACCCACCCAAGACACTTCAACCTTTTAAGTGTCTACTAGGTAATATCTCCCAATAGTATTAAATATGCCTTTGACTGAGAAGTATAATATCATAATATAGTTTGATGTAGTTATAGCGAATCTATCAATTCTGGATACTCTCAAACTACTAAAGCTTCTCTAGGAAGAACTTATAGAGGCTATTATAGGCCTTAAAGAGTTCAAAGGCAAGTTCACTACTTCTAAGGTACACTGAGTAGAGATCAACCCTATGGTATTTCATGTTGTTATCTCTTTTAAATAATAGGTAATGGATACTAGGATATAGGGATACATCAGGCATTTTTATGTGTTAGGAAGACTATATGATATTGATTCTAGAAAATAATTCATTTACAATGTATTATGGATCAATATCATTCGTATATTAATGATTTATATATTGGGTTACAGTCATTCTCAATTTAAATCCGTAGATACAACAAGAGTGAACAAAGTCCCCTTGGCCAAATAAAGCATAGAACTCAATTTGGGGACCTAATATCCAATTCTATATATCTGGTCATCTGAAAAGAAAAAAATTTTAATTTCTTATTTAAATGGACTTGGGTACACCAACATATAGCAATCCATTCATTATATCACCAATGTCTAAAGTAATACATAAATGGGAAAATTTTAACATTATATGGTGATAAATATCTATTTGGATCCTGTGAGGCTTAACAAATTAGTGTAGGGTTTTATTTGAAATAAGTAAAGGAAACCATGACTGATGATTATTCCTAGGTTACCACTCTTAATGGTATAAAAAAGACCACGAACAACCCATTAATGTAGCCCAATGATGACTATATGCTTCCCATCAACCATTCCGAAGACATCAATTCATAATTGGACATATACTCACTAACCCTCATGATATCTATCATGTTAGTTGAACATATCCATACTAAAGAGGCCCCTAATTTTCCTATTAGTATTTATGATTACGGTGAAAATTCCCTTGAATTATCTATAAGAATTCAGTACACCCCAACATCATTAGCTAAATCTGAAGTAATTATACCATCACCGCTGGAGAATGGAGATATTATTACCTTTGAATCTCAAAATACAAATCATTCCACTAAGTCTAAGTATTCACCTTCATCACTCATCCACCCCAAAATGATCATGGAATATGGAAGAGAATATTAAGAAAAGGAATAGGAATACGAAGAGGGAGTGGAAGTGGAATTTGACCTTAATGAAACTCCTCCAGCATTTGAGTAGGGATTCACCACCACTTCCAATGAACTAATATAGGAAAATATGGGAATAGAATATGATTCATGACCTAGGTTGATTAGTGATTCTATTTACTTTGAATAACAAGTTGTTTATACCCTTTTCTTAAAGCATCATTGAGATTTCCTTAAATGGAATTACAAATTAATACCAAGCCTTGATCCCGATTTGGCCACCCCCACTTGGGTCTGCAAAAATATTATCATGGTTACAAAAAGAGATATATAAGAACAGATCTGTCCAATAAATCCAAGTTACAAGTTGAATTTGAAAATATCATCAGATCCAACTTCATTTGGGAAGTTAAATACCCAAAATGGATTTCAAATATAGTCCAATTCAATAGAAAGAATGATAAAATCAGAGTGTTCATTGACTTCAAGTATCTCAACGGGAATTATTTGAATAATGAATTCCCAGTTATAATTAAAGGAATTATAATTGGTATTATTACTAAATACCAATACATGTCCATCATGGATGACTATTTAGGATATAACCAAATCTAGATGACCCAAAATTATGAAAAATCCACTTCTATTTGGGAACCCCAAGGAGTATATTACTTTAGAGTGAAGCCCTTTATCCTAAAAAATGTTTCTGCAATATAAAAATATGCCATGCACCACATCTTTAAATAATTTATGGTAAAGTTTATCGAGTGTTATGCTAATGATTTGGTGGTTAAATATTGTAAAAGTTCAGACCGAATTTCCAAACATGATATGGTTTTCAATAAATCGTGACAATAAAAATTGAGAATGAACCCACTAAAATGCGATTTCTGTGTGACCACATGACATTTTTATTTGATTTTTAGTACACCAAAATGGAATTGAGGATGATCCCAAGAAGGAAAATGTTTTCTTTGACATGTTACCTCCTATAAACCTCAATTATTTGAGGGGACTATAAGGATACCATTCCTATGTTCGATGCATTATATCAAATCTTGTTGGAAAGTGCTTTCCCTTCACTAAGTTGATGAAAAATTGGCCACATATCAGTGGAATAATGACTATTAAGAGTCATTCAATAATATCAAGAAGTATTTTCTATGTACACTATTATTGATGCCCCATGTCAATGGAAAGTTTCTCATATTATATGTGACAGCCTTAGATAGATCACTGGGTACTTTCCTTGCAAAAAAAAATGGCGATGAAAATGAAAACAAAATCTATTATCTCAGTCGGACCATGCTTGATACTGAGACTCATTAATCATATGTAGATAAGAACTATATAGAGTTACTTTTTCTATTTTAGAAGTTGAGGAACTAATTGAAAATAACAAGGTCCATTGGGTATCTCAAACTAAACCACTCATGTATATCCTCAACCACCATATATTAGTTGGAGATTTGGAATGATGGGTGGTCATACATCTAAAGTTTTATATCTAGTTCACATCATATAAGGTTGTACAATGGAATTATTTTTTATATTTATTCATAGAGAATTCTTCTTTATAAAAACCACCTAAGAATATCAAACTTTTAGATTAAGAAATATTATCTACCCTAGATCCCCCCAATCCATGGGAAATGTATTTTGAAGAAGAATCTAGGATCTCAACAGGAAAGTGGATGGAAGACCCCAAGATTAATAAATTCAGTTAGGGGTTATTTCTATCTATCTATCAAAGGTAGTCTTGAATTATTCCTTCATATTGTCACAATGTTGCACCAATAATGAGTCAGAGTAAAAGGCCATCATTACAGGCTTAAAACATGCACTATAAATTTCATTAAACCATCAGATTTTCAAAAGTGATCTAGAGTTGGTAATCAAACAATTCAATGGTGATATGAAATTAGAAATAATGTTTTTATCACCTTTCTTGATGATGTCTGAGTATTTATTGATAAATTCTCCCTGTAAAAAATACTGACTCAAATATCAGGCTCATAGAATACTCTAGAAGATACTGTGACAAATTTAGGTACAACATTGAAATATCCAGATAAGGATGAAACAATGATCAACATTGCATATCATGAAATTTTAGTGTTCTTTGTTTAGATTATAACTGAGAAGATCAATGAGGTCATTTATAACCTTGAACTAGATAATTCTATGAATGGTTAGATGATTCCCATCATGAAATTTCTAAAAAGTGGGATTCTTCTTCCAAATAAAGATAAAAAGATCTGATCTGATGGCATGAAGTTAATTTCATCTTCTATGACATAATGGATCATTAGAAGGTCATATATAAATAAGGATTTGATAGAATCCTCATTAGATGGTTTGATAGAGATGTGGTTATCTATATTATAAAAGAAGTCCATACATGTGTCTTTGTTTCTCATCATTCATGAAACACTATTTGTCACCAAATTATAAGGATTATATATCTTTGGAATTTGATGATGCATGATTGTATAAAATTCACCAAAATGTGTGATCCTTTTCAAGTGAATTCCAATTTCATCCATCATCCCTAGAGTTTTTTTACACAACCAAATACTTCTGGCTATTCATCATTTGGGGAATGTATGTTGTGGGAACATACCCTCCTGATACATCTAATAAGTTTTAATATATCCTCATTGCTACCAAATTCTTCTGTACATGGGTTGAAGCAGTAACCCTGAAGGATGTTAGGATAAAAAGAATCATCAATTTCCTGAAGTATAATATTATTACTAGGTTTGGTGTCCCTCATTCAATATTGATGGAAAAAACACTGAATTCTATTGTTCTAAATTGAAATGTTTGTACCAAGAATATAATATTGAGTCTAACCATTCTATATGCTATCAGGAAGAAAATATTTGACAGATAAGAGATTTCTAAAAAACACTATCAAACATACTCTAGAAAATAGTTTTCAAAGAAAAGAAATCCTATCCCAAAATGATTATATATACAGTTTAGGCAAACCATACAAAAACCCTACCA
Source organism: Viscum album (assembly GCA_963277665.1). Taxonomy (NCBI): domain Eukaryota; kingdom Viridiplantae; phylum Streptophyta; class Magnoliopsida; order Santalales; family Viscaceae; genus Viscum; species Viscum album. Next base: position 242,631,707 of record OY728162.1, read on the forward strand.
CTACGAAGGTGAACCCATATTCATTAGTATATAGAACAAAATTAGTTTTTCCCATCTAATTCCAATTTCATTCACTATATATTTCCTTTTTCTATCAGTTTTCAACATATTAGTAGTCCTAGAAGTAATTGGATGAATTTGAACCAATTTATGAGAACCTTGATTCATTTAGAGGTTTACTAAAACCAAATAGATTGGTATTTAATTAATAAGTACAACCTTTATTATTTCTTAAAAGTGGAACTGGTTTTGGTCCGTAGGAACCTGATGATACATGGGAAGAAACCTTTGAATATTGAACCAAAATGGGAATGTCATTTTCCTATCCATAAGTTGTATTACAGTGGATCATATCTGTTGATCACCATGGAAGATGATTATACTTAGGAATATAGGAATGTATGATTTCTTAATAAATATTTTATGTTATTAACAATATATAGTCCTAGTAATATGTCACAAAATTGAAATACATAATTCATCCTTACCACATGAGGTTAAACTAAACTGAGTGATCCTTGTTTCATGACCCTAAAAGGCATTAACCATATCTTCATAGTCATAAGACATATAAATTTTATGAAAATTTCTTTAGTACATGACATTAAAATATAGTCTTACCCTATGCACTAAGAAAAATATTCCTTGGACAGTAAACCTAGGAATCTCCATGCGACCAACATGGGATGTATCTTTTTATGAGCTGATTTCCCAAAATTTTGACAATATTTTCTTATTAAACGATTCCCCAAACACATGGGTAGATTATAATGAATAATCACCACATACATTATTAGTACTCATTCTATGGATCTTAAATCCTTACTACATGTCGTTAAATTACATGGAATGCTTAGAACTATATGGGTTTGGATTCTCAATTTGATGATATACATATTGAAACCTAGACCCAAAATCTTTGTGTAAACACAATATGATAAATGTTTCCCTATTCCCAATTTTTGAGTTAGATCAGTGCAAGGAATGCATACCCAAAACTATACAAGACATGATTATTATTTCCACATGGTATGTAGTTATTCATATACCTTTTTTCTCAGCACTGACCATAAATTCTAAACCGGGCTTGATTTTCATTACTAGTGTTTGAATCCATTTCATTCATTCAGGTCATATTCCTCCTTACCATTTGATGAAGAAACTCCTTACCCTCTATTGTTATTCATTCTCTTCACTAACTTTCTTTGAGTTCTCCCCATGTAAAAAGTGAAACCCCCACCATTCATTGTTCACACACTGAGAATAGTTCACATGGGATTAGGAATCATAGTAAGGGAATCCTCACATGGTCAGGTCAGTTAGTAGTCTAAGAACCATGACCTTTAACTATGTGTACTTCATTCCAAAGGTTTTTATGATATTAAATACTCTGTACCTCCTATTTGGGTGACATGAATTACTTTCCATATTTCATTAAACTATATTATTGATTTCTATTTCATACGATGTTAGATTTTCCATTATTTTGGCCCTCACATGAGAGAACCAAAATTATCAGTGTTGTTCCCTTAACACACATGTGTTTTAGAACTATGTGTGGCTTTATTACCGTTATAATGAGGTATATAGTGATGTCTAGATTCTACATTCCATCATAACTACAATTTGAGAAAATTACCCCTCTTTGCATGGGAACTTTATCAGTGTGGGAAATCTATTATAGTATTATGTGTTTTTTGATTCTTGTTATGAAATGATTCATAAAGACACCCAAATATCAAATCATAGGTATCAATTAATATTTTCCCTTCATTGCATATGAGTTATACCTGTGTAGGGAACACTCTACTCATTCGGGGTTAATTCCATTCTAAATACTCCCTTCAGACATAGGGAAATTCATTTAAAAAATCATACATCACCTCTTGGGAGACTCAGATCAAAAAAAAACATCATCTAGATATAATAAATAAGATAGTTTAACTTTTAAGGACACCTTCTTTTTGACTATTCATAATACGACTCAAAACAAGGATTTTCATAATATACCTCCAAATTTAGCCTTGTAATCAATGTAATTTCAATACAAAATAAAAATTCTCTTATATTTGTATTATTTGACAACGTCATGATAAAAAAAACTTTTCAAACATAGTTCATAGTCATCCCTTACTTGCATGTACCATCCAACTCCTTTAGATATGGGAACCCCAAGGCCACAATGTACAACCTTCCTTCTTCACACCCAGAGAATGTTGGAGGATTCTTGGATAGATCACTATGAAATGACTGATACTAGATAAATGAAATTAAAAGGAAAAATATATTTCCTTGTTTCATGATGTTAAATTACAAGGAAACATCATCATAATAAGATGTTAAAGTTCATGGTTTATGTCCTAATCGTATGAAATAAAACTATGTATTGTTTTAGAACTCTCATAAGAGGACATCCATTCCAAGTGTTTCTCTCCTATCACACATTTATGTCATAATTTCATGCATATTAATTATCATTATAATATGACATGTAGTGATTCCTGTAACTCTCATTCTAGGCCCATTCACTATAGTAAAAATATTTATCCCTCCCCCCCACACATGGTCCAACTACATGATGTGAATTGTAGCATGAGTCCCTGCATCAAAAAAATAATGATTGGTGTAAAATGTCCCATTATAAACCATTATAAATTCGAATATAAATATTTATTTCATCTCTATATTCATTCCTTTCATGAACAACCCTTCTTAGTTTAAATAAAGTCAAACTGTCACGATCCTGCTATGGGAATTGGTAATAAGAGTTTCAAAATCCAAGGGAAACCTTCTTTTTCACTATAAATAATATTAATCAAACATGACTTTGCATAATATTCCTCCAAATATGTCATTTAAATTAATGAAATTTTTGTTCCCACTGAGAAATCCTCATATCCTCGTACTCCACAAAAAACATCGCAATGTGAGTCACTTTTTGAGCATGGTATATGATCACTCATTATGTACTTATTCCATGTAATCGCTTCAGGTCCGAAAATTCCTAGATCATGGATTAAAAATTTCCCTCCTCATGTTCAGAAGGTGTTGGAGCATTATTGGCCTGTAATTCCTACTTGGGTCTTTATCCCCATAACTCATGGTTAGTGTTATTATTCCTAAAACATCAGTCTTGTTTGTATAAATTGTAAGAACTTAAACTTACTATCAAATAGAAAAAACATACTAGGATGAAAACCCATAAAGGGAACCCTTGAAAACTGTCATGTTTTGTCTCACTATATATGCACTTTACTTGATTTAAGCAAATGAGAAATTGAAATAAAAAAAGAAATGAAACTTGTTAGGAGAAAAACCCATAAAGGGTGGCATAAAAAAATTCATGTTCCATTAGCTAAGCCATTTTTATATCTAAAATAGGAAAACTTTAAGAAAATGATACAAAATCCACAAAGTTTATAGGTCCTTTCATATGGCCCTACAAATAGTCGAAATATGCTCATAGGGTCCCAAGACCTTTGAAAGACGTAGAGTATATTCTTATTCTTGTTAGTGTAATTATAACACTATGACACAATGAATTTCAGTAAAAATATCCATATTTATTATTATGTTATAATTTTATGGAAAATTGGGACAATGACATGAATGGGTGAGGAAAAAATTCTTTTCATACATGGAAAAAAAGTTAGAGGAACATCCACAAGTTAGAGTCTCTCTATCATACTTCAAAAGAGACCATCAAAATGGATTTTGAAATGATAAAGGGCCTCTTGAGCCTCATCAACAGTCTATAGAATCCCAACTATCTTGGTAGTCTCATCTTCCTCAGTGAAAAGCTCCTCTACCGTAGACATAATGGAATTATTTCTCTCAACCTAAACCTCTTCTTACAAATGGTGAAGTTATACATACCCAGATATGATGGTATCCATCTCTTATTGGAGATATAATGTTTGAAGTTGTTTTTCATAAACCAGTTCCTTTTACTCCTCTAACATTTTTTCTTGATTGATCTATTCCTTGGATAATGCAGCACAAAGATAATCAGTTTTTGTAAGAATTATTTTCTTTATTATGAAGAATTTTTAACTCATGTTAAGACTGTCATCGGTAAATAATTTCCTTTTCATTATAGTGTATGACACAATAGTCGAATCCCCCATACCCCAACATGATGAACATGCTCGAGATCCATTGAAGTTGCGAGGGTAGATCCTCCATATATGTCTTTGATACTAGATATTATATATCATTCCATATGAACCGACAACATACCAAAAGAGCATCTTAAATATCCTTGCTTTTCGAAGAGCTTGTCTCTATTAGAGAGGTATGATATCGGATTAACATTATTATGTAAGCAGCTTGAATTTTTCTATTTTGAGCAATGATTCCCCTTCTTTTCACCATTTTTTGAGTTAGGGAAGAGACATCCCCTTTAGGTTCAACAATTGAGGATGATGGTTCTGAAAGAAGAAAAAAATTAGTCACAAAGATTAGAAGATAGTAAAGAGAAGGGGAAAAGGTGATCAAAGTGGCAGATGACGCCCAATAATTTAAGGATCAGATACTTGGATGGATTCATCCTTAGTATTTTATTCCTCAATAGTTATAGATAAGATTTCATGTTGACGAGCACCTTACGTAGTTTTATTAAGGCCTGCTATGGAAGGATCATGAGAGTCTTCCACTTTGGGACTTTGAGTAAGAACTCCTTCCACAATGGGAACAGAAAGGACCTCTTTCTCTTGGTCATGGATCTCCTTGGAAATGGTTTCTATAGAAAAAGATACACAGGTGGAGGTCTTCAATTTTATGCATCAGAAATAGGGAGGTCATCCATGTGTGAAAACATAAAAATTATAAAACTCACATCCATCCAATTCCATTTCAAAGTCTAATAACTCTTATAGAGAGGTGGGAATACTATAGGTTTTCAAAACATCATTAAATTTCATTAGTTCATTATATAATTCCCCACATATCAAAACATCCTTACTAAAATGGGTTTCTAAAATGCTTGGATCAAGACCCAAATTGGCTTCGCCATCAACTTCATCTGTCATGTACTTGGAAGGCCTAGATTTTTTATGCCCCACTGAATAAGTATAATTACCAATACCTTCATCAAATATTCCATAATCCCTATCAAGCCATCCTAGGATAGTGATGGGGATAATGGTGGTTGTTGATGGGTCCTCTAGTGCATACGGTGGATATAGAACATCAAAAGAGAGAAAAGATAATTATTTATACATGATGAATTATGATATAAATTTTAAATTACTAATGTTCTTCTATCCATATGCATTAATAGTAAAATATATACTCTCACCACTTTGAACTTCTCCTATGGAAGGAATGGACTGAACAGTAAGAATTCACATCTCATCTAGAGTATCCACCTGAACTCTAGGGGGGTGGGGGTGCTCTAAGACTCTTAATAGAAAATATGGTATTGTCTAATGAAATCCAATATAATTATCATATTCATAATATAGAAATGTTCGGATAAAATGGGTTTGTGAAAACTCACCAAGACTAGTGATGTGATTGACCAATATTTTTATTATCCATCATTATTTCACTTGAATTAGAGGGAGGATATAACTATTTTATTTGAATATGGGTATTGGATAATGAAGTAGAGGACCTAATCTCACCATTTACTCCTCTACGAGACTTTATCCCATGGATAATTCCACCGATTCTCGAGTGTCCCCCTCAACATTCATAAGGTTACCAGTCAAAATGAATAGCGGTGATTCGCACTACAGTGCGTCTTCTTACTCCCTCTGTAAATTAGAGTTGTGTAATTATTTAATACACCACCTTGAAAAAGGTGGGAAGGAAGGAAAAATTATGTGAAGGGGAAAAAATCACCAACATAAATAAATTCATCCTATTCGTGGGTATATTGATAAGCCTCCCCTCATCGACAACATGATCTATCCTTTCATTCACCCACATTATGGTCATGATCCATTATTTTTTGGAATATAAATTCATCTCTATATCCTAGATATATTTCACCAAATAAAAAAGGTTAGTATAATAGTGATGGTTATGGGGTTCTTGAACATCCCCAATCTACGAGATCTGTAAGCTGGTGCAATGAAATAACCACAAGTCCTTAGTGTTAGAAGGATTGTCTTGCTAGAAAAAAAAACTATCTCCGAACACACATAGTTTAAATTTACCCCATTTTACCATGAAGAATACCCCACATCACTCAATTTCAGAAATTTTTTAGGCCTCTCATATTTAAAACGGAGGCTAGGCAATCAGAGCCTGAGTCCTCTCTTGATGGTGATGACTGTACCACCTTGGTTTAGCTCCAACTTAGGCAGTAGTCTTTTCATTTTTGGCATGTTGAGTGACATAGAATCAGGGTCATAAAATAATTTTATTATGATCAATCTAATAAAGACATTCATTTCCTTGTGACCTCATTTGAAAACAATTACTCCAACTCTAGGTACATCATTCTCCAACACTCTTTTGGGATATGCAGAAATCTAGGAGACGGAATACTGATGAGTCATCCCAATGGGGCTATTTGGTGATGAAAAATCAATAACTACCCTTGATATTTCTTGGTCAATGGTCACCCATAGATTCTTAGATAACATAAGATTCTTCTCTGATTGAACATCCATAGGGGTAGTGATGGTAGGTTACTATATACATTCAAATTGGAAAGAAAACCTACAGGAAACATAGTAATGATAGAAAATTTCACCATCAGTCCTTGTCACCAACACACATTATCATAAATCCATATTGTATGATATGAGAATATATTTATTACTTCCATTAATGCTGATCATTCTTGTAGGTGGGTCCCCATATGGGAAAGTTTTAAAATAGTTAGATATGATCAGAATCATTGAGGCTACCCTAAATTTCATGATCAGTGGCCTAATACTGAATACATCTGAAAAAAAGGTCTAAAACCAAAATCCCATGATTTTGACCCATTTAAACACCATTAATGAGACTACATTTTCCATTATCCACCCCCATAACACATGGAATAGACCAGATATCCTAAAAAGGGAATTTTATACATGAACATAAAGTAAACACTGATGGATATTTTCCAGAGTTAGAGATGCCAACCCTATGTGCTCTCCTTCCACTAGCATGGCTGCTATGAAAAATGTTCATAGCCTTAACCCAAAGTTAGACTCTCACATGAGAAAGATATAAATTCTCATCCATATAGCTAGAAACCCAGTGAAATGTGTCTTGATAATTTTTTTTGGTTTTGATGGAATATCCCCATGTGGTGTCCTAGAACTTCTCCAATACAAGACAATACTTTACTAATATGCATCACTTCTCAAATTATAGACATCCCATTGGTCATTTAAATATGATCCCCTCCCCCTTGGGATCTAGAAAAACATTCATCCACACCTCAGGATAAACGTCTCCCCTAAGGCGGGGGACTTCCTTTCTAAGCTCTAGATATATTTATAATAAATTATGAGCTAGTGTGGGTGTTCTTTTATGGTCACACAATGTCTCCTTCAATGTGATGAATTCATCTTACACTACTCCTAGAATACCTTCTTTCAAAATTTTGTAAACATCTCATGAACTAAAGCCAGCCTCTGCATGAGTGAGAGATAATTTAATAATGTATGGGCTCTAATATCTTATCAAGTACATGATTATATAACATGGTTTACACACACACACACACACATATATATATATTCCACCCAAAGAGGTTAAAAAATATTGACATCCTTGAACTTGGGTTTAATCTTTGTGTATGTCATGGGCACCCGATATTCCAACATCCATTTATTCCGAACCCCTACTCCAAAATGAAAGTATCAATATTACTTCCAAACCATTGATTGATCTATCATTTTTTGATGAAAAATAGATGTGTAGAAGTAAGTATTTGGATAAAAAATATTGGATTCAAAATTTTGAGTACTAAAAGTATGGAACATAAGAAACACTGTGGGATTTTTCCTTTAATGATAAATATTCCCCCGGCAGAAATGTAAGAAGCGATACTGTTTATATATTCATGAACTAAGAATTCAACATTAAATCTATCAGCCTTTGTTTGAGAATGTACTCAATAAGTCCATAATTAAAAAGTAGAATTATTTCACTATCAAGATATTTACAATATTTTTAATCATATATTTAAAATGATTTAAAAGAAAAAGATCATTTGATATCTGGTAGGCTGGACCAATGATATCCAACATCACCTCAATACATGCATAAATCGTAAGAACCTGTTTTTGGTGTTCCTAACTTTGAGATGGGGGGGGGGGGTGAATCAGTGTTGGGGAATTTTTAATCGAATTGTATCTCTTTATCCCTATACCTATTTGATTTTTTAGGATCATGATTCTCATATTATCTTTTTTCTATCACATGCATGTATAAGAAAGTATTAAGGATAGAAAATGATATTTTTTCAAGGTTCACTACTCAATAAGAGTAGCTACATCCTCAGAATGGTTAGAAATAATCTTGACCACACAACAACTAGAAGATATACTTTATTTTTGTTATAATGAGTAGGATATACCCTTAAAATCATGAATAAATTTGAAAAAAAATCAAATAGTGAATGTTTTATAGCTCTTGGATGGATCTTTATACTACCTCCCAAGAAAATCTTCTATTTTTAGATGAGGGTTTGTAAAACCAAAAAAGTCCTCCACTAGATGATACTTGTCTGATGTTATAGTTTTTATTTGTTCTTTAACAACCTACTTCTTCACTTTGTTACTTGCACAACAACATTCAAGCATTTTTTCTTATCTCTTTATAGAATCAAACATGATAATTCCACGATATTGTTATTGTATTAGTAAAAATAATACGAATGTTTTGTAGACTGGTAAACAATGGATTCCCTCTGAACCAAATTATAATCAGATGATATCAATTTAGTCACCATATCATTTTTTATTCATTTATATGTATTCTTTAGTGAAAAACAAACTGCATAGAGATATATTAATCTTCTTCTGGAAGGAATAATAAATATAATTTTTGATTGTTAAATCAATGAACATCATCTCAACATATAATCATCACAATTTATGTGGCATGAATAAGCGAATATATATTATCCACTCTCTTCTTCTTCTTTGACACACCATAATATGGAATAGTGCAAAAATGTATTATTCTCTTCCTCCGATACTCAATACCAACACATGAGTGTGTAAATATACTTTATTCTTCCCAGATGTAGATATGAGCTTAGTTTCACGTCAAGTACTTATTCATTCAAACTACTGGTGTTTTATCTTCTCTGTCCATTGTGTATCAATCGAGTACACACACAGTCTCACTTATTGAAACAAATTGGTGGTATTTTACCCAAGCACTGGTTCACCTAAACAAGATATTCAAAAAAGAATTTTAGGGAGCTCTATTATGAAGCTAACAACCTTCATGAAGCAAACTATTATCTTTCTAGCAACCTTTCATTTCCTTTCAGGCAACATTTCCACTTTCCATGCAATGTTTGAATTTTTCATAAAAAAACATGTGTGACACTTTATACTTTTGCACAACTGACAACTTGTATTCCACATCCGTCTTGTAAAAAACTCACTATTTATGCACCAGTAATTACTTATGTGAAACTCACTACTTGCGCACAACTCACTACTTCCGCACAACTCACTATTTGTACACCACTCCCTGCTTACGCGCCACTTACTACATATGCGATTCAGATATCATATTTTCTTGAATTGTTTAGCCTTTTTAAATGATGAGGGAATCCGCCTATTTATAGGAATTTTTTACCCAACACACAGCCCACACAACTTTTCCCTTAGTGTGCAAGTCTATTCATAGAAGCCTCTTTCACGCAAAAACACCATGCATGGGAAATCCATAAATTTTTCATCGTTCTATCATTTTATATATTTTTATGTTTTGATCTTGAACAATGGATGGTGTGAAACATTCCAATCCTCCTTGACACTTGAACACAACTTCCTTTTCCAAAAAAACTCTTCCCCATTCTCAAATCATGGACCCAAAAATTTGGAAAATAATGGAAAACAATGCCAACTCAAATATTTTCTTCGAAAAGCCCAACAATTCAGAATTACGATCATCTTGATTTGTCAAAAAATATCTTCTTTTATCACAAAAATTATCTTACATGAAATATAGTCTTTGATCGATCATCTTTTTCATCATCAGTTTTTCCAAGGAAAGTATTGTAATTTTCTATATTCTAGTACCATTATTCTTTCGAATCAAACCTGAATATGATTGGATCACCTTTTCTACCCTTTCCTCCATATTCCTTTAATCACATGTTCTCCAAATAACTTATGATATTTTTTAATTAAAAATCTTCAAAGTAATGTCATATTCAACTAGGATAATTATTAAATCATGACATACAATGTTATAAAATAAATCTATAACAATTCTATAGGAATCACCTTAAAATTCAAAGTATTCAAATCATTAACATGTTTCATAAAATATAAAGACTTAAGGACTTCATCAAAGATCCATTTTCATTGGAACTACTTCATTATATTGAACTCAATGACATCTCGTTAACTCATTGAACACCATTGAAAACTAATGAAAATTAGTTTAAAACAAATTAAATCTATACAAAAAATGGTCTCCACAATCTCCCCTTTGTATTTATTGTAAATTCCTTAAAATTTCATTCCAAATGAATGTGTCAATATGTTGAACTATTATCTTCTCTCCCCCATTTACTTTTTAAACTTTATTCCTTCTCCCTTTTTATTTTCAAGATTTTATTTCACTTTCTCTCCTACTTATTGACAAGAAATACAAAATTCATGGGAAAAGGTTATCATTCCATACTTAAGAAACGTGCCGTCCATAATTTCACTCTATGTGAACTTAAGTTGTGCTCGGTGTAGAAATCAAGTGGATTTGATTTAGACAACAAAGATGTCCATAACCAACTCATCCGCATACCATAAGAAACTAGAACACATATTCTTATCTTCAAGGATTATTCACTTTCATTACAGGATGAAATTACTAAATGTGAGATGAATATTTTTAAGAATAATCAACCTAAAACTCCAGCACTCACTTAAAAAAATAGATAAAAAACATTCAAGTGAAATGGGCAGGATAAGTAACCTTGAGGAACTTCTATAAATCTTATGTCACAAAATAATTAAATTTCTTCCCCCTTTGTGAAAAGTTTTTTATTTTTAATAACCACAAATGAGATATTTAAGAGATACATACCTTTTCTAATGACACTATGTTCAATAAATTTCCAAAATAATTAGATTTGATAATAATTGAAATAAATATTTGTGAAGCTTCATCATTTTTCCACCCCTAAGGGGTAACATATCTCATCAACTTAAAAATGGTAAATTTCATCAAAAAGGGATTTCAAAAAATTCCCGTATATAGAATACAATAGAATGAGTCTTCAATATGTGACATTACATATTAAAAAACTTTTACAACATCATTAAAGATTATCTTTTAGGATATTTTTTTCTTCCGAATATCATGAAATAATATCAAAACATTGTATAATCTTCTTTATCCTAGAAATCTTGAATAAAACACGACTTTCTTCAACTTTGGAATCAATAATTTTCCTCACTCACTAATTCTAAGGTTCTCACCCTGAAAAATTTCTTCAACTTCAATTCAATGTATTATAATAAAATATACAATAAAAAATGATTTAATGGAATAAGGTGGATCCTCATTTCTTTATTTATATGAACAGAAAGGTTGCGATGTTTTTCTCAACCAAGTTGCTCCACTTTATCCAGTATTCATTCTTTCATATTTGAATTTATTTTCTGATTTATATTGAGGCAACATAGACCTCTTCACACCCACTTATATTTTGTACAACGAACTTTTCTTCGTAACAACCTTGATGGATGATACATTATACTTGTGTTGATGACTAATTCTTGTCATGACAGTAAGTTTAAACAACCTTTTATAGTGTGATAATATTTATTGCATCTATCACACAAAACCTGTTTAAGGAAATACATTCCTTTTGTTTTCAACCTATCATTCACCTTTTCTTCATCACATAGAATCTTTGCATTGCCTCTTACACTAACCTTAGCTTGTGTATCTTCATATTTCCTCATTCTTTTCATGTCTTAAGAAAAAATAACCAACATGTCTTTAGAAACCATGAAAAAATGTTTGGATCTTCCACATGGGGTTTTTTGAGTGCTATAACTCTCGATAGTTATTTTGGATGCACCAACCTTCAAATTCATGGATTTAGAATCGAGGGTATTATCATCTTTCCTTCTTGGAATCTTCATAGGAGAAATTTTTTACAACATTATTCTGATTTCATCCTAAGGTAAATTCTTTATTCTTGGATAGATTCTACGATCTTATTTTCTTGTCAGTATTGGATACTTGTTGATATGAGCATGTAGAAAACTTGTGACCACGGCCATTTTAAACATCACAAATGATAAATAAGCATTCCAAATATTTTTATAGTATACATATTCTTCTAGACCCTTAGATGTTTCTTATCTTTCTCTTCATTTATCTCCCTTAATATGGGATTCATTTTTTCTTCTACATTTTTAGGATTGTACCAACAATTTAATGCAGAGTGTCCAAATCTATTGCAACACCAACATTGACCCATAAATCTTTATTTTATGGCATTTTCATTATCAGGTTGTTGTGTATTCTTCATGATTATTTGTGCTTTATATGGGCAATCAACTTCCAAATACTACTTTATATCCACCCTTTTCATGGTTTTACACTTATTTGTACCATTCAGCATCTATAGTTTTTTAGATTTCTGTTTTATGACCTGCATTGTTCAGGTTTAGAAACATTACTACAAGATGGTGTGGATGGTACCTTTTCATTCTCAGTTACTTTTGATAGATCATTGTGTTAATTAATGATCTTCTTATCATATATATTAGGTATTTAAACCTTAAAATCATCCAATGAACATTGATTACCAATAGAAACTATCTACTTGTTTTGTGAAGTGTTAATATGTGTCTTCACAAGAATAGACAACTGAGCTTCCAATTATAGAAGTTTAATATTAAGGACGTTTTTCTGATCTCCAGTCATAATCGTCATCTCTTCACTAGCCTTCTTCAGTGTTTCAACTTCCTCTTAATTCATTAAAACATTATTTTGTAAAAAAGAATCAAGTTCCTTGATCTTATGTGAATTTTCTTCCATCTATAAACCATTGACTTCAGTGCTCTTCTTCATCTTATCTTCAAGTGCATGTATCTTTTTCTATAGACAATTATTGACTCCCACTTTTTATTCAAGTTATTTAAATTTTTTCGAGAAAATCATTTCGCATACCCTCTTAGATTCTTCAAAGGTTCTAACTTATCTGGAGAGATTTAAGCATTTAATAATTTTTTCTTGTGGGCCCTTCTCCAAAACATCAGTTTCTTCTTCCAACTGAGTGATATCTTCCTGCATACATTGAAAGAATCCAGGAATAAGGGATTATCTTTCTTATGGAATATCATTTAGAATAAATCTAAATATATCATCTCATAATTATTGAGATGTTTTAGATCGATTATCATCACCACTTGTGCTAGAATTTTCATCTTCTAGAATGATTTTAAATCTACAAAGACATACCTCCTGATCACTGGATTTATAAAGGGTATCCGTATCATTAGTGGAAAATTGAGGCACCTGTTCATTACCATTCATGTTTGATTTGTATTCCTTTTCAACAATGTATATAGAAACATATACTTCCACTTCTCTAGATAAGAGGCTCTTATTACACAATTTTATCTTCTCTTTCTTTTTCATGTTTATCACAGTCTTGGTAGATATAAAATTATTCTTAAAGGTAGTTGAAAATTTTCAAAAATTACACTTTATTTTTGAGTTAGGAAAGAAACACATGTCTAAAAAATAGAATATATTCACTTTATAGAATTTAATAGAGGTGTTCCCTACCTCTGATACCAATTGTAAGGACCATTTTAGGATATGCCTAAAAGTGAGGGGGGGGGAGATGAATTAGTATTGGGAACTTCTTAATCAAATTAAAACTTTGTATCCCTATACCTATTTGTCCTATTAGTATCTTGATTCTTATATTATATTTTCCCTATGGCACGCTAGTATATGAAATAATTAATGATAGTACATGATGTTTTTATAAGGCTCACTACTCAATAATAATAGCTAAATCCTTAGCAGGGTCAAAAATAATCTTCACCAAACAAACACTAGAAAATAATGCTTTTGTGTCATTATAATTAGAAGGATATAACCTTACACTCATGGAGAACTTTGGAAATAATCAAATAGTGAATGTTTTATATCTTTTGGATGGATATTTATATTACATCGCAAGAGAGACTTATCCTAGTTGATGAGGGTTTTTTACAGAAACAAAGTATTCCACCAGTTGAGTCATGAACGATGTCACATCTCTACATTGTTCTTCATTAGCCTTCTTCTTCACTTTTTTACTTGCATATAAGTATTCAAGAAAATCCTCTTATCTATTCATTACATCAAACTTGATAACGACACAATATACTTCTTTTTATCAGTCAAATGATATGAATGTGTTTTGGATAGATGACCACTAGATTCACTCTACCCCAAATCATAATTAGACGATATCAATTTGGTCACTAGATCTTCTTCTCTTATTACCTACTTCTTCTATAGTGTAAAACCAACTGCACTGATATCCATTATTATTCTTCTTACTAGAATCACAAACTTACTCTGTGACAATTAAATCAATGGTGATCATCTCAAAATAGCATCACTATAATTGATATGGACTGACTAGATAAATATAGATGGGCCACTCATTTTTTATTCTTTGACGCACAATCATATGGAATAGTTCATAAATGTCTTATTCACTTCCATCAATACCCAATACCAAAAAATGAGTGTATTATTATGATTTCTTCTTCCTTGATGCAGATATGAGTTTAGTTGCATGTATTCTTATTCTCCATTCAAACTATACATGTTTTATCTTCTTTATCCATTGTGTATCAACCAATTACACACACAGCCTCACTTCTCCAAACACAACTGGGGTATTATAACCAAGTACCAGTTCACCTAAACTAGATATTTAAAACTGATTTTTTTGAAGCTCCCTTTTGAATCTCACAACCTTCATGAAGAAAACTATTATATTTCACTCAACCATTGTGTGTCTTTCACCCAAGCTTTTCACTGTTCACACAAATTTTTACTTTTTCATGAAAAAAATGTGCAACCCTTTCTAATTTTGTGCAAATAAAAACATACATTCCACTTCTTGATTTCATTGAACTCACTACTTACTCGCAACTCACTGCTTGTGTGAGACTCACAACTTCTGTGCCACTCCCTACTTACGGACCACTTACTTCTTGCATTATTAAGATATTTTATTTTCTCCAAGTGTTGATAATTTTCAAATGAGGAGGGTGTCCTCTTATTTATATGCATTTTTCTGACCCTGAACACATCTCATAAAACTTTTCCCCAAGCCCAGAAGTCCATTCACACAAGTCTATTTCATGCATAAACACCTTGCATGACAAATATATAACTTGAATGACCTTGTTTCCTTTTCCATATTTTTATTTTCTTATAATGAAAAATGGATGGTACTCAACTTTCCAAACCTCTTTAACAATTTCATGCAACCTCTTTTTCCCAAAACACTTTTCCCCTTTCTCAAATTTTTGGACCTAAATTTTTTTGCAAACACTAGAAAACTATACCACCTTAAATATCTTCTTCGGAAAGAACACCAATCCTACATTGTGGTAATTTTTATTTTATAAAACATAGATAATTTCTTCATAAACCTTATCTTTTATGATATGTAGTATTTGATTGATCATCTTTAGTATCTTTATATTCTGAAAGGAAAGTATTGTAACCTTTCTTATCATCCATCACCATTATTCATTCCAATCAAAAATAAATATGATTTGCATAACCTTTTATACCATTTAATTTATAAGGATTTCATCACAAGTTCTTCAAACAACTTATGATATTTGTGACTTTAAAATCAGCAAAGCATTATCATACTCAGCTTAGAGAATTATTCAACCATGAAATCCAATGTTATAAAATCAATCTATAACAATTCTATATGAATTACCAAGAAACTGAAAGTATTAAAATCATTCACATGTTTCTTGGAATATCAAGACATTGTGACATCATCCAAACACTACTAACTATTTAACTACTTCATTATATTGACCACAATGGGATATACCTATCTCATTGAACATCATTGAAAACCAATGACAATTAGATAAAAAATAATAAAATCCATACACAAAGTGGGATCTACAAAAACATGGGGAAAAGTAACTTACAATATTTGATATAACATTTTAAATATTCATGGAAACACCAATATTTTTATTATATCATAGTTTTTAGTTTGAAATAGTATAAGGGAAACATTTTTTCACATAGGAAAGGCCTCACACTAGTCTCCTCGCCCATGTGACCTAATGCGGGTCACCTCGCCCAGGTGACCTCCAATAGGACACCTCAACCAAGTGACCAGGAAGATGTGCCTTTATAAAGATATGTTGTAGAAAAGAATCACATATGTGAAGTAATA
This sequence comes from Viscum album, assembly GCA_963277665.1. Lineage (NCBI taxonomy): Eukaryota > Viridiplantae > Streptophyta > Magnoliopsida > Santalales > Viscaceae > Viscum > Viscum album. Next base: position 242,648,310 of record OY728162.1, read on the forward strand.
CCTTGTATATATAAGGAAAACATTCAAGGAATATTTACGTAAATGACTATCATGAATAACTATTATAAAGATAATGTGTAGGAGACCAAACAATGAGAGAAAAGAGAAGGAACTCTATAAAGTAAACTCTAATTAAAGACGTGTGGGTACTTGTGTGGTGGGCAAGAATGAAATATCACTAGGACCTACCTATGAAGAAGACCTATGTGATTAATCTTCATGATCCACCTATGAGACTGAACTGCATGACCCATATGTTTGTTTCTCCCATTGAGATACACAAACCATAATGTTCACCAAGATCTAGAAAAAAATAATACAAAAACCTAAATACCAATTAATAAAATATTAACTGACATATATATTTCGTTCTCAGTACATTAGGATCATATCCTCTTCTTCTGATCAGAACAAATCCTAAGGGGTGGAATTTATTAACACTCCAATTTTCACATAAGGATTAAGAACTCAAAGAAAAACATATCAAGTATTGTGAGTATGAAAAGGTATGAAATTTTAACTACACCTCTCAAGTACTTAGTATTTTTTTGAGTTGAACTTTTGTAGATCAACCTACTCAAAGATACTCATGTAGCTCCAACATATGCGGCCATACATACAAAGGTACAACCTACGTTAGAAAACTCATTCATGTTTCATCTGAGTGAGAGAACTATATTAACCAACTTCTTTAACTAGGTTCCCATGATTTTATATAAATATGACCCTTGGGATACCAATTTTAAATGACTAGAAGACCATAAGAATAATTAAAGTTATTCCCTCCCTAGTCTATCACCTAAGTCCCCAATCTATCCAGGTATCTATCTAAGACTGAAAATAACAGAAAATTAATGAGATTATAGGGATTAATGTTCCTAAAAGATTTGAAACACAAAATAAATATTTGAGGAGCCACATTCACTATGAAAAAAAGTACTAGGTTGAGGTCCCACACCCTAAGGACCCCTGTGAGACGCTTCCAATATCATCTAAGGATCCTCTTGGATATTAGAGGATGGACTCACCCATGCGTGGTTTAACCAATGGTTCTCTACACATGAAGTCAGTTATGGCTCACCCAAGTACCACTTAGGTGAGATATCACCTGACTCGCCCATGTATCACATAGGATAGATCCTACCTGACTCACTGAGGTATCACCTGGGTGAAATTATACCAGCCCTAAAGGCATCATCTAATCCAATTAAACTAACCTAGGAATTTCCTAGGTGGTTTCATGTCCAAATATTCCATGAATCCTCTAAAAGAGGTCTAAGAAAGCTCACCAATGTATCACATAGGAGAGCTCATCCTATGTCGACCAAGAAACACTTGGACGAATTCAAAGGTACCTAGCCCAATTATCACATTGGTGAAGAATCCTTTAACTCACCAATGTATCACTTCAGAGAAGTAAATTCTAAGACCTCTACGATATCATCAATGAAAGGGTATATTTTTCCTTAGGACTACCATCTGAGGGGTAAAAAATCAAAACTCCACCGAGGCCCCCAGGGTTACATAATCAGAATATTGGACACATCAATATTTATCATATTAAATTGGGCATTACATCTATAAAATATGTCCAGTACTGATCATACATAAAAGGAAAAGTCCTAGGGATGTTTACAATTGTGCATCCTCTCAGTAATTAGGTCTCCAACTATAGAGGTAGTTCTAGGGACATTCCCATTTAATACAATGAGGGGAATCACTTGTATTTACCTCTTAAGAGGGATGGTTCTATATCATTCTTTACTCATCATTGAAACATGGAATTGGGAATCCCCAATAGATCAATACCTTAGTGTTTATCATGGGATATCTCCCATTTCACATACCCTTACGCTTGTCTACCAATAGATATAGAGGATCATTCAATGTTCCAGATCATCCACTTCATCTTGTTTCTCACTCTGATCTTAACTCAAGTGGGATTAGATGTTAGTGGTGATCATGTTACTATAATGAATTGATACCAAGTGGGAATCATTCATAGGTTTATACCAAAAACATTACAAAATATGTGGTATTTTATTCATTCCCAAACAGGATATGTAGGAATCCTCTCTTAGTTTCAAACCGAATACATAGAACTCACCATAATCTTCTGTAGGCTATATTACTAGTAGGTTAATATGTAACTTAGCGGGAAAGTTTCCATTTGGTTCAACATATTTCCATCCTTATTGATCCCCATTTCTAGTAATATCACACCTACCTAGGAGGTCACATCTGTTCAATGTCCCCCAGGCTATTTCGGTATAATTCCCACACCACACATTACTAGGCATCTTTCAACTAGATATCCCTTCCACAAGATGTTAAACAACATGGTTGGTCCGTGTCACATAAACATAGAACAAATATTGTTTCCCATTATGTGGCACCAAACTACATGGGTTCTGATTCCTATCATGAGGATACATTGGAATCACATTTCAAGGGCTCAATACCAACATCAATACAAGTCCAATCTTCCTAGATGATGATAAATTCAAGAGAACCAAACTATGTTGATTAAAACTATCATCATAAAGAAATAAAATGTATCCAATATGGAGATTTGTTGATATATAAAAAAGTTCCTCATTTATAGAGAACTTAAAATATATATATACACATGGTTTTCCATCAAGGCATGTCCATAACAGATTGTTAATATATAGAGGTGACCAGTTACATATATTTAATTTAAAATAAATTCTTGAATATTTCTTAAATCAATAAGAGAGTCCCAGAGTAGGAAATAAATCTCATTAAAAGGCTTTGATGAGCCCGACCTTCTATCCTCTTACCCAAGGTGAGTTCTTAAGCATCATTGGTTAAGTTCCTCTGTAATGACCTAAACATTTGTCAATTGAAAATTCCCTTTATATATATATGTCACACACTATAAACCACATAAAATTATGTTGAGAAGACAATAAAAAAATTATAAATTAATAATGAATGAAATAAGAAGTATTTCTAGAAGTTAACGAACCTATACCGATGAAATAATGACTTGAACTTAGGAATAGTATTATTACCCTTATGAGTAGTAAACCAAAAAATAGAATAGTAACCTCACCCATGAAATTATAAATAAAATTTATCCATCTTATAAGTGACATTATGATATAATTAATTCATATTATAAGTAAATAAATATATTAAAAATTATTAATTATGTGTTGGTATTTTTGTAAGTCATAAATATTTAATTATAATTTTATGAATAATTTGATAAAAAAAATAAAATTTAATTTTAAAAATGTATTAATTAATTAATATTTTTCTCTTATTATTAAAATTTTTTTTATGATACCTTAATGTAGTTTTCAAAGTGTTATAAAAGTGGTTTTAATTTTAAAAATTGTATATTACTAGTAAATGATGATTTTAATTAAAAAATAAATTTCTTATATATAGAAAATTATTTTCATTTTTAAATTCTAAATTTCAAAGAATGGTTATGGTGAATTTTTGAGATTTTTCTGAAATACTTGAATTTTTGATGAATGGTACAATATGATAATTTACGGTATATATACATTATAAGTTAAACACACTATTACTTGAGTCATGGATGATGTAAGCACCATTAGTTTGAACTAAAATGAACTAAGTAATTTATTTAGTCCCAATAATCAAAACTATTTCTTTTCTCAATAAAAGTAATAATCTAATGAATTAAATATTGAGAAAACACCCCTCTCCTCCACTATAAATACCACCCCTCACCACCTCTTCTCATTACATCAATCAAGCCTTGAGACTTTTATAAATTCTACTCAAATTTCTTCCAAATACCATAACCCATATTCAAGATATTTTTATCTTAACAAAATATCAAAACCAATCTCCCTAAGGATGTTCTTAAGAGGTAAAACCCTCTTGTGTTTTCTTTCAATTTGTTTTCATGTTCTTTTTTTATTAAATTCTCTTAAATTATCCTTCTATAGGTGGCATGAAAAATCCAGTATCATATATATAATGGAATTTTATCATGTTCATATAATAATTAATCAAAAAATAACGTTTCCACTCTCTTTTATTTTAAGAATCAAGACATCATCCGTGAGGAGATGATTTACCACCTTTGTGGACGACATGCTTCATATTTCAAGTCAACCTTCAAGGCTGGCTGTGGAAAAAATTTTATATGGTTGAAAAATATTATATTATATGTATTAAAACAGATTTACTATTTTTGAACATGCATATATACAAGATATTTAATAATGTAATGAAACTGGTTTGTGATGATAAAAAAACTCCAAATGGATCTAAATGATTATCATTAAGGATATATATATTTAATCATCCTCACATATTAAAAAAATGGTATTTTAATATTATATATGTTCATTAATAAATTATAAGTTCAGTTATATAAAAATATCCTCATTTTACATGATTTCCGCACACATATACAAGTAAACCGATCATGAAAACCCATGAAATAATACTCTCGAATGATGAAATTGAATCTCATAACCCATAAAAAGGGTTATAAAAGAACTTAATAAAATTATACTAAATAGAATACATGTATAAAAGATTCTTAATTAATTAATTAATGGATTTAATTTGATTATCCCTGAGATTAACATCATGTGCATAATCATTTTTGACATAGGGAAAGGGATTCTACACGAACCAAATTTTTTTCCTCAAGTAACTCTTCCTTTCTATTTACACCAATGTAATTTTTCTTTTATTAGGTATTATTATTATAAATTTTGTATATATGTTCCAAAATCAGGTATTCAGATCATATCATCCCTCTTTTATGGCATAATAAGTATTTTAGAAAGGTCTCTTTATCAATTCTTCGTGATAAGCAAGCCCGATTCAAGAGAGATTCCAGATTTCATACCTACTTCCAGGTGCGCTCCATAATCAATTTTAATCCTCTATTATTTTTATAAAATACCTCATTTTTTCATAAAAAAACTTTTTTGGATCATTTCTAGTTTTATGAAAAAGAATAAGCTTTTTCAACTTTAAATTCTCATTAATACATTCCTTAAACCATACTAAAATGAATCATTCCTATGGTTTCTTAAAAACTATTTTTGATTGCTTCCAATTATATTGGAAATAAATTATCATTATCCACACCTATTTTACCTTATTAATTTCCATGTATGTTTTGAATCAACTATTTCAAGGAAACATTTTAGATACGCTCATTTCTTATTCCTTGTGACATGATTATGATACAAATTTCATTCTAGGGATACCCCTTATGTTTATTCTTGATGTGGCACACATATTCAAGAACATGGTGTGATGGGAGAACCTATATAGCAGTCAAATTTATGGGTTAATTTTTATTCTATTGAGATTTCAAGTTTGGACATAGAGTGAACCTAATTCCTTTATAGGACATTGTACCCTATGTTATATAGTCTTGACAGTTAGCCTTGAAAAATGTTTCTGTAATGTTATATGTTGTTTCCAAATTCCTAATATTCCATGCTTATATGTTTCCATGTTATAAATTTTATTTTTTATTATATTGTTTCATGTACCACGACTTTTATTTCATCATGTTATGCTTTCTAACCCATGTTCTTTAATTTATTCCTATGCTTATTTTCTTTCTGAGATTATTAGCGCATCACTTTTGTTCATGTATTCCTTAGGTTATCCTATGCAGCTAGAGAAGCTCAATGTAAGTTAAGATAACATTATAAAGACTATGTTAAATACTTTTTCATGATGTTTTATTTTGTACCTAATTTCCCATATACACTAGACTCTATGATTCTTCGCTAGTAATTTTGTGATTAATTATGCTTAAAATCATGTAATAATATTTGTAAAAGGATAGGGTTTATATAGTTTGTATAAGAGGCAAGATCTAGTTATTTTTGGAGATTAGGAATAGATTAGTTTAGTATAAAACCTAGTGATAGGACTATGTTTTAGAAAACAACCCTAAATTTTGGTTTGTAACAAGTAAATTGTTTATCAAGAAAATACATACATGTATGGATACTATAAGTGGATGTGTTTCTAGAAAATATGTACCTAGGAGTATTAACACTAACAAGGTGATCTAGGCATTACATTAGGTAACCTATTACATGAAAATTAGCCTTACTGTGCACCTATTTTGACACTCTAGAAGGATATGCTTCGGTAAATAAATAAACTCATTACAAACCATTATTAAGGGAACCAAAAAAATGACCATAAGAATATATGTTAGGAAATATATTATGGAAAACCTAGATTTAAACCTAGGTAATCATAATTAAGGATATAATTTTCCTTTATAGGTTTATCCATTTATATTTAATGTTTCTTTTTTATTCTTTTTTGCTAAGTATTCAAGCCCCTGAATTGTTATTTATTTTTCTTAGCTAATAGCAGAAAATAGTAGAACATGTACCAATAATATATATGATTGGAAATTTGATGATTAACCTAATTAAATGCTTAATATTATGGGAAAAATAACTCAAATATTCATGATAATACTTTCTAAAATGGATCAAGTTATGAATAATAAGTTGAATCATATGGAAATTCCACCTTATCCAAAGAAAGAGAATGTTTCCATCGAATCCTCGGCACAAAAAAGGCCTTCCATGTTTTGAGGATCTTATGATCCCCTCCTCACAGAAAAATGGATTGACTCTATTGAGAAGATATTATCTGTCCCTCAGTTATCATAAGAAAAGAAATTTGTGATGGTAGTTTATTATTTTGATGGGGAAGCAGATCAGCGGTGGATACTAATCAAGAACACAAAGTCGAAGGAGGAAATAGGTTCCATGGAATGGGAAGATTTCAAGAAAATATTTTTCAACAAATATTTTCCTTGATCCTACAATCTCATGATAGAAATCAAATATCTCAGAATAATTCTAAATAAAGATGATTATATCGGGGCGTATGAAGAAAAGGGATATCTGTGGACCCTTCCAAGATAAAGAAAATTGAAAATTGGCAGAGGAAAAAATCTATAATGGAGATCCATAGTTTCCTTGGTATTGCTGGGTATTACCAGTGATTTTTGAATAACTTATCATAATTTTCTAACCCACTAACCAAGATGAATTAGAATTGATAAAGGTTTGTCTGGACCAGTGAATGTGAAGACTGCTTTAAGGAGATCAAAAAGAGGCTTATCATTCCAGTAGTGCTCATAATACCAACAATTGGGGAACCATTTATCATTTAAAGAGGTGATTAAAATAATTTATTAGGATTTTTGATGATAAAAAATGATAAAGTGACACCTATACCTCACAAAATTTGAAAATATATGAGAAAAACTATCCCAAGCATGATCAGGAGTTGAAAGACGTGTTCTTTTCATTGAAAATATTGTGGAAGTTTTTCTATGTGGGGAAGTGTGAGATATATAATGATCCCAAGAGTCTCAAATATATATTCACATAGAAGGATATTAATATGAACTGGTGATGATTTTTAGAGATCATTAATAATTACTACTACTCAATCCACTACAATATTGGTAAAGAAAACAAGGTAGCGACTGCTCTAAGTAGAAAGGATCATGCATCTTTACCAATGATGATAATTGATAATGATCCAATATTCATAGACATAGAAAGGATAGACAATGAAATAATTAATGGAGGAACATCATCAATCCTTTCTCAAATAATTTCTCAAATATCCCTCATAAAAAAATAATGGATGTCCAAGAAAATGATGTTGAAACTCAAAAGTAGGTGGAAGCCATGAGAAAAGGAAAATAATTAGATTTCAAAATGGATGAAGATATAGTCATGAGATTTTGGTCATGAATATGTGTACCATAAAATCCATAGATAAAGAAGGAGCTTCTAAATAATACACGTTGCTTAAACTTATCTATTCACCCAGGTAGACAAAAGATGTATTGAGATCTCTAAGAGAACTATTGGTTAGAAAATATGAAAAAAGAGATCGCTGAATATATATCAAAGTGCCTGGTAAGTTAGTAAGTGAAGGATTAAATAAACAAGTATAAGGGGAATGATGTAACTTATACCCATACCAAAATAGAAGTGGGAGAACATTACCCTGGACTTTGTCCCTGGACATCTAAGGAAATCTAGAGGAAAAAATACTATATGGGTCATTGTGGAAAATGTTACAAAGAATGATCACATTATTGAAATTCAAGAGGAATTGTCAATGGATCAACTTGCATGAATATATATCATAGAATTATAAAGTCTGCATGAAGTTCCATTATTGATTGTATCTGATAAATATATGAGATTCACCTCCAAGTTCTAGAATGGTCTCGAACATAATTTGATCTCTGAGTTGAACTTATGTATGACCTGTCATCCTCAAACTAATGGATAATTTAAGAAAAACAATTTAGACATTGGAAGACATATTGAGAGAATTTTCTATGGACTTTAAAGAAGGATGGTACAAACATCTTCCACTGTTCAAATTCTCCTACAAGAATAGTTTCCAATCAAGCATCTAAATGGATCCATATAAATCCTTTTATGGGAAGATATGTATAACTACATCATTATGGGATGAATTTTGTGAAAGTGAGATTATAGGACCAGAAATATTTGAAGAAATGGTAGAGAAGGTGAAAAATTTTCAATAGCACATTAAGGAAGCCCAAAGTCGAAAAAATTTCTATGTAGACAATCATCAATGAGACCTTGAGTTTAAAGTCATAGACATGGTATTCCTCCACATATATCCATGGAAGATGATCATGAGATTTGTGATAGAGGAAAGCTAAGTAATAGGTACATCATCCCCTTTGAGATTATTTATAGTGTTAGATCTTTGGCCGATCAACTATCACTTCCACCAAGCATGTCTTGAGTACACGATGTATTCCACATATACATCTTGAGTATATACATACCAGATCCATCATATGTACTAAATTCAAAGGTGGTACAGTTTTAATGTGATAACTCATACAAGGAGTATCCAATGAAGATCTTGGATCATAGAGAAAATGTTCTACGAAACAAAACAACCCACCCGGTCAAAGTACAATGGAAGAACCATAAGTATGAATATGGAACATGGGTACTTGAAGAAGCAATGAAGGAGAAGTACCCAAACATGTTTTCAACTTTTAATATAAAATGAAATTTCAAGGGAGAAATTTCATAAGGGGGGTTGAATATAATGAACTAAACATTTATAAATTTTAAATTCACTTCTTATATATATATTTCACATACTATAAACCACAAAAAATCAGTTTGAGAAAACAATAAAAACTGTATAAATGAATAATGAAATAAATAAGAAGTATTTCTAGAAGTTAAGGAGCATATACTGATGAAATAATAACTTGAACTTGGGAATAGTATTATGACCATTATGAATAGTGAATCAGATTAAAAAATAGTAACCTCAACCATAAAATTATAAATTAAATTCATCCATCTTATAAGTGACAATATGAGATAATTATATCACAGTATAAGTAAATAGAAATTTTAAAAATTATTAACTAAGTGTTTTCATTTTAGTAAGTCATAAAAATTTAATTATAATTTTATGATAAATTTAATAAATTAAAATATATTTTATTTTCATAAAATTTACTCATAAATAAATATTTTGTTTTATTATGAGTATAATATTGTTTTATGAGACTATAATGTACTTTTCAAAGTGCATGAAAAGTAGTTGTAATTTTAAAATTATTCTGGTCCATGTAAATGATGATTTCAATTAAGAAATATTTTTCTCATATTTAGAAAATTATTTTCATAAAATGGAGTTCATTTTTAAATACTACATTTTGAGAAATGATTAGGGTAAATTTTCTAGATTTTAAAGAAATACTTGATTTTTTGGTGAATTGTAAAATACTGTAATTTACGGTATATATACATTATTAGCTAAACAAACCATTCCATGGGTTATGTATAATGTAGTCACCATTGGTTCAAACTCACATGATCTAATTAATATATTTAGTCTCATGAATCTACACTATTTATTGTCTTGAGAGAAATAATAAACTAATGAATTAAATAATGAGAAAACACCCCTCTCCTCCACTATAAATACCACCCATCACCACTTATTCTACATATACCATTAAGGCCATGATTATTTGAAATATTTGGATCAAAAATATTCCCAAGACCCTCCCCCATGTTCATGACCTTTTATTATTATTAAAATACCAAAAAACATCCCCCTAAAGAGGTTATCAAGAAGAATGAATCAAGAGGTAAAACCCTCTTCTATTTTCTTTCAATTTTTTTTAATTTATTTTATTTTATTATTTTATCTTCTCTTCCACTTTTAAAACTGGAATGAAAACTCCATATTCTTAAATATACTATAATTTTATCATTTAATGGAATAATTCATCATAAAATCTCTTTTCCACTCTCTTTTATTTTGAGATTGAAAACATCATCCGTGATGTGCTAATTTACTAAATTCATAGACGACACACTTTCATATTTCAATTCCACCTTCAAGGATGGTCTTGAAGAAATTTTTATTATTGAAAAAATTTATATTATATGTATTATAACAAATTTAATGTTCTATAACCAGAATATATACATGAAATTTAATAATATAACAAAACTAGTTTGTGATGGTCAGAAAAACGCTAAATTTATCTAAATGATTATCATTAATTATTTATCTAATGATTTTTCCTCAATTATGGTAAAAAGTTGAATTTTAATATTATATATGTTAATAAATAACATATAATTTTAGTTCTAGAAAACTATCTAAATTCTACATGATTTTCCATACACATATACAACCAAACCAATTATAAAAACCAAGGAAACTAACACTCCTAACTGATGAAATTGAATATGATAACCCATAAAAAGGACATAAATTAACATAATAAAATTAAACTAAATAAAATACATGTATAAAATGTTCTTAATTATTTAATTAATGTATTTAATTTTATTATTCATGACATTAAGATGAAGTTAAGAATAGTTTCTGACATAAGGTAAGGGATTCAACTCGAACCTCAATGTTTTCATTCAGGTTATTCTTTTTGTCTATTTACCCCAATATAATGATTCCTAATTTTGTTATAAATATTATTAATTATTTTTATATGTTCCAAAATCATGTATTCCAATCAGATAATCCCTCTTTAATGGGATAACACATGTTTTAGAAAGGTCCCCTTTTCAATTCTTCATGATAAGCAAGCCCGATTGAAGGGAACTTCATGATTTCTTAACTACTTACTAGTGCAATACATAATCTATTTTAAGGCACCATTATTTTTCCAAAATCCCTAATTCTTTCATGAAAATCTATATTGGTTCATTTCCTGTTTTATTAAAACAAATATTCCTTTTTCACTATAAATTCTATTTAATATTTTCCTAAAACCGCACTAAAATGTTTAATTCCTATGGTTTCTTAATCACCCATTTTTCATGTTTCCACTTCAATTGGACATAAATTTTCAATATACATTCCTATCTTCCCTTATTAATTTTCATGTATGTTTTTTATCCATTCACTCAAGGAAAAATTTATGATATTATTATTTGTTATGCCCTGTGACATGATTACGATACCCTTTTCATTCCATGGATAACCCTTATGTTTATTATTCATATGGAACACCCATTCATGAACATGTTATCATGGGTGAACACAAATAATGATAAAATTCATTGGGTAATGTTTAGTCTAATGATATGTCATGTTGGGACAAGAAGTGAACCTGATTCCTTTTTGGGACTTTGTCCACTATGTTATATAGTCTTTGTTGTTATCCTTGAATCATGTTTATGCCATGTTATATGTTGTTTCCACATTTCTAAGATGCTATAATCCTATGTTTCTATGTTATAAATGTTATTTTTACTTATTTTTATTCATGTTTCATGCATTTTATGTCGTCATTTTATGCTTTCTAATCCATGTGCTATGTTTTATTCCTTTTCTTATTTCCTTACGAGGATTTTTAGCTCATCCCTTTTGTTCATGTATTACCTAGGTTATACTATGAAGCTATAAGAGCTCAATGAAATTTATCAGATTATTATGGAGACTAAATAAATATTTTTTTTTTGATTTTTTACCTTATTTTCTAAGGAAACATGGCTCTATGATCCTTGTTTTTTATTTTTATTTTTCATTATTCTTAAAATCATGTAATAATATTTGTAAAAGGGTAAGATCTCTATATCCCCAAGGACCACATGACTTTGGAAAGTATGATCACAAGCCATAATAGATGTGAGACCCCCTGGGTGTTTTCATTTCCATGAAAACCCCCCTTTTTCAATATAACCCACCATGAATGGGTGTGAACAATATCCTTCTACATCAACTGGGAAACAAAACTAGTGCTCTTGTTTACGGTGGGCTTCCACCCCAGAAACTAATGTAATTTCTCTACTACCACCTCACATGGTTTGTCATTATGATGGATGTAATGAATATATATATATATAATTATGAAATAATTATAGTTTTGAAGTATAATATATCATCTACTTACTTATTCTTCAAAACATTAAAAATTGATAACATTGATCACACATATATACAACCGACCATATCTATAAAGTGATATGTTTGTTTTTTGATGGTATTTTATCATATATTATTTTAAATATGTATATAATTAATATGTATGATTTTTATATAATTATTAAAATTTTATAGATGATATAACCACGATAAAAATACTAGGATTATAACTTCACAATCATAATATACATGGAAAATAAAGTATTTAACACCCAAAAAAAGATAATAATAAAATATTTTTAAAAAATGAGTGAAAAGATGTTACAAATGGAATATATATGTTATATTATATAAATTTACATGGTTTTATTTAATAATAATAAAAGTAAATTTATTATACAGGATTTTAAAAGAACTTATGAGGCAATTTGGTCTTAAGTTAGGGGATTTATTCTCAATTTCCACTCCATTGAGACATATTTGGTAGTATACACATATTTAGATTTATGTGGGATATATTTACCCCATTAACACATTAAAAATAAATATATATTTTTTAATGATTATTAATGCTTCAATTAAAGTTTACTCTTTCAAGGGGTTAAAATTTTAAAGTTACCAAAGAGGTAAGAATTCATTTTACAGTCACATTTTTTTGGGATTTATCTTATTTTTTTGAAGGAATATTATAAAATATCCTCCATAAACTCCATATAGTTTCATATAATATGGATATTTAAAGACATTGAATTTTTTTCTTTCAAATTTTCTTCTCTTTGTCACTTAAATTGATTAAATAATTGTTTAAAATAGAAGCTTATCATCTTTATCTTTTTGATCAAGTATATTTTTCCTCAGTGTCCATATTTTTTAATATTGTTTTACATAACTAATTTTTATTTATTAAAATGATTTATTAAATAATATTTAATCTACAGTTTATTTTTTAAAAGGTTTTAGTAGTATATTTATAATGTTTTTTTCAAGGATTATTTTTTTACATTCTTTAAAAAAAGTCAAAGGAATGTTTTGTTTTTATCTTATATGATATTAATGGGGGGGTTTCTCTGTCATAATTTTTTATGACATCTAGATTATTCTAAATATTATTATTAGTTTTAAAAATCAAATTATTTAATGAAAAATTCTTTTAAATGTTTCTCTTCCATTTTACTTTATTCTATAAAAGACTTAATATTACCACAAAATATAATTTTATGATGAATTGATGGTTATTTCTCATATATTGATTAGTTTTGTGGCCATTGCATTAATTTTAAAAAAATCACTTGATTGTAATAATTTTTCACTTGAAATTACATTTATCATAAATAACAATATTTTTTTCACCATGGTAATGATTAATGTCTAAACTTTATACCATTTGTACATATATTTTTTTACTATGAATGTATATTAATTTACCTGGAAAATATTAATATTCCATATTCATTTCCCAATACTGAAATATTTTGATTTAGAATATTGTTTATTAATTAATGTTTTATTAAATATATGAGGAATGTATTAGACATGAAGTTATTGTGAGGCCTAATTATAAATATCCCATCAATGTATTAAAAGTTTGGAAAATAAAAACAAGGTAGAAAAACTTATTAAATGTGTTTTTTGGTGTATAACTACCCATTGATTAAACTATCTTAGAGAAAGGGATTGATGGTAAGAATTCATGATGTCTAATATCATGATATTAAATATAAATAACAAGCTTCATTGATAATTCAGCTACTATTATGCATGATATTACTGTATTGATATTTTCCATTGATGCATTTTGACCTCAAGTTATTGATTAAATGACTTGTTTTACCTTTTTTTTACCATACCATATTGATTATTATTTATTTTCACATGATAGATTATAATTTTTATAACCCTTATTGAACATATGAGATCACTATTTTTTTATTTTTCATTTCACATGATATGAAAAAAGGATTTTATGAATAATATTAAGGTTTTGATAATGTTTCTTATACTATGTTTTTTATATTTTCAATGTTATATGGGAATTATTTATGTATTTAGTTCATTAAGACTACCAAAATGACCAATATTTGGTGATGATATCCCTTTTATATTATTATAAAATAATAATGTAGACACCAGATCTAGGTAATTTGAGATAGGTTTGTTACAATTGGCATCATATGAAGTTTAGTAAAAACCATGGGAACTAGATTTAAGAAAGCATATATTAGATAATATAACCATTTGAAAGTTTTTAGGGCATGTTTAAGTATAGGGAAATATCATAATGCTTTGGTATGTTATATATTATGTGGGTTTTATAGAAAATATAACCCTTTATGAATACTAGTAAGTGGATGTTGTTGTGGCATTGATGCACCTAGGGGTAAAAACATTGAATTGGGTGGATTGGTTATTAAATCGATCACCACAAGGGTATGATGAAAGAACCTAAGACTATAAACCTATATTTACACTTATAGGGGATATAAATATATCAATTCACATTTTATTTATAAAACATTATGATGAACTGGAGGATATAACCAATAGAAACCTATGATATTCCATATTGGTATGGGATAAACCTAAAGTGTCATGGGTTGAGAAGCATAAGGTTTAACATAAATATAATGGCATATATAACCCTTTATAGGTTTAATTTGAATGTAATTTAAGATGATCAAGGATATTATCAGATACATTTATAGAATACAACCCTTTAGTTCGGTATATATTTTAGTAAAAATGGTTTTTGATAAATAATGCATTTATATTTTGTAGAGAAACAAAAAATTTGATGGTGATATGTTGTAACTTGAGGATGTGAGTAGGTAAAAGTATACTTAGTTGTTTAAATTTTAGTGACATAATTTTGAGGTAAAAATACTTATAATGGGTATAATGTAACACCCCAAGATTTTATGATATATTTCTCTTTAAATAAATCAAATCTCTTTGATAAAAATCAAGTCTAAAAGAACCATGAAAAATATTGAAATATTATTATGTAATGGTTAAATAATTTTTGAAATAATCATGTCAATATTATCATAGTATAATTTTTTTCTTAAAAAGAATTATTTTTTAAATGAATAGTGAAAATATATATTTTTATAAAACTGTCTATTATTTTGTTCACATCAATTATTTTAAAAGTAAAATTATATTTTAAATTTTGTATTAAATTTATATAAGATCTATTTTATATAAAATAATACAATAATTCCACTAGGATAATAATTTTACCGGATTTTGATATAGGTTAAATTTTAGGCATAAGAATGATTTTTTCTCAAAACCATTTTTCATTGCATTTTTTTGGTTTATTTTTAAATTAAAATTTGAAACTAAATATATGTTAATATGATAAAATAGATTCCATATTTTTAATTAGGAGGTTCAAATTTGGTTAATATTTCTATTTTATATTTAGACATTATGAATAGTAACCATCGTGAAATCCATCACATTGGTGAAGTGTAAATCAGGTACTTAAGGATAAAAATAATCTATCAAGGCATTACAATTCTATCTGAAGCATAAAATTATTTTATTATATGATATTAATTCACCTATATAAATCCTAATTTTTAATAAATGAAAATGTTGTACCATATTATTTTGATAATTACATTTATGTTATTTTATGTAAAGAAAAATACAAATGTCACTCTCTTTCCTTAAAATTTATCTTATATGTTCACATAAGGATAAAAATATTTTTTTAATGAATATTGAAGGTTATTTTTATAATAATAAAATTAATTTTATTATGTTAATTTTTTGTAAATTTTATTTATTATGTAATTACATTAAATATGTATACAACACTAACACAGTGCTTGTGGAGGCTATGGAAAAATTAATGTAAATAATTTTAAAAACCTTGAATGTAATGTTTTTGTGATGAATTATTGATCCATGAGAATTTATAGTTAACAAAAAATTATTATTTATTGTGAAAATTATTATATTATAATTCAATCTTTATATTGTTGTCTTTAATGTTGAATTAAATTAATATTTCCGAAAATGGAATTAATGACAATTTTTGAAAAATAATATTTTAATAAGTTTTTTAAAATTCATGAAAATATTTTAAGAGTAAAATTATTATTAAAAATAGTATTAAATTTCCTACCTTTTCCATTTACTAGAAAATTG
Source organism: Viscum album (assembly GCA_963277665.1). Classification (NCBI taxonomy): domain Eukaryota; kingdom Viridiplantae; phylum Streptophyta; class Magnoliopsida; order Santalales; family Viscaceae; genus Viscum; species Viscum album. The sequence goes on from OY728162.1 coordinate 242,664,915, forward strand.
TTACCTTAAAAGTAAAATTATATCCCTTTTTGTTTAAAAAATTCTTTAGTACGATTACGTTTAAAGTTGTTCAATGAAGGGGTTAAACCAAAAGATAATGTTAAAAAGACCACATAAACCTATATAAATATTATTAGTTTAATTGTTTCAATCCATATTCTATATTATATTTAAATTATATGCACATGGTGGTAGTTTCAGTTAAAAATGAATTTATTATATATATATATATTTTGTTAATTCCATGTGTTTTCATTCATTCTCTATAAAAAGGTACCACCTCTCATCTATTATATAATGCACCTATAGACACATATATAAACCAAATATAACCAAAAAATCTTCTAAAATTAATTATCCAATTTATATAAGGTAATTTATTCTAAATATTACTACCCTAAGTCCCCTAAAATGAGATCTAAATTATCTCTTTCAAAGAAGAGGTAATCATCTCACCAAGCGCTTTTATTTTTCTTATTATTTTACCACATTTAATTATGTAAAACAATTCAAATATAAAAACAAAAGTATATGCAATATATTAAGATTTTATTATGTTTATTGCAAAATATTTACCCATATCCTTCTCTATAAAAGTTTAAACAAAACCATCACTCATGTGTAAGGAAGACTACTGCTCCATGAAACAATGTAATTTATTTTCCATTACTACCTCAAATGGATTGTCTTAATGATAGACTAATTTGATATTAAATAAAATTATAAAATAATTATAATTATTTAATTATAATTTACAATATACTTACTTACCCTTACAAATATTTAAAAATGATCATGCCCCTCATGCGTAAGTATAACCAACCGTCTTCATGAAGTGATGCGAAATTTTTTTCATGTGATTTTATAACAAATAATTTAAATATATCTATATATAAATAATTAATATATTTTATTTTTATATCATGATTAAAATTTGGTAGAGGATATTACCATGGTTAAGATACAAGGAACATTACTATTGAATCAAAACATAAATGAAAAACGAAGCCGTTAACAACCAAAATAATGATAATAATAAAAGATAATTAACAAAAGGGTGATAATATGTTATAAATGGATCATATATGATAATATATAAATATATATGTATATTTTTATTTTATGTACGTATAATAAATCTAAATTTATAATATATGTGGTTAAAAAAACTGATAAGGAATGTTGAATTGAGGTATGAAATTTCATCTAAATTCCCACTATATTGAGACATATTTTGTATTATTTACCTATATATATTTATGTTGAATATATAAATCAAAAATTATGTATTTAACATCAATATATAATTATTTATGATTATTAATGTTTCAATTCAATTATACCCTTTCAATTGGTTAAAATTTAGAAGTTACCAATGTGGTAAGAATTTATTTTACAATCTGATTTCTTTGGGGTTGATATTAATTTAATTAATGGAATATTAAAATATATCCTTCATGAAATCCATATACTTTCTTATAATATGAATACTTAATGACTTTACACGTTTTCTTATAACATTTCCTCTATTCTTAACTTGAATCAATCAGTGAAATGTTTAAAAGAAAAATTGATCTTATTTATCTTTTTGAATGGGTATATTTTTCTTCCATGTTCATATTAAAAAAATATAGAAATATTATTTTATTTAATAAAATAATTTATTTAGGAAATTTTATTCAATACTTGAATTTATATAATGATTGAAATGAATATTTTTAATTATTTGAGAAGGGTCATTTGTTTCTTTAAAAAAATTCAAGAAGAATTTCTTTTTTTAACATATACTACCTTAACATATTTTGACACTAGCTTCTTATAAAATTTTTAAATGGGTTTATAATTATAATTATTTAATGAAAATTATTTTTAATTTTTATCTTCCATTTTATTCTATTTAACAATTTTTAATTTTTCCATAAAAAATAGTTTTCTAATTTATTGATAGTCATCTCTTATTTCTTGATTAATTTTCTATTTATTAACTTTTTCTTAAAACATTCACATTATTGTGATCAATATTTCATTAGAACTTGAATTTATATTAAATACCCATATTCCTTGTATCATGGATATGATTATTTCCTAAACAATATACCATTTCTATATATGGTGTTTTATTAAGAAATGTATTTTATTTACTAAGGAAATATTAATATTTTATTTTCATTTCTCAATATATATATTTATTGATAAAGAATATTTTTTAAGAATTAAATTTATCATTTATTATATGTATAATAAATTGGAAATGTAGTGACAAGTGGGTCTTGGTTATAGATAGTCTCTTAATGCATTGATAAGTCCGTGAGACAAACTTGTTTTAAAAACGCATTAATTTTTTTTTGGGTGTATACCAAGCCATCAATTAAGTTAAATTAGAGAAAGGCCTTTATAGTAAGATATAATGATGTTTGAGATCATGAAGTAAAACATTAAATATTTACTTCATGGATAATTCAATTATTATTATCCATGATATCATTGCATTGATATTATCCATGGCTGCATTTCATTCCCATGTTATTGATTAAATGAAATGTGTTTTCTATTATATTCATTTAGTTATAAATTATTATTTATTTACTCATGATAGTTACAATTGTACATAACATTTACAGAGAATATTAGCTCACCCTTTATTTTGTTTCCTTTAACCAGGATATGAATAATGATATTACAAATAATATCATGGATGTGAGAATGTTTCTTATACTGGTTTTTTATTTTTCCAATTTAATATTGGAATCATGTATGTATCTGGTTCCACAAGACTACTAAACTTATCAATCCTTGATTATGTGATCCCTTATATCTTATAAAAATGTAATAAAGTAGACACCATCTCTAGGTTACAAGAGTTTCACTTTTTCCAACTATACTAAGTAGTCTTATCTTCATAAATATCATGTTCCAATGTAAATAAATAAAGTTAAAGCCTATGTGAATGGAATAGAGAAACAAAAATTCTTCCTCTTGAGACATGGATTTATCCTATCCATTTACCTTGTTTCTTTGAGATTTTGGTTTTTTTGTGGATGATTTTGGAGATTATGGTGGGAGAGAATTGGACTTTATCTAAAATTTTATATTTTCATACACAAAATACTTTGAGACATTTCTTTTATTCTATTATTTTATGGTCGATGGAATAAGAGTATACAGATTTTATATCCTAACCATTGTACTATGGTTTATGGTATTTTGGTGTAGTTATTTAGGTTACACTACGAAGATAAAATAATGATATTTGGCATGAATTCGGTAAGATCATATAATTTTTTTTCTGGATGTGTTGAATTGTGGTGTAAGGGTTTGTATAACAGTATGAATCATCTAGGTCATGATATCATTGGTATACTCTATTTTATTCATTGTTACATGATTTTATTCCTTTCATCATGATGGTGCTGGGGTGGTTTTCCAATTATAGGGTAACTTTATTTTGGATATTAAAGGAGTCCTAGGTTTATTCCATGGTTTCCTAAAGTTTATACATTGCAACATGATGATAAGAGACATGACATTATTTTCGTTGGGATCATCTATTTTGAATGGTAATTGAACAACTCATAATTGGAGGATACACTTTGATTTTAGATATCTACTGTCTCGAAAATATTTTGGAGTGATTATGGATAATACACCAAGATTTTTTAGTCCCATTTTTTATTTTCAATTCATGAAACTTATCAAATTATTTTCATTAACTTTTGATTCCTTCAAAACAATAACATTTTATAACTTTTTTTGTTTTCCTTTGATCATAACATGGTGGATTTAAGGCACTGACTTTATTCAATAAAATTCCTTAAGATTCAAGGTTCCATTCTCTTATATTACTCTATTTTTTATTTTATTTTCACTCAAGTATTTATAAAAACAATATTTTAGTTTTAGTGAGGATTGGTTGAGGATTTTACGAAGTATTGTTTTGTATATGTTTTTAGGTAGTTATCATGTGTTTAGAGTTATCTCATAATCATTTTATTCTTATTCTAGTGTTTTTGATTATTAAAAATTTATTTCAATGTATGAAATTTTTAAATTATCTTATTAATTTACTATGTAATTTCAGATTTATCATACTTTGGTTATCATTGTAGTAAAGAGTAGTGATTGATCTGATAATGATAATCAAATAGACATAAATAAATGGTGGTGAGAGTGAAATGATTCTGTTTTATTGGTTTCTAATTTATTACCCTTGTATTGTCAAATTAATATTGGTTTGATGACATGATGTTATGAAATATGGTATTATTAATGTGTCGAATCATGTTGAAATTGGATTAAAAAATTACAGATGGTAATAAGATATTGAAATAAAAATATTGAATTTTTACTTATTGAATTGTTGTTTTCTTTATACCTAGTAAAGTAGATATGAGGATTGTGGTATGTTTGTTTGGATATTGAATAATTTTAGTTTTTTTATTCCATTGATAAAAAATTTCATTGTAGTAATAATGATAAAATTTATATGATTAGTAAGAAATAATAGAGGAGAAGAGAGTGGGTGTGTGGTTATTATTTTTTATGTAAATAGATGGATGTTTCTATTTGTGGTAGTTCCCAAATAATAGGGAATATTGTAGAAAAATATAAGATAAATAATGGAAATAGGCTGTGATGAAACCAAATATGGAATGAAAATAATAAATGAAGTAGTGGTTAAATAAATTTTAGTAATGAAGATATAAATACTGAAGTTATAGTGGTTATATAATATTTAGTGGCTATAATTTATAATTATTAATTAATATAATCTATTTAATAAATATGTTATGGAGGAATTAGTTATGAAATATTAAATAGGAAGATAATGTGTTATTTTCATGTAGTTTTGTATGGTTATCATGTTGTGTGGGAAAAGGTGGCACAATATTATTGTTGATGTTATGTGATGGTGATGTGTCATTGGTGGTGGTTGTCATGGTGCTTTGGTAGGTAACAAACATTATGTTGGGATTATATTTTATCATTTATATTCATTTTAGTTCTTATTATTTCCTACACACCAACTCATGTGATGGACAAAACAGTCAATGAAAATAATAGGTTTGGGGTCTGAGTGTTTTCTCTAGTATACATGATGTCATTGATATATATTACTAACTACTCACCCTTCTCTGCTCACATGTATATACATTGAATAATATGTGCTCTCACGAGGTTATTGTATATATATTAGCATGATATAGATGTGGATGTGTAGAAAATATGTGGTAATGTGGTGAAATGAGACAGTGGTTGTGTTGTGTAGATGTGGTTACAAGGTATGTGGATATATTTATCTGGAAGTGATAGGAGCACCAAGTTGTATGCAGTTGGGGTTAGAGGTATATTACATTCGTTTAGAAGTTTATATTGGGTAACCTGACACATTTTGAAGATAATTATATTATTTTACTTGTATGCTAATTTTGTGAGTGAGCCTTGGTGAGGTTTGTTGGAAGTTGACTCTATATCATTGATGATTCAGCTTTTTATTTTTTTAATTGATGATTTAATATAATTAATTTACATTTTCAAGGGAGTGTTTTGGGAGGAACCCATTAATTATAATTGTATTATCACATTTATCATTTATATTATTTTTTTTATATATCTTTATGAAGGAGTTTGTGATTGGGTTATAAAATATATGCCATTTATGTACTGTTCAATTTATTTGGATTGCTTCAATATGATGATAGGTTTGATGTTACATCACAATGTCCATTTATAGTAGAAGTTAACACAAAACTCATTCCAAGATTCTTCAAGAGGGGAATTGATTTGATGAAATGAAAAATTTTAAAGTGAATTCTCATTATTATATAATATTTAATTCTTCATTAGAATTAATTTTTATTATATTCCATCAGTATTAATCAACATGTTCTTATCTTTTAAAATATATAATATCCAATTTAATCTCCAAATTATTTGGTTTGACCTCAATTATTTTAATTGTGTGATAGAACCCCCTTAAAGGAAAATACAGAATTGAGAGTTTGGGAGGGATTTAGTTATATGAGAATTTTCTCTCATGTAAGGGATGAGGTTCAAAATTTCATTTAAATAGAGCTCCATTATTAAATGTTGAAGGTTTTTGAAATCCTAATGATTCAAATGTTTTGAAATGGTTAATCAATTTATTTGACTCCATATAATATTAACCCCATTTATTCACCCAATTCTTAAATTACTTTAATAATTAATGTTGTATTTACCCATCATCTCATGATTTGTTAATAGATGAAATAGATATGATAACGAACATTGGGATATCATTTAAATTAAATCAATTATTATTATCTATATACACATAACATTGTATCTAATACCACATAAAATAATAGAGCATGGAATGGTGACTTCCACTACGCCATGGTAAGATCCTTAGTAAAAAAACATAATAATCGACCACTATCCTTATTTACCTTCAAGATTTATGATGAAACATTCCAAGTCATTATAACTTCATTCAAACTCATTTGGATAAGGTTATCATAATAAATTTAATATTACAGACAAACACTTTGTACTAAAATTAATCTATATTCATGATATTTATGTGTGATCCTATGAGAATTTGTTGCATTGAAAAAATTTATGTATTATTTTATAAATTGATTTATGAGAATAAAAACTACTGGAAAAATTTTAGTTCTACTGAATATATAAATAGTCATGTAATGACTTTAATCAAAGACCCCCATATCTCCACATGAACATTTCCACCACTGGATGTGTCTCTATAGATCTTATCATGCCTATGAAATTATTTTTTTCCAATATATCGATTGACCATTATACATTAAACAATAAAATATATTACTGTCCATCTCATAAAATCATGATTATTTAAAATAAACTAGCCATTATGAATGGATACATCACATGTTATTCATCTATGTAGTTGGGAACATCACATGTCACTGAAATAGAATATCTATGTATTTTCTTATTTTAATTCAATCATGGTACCAAATGTCATACTTTTTGTATAAGAGAATAAATCCCATATTTGTTTAAATCAATGAACTTCTTGATTAGTGACAAACGTATCCATTTTTTGATTAGTTCAACCTCTAGGATGGTGTTAGTAAGTTATCAATGTATGAAGGTTCACATGTTAAATATCTTGTTAACCTCTGGTAATGAAGATTAATATTTAATATACACCCATAAGTATATCAATGACTGTATAAAATTAAATGTGATGTACTTTTAAATACTACCCTATATAATAATATTTTACTTTTTATCTCATGAGTATACTGTATATAACATAAGATATTATACTTATTCTAATTTTAACATATCATCTCAACCCATAATACTTGATAATGAGTATTTATTAGGGGTAACTCAAAGTAATACTTTAGGGGATTTTATTATCCCTAAATTCATATAATATATACATCATTATTTAATGAATAATAGATTTAGGTTTTATTTATTATAAATCCATGGTACATTTTACATCCATGACCTTCAATAGCTCTTATATTTAATAACCATAGATTCAATATGACCACCATATGTTTACCTCATTAACTGTTTTAAAATTGATCTACTATATTATCCTTCAATACCTTCCAATAGATCTTTACATTACCCCTGTCTATAATATCTCAGATTATATGGTATTTTTAAAGGACGTGTTGGGTCCTTTGGTGTGGCTAGGTCCCTTGGTTTGAGAAATAAATCCATCACTGTCACAATAAATATCAATTGATACATCAATTATAAAATGTACCACAAGTTTAAAAATGAGCCTATTAATTCAAATAAATTACTTTGGAAAATATAATATAATGATACACATTTATTTTATTGTCGAGTCAACCATGGTGGCCTGTTTGAAATTGATCTAACTTATAGCTCCATAATTTTGAAAAAAAACATGAAATTAATTATGATCTCATATAATATTTTTCAAACCATAAACTATCATTAACATAAACCCTTATAATGATATCATACTTACCTCCATAGACTGTGAACATATCCTTACTTATTATTATATATTAAAGGATTTTACTGATAATAATCTAGAAACTGCCACCTATATTGGATTAGTATCTACTTGTTAGTATTAAAGTATAAATATTATAAATAAGAGTACATAAAATAGAATACATGGTAGAAACTATAGAGGGAATAAAAGTAATTTAACCAATCTTTTATAACTCTTTATTAATATTTGTAATCTTTATATGATTCATGCCATTAACCAAAAGAAAACTACCCATCCTATAGTTATCCATGCTAAACTAAATTAGATGTTTACTAAACCTTCCCAACCATACATTTACAAAATTTAAATTCGGGATATCATTTTTGATATATGGTATATCATCAATATAAAATACCAAAAATATCACAACGCTCCCACTAAACATCCTATATTCGCAATAATCTTTCATGTTACTAATGAAACTTTACTATTTGTTTGCATCATCAACCCAGTTATTATAATTTCAAGAATCGTTTTTCAATCCATAAATAGATTATTAAAGCTTTAAAACCATAACATGAACATTTGATACATAAATGTTTTTAATTCATATCATATAAATATTCTTAACTATATTCCCATTTAGGAATATTTTTTTGGAATCCATTTGATATATCACACAATTATAAGGAGTTTACACTGAAAGAGATATCTAATTGTATTTTATCTCCACAAATACATGACAGGTTTCCTCATAGTAATACAGTAATTTTTTACAAAAGTTAACTACTATAAGATATTTATTGGTATAAAATCTATTATCCATGTTAGTTTTCTTTAGTAAATCCCAATAACACTATATGGGTCTTATAACATTAGGTGTATCCCCTGAGTCCCAAACTCAGTAATTGTACTTGAAGTCTATTGCAGATTTCATAGAATTTATCCATTTATTAAAATAAAAAATAATAAATTCCTATCAGTATAGATGAGGTTCATTATTCATGAATATTTATTAATTATCATTTTTCATAAGTATACATATATCTTAATATCCTGAAAAAAAACTACCTAATCTTTGAGGTTCTGGTGTAACCTGACTCAGTTATTATTTTATAACTTTTTTTAGAACTATCACAACATTTATATTAAGAACTATTTTTGGGTCCTTACCCTCTAAAATTTCAAAATTCCTCTAAATAGCTCCTCAAATGATATATTTCTTTTCATGGAATGAAAAAAGTGGGCCTGAAATACTTTATGTTCAACATCACCGTATAAATGATATTTCATTGTTTCTTTAGGAAAACCAAAAAAATATGAACTTATATAACTTAGAGCCATGTTTTTAGATGTATAATGTCTTATATATGCATCAAAACTCCAAATATTTTTCAAACACATGTTGGGATTCCTCCGAGCCTATATCTCACAAAGTGTATTTATGACTGCTTTAGATGGAACATGATTTATTATGAATGCTACATTTTCTAGGCCTTATCTCTATAATGATTTAAAAAGTCACACCATCTAATTATTTATTGAACCATATAAAAGGAGGTATTATGCCTCATATCAGAAAAAAAGATTTCATTATGGTGTTCCAATCAGAGGTATTTGTGAAGTAATTCCAAAATATATTAGATGATTAGTGAATTTTGAGCTCATGTGTTCACCACCCCTATTTGATCAGAGAATCATAATAATTTGTCTTAGATTATTCTATACAAAACATTGAAAAATATTTAAAATTTTATGGTTTCTAAAGATACATCTCACGAGAAACACATAACCATATTAACTAAAGTAATTATTAATGGATAAAAAGTACCAATACCCATTACTTTTTTAGTAAAAATCAGTCAATCTACATCACTACATATAAGATCCAATATTGCACTACCCCACCTAATTTTTCAACTACAATTTTATTTGTCCATTTTTTTAAGATAAAAAATATTTACAATTTTCAAATGAATCAAATTTTAATGAGTTTGAAAATATACATATATAGATTATTTAGATGTGTCTCTCATTTATATGTTCAAGGAAAAAATTTCATAGATAAAAATGTTCGAATCCACCATATACTTCTTATATTGAATGATATAGACATGGTTTTCTATATAAAACTTTTATAAATTGTTCAGAAAATCCTTAATTCTACAAATGTTTTATTCATATATATATAAAATATATTATTATTAGTAATGAATGAAATAACCTTCTTGTAGAAACAAGATACAAAGATGATTTTGTTTTTTAGGGAATGAATGTACTATCAGTTTTTTAATTTCAAAACAAATTCACTAGGTAAAATTAGATCATAATATCTGAACTACAATATAGAAATTATTTCCCTATTTCTAAAAAATAAATATAAGTTACCTTTCATAATTCATCTCATATTATTTAGTCTTTATTTATCAAAAAAATGCATGTCTCACAAAAAATATCCAACACCCATGAGAAAGATTTAAATAAATTGTTTTATATAACATTTACATCTAGTTTCTCAAATTCTACTTTTTGAAACACTTCTCGACCATAAAGATCAATCTTGAATTATATTATAGTTTATAACTATGAGACATCTCAAAATTATAATCATGATTTATGCCATAATTTATAACAAAGTCGTTTCTATGGGTGAATATCATGTTTTATATCTTTTCATCAAGGAATTTTAATAGAAATAATCCCACCAAAATATTTACCCCATACATAATTACTTTTATTTAGAAAAGATACATATTTAACTATGTAATGAGTCTTTTTTGTAATTATTATCACCACATAGTTAATTATGTATCCTTCATGACTATGATTTCCCATAGGATTATTAGATTTTTTGGTAGAGAAATATTTTCACTAATATATTATATAGATATAATTTAACTATAGTCCCATTGTATCCTAACTCTTAGGATTTCAAAGTTAAGTATTACCAAAACCTCATGATAGGTTTTTATAAACTAACTCTTAGGGTTACCCAATTCTACCATTCCTTACACAAAATAATCAATGGACACACTACCTTTTATGAACTAACCCTTCTAGTGATCAAGGTCTTGACATGCGTTTTCTTGGGAAGGAATCTCATACTTATTATTTTATGGGTTTTCTTTGTCTTACCATTTCTATATAGACAATATTCATATTAAATCTATAACTATTAAATAACATAAAATATTTATTATCTCATGTTTTCTTTCTATATGTATGCATTCTTCTAAGGATTTAGTATTTGAATCACTAAACCTCTCAACAAGGTAATGTTTTCAAACCATATTATTGTGAAACTCTTTAAAAAACTAATAGTTTTTGTTAGTAACTCAAAAATATAATCCAAATGTATCCAAACATATCCAAATTCATTACGTGAATAAAATATATAAAACTATACATATAAAGGCTTATAATTATATGATTTCGATAATCCACATAAGAGTAATTATGGAGTGATAGGTAACCAACCACCACTTTTATTGATATGGAATAAGACTCCATAAAAGTGGGTAGTCTAACCCAAATTATCCTTAAACAATGTTATTTACTTAAGAAGGAATTAATTACATTATAGCTCAAAAAAATATAAACTATAACCAACCCCTAAATTCAATCTTATAGATTCATAAAAAATTAATGTTATGGTTGATGAAAACTAACTTTTATGTTTTCGTATTTTGTATGTAATTCATGTTATGAAAATTTTATAAAAAGTAGTATGAAAAATTAAAACTAATATTTAAAATATTTACATACCTAAATAATTTATATAAATGAATCAATAAAAATCATCAACTTAAATAAATTAATAATTCAATTATTTAACATGAGAACCACAACTTTAGAAAAAACAATATTATTAAACTAACTTTGGAAATGGTTTAAAGTCATGTGGGTGAACTTCAAGTCCAAATAACCCATTCTAGAAATTTTTTTTTAGAATTTTAACAAGAATATAATTTTCATGAAAATAATAATAAAATATTTCACCATGATGTGTTATTATCATATTACCACTATTTTAATGGGAAGCACCATACAGGTTATCCATGAAACTAACTCATTTTGGTTCTATGGTTATACCATAAACCATAATCGTTTTGGAAGTGGTTTTGGTTCACCATGATATTTTAATATGTCCATTTTGGAAAATACATTTATTATGTATAAGGAATTTGGGGTAGGTCTCTAGAAGTCCTAAATTAGATTATACATTTCTACTATACTATGGTCTATCCTCATGGAATAGCTCACAAGAGCATTGAAATATCTAAAACATGGAATATAATCATAAAATATGATTATCTATTTTCTATGATCCTTAACTACCCCAATTTCTATTTAATTATGGAGTGGTATCGTAAGACCATAATCATTTTCAAACACATATATGTCGTAGATTGAAAAAGAGATTAAAAATGAATCATTTCAAGGAGCTACATCATGGAACCTGGGAAGAATCCATTTCAAAGTTTGTAAACAAAACATTTCCTACTGATTCATCACTAGAAATTTTATTTATAAAAATTATGGGTTTTTTGGGACATTAAATTTTAAATATTATTCAGAAGTATACCAGAATCACATTCCATGATTTCACCAAGAATGGAATTGATATTATAAAAAAGAAATAAATAATGAAAATTCACCTAACATTCCAACAATTAATTTTTAATTGAATTTATATTGATCAAGTTACCTTAGAAACAACCAATGTGTTCTTGCCTCTATTTGTATCAACCGACCACAAGAAACACTAAACACTTTTGTATTATAGAAGTTTTATAGAACATTAAATATGTAAATTAGAGAATCTAGATCTTTAGTGAGATTCATCTATACCCAAATGATCTCTAGTGTTTCTAACAAGGTTCTAAAATTTATCTGAATAGAGATCCATCATTAAATTATTCTGTTTACTGATTTTTTTTCAAATGTTTTAAAATGGTTAATCAATGTTGTCACTCCTTAAAAAATTATACTCATTTATTAACCTAATTATTAAACTCCTTTACAAATCAATGTTTTATTTAAACATCATATAATTATGTATTAATCGATAAAATCGATATGATGTATAACCTGGGAAGATTATTTTAATGATTTAAAATATCATTCTCCAAAAAGAAATGACATTTTATTGATTACCATATAAAATCATTGACATAGATGTGGAGACTCTAACCATGACATGTTCAATACTTTAGTTTACAAAACTAAACATAGGAGTTGTATCTTGGTATTTATTTTTAATACCTTATGTTTATGTATGAAATAAAATTTATTGTGGAATCTTGGTTTTGTTCTATATTATATTTTTGAGTTTATTTTTTGTCCTAGTTTCAATTTATGAAATGTAAAAGGGAAATTCCTCCTATATGTGTTTTTTATACCTTGATTACTAGTATTCAATCCATGTCTTATTGGAGGTGATATTCAGGGGTCAAACATGTCATTACCACTGACCCTTGGGGGTTCCAATGGGGATGGGAAAGGTTGCAACCCATACCAAAGGTAAGAACACGAGTTTCTAAAATACTAATATAATAACACTCCCCTAAAACACAATATATACCTGATTTGAATTTGCAGGGAATGAAATATACATATGAGAATAATACACCCCATAAATATATTTTATGGAATAAAACATCCTCTTGGAGAATAATATATCATGTGTGTGTAACATAAGAGGTTGGTAGTTAGTCATCTAATAAAATATGAATGATGTTATTTTTGTGTAATGTAAGTAATATGGATATTAAATCATCTGTGATTCAATTAATGTAGGAGTCATAAAGAAAATGGAGAATAAAAAATAGACCACAAAAAATAGAAAAATATAAAATGCTATACTGATAATAAGAACAACCCAGTATCTCATATTTTCACATTTATCAAACCCCAACAACTTATATCAATATGACGGGGGAAAAAATCATGGTATAATCATTTCTAACTTCTACTTTAAATTTTTTCAAATTAGTTCATAATTTTAACATAAGATTAGATGTACCATGTTTGGGTTTATCAATGGATCTCATGTAAATAAATTTAACTATAATGAATGAAATAAATGTAGTACCTTGGTGGAATGACACAATCCTAGTGAAAGAATATTATCTCAAGTTAGTCATAGATTGAAGGTATCATGCTGGGAACTGTATGAATCATACACACATAGGAAAAATGTATACATGATCCAATGAGTGATATCAATTTGATCTTGATCATATCACCAAACACTTTCAATAAAAATTTAGTAACGGTATGTGAGAATGGAAATTTGTGAAATAGGATGCTACCTCTCATTTTAGTTCATAAATTTCCATTTATACTTAGGTTAAATTTCTCTAAACCATGTTTTAATCCCTAGATAATTTTATCAACTTAAATTTACATTATATATATAAAAAATACCTTATTGTATGTAAAAAATATACCTGGTCACATAATAATAGAATTATTAAGTACAATTCTATTAATTTTTATGCATTAACTCAACTCATTCCTCTTAAATGCATTTTAAAAACAATGTGTAATAATATACACCTGTGAAAAAAAGAATACTGATATTATATTATTTAAACTTAAATAACATGTGAATACAATGAGAAATAAATTCATGTATCATTATTCTAAAAAAGAATGGAAAATGAATAAATTTTTATTTTGTCTATTTACAATCCGATGTTCATGGACCCTAGCTTATGGGGGTGACTTTTCCTTAAATTTAAATTGATCTAAATTGGTATAAATTGTGGATACAATTTCAATGTGACCCTCTAGTCCATTTATATAAATATTTTTTACTCATAAATGTAGACCAAGAGTGGTATCTAGAAACACATCATGTCCTTTTTTTTGATATAATGGAAAATTATAGCTATGAAAGTATCTTATGAACACACACTATGTTATATAATTGTCTTTATCTTATGATATCTTTTAAAATAGGGTAATTTTTTTTATCATCTCTATATAATGATTTAATTTCCTTTTATTAGAAATACTAGATGGACATACCTTTTTCTATAATGTCCATGGATTTAGTCAAGGAACTACCATCATAGTTATGCATCCAAAGATATATTCATTCTATCAGAATTGAAAAATCATGTATTAGTCACTCAAACAATGTCATACCTTCAATTATTCATGATACACAATTTATATCACCATAAAATAATAAATAATTGTTCTTTTCATGAGTAAAACATGATATTGGATTATATAAATTAATATTTTTATTAGTTCAAGTGAAATAAACACATGTTTATAGATATGAACATCCACTAACAAAAAAATATGTGTAGTTCCAATTAGTAGGTTTGACCTCATATTTATCTCTACTTGAGATCACAAAGTGATAAATTCTTGAGAATAAGTATCAATGATTACAATACCCAACCACTTAATATTCAGTCATCTTCTATGTCATATTAGTATGATGTATATAGACAATATGATGTATGTTTAAGGTCACTATTATAGTATCTAAAATATTTCATTATTATTGGGAGTTTATATAAACTTATGATGTAAAAAAAATACATGGAATTTACCAAGTTATTATTTAATTAATAAGTAAATGCATAATTTTGGAAAGAATAAATCATGCGTTACTCTCTGTATATGTGAAATAATAATGGAAAAGTACTACTGAAGTTGGGTCTATGCCACCAAATCTCAAAAGACATCCACCTAAACTGGAGATGAATTTATAACCATAAACCTATTAGATATGATATGATAAAATCATGCACTTCTATGTTATTGATTTATTCATTATGTATACTATTTTTATTACATGGATGGTCTGCTATCTATGATTTCACCTGTAACATCCCAACAATTTATAAAATATATTCCTTAAAATAATTTTAAATTAATTAATAGATTGTTTCACATGAAATTCATATTTTATCTTACATCAAACTCAACTCCAAGTTTATCTTTTTTTTTTCATGGAATATCGAGTCCCATTGGTGACTTATGTTGTACACAAGCCCAAGTCTTAGAGGATAACACTATGCTATTAACATTACATATTTAACATAATAGATATCAACTTGCCATTTAAATGGATCGAATGAATATGATTAACTAAATTATAAAAAATATTATTACACATGTTTATAAAATTAATTAATTGGATACAGATTAAATAAAAATTAAAATAAATGCCCAAGGAATATATAGAATGTGCTTTTTTGAAAACTATTTTTATAACCAGAATGAAATTTTATCTTAATAATTAAATAAATAACT